>JBCNJP010000003.1:55337602-55387704 GCA_039602395.1 Deinandra increscens subsp. villosa | reverse complement strand
AAATCTGAGGCCTTATCTGCGTATCGAAAGATCGACCTTAAGGAAGATGATTTAACGTTCTTATTTCTTTTTTCATGGAACACAGTTGACAATATCATGAAAATATTATGCTATGTGATAATCACAAGTGTAATCACACGAGAAAAAGAAGTAATCACACAAGAAAAAGAAAAGGTCTGAATATGTTTGATTGTGTGGGATACACTGGTCAAAGCAATTCTAATTAATACCTTAACATATCCAGATGTTATGAGTATGATTCTACCTGAGTTAAAGATGGACAAATTATACCGGTAATCAACATGACTTATGTGCTTCAATTAGTTGAAATTGAAGTGTAGTTCAGTGCGTCATGTTCAATATGATCCCAAATAGTGATCTTTCTCATACCAAAAATAGAGTTTGTTTTTGTATTGTAACTAGAAGTCAAGCCCACGCGTTGCCGCGTGTTTTGGCCTTGAATAATATGAGTTGAGTATTTAGAGTATATTAAATAGGTTGTCAGAAATGAAGAGAATGTGATGATTATGTGATTAGTGTGTTCTACATACAAAAATTACATTATAAGTAAGATAAAGGTATTACATATGAATATCAACACACTGATGTAATGTAAAAAAAAATTACGTTATAAGTAAGATAAAGGTATTTATACAAAAAATTTTGATCCAACCTTTTCAAGGAACTGCCAAGTAATTTGAGTAGCCCCTCCCGTATACGGCCGATGATGCGACTCTCGACTCTAAAATCTGGTATTAAGCAAATTATAATTATCCAACTTTGTAAAGTTTTAGTGTTATAATTAGTTGCTATATGGAATGGTATTACTATTATTTCTGTTAGATTTGTGTATTAACATAATGTATTTGTAAAGAGTTCTTCTACATATATTCTATTGCCTTTATTTATATACCCTGTTTATTAGTGTCTTAATTACCATTATTTGACTCTATCTTTGCCCCCTATCATTTATTTATTTAATTAGTTAAGCTTTATGTGTTATAATGTGAACTTTAACACTTTGAGATTATTAAAATAAAAAGCAGAATTTGACAATATAAAATACTAACAACTGGCTGTGAGAGATGAACAATTTGAATATATCAAACTAACACTGTGTATCACCAACATAAGGCATATTCATCGCAATTGCCCCATATCTGCCGTTGCCCATCCATGGGGCTCTGCTTTAACATCACATAGCTCTTTATCTATTGACCTGTCCTATTGTTGAGATCCATATTTTTGATTATTCTTATTAAAAACGCATTGACTTATTTAACAACAGAACAATTGATGATTTAAAGAGATACCCTTTAGCAAGATCCATGCTTTTTTTCAATGGCTGTGAGTTTGAATATATTGGTGGAAATAATTGATATGTTTGCCTTCTTCATTAACCTAGACAAAGTCAATAAGTGTACATAGATCACTTTTTGTCGGGATTCGACCGGTTGGTTTGGCCGATCCGGACCGGCGAGGGGTGATAACTTGGAGCTTTAGAATGTTTTAGAAATTGTAACAATTTAAGCATGAATTAACACATGATTGGTTGTCCATAATGAACTAAAAGATAACACAGGTGGTTAGTTGGCAATAAAGGATTACAACATATGTGAAAAAGATTTTACCATAATAGATTGAGAAATGATGAAACTGAAAAATGAAAATATCAAGAAATGAATGGCTTCCTGTTGTAACTTCGGGGAAAAAGAAAATGAAAGGGTGTGTGAGAGAAACAAACAATATGGCATGTAATGGAGCGGTTTTTGATAACGAATACACTCGGTCAAATGGGCTTTGCTTATAAGATAAAAAGAAATAGATTCTCTTCTTTTACTCTGAGTAAACGACCTTTTAAAGCCTTGGATGTGCAAAGCATAAATAGTATCCAATCATCATATGATAATAAACACAACAAACCACTAAAACAACATTTTTAGAAAGATTAAATCAACAGAGAAAAAAAATAAACTCAATAATTAGTAAACTTCATAACTGTTATTATATATATGCATAATAGGCTTAAGTCATAAATTTAAGGGTTATATGTGTAGATCCTACTACAAATTCTTAATGGTGATTTTTACAATTGTAATAAAGAGTATCCAGTGTATGGTTGCAGCAATCCTTCATAACAGTTTGATTCAGGTGTTATTTCTTGGAAGTCACTTTCCTGCTGCCTTTGAGGAATATCCTAAGAATAGTATAAAATAGTATGTATTAATTCACTAATCTCAGAAAGAAATTTTTTATTAATAGTACAACATACTACTTATAAAAACTGATTCTAAATTCAGTTTATATTAATAGAGTTAGACATGGCACAGATATCTTTAATTTTAATATAAAGTTGATATAAGTAGAAATGTACCTTGGGAGCTCGTATGCTTTCTTTTCCTCTGTTTGATTGATGGTGTTTCAGCTTCAATATCTTTCGATGTATCTATGGCTAAGGGGTTTTGATTGGCTATTTCAAATGCATTGTTAACAGCTATAAGGCCATCCCTCTTTAAGTTAACATGTAGTAATTTGGAAATTCCTCTCATCGTTAGAATAGGTGGAGGCAAGATTTTGTTCAGTGTAACCTTTATTGACGACCATCTCTACACATGATGTATGAATAATGGAAGCCATGGATTCGTCAAAGAAAACCACACTGACACTCCCTGTTTCATCAGCAATTGTAGCATTGACACAATACCTAAACAAAATATTAAATAAAATGAAAACATACAATAAGAACCTTGATTTGTATAATAATGCAATCGAGGTTTAATATTCTTTTATTTTCAAATATTTATTAATAATTCATACTTGTATTTTGGTTGGTTGATAGTTCCATCATCCACACATACATAACCGCCGTTACTTGGATACAAGTGTCGTGGACATTTTGAGCATATTGCATAATACCATGTACGATCGTTGAGGACATGTGTTACACTTGCAACAATTTCATACCGTCCCTCCTGAGGTCAATAGAATGTGATTAGTTGCAAAAAATAGAGTGTATAAAGAAATGGGATTTAGCCCGCTTGTTAAAAACGGAAGAGATGTTAATTTTAATTTGTGTAATTAAAATGGAAGGGCCTCGTCATTGTATATATATGAATTTAGATTTTTTTTACCTTATTATTGGCTTGTTCAAGTTTCAATTCTGCAATGGTTAACCTCTTCTCCAAACGAATACTTAATGATGGAACTTTTAGTCTTTTAAACCTAGATAATAAGAAAATCAAAATTATAATTATAATCAATTCATATCAAATTGTAAAAACGAACCTAAAAATGTATTAAAACTTACCTTTCTATATATTCATGTAAATCAGGAAATGGTGGGTTAATTGATATTGTTGTGGCAGGTGTTGTTTCAAGTTGTGGTTTGCCTGTAGAGATATTAAATGTTAGATGATGTGATAATTAATCATAAATAGTAATAATATATATTTTTTGAGACATTACCTTCATACTCGGTGACCATTGTTGATGTGACTGCGAGAACTTTGCCTATAGCTCTTTCCTTGTCAAACTCAAAGATTCCATTTTGCCAAAGAGTAATCTCTAGGACATGTCCTCTATAAAAAAAATTTGTAAAGTAAGTATATGTGTTGTAAAAAAGGATATGTAAATATATGTGTTGATAAAAAAAACTATTTTACCCTTCGTCTTGGATCAATATCTTTTTCAAATGGATTCCATTTTTGGTTATGATGTTCCTGATTCGTTCTACACGACCGACATAATCTGTCCATATTGAGAATTTAGTGTTAGCATTTATAATATATCTTATTAGGATGTATAGCAATACTTGTTAGTATAGTGTGTGTCTTTCTTCCTTGTAGAACATGGAACTGAACAAAGTTGTAGTAAAAGGTAGGTAATTTTTCATTTTGGATTGGGACAAACTTTGCATTTCTGCCAACTCTAATAGATGTAGTATGAGGTACCACAGCTTTGTATGATCTAGATGGCACAGTAACAAAGTTCTCTACTACATAAGAGGATTGTACATTGATAATTGTGTTGAAATAGTCCTCTTGATTTGCATCAGCAATTGCCTCTATTCCATCGCCCTTAAGATGAAAAATTTTATTAGATGTTAACAAATATGTAATTTAAAATAAAGATATTGAAAGGCTAACCTTTATATCGACGAAGAGGAAGCAAAGTTCAGGGATTTTCAAATGAGGTTTCCATTTTTTGATTACCCGTATTTCAATTTCACAGTTTGTTTCACCAGGGTGTAATTCAGATATCCTCTTGAAAACCATTGAAGATTTGATCTAGAGACTGTAAAAAAAAAATAGAACGTTTTCGACTTAAGGATGTAGAACGTTAAATTGATAATGATAAATAAATAATAATACACAGGAAAGCTTATACATTTAAAAAAAGTAAAAAAGAGTATTTTATTTTTTGTAGAATTCTGTACAGTATCTAATTCCATGTAGAAGACAGATTTACTTATTAGTGTTAATGGTTATTATATATATAAAAACAACTTTTAGTACATTTTAATATTCAAAGAATGTTTGTTAGCAATCTATAATTGTTAGTGTAAGATAGTTTTTTTCTGTTGAAAAATCATAGAACAGGATAAAAATGATGATATAAAACAACAAATTGATGCTTGTTTCAATAAATTGTAATAAACAGATCTGGAAATTGAACATTTGATCAAAGAAAGAAGGCCATAACAAATATAAACAAAATCATAAACGAATGGGTAAAACAGAGAAGGTATATTAATAGAATGAATAAAAAGATCTGGAATTGAAGCCAGTGTTTAAAAAAAATAGGCCATAACATATATAAACATAACAAAAACGGAATTGTGAACACAGAAAAGGTTTATTAACATTGAAAATTTTACGAATTACAGAAACCAACATACGAAGCAAGTGTTGATAAGTATAAGGCCATATAATACCAAAGATGGAATACCTTTTTGGAAATTGCAGAATTGATGATGTAAAATGGCGAATTGTACAGATGCACCTAAGATATTTAAGAGAATTATTTATCAGAAAGAGAATCAAAAAGGTTATAAATCAGGGAGAATCGTAATGTATGTGATATTTACTTGATATAGAAAAGAGCGAGTGTATAACATTACCCGTAATGTAACTGACGATTGAGAATCAAATGAAGAACCGTAATAGGGAAGACAATATAATGGCGAAGGGAATTCTAAGAATTTGAAAGAAGTAGGGGAGATATAAATGGACGTTGAAGGCAAACGCCGTGACGGTTGATGGTGGCGGTTATTCTAGACGGCGTAGATGTGAGGACAGTAGAAGGGTCGTATGGTGATGGTAATCCATGACACTTGGGGAGGGTTCGAATGAGATGAAATCGCCAGGGTGGGGGGGAAGAATTGTAGGGGCCGATTTGGTGTTGGTGTTCGTATTTGTGATGAAGTGAAGGGTTGGTGGTGGCTGGTAATCCATGGCGGAGGGGGGAGGAATAGAGGGAGGCGGTGGGGGAGGAATCGATGTAGGCGGTGTAGAAAGTGGCGTGGGTGGATTAGGTTAAAGGGAGATGATGAAGGGTCCGATGTGAATATAAGAATTAATAATAAGAATTAAATATTGAGTTTTAGGGTCTGTTTGGTATAAAGTAATGGAATGAACGATGGAATGGAATGAGCGACGGAATGGAATGGTCGAGGGAATGAAATGGATCATTACCATTCCATCGTCATGTTTGGTTACCATGTGGGAATGAAATAAATCATTGATTCGCATTGTTTGATGGTAGTACAAATGAAGAAATCGAATACAATTTTCCTAATATTTCCATTTAAAATTAATATATTTTTTTATATTTATATTTTTTAATGTTTTAATTTTTTATTAATTTAATTAAAATATTTAATTTATATTTATATTGTTTATTTTATTTGTTGTTATTTTTTATTTTGTAATTTACGTTTATTTTTATTACTTTTTGTTTTTGTTTTCATTTGTTAATTTATTAATTTATTAATTTATTTTTATTTTATATTTATTTATTTTTCATTTTCGGTTTATATTTTTATTTATTTATTTATTTTTACTTTTTATTCTTTATTTTTTTCATAAAATTTTAAGAAGAAATTTAATCGGAATTTTCTTTTTCATTCCATTCCTTGAGGGAATCGAAAAAAAACACCCCTCCCCATGGAATGAAAATCTTCAGAAATGGAAGGAATCTCATTCCTTGTGTAATGGTCTATTCCATTCCACTGTGCTACCAAACATGTCATTTTTCATTCCGACGTAATGATTCATTCCATTCCATCCTCCATTCCTGCATACCAAACGCTACCTTATTATAATAGAAGTTGTAAATTGTTAAATAAGGTAAATTTCATTTCATTTCGTAAAAGTACAAAAAGATTTTTGATGTGTTTTAGTATAAGTTTGAAAAATAAAAAAAATTAGGTTTGTTTTTATATACACTTTCTAAAAATCAAAAAACAAATTGTTTCCGTTTTATTTTCGATCTGATCAACACGTGATACAAATCGAATTTTCAAAATCATATCTTGGAGTCTTAAAAATACGTTTTGAGCCGAGATCATTTAAATTTTGAGCAGGTTGCTAAAGTGAAAGATATCATAACTTCAAGTCTTCTGAAGTTGCTGATAAAGACAGAGATACACCGGACATCGTCAAGTATTCAAGATCAAGCTACTATCAAGTTGAGGAAAAGTTTGTTTGAAGATAATTTGAACGGATTCTGCACTTGAGGGGGGAGCTTGATTAAAGATACAGTTTTGATATGTTGAATAGATACTGCACACGACGAGGGGGAGTTTGTTAATGTATAATATGTGCGTCGTGTGAAGTATAGAAACAAGACGATGAAAAGTTCAAGGCAAAGTTCAAGCTGCTAGGCGAACTGGGTCCGAACTGCAGTTCGGCTCCAGGCGAACTGGCATTTCGCCCAGAGTTCGCCCAGTCGTGTATATATAGAAAGTTTGGCTTTGTATTTTGTAACTAAGAGAGATTGAGCTGAGTTTAAGTGTGTGTTTACCACGGTGTTTCTCTAAGTCTGTTTTCTGAGTGTCTACTGATTGTAATTGTTCGTTTGATCAATAAAACAATCGGAATAATTATGTTTCTCGTCCGATATAGCTAGATTGAGTAGACGGTCCGATGCTAACGAACTTTCAATTAGACATATAGACTTGATTTCCGGGTAATCTGTAACATATAGACTTGGTTTCTGGGTAGTGTACATACAGATAGACCTAGTTACCCAATGGACCATCTTTATAATCGGGTTCATCTATTTCCTTATCGTTGTTTTACATATGCTGTTGAATCTAAGGATTTAAATATTTTACCTGAGGATTCAAATTAACCGTTCGAAATAAAACTGAATATGAGGATTCAAACGTTTAACCTGATGGTTCAAAATATAATCTGTAGATTTAAAATAAACTATTTTTAAAACTCACCAGTAGTGTTGCTGAGCCCCAAAATACTTTCTTGTTGTTTTGAAACCACCGTAGGTACCGTATGAAGAAAAGTTGCTAGGATTGGAATCTTAAAGAATAAGAAGCCTAAGTTAGCACCAGTTGAAGACCGAGACTTCAAGTATAGTATAGAGTTATAGTATTGTACTTTTTTTCCCTGTAAATAGAAATCTTCATAGCATGAATAAGGTTTAAAGACTTCCGCTGTAGGTTTTGAAATTTTACCAAGTGTTTTTCTTTGTTATCTGGCGTGTGGCATCCCGGGAGTCGGGGTGTTACACTTGAAAAATAGGAAGTTAGCACAATTGCAGACAATATCATTTGGCAACTACAAGGAAGTTATCAACCTGAGCACTTGTATTTTTATATTC
This sequence comes from Deinandra increscens subsp. villosa, assembly GCA_039602395.1. Lineage (NCBI taxonomy): Eukaryota > Viridiplantae > Streptophyta > Magnoliopsida > Asterales > Asteraceae > Deinandra > Deinandra increscens. The sequence continues at coordinate 55,379,865 of JBCNJP010000003.1, read as the reverse complement.
TCCTCGAAAGCATTGAAAGCATACATTAAGGACAATGTACAATTTAAGTGTGGGGACGGGAGTTGCTGGGAACTAAAAGAAAACACTTTTACCTTTGTCTTGTCCTACAATCAAGCCTTACACAAAACTTTTCAAAATTAGGACACCCATATTTTTCTAAAAACTTAAAAAAGTTTCCCACTTTAAGTATCTGTTTACATAAAAAGTTCTCCTTCGAATATGTTAAAACTCAAATTCCATTGAATAAACAAAAATTTTCAAGTCTGAAATATCACTTTAACAAAAAGAAAAATAAGTTTAATTTCCGAATAAACTCATGGTTTTTCTTTTTTCCTTTCTCAGTGAGGATTTAAGCCTGAATAGTATGAATAAACCATTACACATGCTCCTTTCTTCCTGAAACATCAAGAGGAACCAGGTAAATTCTTAAAGGTAGAACTTGACTCGATAATACGTCCCGAGATAGACAAAGCTAGAAATATATGGTTAAATAACTAAGGCACTTAGGAGTTTTCCATTTTCTCTCCTTTCACCCCCACTTCACTCTAAAAATACCCCCACTAGTTAACCCTGTTGAGCCTTAAACCCTTTCATTTGATAAACCCCCCTGAAAATACCAATCTTTGCAAAAACACACTATTTTTTACTTAAATTTTCTTTTACGTAAAATTTTGTTTCTTATCAACAATTTCAAGGCGACTTTTCCAAAAAATTAAATTAACCCAGTAAATTCTATCACCTTTAATTTACATTATCTAAAAGAAATCAAGTAGGAAATAAAAAGAGCCACCCAAGATCTTGGTTAGTGAATAAAAGTCGTAAAATTATAAAGAAACCGTTATTTTAAAGCTTTCCCCATTTCAGCCCAAAACATCCAAACCCTAACCTAAAGCATACCCTTGTAAAGCCCTCACGATATCCATGTACATTTCAGCGAGATCTGTGGAGGCTCGATTACTTGACAAGCCTAAGCTATTTACTCGTTTTTACTCTGATATGAGTGTTCACTTTAAAAATACCATATACACTAACTTGAGAGCTGAGTGTCCACTTGTGAGGAAAATGAGTTTGTAAAGAAAAAAAACTTACCAATATCCTTGTCGTAAATATCCATATTTCAGAAACAAATAATAAAATGATTCAATGAAATGAAGATCCAACGAAATTGGAGGAAACAACTTTTTCGTTTGTAGAAATCTAAAGTCCACAAATAAAGTTATTGGGAAAATAATGGAGTCCGACATTTCAGAGTTTTGCTTGAGGACAAGAAAAGATCTAAGTGTGGGGATGTTTGAGTGAGTCAAATTATACATATTTCTATGGAAAATATCCCTCATAGATTGAATCAAAACAAGCTAACTACAAATAATTTAATCGTATATTACTTCTTTTTTAGTTTTTCTGTTTGATTCAGGTAAAAATCACAAAAGGAGCTAAAACAATGGAAAATATGAAGAAAAATGCAAGCTCAATGATTTTTGGCCTCAAGCACGGCCCGTGCAACCTCCCAGCTACGCCCTGAAAGAGTTGACTTATGCCCCTGACGACACACGACCCGTGTTCTGCATCACACGACCCTCTCTGTTGACTGTTGCACACGGCCCATGCCACTGATGGCACACGACCCGTGTCACTGACCCATGAATCTTCTGGGAGATCAACTAACAGGCACGGCCCGTGCCGGATGCCATTTTTTGCCTATAAAAATCAGCCTTTCTCTCCATTTTCATTTGCTTAATTCTTCTCTTCTTCTACTTACTCTATAAATTAGTTAATTATCGAGCCACTTGGCATTTTTCTAATTTTTAATCCTTTAAGTTTGTCAGAACATCAACTAAATAAGAATTTGTTTAAAGTTTGTCTATCAACTACTCATTTTCTATTAAGCAAACTATTAAAGCCATGCTAATGCTTGGCTAAACTCTTATACTCACTTAGGGATAAACGAACCTTTGGTTGGTTAGTAAAATAGATTTACGTACCTACCTTAAGGTAAGTACAAATGACTTTATGAAAACTCTTTTAAATTGAAAGTTTATTATTAACTCTTTTGAACAAACGTGCCTTGCGTATTATAGACCATTTGAGGAGTCGAAAGCTCATCAATCGGAATTGTGACACCCGACAGGGGGACGATGCATGATCCTAACACTGACTCGCACCCCATTCAAAGCAATACATTCGTGATTTTTATGTTTATGTAAATAAACATGGCTTTCACGCTAACTACAGCCTCAAAGTATTGGTTGGGATTGGGGGTTAGTAATATTATGTCACATGACGAAAGTCGGTGAGATACGCGATAGTGAACTTGGCTCTGTGTAACAATCGTGAAATTTTAGTATTAATAAAAGTTTTGAGTTAAATCAATTTAGATTTTGTTATTCATTTATTTGAATTTTATACTGATTATTTACTTATTTAAATTTAACCTTGGATTTTTGAATTAAATTAGTCATTTAAGCTAAATAATTACTTGTTTGAAACAAATTTATTATATTGTTTAAATTTTTCATTCATTTGTCTAAATTCAATTCTAATATTATTTTGAATTAATTAACCATATTAATTAAATGAATCATTTACTCATTTTAAACTAATTTTTGAGATTTTATAAAAAACAAATATGGTACATCATAAACTTTTAAATTTAAAACTTGTCATTTTATAAAACATGGACACATTTATTTCGTTAAACAAAATCTCGATGATTTTCTCAAAAAGTTATATAAAAAAAATTTGTTACATATTTTTAAGAAAACTTATTTATATTTAGTAAAATATATGGACTTGTAAAACTTTTGATATTTTTTAAAAAACCAAATAGTAATAAAAATAAAAGGTTACTTTCATGTTTAAAGAAAAAAAATTGCGTTTGCTCCCAGTCCCGTTTTTCCGGCGGAGTCGGCGCCGGCGACCGCCGCCACTCGCCGGAAAACGCCCAATCTCACCTAAAACGTCCGTTTTTCTTCGTGGTTAATCAAGAAACGTCCCTAACGTTAATCTACTGATCATTAACGACTCGAAACCGGCAATTAATTTGGTTTTAATCATCATGAACTGTAAATCAATTCGGACATTTAAGTCCAAATTAACTCGTTTTCGTCGAGTTTTCGGGCCTATAAATTGTTCCTCAACCCTCCTCTTGACCTTGCGCACCTAAAGCATCAGAAAACTACAGAAAACCGTCCCCTGGTTCACGATTTCCGGCCGCCTCCGGCGACCCTCTCCGTTTCGTTTGGCAACTATTCGAGGTAAATTTTATACCATTAGACTCGGTTTTTATCCATGAGTAAAAGCCCTATGTTTATTTCGGTGAACAACATCGTTTCGATGATCAATTTTGAGGTAAAAAAATCTAGGGTTTCGGGTATGTTGAAGTGGGGAAGAAGATGACCCAAAACTGTATGTTTTAAATTTTCTGTTTGGGTTTAAAAACCAAAGGGGCTCTAGCCCAGTTGGTCAAGCACGTGTTTGATAACCAAAAGGTCTCGGGTTCGAACCTTGTAGAACCGTTTTTTTTTGTTTTTTTTGCTATTTCCCCATATTTGTCATTTTTAACCATAAAAATTATCTAAAACCCTATAATTTTTCATAAACCATCATTTTTATGTTTTTACAAGTATATAAACCTTGCAAATTACCTAATTGTTTTTTTAAAAAGGAAAACATTCATTTATTTAGTTATCCTTTTTGTGTCATAACTTATTGTTTAAAATTCTATTACTTATTTAACTACTCACCTAAGTATTTAGTTAACAACAATATTATTTTTTGCCAATCACTTATCCGGTTACATTTCTTTTATTGTTATTACTCAAGCAATCATTCACGCAATTACTCATTATTTACTTAAGTAATTATGAAGTCATTAAGTTATCTCATTCATTTCGTTATTTACTTACTTATTTATTTAATTATTTATTTATTTATTAAATTGATTATCTAGTTATTTATTTATTAAATTATTAATTTATTGTATAATGCTCATAAACACAAATAAATACTTATTAACAACTATAACCGTTTTTTTATTTATTTATTTAGTCAAATATTTATTAACCGAATTATTTATATAGTTATTTAATAATTATCTTCAAACGATTTTATACACCAAAGACCTAAATCAAGAGAATAAAGTCATCTTCCCCAAGACAACAATCCCAACGAAACCCTAGGTATCTGGAAATCCTATTTTTCGTTATCATAACTCTAGGTTAACCGATTTCATCATTCATTTAGGAATTCCTCGAATTTGAATCATTCCCGTTACGTCAAGCTAGTAATCAACCAACTCCTTAAGGTGAGTTCATAGTTCCCATTTTACGTTAAATCTTTTGGGATGGAAAGCACGCACAAACGTTTATATCATTATTACTTGGTTTTTTTTTAAACAAAAGGATATTTATTCATGATTATCATTGAGAATCATAATGAGACTTTATTCTTGAAATCAGTTATTCTTCTTAAGCAAAGTCAAATACTGTTAAATAAATTGCTTGTGTTTACCTATGTTATAATGTATTCTAGGGACATGTACATGTAAGTCTCATGAGCATCATAATCGTAGAGGTTCCTTTGAGGGAACTGAACATCATAATCGTAGAGGTTTCTTTGAGGAAACTGAACATCATAATCGTAGAGATTCCTTTGAGGGAATTGACCATCATTTATGTACTGGGTGACGAATATGTGACTAATTTAGTGTAATACTTGCATATTTAGTTTAACATGTACGACTTTGCAAGCTTTTATCAATTGATTATCTATTACTGTTTTGTTACAAACCTATGACTCACCAACTATATATGTAGTTGACTCCTTTTGGCGTGTTTTTCAGGAAATGAGAATCAAGCATGATTGAGACTAGAAGTTTGGAGATTTAGATAGGAAACCTATTGTCTTTTAAGTTTCTTATGCCTTGTAATAGACGTTTAAGTTTTGAATTAATAATAAAATAGGGTTTCCTTTTATCCAAGTGCTTTTATTTAAATTTTCGTGACACCTCGATGTTTCCGCCATCGGTTGGGGTGTTACACTCTGGTTACGACCGTTCATGTTTGCGCGAAAGTGGTGCATGAAGGAAACGAACATTAGTCCCTTATAAAGATAACTTTCATAATAAATTAATCTGATGTGTGGGTTGTTCCCCTGCTGGGTTCATGACAACGTATTCGAGTATAACGGCGCCGATGACCCATCAGACCCTATAACTATTTTGCATTCACACTTACTTTGTTTGCTATTTCCAGGGAGGTCCCCTCAGATCCTCACGGGGAAATGAGAGGAACGTGAGACAGGGTTCCAGGCTGAAAAGCGGTCCTTCTCGTCTAATAAGTAGCAATCTTAAAAAAAGTACTTAAATCTATCTTACCAAACCAACCACTGGTAAGTCCCCCCCCCCCCCCCCCCAAGTATCCTCTAATTGATTAAACTTAAAAAACCCATTTTATTCATTTGTTCTAATTTACTTTAACTAGATTAACCAACTCTCCCTGATACATAATTAAACCTGGCTAAACTATTAATAAGAATTTATCTTTAAAAGCCTCCTTCTCCCTGTGTCCTTGAACGACCCTCGGTCATCTTACCACTACTATACTACATCACGATGGGTGCACATGCCCGTGTTATGTGGTGAAATAGTAGCCGTAGTTAATCAAGGTTTTATAAATTTAAAAGCTTATGTACAAAATTATGTAACTAAAACTGTTATATTTTTATATACACCACACGCACAACAATTACTTCATAAAAATCTAATTTTTTACTATGACATCACTAAATCTAATATCTAGGAGAATGCATGACATGAATCTAGTCCATTTGCATCATAAAAATCCAAGCATTATGTCGAATACATAGATCTAGTCATAAGAAGCATGCTTAACATATATTTCATCATTTAGTAACATAAAAATCGATTCTTGACATGAAATCCATAGATTTATAACATGATGATGATTTCTCACGTTCAAACCCAAGATCTATAACAAAGATCGCTTTTCTATGAAGATATATTCATCAAAGCTCATGCATATCAAAGAGCTATAGAGATCCAACCATAAAAATCAAGAAAGATGAAAACTTCATGCATAAAGATGGCACCTTTGATCATAGAAACCGTAGATTTATCAATCATAGCATAGATCTAAGCGAATTGACACAAAAAGTTCAGGTCTTAATGAAGAAGGAAGAAGGATTTAAGGTGATGGAAGCATAGTTTTGAGAAAACTTACCGAAAAGGGGAAAACCGACACTAATCTAGGCTAGAAAGCACCAAATTTGAACTCTTAATCTTTAAAAATGAGGTCTCGAGTGATTACAGCCGAAAATTATCGTGTATGGGTGATTAGGGATGAAATGGAGGAAGATAGTGGCTTAGGATGGATTTATAGGAGGAAAATTAGGGTTTTGCTGGATTTTTCAATGTAGGCTATCGCCTGGGGCATATGGTTGTGCCAGGCGATACGCCTAGTTCTTGCCCGAACATTTGCTTTTCCGTTTCCTTGATTCGCGTGCTCAGTTAATCGTTTTTTGATGGTTTGGAGTCCCTTTTTCACCTAAATTACCCAAATCATCATCCCATCTTGTTAACCACATTTAATCCACTCAAAACGAATATAAATATGTCGCGTAACTCATAGAAATACACAAATTAGGTCAAATTATGTGCTTTTGATTAGTTTTGACGTACATATCGCTTTGGGGCAAATCACCTGCGTTTTATGACTCGATCAAGTGTGTGATGACTCGTGACAACATACGTGACTATAAGACTCATAAATCTGACACACGATACTCAAAAACATGATCTCCCAGTTAAAACCTAAATCGCACAGGATTTACCGAACTTCCACCATTTGTGTTCTAAACTTCGAACCTTCACACATCTTCACTTGTATATACTTGTATGCGTAACTAGTATTCCACACAAGCCTCATACGTGCGTTGATAGCTCGATCTATCGGTTAAACGTAAACAACATTGCATGAGCGATAAATCTGAAATAGAGACAAATTGAACATCAAATCGATCAATGAACATAATAATGGATTTAATCACTTGAGATAAGTATAAAAACCTCATAATAAACATAACTCTTTATACGATTATCAATCACGGGTTCGGATTACAAAACTCAGGTCAAAACAGATAACTGAATCTATCGAGATGTTACAATCCATTGTATAAATAATAGTGGCATAGGGCTTTATTCGGGGCTTCTTCCAGCTATCACATGTTCTCAAGAGCAATTAGCAAGCCACTCAAACAATATCTAGTACTCAGTGATACAAACTCACCAGGTCAATAGGGACTGGGTCAAATTTGTGGGTCCATGAAATTAGGAGGAAAAGAAAGTGGCTAGCAGTTCTGGAATAGAGGTAGAGTCTGTAATTTTATTGGGAGTCTAGTTTATTTTTCAGAAATCGTATTACCTTGTATTGGAGAATTGCCAATCTCGAATTTGGCCTTATCTTTTAGGCGATAATCATTCGATTATCATCATTCTTTTTCAGTTCCACTTTTGTTTAATATTCTGGGTTATATCATTGGTTCCATTGCCACGAAATTCGAAAGATGGTGCAGACCCGAAGTAGTTCTGATGGCGGTGCAAATGCAGATCCATTGGCGGCTCAATTAGTAGCACTCAATGGAAAACTTGAAGCTATAGAGTCCATGAAAGATGACATTGTAGCCTTGAAGAAGGAAAAACTAATTGGGAGCAGATTTGATGATGTTAGGAGTTCATGGCGTCAACAGCAAAATCAGAGGCCTTATCACAAAATCGAGTTTCCTGCTTTCAGTATGGGAGATCCTAGAGGTTGGATTCTGAAGGCGGAGAAGTATTTTCGCTTTTATCTCACACCTGATGAAGAAAAGGTGGATGTGGCAGTTATGCACCTTGAAGGTGACACATTGGATTTTTATTCATGGCTATTGGCTAAACAAGACTTAACCTATTAGGAGGAATTGGTTACGCGCATTGCAGAAACATTTTGGGCCTCAGGAATTTCAAAACCCCGATGAATATCTCTATAGCATTAAGCAGACGGGCTCGGTCCATGATTACAGGCAGGGATCTGCTAGAAGATCTGCTAGGGTTTCGAATTGGGCTGATAGCTGCCTATTAGGAGTCTTCCTAAACAGGCTCAAAGAGGAGTTAAAAAATGGCGTGCGCATCCATAAACCCAGATCTGTGTATGAAGCTATGAGTCTTGCCCTGGAATTCGAATCTAAAATCAGTCACGTAATTCACCTTCAATCAGGAAAATCTACTAACTTGTCATCGCAGGTCAAAGTTGAATGCAATTCATCTTCATCTTCTTCCAACCCTATTATGGTTTCTGGTACAATTTAAAAACCTAATGAAAATCGCCTTTCTGAGACTGAAAACAAGGACGGTTTCTTCAAGGGGAATGCTACCGTTGCGGGGAGAAATACGGTCCCGGGCATCGTTACAAGACCAGCTCTCTCAAACTGCTTGAAGCCGCGGTGGATGTCCCTCTACAAGTAGACCTTGTTGATCCTCACAAAGAGATGGATGAGATAAGTATTCACGCCCTTTTTGGTTAAATACACACCACCGCAATGAAGTTTTTAGGGACATTACGTAACACGAAACTGTTAATTTTGATAGATAGCGGCTCAACTCATAATTTTGTATCAGACACCCTTGTTCGGGAGATGAAATTGTTAACAAAGTTTGTCACCCCTTTTGGGGTCCAGATTGGTAATGGCGATATAATCTGTTGCAATCAACTCTGCCGTGACATTCCTGTCTAACTATCATCACTGCGGATTGTCCAAGACTTTTATCCCTTTTCCCTAGGCAGTGTTGATCTTGTATTAGGCATTCAATGGCTGTCTTCCTTAGACACCATTCAAGCCAATTGGAAGGAAATGTTTTTGAGCTTCGCGGTGAATGGTGTAAGTCCCAAAACGATCCTTACACGATATCGACGATCAATCGAAGGTGCGGAATCCCGACGATTGATTGATTCAAGATGAGAAATAAATAAAACAATAAACACAATAATATGACTTAGAAAACCTGGTTGATGCACACGATTACAATTGATGAGAATCGTCTAGTACACCTCAGAGAATCTCGAATTCTCTATTTCTCTGGTCTCTCTCTAGAATGGCCAGCCCCTACAAAGTAGACTAGGGGTCCTATAAATAGGAATGGACAATCTTGGTAAACAAGCCATCCAAAAACCCTAAACTACAACAAATTCCCGTATTGGACTTTAAAGGCCCACTAAACATCCCCTAAACACTTTCTAAATGAGCCCAATCATGTCTAAATTGGCCCAATGACCCAATATAACCATAACCCAGCTATTTTACACCTATTCTATCACATAGGCCTTCAAAATAGTCCACCAAGTGATGATTTAATACACAAGCCACAAATTATTCCCTTACAATCTTCCCCTTGGCTTGTGCTATTAAATGTCTTCTATTTCAATCTTCAGACTTGCAGTCTTCTCCTTGGCTTGAGCATGGGTTGATGAAGATACTTTTCTTTAACAATCTTCAATGGGCAGCAACGGTCGAGTTCTGGGAGTTTTCTCTCAATCAGCATCAGCTTGGACTTCAAATGACAAGCACGTAATGAGAGGAGGATTCTCAAGTACTTGCTCCTTCTTGAAACATGTCGAGTCCTTGCTGGATCATCAGTAACTGTCTTGACCAGCATGTAACTTTAGAGGATAAATTTTGAAAATCTCTGTCTTGGCATTTGTGACTACTCTGCATCTTTTTTTTCAATTAGCTTCCCCTAAACCTGAGAACGGTGTCTTTGGACGCTTTACTTGAACAACCAACAAACTTCCCCTGAGCATAGGGTAAGTCCTTTTCCGGCTGGTTCTTCAACACGAACAGTAACAACACTCATTAACTTTTCTTCTCCATGACATCTCATTTAACCTGTCATGCACAACATGGAACAAACACTAACCAGACAATGATGACTGGTTATCGAGTTAGCGTTATTTAACCAAACAACTTCCCCTGAACCCGAGGGGGAGGTCACACCTTCTTGCACAAAACCCAAAAAGAACTTATTAAAACCTTTAAATTAACCTGGCCATGGTTGAAAAATAAACAATAAAAACTTAAGATAATACAAAAGAAAAATAAAAATAAAACAAACATACCAAATTACTAAACGAGAAGGTTTCTATGGGATCAAACCGTATGAATCTGACTGAGGAACCCTTTTCTGCTTCTGTTACTCGAACACGTCTAGGTGATTGCCAATATACTGATCCACTTTAAACTCAAACCCTTTTCTTAATCAGGCTGTTTGTCACTTTATCATCTTTTATTGGTGCATTAATTATGAACAGCAAGTGGGTTTCAACAAATCCTAGGTACATGTTATTACACACTATCAAGCACATAAATTCCCTACCACATATTTTCACAACCTGATCCAGAAGTTTGAAACTGAGCTCCAGACTGGATTGAGAAGAGAAAGAATAGATCACAAAGATTTTATTGGTATAATATACAAAGTCAACTGAATTTTTGAAACATTTTAGTAATGCTCTCATCAGTGACAAAGGCTGAGGGTTTTGGACTCTTGAGGGTCTCTTTTGATGTGCTCTTTGGCATCTTTTGGGTGTATATTATTTTTTTTATTATTATTATTATTTATTTTTTTTTTATTTATTTATTTTTTTTTTAATTTTAGATGATCTAGAAGTACGTATGTATGGACAACTCCAGGTCATTGCTCACGCAAAGCAGAGGAGAGCCTTACATACACGCGAAGCATCCCCAGGTCATTGCTCACGCAAAGCAGAGGGGACACCGACTTTTTGAGCTCATTTTCACACTCTTGGAGACAAGCGTGTGTATCGGGAACTTGAACATGCAGTCAAATAGAAATGCAATTAACCTAAGTGCTGTTACCCAACAAACTGCCATACGTTATCTTTAAGTGTGTAACGCATACCTTTTCAGATTTTAGAGCCGAGCCTACCAGCATATCACCATGGATCATGCGTTTCACATCTGCCTTACGCGTGTCAGCCGTCTTCAAGACAGAAATTTATTTCACTTCCCACCTTCTAAAGGAAACAAAAGATTAAAAATTAAAAAGCACAATTTAATTTTGAGGGGTCAACAATTTCATCGTTTCTATTCTTCCCCTTGCTTTTTGATTTTTAATAACTACACACATTTTTTTTTTATTTTATTTTATTTTTTTTTTTTGATTTTTTTTTTTTTAACACTCACTGACACAATATGTACTAAAAACTGGCCAAGCTAACCTTCAAAGTTTATCTTTTGAAACTTTTCAGAAATGGGTTTTGTTACAAGCACAACCATACTTCACATCAAATCAGCCAAGAAACAAACAATTTAGACAGTGTTACCTTTTTTCTGCTGATTTTTTTCAGATATACCTCTCACAAGGATAACATACTCCCCATTAAGATCTGCATGTCATGAACTGAAGAGATGCCTCCTATCCTGTGCCTGGATTGTAAGGGAATAATTTGTGGCTTGTGTATTAAATCATCACTTGGTGGACTATTTTGAAGGCCTATGTGATAGAATAGGTGTAAAATAGCTGGGTTATGGTTATATTGGGTCATTGGGCCAATTTAGACATGATTGGGCTCATTTAGAAAGTGTTTAGGGGATGTTTAGTGGGCCTTTAAAGTCCAATACGGGAATTTGTTGTAGTTTAGGGTTTTTGGATGGCTTGTTTACCAAGATTGTCCATTCCTATTTATAGGACCCCTAGTCTACTTTGTAGGGGCTGGCCATTCTAGAGAGAGACCAGAGAAATAGAGAATTCGAGATTCTCTGAGGTGTACTAGACGATTCTCATCAATTGTAATCGTGTGCATCAACCAGGTTTTCTAAGTCATATTATTGTGTTTATTGTTTTATTTATTTCTCATCTTGAATCAATCAATCGTCGGGATTCCGCACCTTCGATTGATCGTCGATATCGTGTAAGGATCGTTTTGGGACTTACAATTGGTATCAGAGCCAAGAAACTGTGTTTCGAGGCTCTCACGATATCAAGATTCAAGAGCTATTGAGTTTTTCGTGATATTTTGGTCGATTTTGGGTATTTTATGTGTTGACGGCACCGGCGAATAATTAGGGTTCTTTGGAAAATCTTTATGTTTTGATCACAATAGCCTGAATATTAGGTTAGAAAAGTGTTTCCTTTATTCCGTTGAGTATAAAAAAAAAAAAAAAACTGTTTTGATCATCTGGATTTCCTAAATTAATTATTTGATCATTCGGTGCATTGGTTTTCGTATTATTTGAGTGTTTGGAAATTGGATCTGAATTAAAGGTGATCACGTGGGATTTTAAGTTTAATATTAAGTCGACGAAAATCGACTTTTCGATTGAAATAAAAACTCTCGGCCGAAATCAATGTTATGCACTTTTAAGTTCGAAAATTTTACAATATTGCCATTGGGATTAATTGAAATGTGTGGTCCACATTGATCAATTTTTGTAGCGATAAACGGCCACTCATTTTAAGTTGGTGCAAATTTTAGTTGACGGGGTTTTGATCGTTGATTTTTTCTACACCTTGTGGAGTAATTCGTTTTTTTATTTCCATATTTTTACTCCAAGTGTTTCAAGGTGTTACTAACGATTTTTTGTGAGTATCGTGTGAGATTTTGTGCAGGTTACAATTCGTGACAGAAGGTTTCGGTGTGATTTTGGAGCTTTTCGATTTGATTCAGCACTTTTCGATCAGGATTTCTGGTCGAAAAGCCCTCCTCAGCCGCTTTCCTCCATCGAAAAGCCCCCTTTGTGGCTTTTCGATTCACTGCCCTTGCTCGAAAAGTCCCCTAAGTGACTTTTCGACCAAGCCTGCCCAATCAAGAAGTCCCCTTTGTGACTTCTCGATCAGTTTCATCGATCGAAAAGTCCCCTCAGAGACTTTTCGATCCGACCCTTTCGATCGAGAAGTCCCCTTGAGACTTCTCGATCAGCCTTCATTGATCGGAAAGTCCCCTGAGACTTTTCGATCCATCGTGCTCCCTGATCGAAAAGTCCCCTTCGAGACTTTTCGATCCAGCCTTCACTTTTCGATCGCATCATACTTTTCGATCCAACCCTTTTCCGACCGAAAACCCACTTTCCGATCCAAAAGCTGCTTTCCGATCCGGTTGAGACTTTTTGATCTACCCTTTTCAATCCGATCAAGTCTTTCCGGTCCAATCAAAGACATTCATGGCATCCTTTCTACCAGGTAATTCTGTATCTACCAGCAGCTCTGAGGTATGTCTTAACCCTAAATGTCAATCTATTCTCAATGATTCTCAAGAATGGCAAACTAAGTTTTTCAATGAAACCCTAAATCGTGAATTTGTTGATAGAGAGTTGAGGGAATATAAGGGTAGAAGTAAAAACTTGAGTGAGAAACTTGAAGCTGCTAAAGTTGACATAAAAAATCTTCAAAGGGACTTAAGTAACAAAAACACATATCTGACAGTTGCTAATGAAGAAATTGCCACATTAAAAACTGAACTTGAGCAACTTAAAGGGCAATTAGAAACATCACAAACCAAAGTTGAGCGAAATGATAAGATTGTGTCTGAAATGATGAAGGCTAGCTCACTTTTCTACAACACAGACGCTCGAATGCGTCATGTAAAAGCCAACTCTGGTTTGGGTCTCGGTACTGAAATAAAAGATGAAAAATCCACCCATACAGTACCGATGCCCCTGATGCATGAAATGATCTCAGATTATGAGTGTTCTAAGACCAACTTGGATGCTAAAGCTGAGATTGAAAAGAAATTAGCAGCTTGTCCCATTAAAATTTCTGCTCCTGTTTCTAACATTACTAACACTTCTACTTCTTGTGCAGATAAAATAAATGAAGAAGCAGGTTCAAAGGGAAAAGGTGTTTGCTTTGAGAGTCAAAAGTTTCCAGTTTTTAAAACTGATAATTTTGCTTCAAAAAAATTTTGAGTCTGAGTCAACATTTCCCAAGTCAAATGTGTTTGATGAATCTGTTACTTGTAGTGTGTTTAACTTTGGGAGATGTGATGCTGAACCTGTGAAACCCCTAAGAACTGTTAGAATTTTAAGAAGGGGTAAGGGACCACAAACTGATGTTCCCAAACCCACAGGTGATGTGAAAAAATCTGAGGATAGTGTGAACTGTCCCATTCAAAATGTGCAGAAAGTACGGGACGCAAAACCACAGGATTTTGTCCCGTACCCAGAGGTCAACTCTGCATATGACCAATTCAAACCGATACAACGGGAGTACGTTCTGACCACTAAGCCCCATAGTAAAGCCCTCTGGATCCATAAAAACGCTTCAAAGCCAACTTGGATATCCACTGGGCGGAACCAACCACAGGCTCCCGTGTATCCAAAGAAACAGTCCTGCCATGTGTGTGGCCAACCAGGACACATGGCAAGAAACTGTCTGCACCGTCCTTATGAGCCCTATTATCCTAAGAAAGTCCAACAAAAGACTGTCCCTTTGGGCCAAACACATGTTGGGCCAAAGCCCAAAGTTGGACCTTCAAAACCCAAGGTGCACAAACAAGCACCTCAGAGTCACAAAGTACAGCAGAAACCCAAGGCTCCTAAGCAATGGCCAAAGACCATTTTTAAAGAAAACAAAGCATCTCAGAAATCTGTCAAAACAGCTTGGAGACCAAAATCTGTTGAATCCCCGAAACCAGTTTTCAAATCTGTTTCAAAATCACCCATCCATCCAAATCCAGTTGGTTCAACTAAATCAAATGGTTAGAGGAAGGATGACAGGTGGAATGTTTCAAAGGTGGTAAACCTGTCTTTCAAGCCTACTGGAGTGTACAAAAAACACTCCAAACAGTTTCAAGAGGTAAAATTTCTAAAGAAAAATGAAACTAAAAATTCACCACCGAGAAAACCACAGGTTTTTGGGAAAGAAAATCACCAACCCAGAGATGTCAACAAAAAGGACATTCTCAGTCCAACCAAGGCAACCACACCCCCAATCCCTGATTTTACAAAGGGAATGTGCCTAAAAGAAGTAACTTTTATTGATTCATCAGGACTACCCAGAACCACAATGGTCTGGGTTCCATTGTCTAACTAATCTCTCACATTGTGCAGGAACAGTCAAGGAGGACTTTCATTAACCATGTTTGTTTGTGATAGTGATTGTTCCAGGCACAGGATAGGAGGCATCTCTTCAGTTCATGACATGCAGATCTTAATGGGGAGTATGTTATCCTTGTGAGAGGTATATCTGAAAACCTGTGGTTTTCTCAGTGGTGAATAGGTTGCTGGTGTTGTTGATTGTGGGAAGGGGTCAAGGTGATTATCAAAATTCTCCATAGAGAATTTCGATCCGGTGTATTGCAACCAAGGTTTTAATCAAGGATTCTTCAATCTCGGTTTGCAATGACCTGGGGATGCTTCGCGTGTATGTAAGGCTCTCCTCTGCTTTGCGTGAGCAATGACCTGGAGTTGTCCATACATACGTACTTCTAGATCATCTAAAAGAAGTAACTTCCATCGAAAAGCCCCCTTTGTGGCTTTTCGATTCACTGCCCTTGCTCGAAAAGTCCCCTAAGTGACTTTTCGACCAAGCCTGCCCAATCAAGAAGTCCCCTTTGTGACTTCTCGATCAGTTTCATCGATCGAAAAGTCCCCTCAGAGACTTTTCGATCCGACCCTTTCGATCGAGAAGTCCCCTTGAGACTTCTCGATCAGCCTTCATTGATCGGAAAGTCCCCTGAGACTTTTCGATCCATCGTGCTCCCTGATCGAAAAGTCCCCTTCGAGACTTTTCGATCCAGCCTTCACTTTTCGATCGCATCATACTTTTCGATCCAACCCTTTTCCGACCGAAAACCCACTTTCCGATCCAAAAGCTGCTTTCCGATCCGGTTGAGACTTTTTGATCTCCGGATCGAAATTCTCTATGGAGAATTTTGATAATCACCTTGACCCCTTCCCACAATCAACAACACCAGCAACCTATTCTAAACAACAATAGGTTCTATTTATAGGAGATGATTAGCTTGTTTTCCAAGCTAATCTCCTATACCCTAAATAACTCAAATTCCCGTATTTGACAATTCAGGCCCAATAAACTACATCTAAACACTTTCTAATTGAGCCCAAACATGCCTAAAATGGCCCAATGACCTAATATACCCATAACCCAACTCATTTTCACCTATTCCAACACATAGGCCTTCAGAATACTCCGCCAAGTGATGATTTAATACACAAGCCACAAATTATTCCCTTACAAATGGCAAGACCCATAAACTTCAAGGAGCAACAACATGTTCAAAGGTATCTCCCACTTTCCAGTAGCTGGAAGCTAGAGTACCAGCTACAATAACTTAATCTGGGAAGCTGTAGTGTTGGGTCTTCAATTTGGGAACACAAAACATCACTCAACATGCCTTTGTTCGACTTGAGGACAAGTCAACTTTCCGGGCTGGATGTAATGATACAAACCCACCAGGTCAGCAGGGAGTGGGTCAAATTTGTGGGTCCATGAAATTAGGAGGAAAAGAAAGTGTCTAGCAGTTTCGGAATAGAGGGGGAAGAAACTGCCACTACACCAATTCCTCGGTCTAGCGGGCTATTACAGGCGATTTATTGAGAATTTTTCTCCTATTGCGCAACCTTTGACTGCACTGACTCACAAGGGAGTGGTGTATAATTGGGGAGTGAAGCAGGAAGAAGCTTTTCAGCTGTTGAAACAGAAGCTTTGTAGTGCACCTATTATTTTGTTGCCAGAAGGGACTAAGGATTTCGTGGTGTACTGTGACGCATCGATTCAAGAGATGGGATGTGTGCTTATGCAACGTGATAAAGTTATCGCTTATGCCTCAAGATAGCTCAGGGATAATGAGAATAATTATACGACTCATGATTTGGAGTTAGGAGATGTGGTTTTTGCGTTGAAGATCTGGATACATTACTTGTACGATACTGAGTGCACAATAATCACCGATCACAAGAGTCTTTAGCACATCTTTGACCAAAAGGAGTTGAATATGAGGCAGCGACGTTGGGTAGAATTGTTCAACGACTATGAATGTGCTATTAAGTATCATCCGGGGAAGGCTAATGTAGTAGCTGATGCCCTAAGCCGAAAAGAGTCGAACCCAAAGAGAGTTTCGCGCTTTGCAGTTGACAATTCATTCAGAGTTGCCGGATCATATTCGGAACGCACAACTTGAAGCACTAAGGGAAGAGAATTTGGAGTCGGAATCTCTACATGGTTTGGATAATCAGTTCGAGATCCAAATAGATGAAAGTCGATATTTTGCTGGTAGATTATGGGTTCCTAAGTATGGGGATTTTAGACAGCTTATCATGGACGAGGCTCACAAGTTAAGGTATTCCGTACATCCAGGTTCGGATAAGATGTACAATGACTTGAAAGCAGTATATTGGTGGCCGAAGATGAAAGCCGATATAGCCACGTACGTGAGTAAGTGTTTGACTTGTTTGAAAGTCAAAATCGAGTATCAGAAGCCGTCAGGTTTGCTTTAACAACCTGTTCTTCCAGAATGGAAATGGGAGCATATTACTATGGATTTTGTGATGAAATTGCCTAACACCCCCAACAGGCATGATACGATATGGGTAATCGTTGACAGATTGACAAAATCTGCACACTTTTTGCATATTTAAGAGTCAGATGGATTTGAACAATTGGCCAGATTATATATGAAGTATGTGGTCTCGCGTCATGGAGTTCCTTTATCGATTATATCGGACCGAGATGCAAGTTTTACTTTTTTGGAGGTCTTTGCAAAAGGCATTGGGAACAAAGTTGGATATGAGTACAACTTATCATCCTTAAACTGATGGTCAGAGTGAGAGGACTATCCAGACATTGGAGGATATGCTCAGAGCTTGTGTGATGGACTTTGGTGGGAATTGGGAATCTCACTTACCATTGGTGGAGTGTTCCTATAACAATTGTTATCACGCTAGTATTGAAGTCGCGCCGTTTGAGGCATTATATGGTCGTAAGTGTAGGTCCCCAATCTGTTGGGCAGAAGTGGGTGACGGTCAACTTATTGGACCCGAGCTTATACATGAGACAATAGAAAGGATCGTTCAGATCAGAAACCGCTTAGTTGCAGCTCGTGACAGACAGAAGAGTTACGCGGATAAGCGTAAGAAACCCTTGGAATTTCAGGAGGGAGATCGTGTTCTTCTGAAAGTTTCGCCATGGAAGGGTGTTATTCGTTTTGGTAAGCGAGGAAAGCTAAACCCAAGATACGTTGGACCGTTTGAGATTGTAGAACGAGTTGATCTTTCTGCTTATAGATTGAGCTTACCAGACGAGTTGAGCGCAGTGCATAATGTGTTCCATGTATCCAATCTAAAGAAATGTCTAGCAGACGAATCTCTCGTAGTTTCGGCTTGAAGAGCTAAGGATTGACGAGAAATTGCGTCGTAGAGGAGCCAGTTGAGATAATGGAGTGGGAAGTTAAGAAACTCAAATAGAGTAAGATTTCGATTGTTAAGGTTCGGTGGAACTCAAATGTAGACCAGAGTTCACCTGGGAACGTGAGGATCAGATGATGAAAAAGTACCCGAACTTGTTTAAACAAGACGAGAATCGAATCTACTTCTTAAATTTTTGGGATAAAATTTCCAAAAAGGTAGGGATGATGTGACAAACTAAGAGAAACTGATGCGATAACTGAGAAAACTAATGTGAAGATAATGCGAGAAATCAAAAACTTTCTTTCTTACTGATTGAGTAAACTATTGGCCTTGATTATTACTGTTGAGTAAATCTCAAAATGTTTAATTTGATTTCTTACTATTTACAACGGAGTTGTAACGGTTAAATTTGCGAGATTATTACTTCTAACTCAAACGTTTAGCAACTGAGTTATAACCTTAATTTTCGGGACAAAAATTCTTTAACAAGGGGAGGATGTGACAATTCGGCCCTCCGGGTGGGACCCAAACCTCATAAACGGATAAAAACTGATAAACCGGTGAAACCGGAATGCGCGTATATAGGCGTAGTATGTCAATTAAGGTATTAGAAGAGTCTAGTAGCCTTAAAACACTTCACAAGTAGAGTCTTGAAATATTGGTGATTGATTGAAAATCGATGAATATCGTGAATTATGTGAAACTGATACATGAATTTAATTGCATGATCGTAAATTGTTATATGGTAAGTTAATACTTAATTTTATTGGATTTGATGTGATAAAAATGATGGTGGATTAAAAATGGGAGAAAACGTTGAAAACCGTGACCAAAAACGTGAAAACGGACGAAACGGGATGCGGTCAACAAAAGTCAACAGGGCTGCCAGACGGGGAGATCTAGGCGTATCGCCTAGAGCAACCCAAGGCCCTAGGCGATACGCCTACAACCCAGTTTTCAGCAAAACCCTAATTCTCCACTATTTAAGCATCATTAGTCTCCATTTCTTCATTCCATCACCACTAGACGTCATTTCAGCCTCATTTATGTCTCTTATCATCCTTTTACTCATTTCTCATCAAGATCCAAGCTTTATTACAAGTTTCAAGCCCCGATTTCATCCCTTATCATCCTACATCATTCGGTAAGTGTTTTCTAAAGTTTTGCTTGTGTTTAAGTTGTCAAGATTCATGCTTTATGATAGATCTAGGTCTGATCTATAATGGTTTGATGATATCAAGAGTAGATCTAGTGATTTGAGTAGAAAAGATTGCATCTTTTGATAAAAAATGTGGCTTTTATGCATGATGTTGTGATCTGAGCTAGATCTAGGGTTTTTGATGGAAAATCATGCATGCATGTGAATAAAGGTCAATGATTTGTGCTAGATCTATGTTGTAATGTCTAGATAATGATAGATCTAGGGTTGATGATGCATAAAGTGATTTACTTTGCGTGACATCTATGATAAAAACATGATTTCAGTTGCCATGCATGCAATATCTTGAATAAAGGCATATGATTGTTGTTAGATCCGCTATGTGAGCATGTAACCTAGGTTATTGAATGCATGATGGTGTATAAAGTTGTGAACTTGATGATCGAATGCATGCGTGTCTCACCCCCAATTTCCACTAACGGAGTATAACCGTGTGGGGTGTGATCCAAACCAGGATCCAAGTCTTTAGTTACAACCAAGCCATAGTTAAAGGGGTAAACCAGTCATGTATTTCATTTAATAAATCAGAGTTTACATTTCACCAAAATCAGCGGAAGCATTAAAAGTTTACAAGGTTGTCGCTTAGTAAAAGTGATTACTAAAGTATCTGAAATACAATTTCCAAAAGGATTTTACAAAAGGTAAGTATTGCCAACGCCCGTGCCATCCATGATCCTCCAAGCAACCTGAAAAGCATTCAACAATCAAGTGTCAGCCAAGGCTGGTGAGTTCACTAAAGTGGTCTACCCGTCACAAGTAGACCTAATGTTTATGAATAAAGACCGGTAAAACAAAATCAATATCATAAGACCAGTAAATTCCATATCGTAGGTAGCTAGCCTATAGTTATGTACACCTGAATTGTTCATAACCGAAGCTGACAATGTTTTGATAGGGGGTACCTATGAATTTGCCTTCCCGTGTCTTGACGGATCACGGTGGGTAGGCTAACATTGATCTCAGTCCGACCGCCAGTCGGGAGGGTGCATCCCGTGCACCGCTGAGCGGGGGTGTCAATCCCTAGTAGTACTACTCAACATTACCTCGCTACTGTATATTAACGGCTCGAATGTAAGGACTTTTTAATAAACAAGTTCAATTCAGTGTAGCATATGATATTTATGTCGGAAATTTACTCAGTAAGAAATACTTTACCGTTTGGGTTACCATCCTTACCGGATGAAACCACCTGCGCGTTATCGTCCCTAACTGGACATAACAATATAGAGAGTGAACTCACCTGAGGGTGCACTGGTACTCAGCACTTGGTTCCACCGGTTGGTTAAAATTAACTTATTCGGGTAAAATATGGCCTAATCAAATTAGTAGGTGTCGCTAGGACGAAAATAGCACATAAACACCTAAACATGTTTCATACAATCATACAAGCCACACAATGCACATACAAGTCACAATTTGGGAGAAAAACAAGAAATTGCAACTTAAGTCAAAGCTGACCCAGAAAGTCAAACTTTAAGCACCTAACTAGTGACATAGCTAAAATCCACAATACTTGGAATTAACTCCTTAAATTTTACAGGCATATACTAAATATCATTTAGGACTTGTTGCAAAAAGAATCAACTAAAAAGATTAAGAATTGAGGAAGTTATGCGCGTACGAAGTTGGCTAAAAATCACCTTTGTCAAACATTAACACACCATTTGGTGACATAGCTAAATTGCTCATTTCTTGGAGTTAACTCCTAAACTTCGGCAGGAACTAAATAATCAACATTTAGGGAATGTTGCAAAAAGAATCAACTCAATCGGATAAGTATTGAGAAAGTTATGCGCGTCGGAAGTTGGAAATTTTAGCTTTTTGCAAAATAGTCAAAGTAGGTTTAAAATTTTCATAACTCATTCAAAACTTAGAGTTTGAACATGAAACCTTCCAGATCTTACTTTTAATATATAAGCCTCATTTTCATTTAACAAACCCCTCATTAAAACGAGGTTATCATGCTCAACCAAAAAGCAAAGTCTACTTTTCACAAAAATACAGCTCTGCGCACCTAACTTGCAGCAGTGTTTTGGATGACCAACGGAGGTTTTAGAAAGTGTGCGAGTAGCCATTGTAAAGCTAAGACATCCTACTTTACTAGGGAAAAAGAATCAATCAGTTTCGAGCAAAATTGAGTAAGTTATGACCTCTGCAAAATGGCCTAAAAATCTGGCCGAATCTGTCCAAGTTTTAGAGTTTGTGAAAGTTTGGGTTTTCTAATTTTGAGCAACAACTTGGTCATCCAACACCCATTAACATAATTATAACCATTTCAACATTTAATTTCTGTCCCTAACATGTTCATACCAAAATCATAACAAAATCTCAACATAGGAACTAGCATACAAGCTCACATGCCCTATTTCCATGTCCAAACACCCAACATTCATACAAGAACATACATGGCAGTTTTTGAACTCGAATTTCCAGCTTTAAACTCATTCTAAAATCTGACCCAAAACATGAGTTAACATAACTTAACCTAAATCATATTCCATGAGCATTTACACACATCAAATTGCACATAAACACTAGATTAACACATGCAACCTACAAATTTCGAGTTATGAGATTTTAGGGCTTACAAGCTTGGAAGAAAAATCGCGAG
This sequence comes from Deinandra increscens subsp. villosa, assembly GCA_039602395.1. Taxonomy (NCBI): domain Eukaryota; kingdom Viridiplantae; phylum Streptophyta; class Magnoliopsida; order Asterales; family Asteraceae; genus Deinandra; species Deinandra increscens. The sequence continues at coordinate 55,357,600 of JBCNJP010000003.1, read as the reverse complement.
ATGGAGAAGATGAAGTGAAGAGGGAGCTTCCTTTGGTGTTCTTGATGCTTGTAGGAGCTTAGGATACTTGAAATTCACCTCCTTGATGCTTGATTTCCCAAATTCGCGAGTGTGTGTGTGTGTGTTCTTGAGCCGTGAAGAAGAGAGAGAGAAGAGAGTGATGCGTGAATGAGGATGGGAGGGGGGTTTGGGCAGATTTTGATTTAAGGAAATTTACATATATGGCCCCTCTAAGTTCTATTTTCAAGCATAAAACACCCAAACACAAGTAAATGGGTTTTTACTAAAGTTTGAAAAGTAAGCATTCTAAGAATGTTTCTAAGTGTTTTTAACTTATTTAACATACAAGATTTAGTCTGGTTACATAATTTTAACATTTACACATAAAAATTTAAATTTCGCGCGAAGCTCGGTTTCGCATAAAAATGCAAATTTCTACAAATAACACATAAGGTCACGAAATAAGTTCACGAAGCAAGTTGTTAAAATTAATTAGCAAATAAACATTAACACATATGCAATCATTCAAATAACGGGCCACGGGTTTTGCTAACGGAACTAACGGAAAAACTTAACGACGTTAACTCAGGAAGTGGCAATTGTCACAATGCGGATAATTTTATAAAAATTATTTACATGAAAATATGGTGAAAATAGTCGATTAGGGCAAGTTATCTTACATGCATGTGGGTAGGAATCTAAGATATGGTTTAATACATGCTAAATGATGATCTATGAGAATTGCATGGGAAAATGATGTTATGAGAACATGGATTTAGCCTACATGTGATAGATATATATTTATCGGTAAAGAAGTAAATTAGAAAAAATTGCATAACTATAAACATGAAGTTATTTGGCTATGTGTTTGCATGTGATGAGTTAAATTGGTTATGATTTATACGTGTATATAAGTCCTAAGTCTCCTACCTCGGTTGGAATGACAAGACTTTGTATGATTGTTCCGTCGATCGTACATCGTATACACGGGATAATGTCGTAAGTCATCGTAACGCATATATTTATCATGATACAATGTGTTGTATATGAGATACGTGTTAGGTTATGAAAAGGAAACCTAAATGTAATCACCAATGTGTTCTCAAGTCCACTTATCCAATGTCTGCGAATTTTCGGGATGTTCGGTCAAACACGGTCAACACTTACACGGTTATGTGTCATAGGTGAAGTCTAGGAGGTCTTCACTACTTCTCAGTGGTTGGTTGATTGGAATAGCTTATTTGCACCCTAAGGTGAGTTCACGATCCCACTTTTACTATTTAACGCTTTTGGGGGAGAAGACATGTGGTAAACCTTTACGGTTTCTGAACTGCTTTATTGTTTTATATACTAGGTTGTAAATAGTAGACGAAAGACATGCAAGGGAGTCCTTCCACTAATAGCGTAAGCCATTTTATATCAGTGATAACGTGGAAATGTTTGGTAGATCTACTAGGTCTGACAAACCCTGTCCGTGCTAGTCGCACTAGCTCCTGCTAGACCTTGGAGGGGAGAGGAACGGGTATAATGTTGTCCTAACTTGGTGTTGTGTTCCGCATTATAGCACAACTGGAAGGCAAAAACTTAAGTCTGTCAGTTATGGTTATTACGAATTCCTACTAGTTTATAAACGTCGTGGTCTAGCTAACCCAGGTATATAAAAATGTGAAATGTTTTGATAAACTGATTTGATTAAACTTGTTTTCGGGAATGGGATTCCTGCTGGGTTACGTCTCGATGAGAGTAACTAGATAAACTTATATTTCTTGGAAAATGATGTTTCCTACTTTTAAACTCTGCGAATTCACCAACCATGTGTTGACTCTTTACATGTTTCTTCTCAAGTCCTTAGGAGGAAGTCGTTAAGGCACGCACGCTTAGGATCATTGGTATTTGGTCTGCATTGTCATGTTTGGTTTGAATTTGCTTTGATCGCCTTGGGTGAAAAACTTATTAAACCATTTACGTTTTGCTTCCGAAACTTTTGTTTTGGATAACTAATGGTTTACCGCTTCCACAAATGTTTTCTAAACTCCTAAATGCTTCCGCACTAATTTTGGATAATATTATTACTTATCTCTGATGAAAACAAATTTTGAAACGTGTTTTAATTATTGAGTCAAGCATGTAGATGTTCGATGTGTCTGACCACTCAGATCCTGGTGGTTGTTGCAGTAGTCACGGTCGCGCCAACAGTCGCGCCCCAGGTCCGTAGAGCCCCGAGGGCGGCGGGTTTTTCCGGGATGTGACACCATTGCCGAGAAATTTGAAAGATGGTGCAGACCCGAACTAGTTCTGATGGCGGTGCAAACCCAAATCCATTGGCGGGTCAATTAGCAGCACTCAATGGAAAACTTGAAGCTATAGATTCCATGAAAGATGACATCGTAGCCTTGAAGAAGGAAAAATCAATTGGGAGCAAATTTGATGATGTTGGGAGTTCATGGCGTCATCAGCAAAATCAGAGGCCTTATAACAAAATCGAGTTTCCTGCTTTCAGTACGAGAAATTATAGAGGTTGGATTCTGAAGGCGGAGAAGTATTTTCGCCTTTATCTCATACCTGATGAAGACAGGGTGGATGTGGCAGCTATGCACCTTGAAGGTGACACATTGGATTTTTATTCATGGCTATTGGCTAAACAAGACTTAACCTATTGGGAGGAATTGGTTAGCGCATTGCAGAAACATTTTGGGCCTCAGGGATTTCAAAACCCCGATGAATATCTCTATAGCATTAAGCAGACGGGCTCGGTCCATGATTACAGGCAGGGATCTGCTAGAAGATCTGCTAGGGTTTCGAATTGGGCTGATAACTGCCTACTAGGAGTTTTCCTAAACGGGCTCAAATAGGATTTAAAAGCTGACGTGCGCATCAATAAACCCAGAACTATGTATAAAGCTATGAGTCTTGCCCTAGAATTCGAATCTAAAATCAGTCACGTAACTCACGTGCAATCAGGAAAATCTACAAACTTGTCATAGCAGGTCAAGGCTGAAAGCAATTCATCTTTTTCCAACCCCATTATGGTTTCTGGTACATCCCAAAAACCTAATGAAAATCGCCTTTTTGAGAAATATGGTCCCGGGCATCATTGCAAGACCAGCTCTCTCAAACTGCTTGAAGTTGCGGTGGACGTCCCTCTACAAGCAGACCTTGTTGACCCTCACGAAGATATGGTTGAGATAAGTCTTCACACCCTTTTTGGTGAAACACACACCACCACATTGAAGTTTTTAGGGACATTGCATAACAGGATAGTGTTAAGTTTGATAGATAGCGGTTCAACTCAATGTTATATATCAGACACCCTTATTCGGGAGATGAAATTGTTAACAGAGTTTGTCACTCCTTTTGGGGTCCAGATCATAAGCAGCGATATAATCTGCTGCAATCAACTCTGCCGTGACATTCCTATCTAACTATCATCACTGTGGATTATCCAAGACTTTTATCCCTTTACCCTAGGCGGTGTTGATGTTGTATTGGGCATTTAATGGTTGTCTTCCTTAGACACCATCCAAGCCAATTGGAAGGAAATGTTTTTGAGCTTCGCGATGAATGGCAAGACCCATTAATTTCAAGGAGCAGCAACATGTTTGAAGGTATCTCCCACTTTTCAGCAGCTAGAAGCTAGAGTACTAGCTCCACTAACATACCTTAGTTCGACTTGAGGACAAGTCGACTTTTCGGGCTGGATGTAATGATACAAACCCACCAGGTCAACAGGGACTGGGTCAAATTTGTGGGTCCATGAAATTAGGAGGAAAAGAAAGTGGTTAGTAGTTCCGGAATAGAGGGTGAAGAAACTGCCCACTACTTTGTGGGGATTTAAGTAGTAGAGACTGTAATTTTATTGGGAGTCTAGTTTATTTTTCAGAAATCGTATTACCTTGTATTGGAGACTTGCCAATCTCGAATTTGGCCTTATCTTTTAGGTGATAATCATTCGATCATCATCATTCAATTTCAGTTCCACTTTTATTTAATATTCTGGGTTATATCACTCAGCTTTCACATTAATAATATTGACTCGATGGTGACTTTCATCATCACCCGATAGTTTTATGCCAACGATCCTTAGAGATACCTAAGGATTAAGGGCTTACTATTATAAAAATCGTGGCCTCCAACCTATCATTTTCAGCATTTAACAGTTCAATTCAGTATTCACAAGTTTATCGACATAATCCACGGTTTTACATTCCGGATTATTAACTCTATCTTAAACATCCTTAACTTAATTTCGAGCATTTTCAATTTTACTAGATTTTACACTTCTACCTTACAAACTAACTAAATTAAGGTTTGTAATTTTTGTCAAAACAAATATATATTAAATGAATTAAAAAAATGCCTAAAAGGTAAATAATGCTTTCAAAGAAAAGCAAGTTTTTTTAAATGTTTTTTTTTATTATTAATTAACACCGCCTCCAACGAAATCAGCTCCCTTAGGTCTCCTGTGTATTTACCTTTTTGAATCAGTAAGCTCCGAGAAGAAAATGGCTACATCATCATCATCGCCGCCGCAGTTAGACACTGACGTGGCGGCGGGACGGAGGGGAATACCGGCGGCTTCTTTTGTAAAAGATGTGCAGGCTTATTTGAATCAATTAGGGCTTGATGTCAACTCTGCTCTCGCCTTCCTTCAAGAAAGGTCTTTCATTTTTCATTCCCTATATTTTAATATTGTTTTGCTTCACCCCAATTTGTTCTGCTGTGATTTGTAATTTCCGTATTGAAAGTATCAGACTCGTATTTGTTGTGTTAGGGTTTATGAGCGGTTTTGGTTTTCTCTGTACAGCTAATGGAAAAATGTGCTGATTTTGTTGTTTGAATATTGATTAACTACATTTCAAATCCTTTATCAATCTAGGAAGTAGATTTGAATAGTGATGAGGTATGATTCGGAGCCATAAGCTCTTCGGTCTAGGGATCTGGAGTTATAGGGACTTTTCAGTTCTGTAGGAAGATCCGAACTTCAAAATGGTTTTGGATCGGATCGAAGGATGGGAAGTGCCCTTTGTGCATGGAAGGTGGGACCCGCAATTGTAACAAACGTAACAAGAATTGTATAGAGGAGGACCTCTGTTGTCAAAAGCCCACAAGGCGTGCGCGTAGGCGGCGCAGCCCAGTGTGGCCTTGTCGCCACGCTTCAAAATCCTAAATTTCTGGCCCTTAGCCCCTTAGGTGCATTTTCAGGCCACGTTCCGGCTAAAATACACTTGAATTTTTACGCTAGCCCTAAGCAAGCCTAGAATCAACCTAAAACAATGAAAACTAGCTCAAAACAAGCGAAACATGTCTAAAACCATTATAAATGATGTTTTTATGCTCTGCACCCTGCTTTTTAAGTGCCTAGACCCAAGGCTCACCCTTTGCGCCTTAAGTATATATTGCGCCTTTGACAACTATGGTAGGGACCACATGGCACATGCGACTCATGAACAACCAAAGCGACTTAGAATAGTATAAATAGAGGACCTAATAATCTTGCAAAGGGACTGACAATTTTTCAGTCCAACTATTTGTTCTCATATTCCATTGCAACGACAAGTTTTTAGTTCATTATAATCCTCTTAATCTCTTTGTTCTCGAGCATTTTGCAGTGAATTAAGGTTTTGTTTGATGGTTGTGCATATGGTTCTTATTCATTAGCTCATTTGTTAGTTATTTGATTCAGTAAATTGAAATTTCAAATAATCATCTCTTGTAGATTGATCGAAGATGTTCCTCGAATAGGCCATTATAGCTAGATTATTAAATCTTAGAAACCATTTGTAGCTGCTAATGCGATTGATGAACAACTATTTGTCGCACATTTTTAACACAACTTTTGAACAACTAATTGATGTGTAGGCTTCAACAATACAAGGTAGTTGAGATGAAACTTCTTGCTCAGCAGAGAGATCTTCAGGTAGTATCCGTTCCGTATTGAATTAACTATACACTAAGGCTAACATGAATTAATTAAAGCAGATTAGCAAAATGAGAAGAACAATAGTTTATATTCAAGATATTTCTCTTTTTATAATGTATATATTTGGTTTTCTACTTATCAGGCGAAGATTCCAGATATTGAGAAGTGCTTAGATGTTGTGGCTACTTTACAAGCTAAAAAGGAGAGTGATGAGGTTAGTTAGTGTACTGCACTGCCGTACTACCTTTTGTTTTGCTTGAAGTGATTTAGTTTTTGTACTCGATTATAGTCTGTGGAATATTTTTTTATGCTTGGTAATCTATGCATATTTGTGGTCATTGTTTGCTTGTAGGTGTGTAAACAAGTTAAGTCGAGCCTGTGCTCATTTAAGCTTGAGCTCCACTCGTTTAACTTATTAGAGCTCGAGCTTGACTCGGGCTCGACTTGTTCGTTTTTTATTAATTATTTATTAATCAATTTATATGCATATATATATATATATATATATATATATATATATATATATATATATATATATATATAGGGTTAGGTTCAAATGAGAACTTTTTGTTTTGAGAACTTTTGAGAACTAAATCTCAACCACACATTTCAGGGGGGACCACTACAATTCATGGGAGGGGGGATACATGTAAATAAACTTGTGGCTCAAATTAGTTCTTTTTAGTTCTCAAATCAAATTGGTTCTCAAATGATCATCTCCCTATATATATATATATATATATATATATATATAGGGTTAGGTTCAAATGAGAACTTTTTATTTTGATAACTTTTGAGAACTAAATCTCAACCACAAATTTCAGGGGGACCACTACAATTCATGGGAGGGGGGATACATGTAATAAACATGTGGCTCAAATTAGTTCTTTTTAGTTCTCAAACCAAATTGGTTCTCAAATGATCCTCTCCCTATATATATATATATATATATATATATATATATATATATATATATATATATAGGGTTATAGATTCAAATGAGAACTTTTTATTTTGAGAACTTTTGAGATTTAAATCTCAACCACTAATTTCAGGTGGGGACCACTATAATTCATGGGGGGTTTTCCATATATATAAACTAGTGGCTTAGAATGGTTCTCAAAAGTTCTCAAACCCAATTGGTTCTCAAATGATCCTCTCTTATATAGGGAGAGGATCATTTGAGAACCAATTTGATTTGAGAACTAAAAAGAACTAATTTGAGCCACAAGTTTATTTACATGTATCCCCCCTCCCATGAATTATAGTGGTCCCCCTGAAATTTGTGGTTGAGATTTAGTTCTCAAAAGTTCTCAAAACAAAAAGTTCTCATTTGAACCTAACCCTATATATATAATATTTATAAGTTTTATATATAACATAATATATATTATTTAGTTATTTTTATCATAATTTTTTTTATATATTAGTTATTATTATGTTAACCTATATTTAGTATAGTAAATAAATTTTATATAAATAATACGCATGTTTAGGCTCGTGAGCCTACTCGAGCTGCTCAATATATATTATTTAGTTATTTTTATCATAATTTTTTTTATATATTAGTATTATTATGTTAACCTATATTTAGTATAGTAAATAAATTTTATATAAATAATACGCATGTTTAGGCTCGCGAGCCTACTCGAGCTGCTCGAGCTTAGGCTAGTTTATTAAACAAGCTTATTTTTAGGCTCAAGTTTGGCTTGTTTAAGCTCTCAATTCAATTCAATCTTTTACTGAGTCGATCTAGAGTAGCTCATGAGCGGATTTGCTCGTTTACACCTCTACTTGCTTGGAAGTTTGGGTCACTTTAAAACATTGGTTTTGGCTCTTGAGTGAGAGTTATGATTTTTGAGGAATCTATATTTTTTTTTTGTTAGTAAAAACCTAACAATACATGGTTTTTAAGTATTGTTGAGCACACTTTATGCTTTGATTATGGGTACCAGCTTGTAAGAAAATCATCAAAGATAACAAGCAAACATTATGGACCTTGTAATATGCTAATAAAAGCTGCTTTTGGCATGACATATGTAAAATCGTAAATACGTAATATATGTATTTTTGTGTTTGTGATTTTCTGAACATAACTTTTGGACCTTTCTTTATAGGCATTGCTTACAGATTTTGAAGTATCTGAAGGCATATATGCGCGGGCCCGGATCGAGAACACAGATTCCGTGTGCTTATGGTTGGGAGCAAATGTAATGCTGGAGTACTCATGTGAAGAGGTGCATACGTTGTTGTGGAATACCTCTAGAAGTGTCAAAATGGGCAGGTTGGGTGATGGGTCAAAATGGGTCGGTCCATATTGACCCCTCACCATTTTCTGCTCATTTGTTGAATATTTATAAGTAGAAAATGTATTAATATTACCAGAAAACTACACTTTTAACCACAAATTGACCTTTTCCGCTTTTTGCGTAGTTTTTAAAATTTACCCATTTGCCCCGTTGGAATAGAAGTTGACCCAAGTTGACCCGCTTTTAGGTTGTGGGTTGAAATCCGACTTTTAAATTTTGAAATAACCTTGCTTTTACATTATAGTGAAAGATTCTACATCTTTTGAACGTTAAAACATGCAGGCCAATACACTGCTCCAAAACAACCTGGAAAATGCAAAAGCCAGTTTAGAAGTACTAGTTGCTGATCTACAGTTCTTAAGAGATCAAGTTACCATTACCCAGGTACCAATATAGTTTAACGATACTTTTTGCTCAAACAAAGTAAAAAAAAGAAAACTTTTTCATAAAATGTTCAATATCGCTATCAATATTTGCACAAGATTTACTTTTGGGCAATTAATTTTGTATATTAGGTTACAATTGCTCGGGTTTACAATTGGGATGTCCATCAACGTAGAGTTAAACAAACTTTTCCCTCCCAAGATTTATCAATCTAGTCAAACTTCTTTCATTGAACTTTCTACGTCATCATAGCGATGTTATGAATTTTGGTATCATTTTCGTTTATTATTGGTTTGTTGCTATGTAGCCATTGTCATTGTGTAACATTAATGTTTGATTATACTGATTGTTTTGTGCGGTTGAACATTTAGGACTTGGGTACATCATCTTATTTACTTCATTTCGAACTTCAGTTGTCTAATGTTATGGATGCTTTTTCTTGATGGTATTTGGATCCACGTCTTACACTTATATTTTCACCACCCTTCTAGTCGACAGTTTTATAACGGCTGTTTCTTTTACACAAAGTTATGATGTTCCAGACACATTGTCTCACTGCTTTCTTTCTGTGGAGTGTTACATATTTTTCATTGCTTTCATTCGTTAAGCCTAAAGTTGGGGAAGACAATAATCACTCAAAATGACTTCAACGCTTAATTCGCAAGCACGGGTCAAACCAGTGGGATTGGGTTGGCCCGGCAACATGTTTTTGTCCACTTGTATTTTGTGAATACTCATGCATCAATAGGTTGTGTTTTAAGTTTACCATATGAGGGATGAGAAACTTGTGTGCTCGAGTCATATTGGCATCATCTTCTTATGTCTTGTTTTATCTCTCTCCTGTTTTGGGGTTTGCATATGGCTGCTTAAATATTTTAATTATATATTTTCACGCCACAGATAACGCGTAGAGATGAAGTAATTGCTCCTTTTATTGCTCAAACGAAACGAATTTAGAATTTTTGGCAGCTTGCTTTTGAACTCTTCAAGAACTCCATCGATCGTTGATCTATTTATATGTAAGTTCATAAACGGAAATAAGAACAAGTATAGGGCATTTCGAGTAAACAACATTTGTAGTTTGTACCAGGCGAGTTGGTGTAGTGGATGACTTCAGAAATCTTCTACAGAGCTTCCCTCTACAACTATTTCAACTGACATGTCTGATTGATTGAGCTTCCCGTAACTTGAGTATTGCTTTGGGTCTGAAACGGTTGAGGCTGTCATGTGAGCAGATAATACAATACTACTGTCAGCTACTTGCATGTTGTAGAATATGGAATCTAACCTTCTTTTTCTTATATACTGCAAGATATGTGACAACAAGCACATATTTGTGTACTTTGACATGGAAAGAACAATTTCAATATTGCGCAAACATTCTCAATGTGTAATGCATATCCACCACACACCGGCACCAACATCGATATGCTTATAGAGTCCCCACCTATGTTGGCATGTAGGCCTATGTCATACAAGCATATGTTGGCATGTAGGCCTATGTCATATAAGTAGTTAGATGATCATTACAAGGCTACGAGTACCGGTTAGTGTGAGAAAAAATGTGATGCCAAGCAGCGAGTGTGGTTACACTCATTAAACAACAATAACAACAACAATCATGCCCAGTAAAGTCCCACCAATAGCACGAAGCTATTAGTTGGGTCTGGGGAGGGTGAGATGTAGACAATCCTTACCTCTACCCCGAGGGGTAGAGAGGTTGCTTTTAAGGAGACCCCCAACTCCGAAACACAAAAAGAGCAAGGTTACACTCATTAAAGGGGTAATAAATAGTGAGTGTGAGTGTAAAATTTAACCAAGAAAAAGATGACGAGGTGTAGTGTTTTGGTTGGTAAATAAAACTAAAATAAGAAAAGATAAAATAGGTCTCATGCTTATTGCTCCAAATACGAGCCCGCTTCACACCCTCCACTCATGTGGGGTGTTGTGTTCGACGCCCCTCATGGAGCGACCTCAGCCTTTTATGCTCCTACTCACTGCTCACTGGTCACTAGACTCCCTAAACGTGCGTGGATTTTTTTAGTAAAGGGCAATGGCCGACAAAATTTATTAGAAATGAATAATTACATAGTCAAAAGACAAGAGATATTGATATTAATTTTGGACAACTCCCAAAATCTAAAATCAATCCCATAACCCTCTAAATACCAACTATTATGTCTCAAATCAAAAAAATACATCATACTCAAAAACTTCAAAAACTTGAATAGGCTCCCATCATGCTTATTAATTAGGTAACTCTCCAAACACTCCAAAATGCATAACCCCCAAACCCTTTGCCTATCCTCAATATACAGTCCAAAGGCACATTTGATCATTCTCCAAGCAATCCATTTGCAAACACAAAATCCCAGTTAATCCTTTGCTTATTAGTGGGTCCAATTTAATTCAAAGATGAGCTCATCAATATCACAATTCCTCCAACCTCCATCACCAAAATGCAACCATCCGATCCACCTTCTCCGTTGACTTTTAAAGTAAATTGTTTGACTAAAAAAAATCAACACCAACTAAAAACCAATTCTGCATCCAATTGATCTCATTAAACCACTTTTCACTCAATTTAATCCTTACTGCCTCCAATAGACCAGAATTTTCAATTTGTAGGTGAACCATGTCATTCTAGCCCATACATACATCAAACTCCAATTCAACAGTTGACATAAAAAAATCAACGAACATAAAAATCAGCCGTTCCCAAACTTCTTTTAAAACCTTCTAAACTCATTTCCATCCAGTAGCTTCTCCTAACAACTATACCATGAGCCCATTCCCCATAGATAATACATTTGTGCAAATTAAAACAATTTTAACTAGCGAGCCATAATTTTGAGCAGCAAAGTCAAAATGTCATGAATCATCCATTCTTGATAAGAAGAATTCATCAACCAAATCATCACATTCATTTTTCATTTTTTTTTAATCTATCCTTACTTAGCATCCACCTAGTCCGTTTCTTTAGCATCTTACCACTGTTATAACAGACCCCAATACTCTCTCTATGAACCTGCTGCCACAAAATATTAATCTCAAATATGTCATTTTCCAGCTTATCATAATTCTGATAACTTATCCAAGCTTTCCAATCAAACCTACCACTTTTGAACCACTCCTTCATAGTAATGCCAAGCCAATCACTAGTCCTGTTCTTGTGCTTATCATAAGTATGATGCCTAGAGTTTGCTCCCCCATCAGATGGATTCTCAAACCTAGACACTAAATTTGTAATCCAGTAAAATATAGCATCAAGACTAGCATTCATGACCATTGTGAAGCTATTTTGTATCCACCATTTTCTATGCTCTCTATACTTCTCCAAATTGGTAATTACAGTATAGCACCAACAGAAAAGTTCCCTAAACTAGCTCCTAATAGGACAATAGCAATCCTCAGGTATATAAGACCATCCATAATTCCTCACAGTTGTTATAAAGATCATAGCTAAAAATACTGTACACCATCATGCAACACATACTAATTTCAATAAAATCCATATCAGCAGGTATATAAGACCATCCATAATTCCTCAAAACACCAATGGCATGATCCCCAAACTCCCTCATCCCAGAGAACCCCCAGCCCCTTCTCAAATGGGAATAGGACTCGAGAATAGTAAAAGAGAAAAGGCTGACTCAAAAATTTTTAACACCAGGTTTGAATACCAGAGCAGGGATCTAAAAATGTAAAAAGTGAGGGTAGAATATAATGACCTATCAACTCTGGTATTCTCCAACCTTATCTCTGTTGGGTTTTTCCAGTGGTATTCGGGTCACGGGTAATAATTTTTAATTTTTATTAAAACCCGTTTTACTAATTGTATTACCGGACACAATTATATATTTAATTACTTTAATTAAATCAGAGTTGCGGAAGCGTAAATATATCTAAAATATATTAATTAAAATAAACGCGAAAGCCCAAGTGACAACAACAGGATCTAATCATCGACACGCAAACACTATATATATATATATAGGGTTAGGTTCAAATGAAAACTTTCATACGTTAATATTTTTTTAAAAAAATTTGCACCAAAAGTCTTAAAATTATATTGTAATTCAAGTAATCTTAAATAATAATCTTAAAAAAATTTGCACCAAATTTAAAGAGTTCAATTATCATCTTCAACATTTTCTAATTATCTTTTAACATTCTCTGAATTCAAGTAATCTTAAATAATAATAACTCTTTATTATTGTAATTCTCAACACCACTTTAAAGTAAACCATTAAGCAATTTATTTTCCAACTGTGATATACGAAATACTCTAATTTACTATAAATGTACTTTTAACTTAACTACTATAAAATAACTATTTGATATGATCTCACAATTATATCATCCATATCCATAATTTTTAAATCTCATATCAATTTTTATTTTATTATACTTATCTCCTTATTATAAATATTTATTCAACCCGTGTAATACACGGGTTACTAACCTAGTATATATATATATATATATATATATATATATATATATATATATATATAACCTTCTAAAAATACATAACCTTATAACCATTTTTACTCAATCAAAACTTGCCAATTGTCCTATACTTTTTAATCCTTTAAGGGAATTTCTGTCATTTACACATTCCTTTTCTTTTTCCATATCTTTTTAAAAATCCACATATCTCTACCAAATTATCTTCCCCATGTCCCAAATCTCAACCCTAGATTACTTCTTCCATCCATCCCCTACATGTCTGTTGTTTATTGTTTAAATATTCACAACTTAGTGTTAAAACCAATCGGAATCTGGTGGATAATCGACCCAGACCCAAACGCCGATCGACCCAGACCCAAACCCAGTCTGAATCTGCTTCGTCTTTCTCTGTTCTTTCTCTGGTGGATAATCGACCTAGCCCATAGCCGATGCTACCCCAATCGTTCTCTATTCTTAGCCGCTGGAGCCGAATCATTTCCGCCATCACCTCAGTACGCTGTAGCAAATTCAACTTCATCCATAAAGGATTTCTTGATTCTTCATTTAATTCAGAGTGTAAGAGACGGTGGAAAAGAGGGGTTTGTATTTGGTGGGGGTTGGGGGTAAAAACGACTTCAAAATACAAACCCTTGTATTCATCATCTTTTAATATATCTATTCTATGTTTCTGTGTGTATTGAACTAGAGATCAACCGTCCGTTGCTGCGGTAATTAGGGCAAATATAAAAAAGTGGACATCGAAGCAAATTTTGATTGATACATTGTCTATTTAAAAAAAAAATTGATAATGAAACTTGTTCGATACGGGGACCTTTATTCCAAACGCGTGGTAGTAGTTATTGTTTAGAAAGAGTATCCGGAATGCAAATAATAAGTAAAATTTGTCTAAAATTCATACCAAATGCAAGAGAAAAATATGATGTAAGTGAATATCTAGCAGAGTTTAGGCCAAATAAATTGAGCTCTCATTTATTAAATAAAGTTATATCCGCCAAATCAGTCAAAATTTGTAGACGATTTTCCTTTGCCTCGCTAGGAAAGCATCCTATGATTCCGCCGATGTATAAAATTAGCTTTCACAAAACTTCCATGTCTACTGCAATATCAGGCAAACAATATCCAAAAGATCTATTATACTCCTAAACTTATGCAAAAAGAAATCCTTATGAATATATAATCTCTAGCTAAACACAATATACTCCTAAACGAAAAATATAGATACAAAGCATGTAATTTATAGAATACATACCATATGCTTTATGAGCAACCTACCCGTAAGAGCACCTAGTAATTTTCTTGTCTGCTTCCATAGTGGATTTCATCTTTGTATCCCAGTTTTGACTCCCAACGCAAGTCGTTAATTAATCCAAAGCTCCAAGTGCCTGAAACCTCTGAAAGAAATGTGCATACCCGAAAAAACACCTAGATATTGGGCGTAACAATCGGAATATTTAACTCAACCCAATGACTCAATGAGAACTGGTGTGTGGCCTATACAAATTAATATTAAAACATACCTGGTTTTGAAATATACATGTAAGACTTGAAAAGTGTATGTATTTCCTTTCATCAAGAAGTCATCTTTTGCGATCTTCTATCGTCTCAACTTCAACATCTAGAACTGAACCCTGCTAATTAATTACCCAAATTAACCATGCTCTTAATTTTACAACTAAAACATAAAACGTCTAAGATAATAATTAACATGACATATCGCAAGAATGATAAAAATATTCATAAGAGGTACAGAAATAAAGAAAATATTGACTTAGATTGAAGTAAAAAAGGTTTAGTAGATAACTGGTAATTTACCAAACAAAAAAATTAAAAGCATACTTCAGCAAGGGTTTTCAAACCATATCAAGTAGTTGATTGCCAAAATTTGAGACCATGGATGTAGAAGGCATGAGCATATCAAGCAACACAATGACGCGCATTTACATCTGATCCAGAGGAGTCTGCAAATATTGTGAATATGTTAACATCAAATCTGCATATTTATACATTGAGAAGTAAACACCAAATTTTCAAACTAAACAAACATTTTCGCGCGCACCCGTTTAATTCATAGAAGTTAACACGGACCTGACCCTAAAAATACGTACAGGTAAAATAAGAAATGAAATAAAACATGATAACCTGGATTCTTTAGATTTATTGAAGGTTGACACTTTTCACAGGTCGCTAGCTTTTCGTTTCCATGTTTGTGTAAGATAGGATACATGCAGTTTATAGGAAACGAAAAGAGAAGTACTACGAAGAAAAATATGATTTCATGAGAAATTAGAATTGTTCAAGTATGCAATTATGCTGTCTATAAACTTTCTGCACCAACAAAACTATAAATAATTTTAAAGAAATTATTATGTAGGTACAGGTCAAATATAAAATTTATTCAAAAGGAACAAACAATTCTACAAGGTTTGAAGTGGGGTACCATGTATCCAACCAGTTTGAATAACCTCCAATTTGAGCAAGTATATTTGTATGATACATTGATACCAATCAGCTTCTAGTTTCAACATCGTATTTAGATGTACGTGCAGATTACTTGAAAGCTTCAAGATCAGGTATAAAAACATAACTCAAATAATATGGAACTCATGACATTCCAAATCAAATAACATAGCATTACACAAACATTAAGCAAGCCAAACATCTACCTAACCACATAAGAAAAATATAATGCTCAGTATCAAGTGAAAGCGAAAAATATTATTTTCTCTATCCAATCATGTAATTTCAACTCCTCTTCTTTCTTTTTTGTAGCAACATTTCGTAGCTAATCGGTAGCAAAGTTGCTATGTGTTTTTGAAGTAGTAAACCAAATAGCAATAGAGACAAAAATATTTTGAAGATAAGTATACACAAAGAAGAAAGTTTAAAACATACCTATGATAATGTATACCAGCAACTAAAACGAAACAGAAAACAGGAACTGCAAACATCGAAAAAAGGTAACACTATAAACATTAATATTTTGGTAATACTTGAACCCAAACAAATACATGATAGCAAAGACAAAAGTTATCAGAAGGCAAAACAAAGATTCAAAAACAAAATTGAACCAAAGTTTAAAGCAAAGCATTTCATCAAACAGTTGATATGCATTACAAAAAACATAAAACCAATAGCAATCAAATTAAGAAAACTGAAGTAACCAATAACCCCCTTTTTTATAGATTGGGTTCCTTGAATTGAAAATCAATATTAAAAAATGAGATATGATTTGCATTGCCATGATGGCAAGATCGATAATTATATAGACTTTATCGAAATCCAAAACATATTCCTAATATATAGCTCACTGAAAACAGAAAAACCGTAACAATATAAATAAATTCCACGCCGTAAACCATAGTTGGACCTTATGAAGAACTCTTGGCCCTAATTTCAAGTATATACAATCACTAATAGTTTCTAGATTTAGTTACCTACTTGAAATCAAAGAAAAGCTTTTAAGCAACAAATTAACATCGAAAGCTGAAAAGAAATCATTCAATCCATACCTTGCGCCTTGTACGAACTCCTTGTTTTTCTTGGATGTCACCATCACTCTGTCCAGATCTGCTTATGATAATGCACAGAGAAAGTTTTAATAACCACAAAAAACATAAATGCAATTAAAAATGTAGAATATCTGCTTTAAATGTATTCGAACCTTCGTCAAGGTTAAATGTTTTAACCTCATTTGTAACCATCAAAATATTTACGATCTGTTATTCCTCTATAAGTTTCACCCTTAGCACCATTTTCCAATCTTTTTATAGGATCACATACAATATCTAGCAACTACCAAACATAATTCCCTCCACTCCTCATCACACTTCCCCAACTTTTTTATCCCTCTGACAACTAATATACAGAACCAAAAGTTAATTTAAGCTGCTGTTGTAAAGATCCCTTGCACCACTCTCAACCAATTAAAACCCTTTAACAACACATAAGGGCAAAAAACATGAAAAAGAAACAACTGTACACATTTTTATGACTATAGCAGCCTACTTCAAACAACCACTATTCACCCTAAGACAAACATATAAGTGTAAGCACCTATATTAAACCAAAACTCAGATTAAACTTATAAATTGTCTGTAAATCATGAACGATGTTTCAATTTCTTGCTAAGTTTAATAAGAAAACATCATAGAATTGATGTGAAAAGTGAGAAATTGACCTTCTCTAGGAAAGAAAGTGCAACTGCCTCTAATCGCATCGACCTCTTTTCGATGAATCCGACAGCCTCACAACCACTACGATGAAGGGAAGAAAGCGAACAATTTTAGGGTTACAAAGACCGACAATCAATTAAAGTCTACATACCTCGAATTACTGATTCAATTTCAGAACTTCAATATGGCTGCGATATCAAATCCATTAATCAGTTCATCAAGAAAAAAAAATCTTCAAGATTTCAAACACATCAGAAGAGGCAATCGATGACAAAAATGCAGAAACTGATCTATTTACCTTAATCGAAGGAAAAGAGCGGCAGCGGCGAAGATGGAGAGACCTTGGCCGGAAAAACGACGGGTCGCTGTCGCATATTGGCCGGAGGAGAGCTTGGTTCGCCGGGAGTGATGAGGGGAGAACAGACGTCGATTTCAGATATGAGGTTTTAAAACCCAGAATCAAGCAGCTGTCTCCTTTAGACGACTGCAATAAAATCCCGAAAAACCCACATTAAATTCATGTAAAACCCTAAACGAATTAAGGGGGTTTTGTTTGAATTAGTAACAATACCTGTACAGATTGTTGATAAAGTGAGAATTTGGATGGAAGATGATCATGATCATAATCAGTTGATGGGTTTTGGTCCCCGTTCTCGTCTGATTCTTGTTATGAAAGGTCACAGGAGCTCGAATCAGGGAGAGAGAGCTGGAGGTCAGGATCGCTGAGGTCGGAAATCGTCTGGGGTGTGCGCCGTTGAGGTAAACAGTGAAAAACCGTAAGACGGATCTTACTAAAGGTTTGCTTGATTGTAGAGTGAACACGAGACGTAAATAATAGTTTGTTTTATTGAAATCAACATAGACTCAATTACAAACTCTATCTTAAGCTCTCTGGAGAAACACTGTCAAAAACACATAGTTAAGAACTAGTCTCTCACACTCGTTATCATTCGTCACTAACATTCAAAGTACAAGTTCCTATATATATACGTCTACTCCGAACTCCCTCCGAACTCCAAGTTCGGCCGGTCCGAACCTCAGGTTCGGACCTAGTTCGGCCTGCAGCATGAACTTGTCTTGAACCTTCACATCGTCTTGTTTAGATACTTCACATGACGCACAAATTATGTATCAACAAACTCCCCCTCGTCATGTGCAGTATCTGTTCGCCAGTTAAAACATATTCCTTGAACAAACTCCCCCTCAACTTGATGGTAGCTTGATCTTCGAATACTTGACGATGAACAGTTTCTTTCATCTTTATCAACAGCTTTAGAAGACTTGAAGTTGTGATAAACTCTTTCCTTTGAGTACCTGGCCAACATAAATAACCTTGGTACAAAACTTCTCTTTGAGAAACCAAGATATGAATTTTGAAAATGTTTTTCGTATCTTGTGTCGATCAATCGAAAACAAATAAGAAACAAAATCTTTTTGATTTTTAGAAAGTTTATATCAAAACAAACCTAAAATCTTTTTGACTTTTCAAACTTATGCTAAAACACACCAAAAATCTTTTTGTACTTTTCGGAAATGAAATGTAAATGCAATGCAGAAACAAACTCTATTTTTGGGTATTTTGTGAGAAAGATCATGACGCAAGATCATATCAGACATAACGCATCTAACACATTTCAATTTCGGTCTTAATCAGCATGCAAGCCAAGATAATCGCAAATACAACATTGATTGTTTATTTCAGCATGTACCAATCATATTTATCGTTTTCAGATATGCTTAAGGTAATTTTTATCATGCACTGATAACTCGGCCTCTACTCTATCAGAAATACTAGCAAATCATCATGTTTATCATATAGAAGTAACTTTTGTTCGAGATTTAAACATCCTTGATGAGTCATGCAAAAATAAAGCAGAACCTCAAATACCTAGCAATCAGGTCGGTCTTTCGACACGCAGAGAAAGCCCAAGTATTTGAGAAAATAAGAAAGCAAAACAAGTTGAAATTGTATAAACCAACAACAATCAGGTCGGTTCTTCCGAACGCGCAGAGAAAGTCCGATGGATTATACGAAACACCAATAAAAATAAAGCAGAACGTCAAACGAACAACAATCAGGTCGATCTTACGATACGCAGAGAAAGTCCGATCGTTTGACAAAATAAAGAAAATCAAACAAGTTTAAATCTTTCAAAATGAAAAACATGCATTCATCAGGATATCTCTTTATTCTATTTTTGTTTTAGAATCATCACATAGCATTCATCAAGAAGCAAACAACCAAAGATTATCAGGCAAGCTTTATGTTTATATCTTACTTGCAGATATCAGATTAGTCATGCACATTCACAGATCATACAAGCACCTACGGCCTTTAGACTTACTCTATCCATGGCAGATAGCGTATATGCTGATGTACTATCATTTCTTGCTTTTGTCAAATCAATTTCTCAATTTTTCATCATGTTTTTTTTATATTTTCCAATTTCTCCCCCTAAAATTCAAACAAATACCATTGTTTTTAATTTTCAAATGTTCTCCCCCTAAGATATGAACGAAAGAAAAATTGAATAACAAAAATGAAAATGATCGATCAACACTTGACACATTTTGAAAAGGATATTTTTGAAAATCTGTTTTTCAAAGGTAAGAACGATGCATTTTAACTTAAAAAAAAACACACAAGTATCTCACTGTCAGCAACCTTACGATTACTAACAGGTCTTCCTGAAATACCTGCAATCACTGGAAAATAGTAAGTTCTTAAGACCCCGACCCT
>JBCNJP010000003.1:55194195-55337102 GCA_039602395.1 Deinandra increscens subsp. villosa | reverse complement strand
AATAGCCATATAATATTGATTGGGTTATATAATACTTGAATTGTCTATTGTTTTATTAACTTAGATAATAATATCCTGTCATTTTTTTATTTTTTTTATATCTAAAAAAACGTCTTTAGAACTGTATTTTGGTAAAAAGCCCAAACCAAGTATTGGAACTTCATCAAGTCCATTAAATCCTAACAAAAAAACAACGAAAGAAGTCGAGACGAAATTGAATTATCTGAAGATGAAATTGTTGATGACCCAGATTACAATTACCGACTGATGCATTACAATTACCGACTCATCGATTGGGTATAAAAAGTAAATTATGTACACTAACGAATGTAAAGCAATTATGTTACGACCCCCAGACTAAGACTAAAAAGTTCTGGTTCCGCCTCTCGATCGATATCAAAGCTTAAAAATATCCTCCTGGTCTCCAGAACTACCACCACACCTCCTTCTCTTACCGTCACCGGAGCCCTTAACGTCTGTATCATCTCTACTCCGGCGAATTGGAACTCACACCGGAATTTCAATTTCCTCCGTACATTCGTATACACTGGTAGCTGTTTGTTCAATCATGATCACATATACGGATTTCGGTTGAAGACTTGGAGAAAATCACAGTGCAATTTGGAAATCTTTTGTGTAAATATAAACTACAAAACTGCTAAATATATAAATTTGGTTAATTTTGATTTTGAATGTGAGAAGATTTTGGAAATGAAAGGATTTTGGAATTAATTTTGATTTTGAATATGTAAGGTATTTTAGGAACATACGTTGAATTTAGCAAAATTCATCAGTTTGTATTAATTTATATCAGAAAGTCATGCCTTTTTTGCTTTGTGTTCCTTTTACAAAAGATTTTAAACATCCGGCTTTGAATCGTTGTACTTCAAGTTTAAAATTTTGTAATTAAGTAATCTTTTAAAAATATAAAAATTACTTTTTTATCATTCGTATAATATATATTATGTTGCTGGTATTATATACCCTATCTACAACTATCAAAGTTGATAACCATTGTTTTTGTGACGCCCACTCCCAGTCTTGGTTCCAGGAGGGGTCACGTGTCGGATTTACTCATGAACACATGGTACAACAGAGATAACTAAGCAGCGGAATAAAAAAAACTTTTTATTTATATATATAACAAGTTACAATAGTAAGGAAGATAACAACATAATCTAATAACTAGATCTTATCTACAGCTAGGCCAGTCTACTACCGAGTCTTTCCTGATAGCTTGCCCATCTAATCTGCCCTGGCTAGAGCCCTTCACTTGCTACTTTAAACATCACCGATACCTGACATACATGCTTTTAAAGGTCAGCTTACGCTAGTGAGTTCTAAGTATTTAAACTTTTACCTTTCCTTGAAAGGTTTATCTCAAATATTTGGGCCTAACGACCCCTTCTTTATAAACATTTATCAGGTATAAGACATATCAGAATTATACCAAAATATTTAATCATTTATCCTTTATCAAGTATAAGACATAACATAATTATACCAAAACATTTAACCATTCATCCATTATCAGGTATAAGACATAACAGAATTATACCAAAACATTTAACCATTCATTTTACTAAGCATTGTCTATTGGAACCACGTTAGTTCCTCGGGCAACCGTCGCCACCCGAAACCTTTCATAGAGTAACCGTCGTTACCCCGGGGAACCGTCATTCCCTGCTTCTAGTTGCACAACCACCTTTTTCCATTCATTATTACAAACCGGGCCCAAATCACTATTTTGCGTTTTCTCGCTTTGTTATAACTCGGATTTCAGATCCTTCTGCGCCCACGATATTTATTTTTTCGTTATCTACCATATTCTATAAATTCATCTCTTGACGTTTCCTCGAACGTCGTGTCGAATATTCGTACACGAATCGTGGCGTTTCTCTATTATACATATAAATATATATATATATATATATATATATATATATATATATATATATATATATTATATCACATGCATTTTAGCTATTTAACAAATATAGCACACATATATAATTTAAGTTATAAAATTTTGGGGTGTTACACTTTTTAAATAATGACTAAGTTGACACTTATAAAAGTTTTAATACTTTTTTAATGATGATTAATGATACTTATATTTAAATACTACCATTGTTCTTTTTCTATTAATTTAAACCTTGCTATCATATTTTGTAAGAATATCATTCAGTGTACCTTTCAGAAGATCATAAACTTTAACTTAACAATAATATTTGTAATAATAACAAATATATAAAGTGATTACCTTCTTGACGGGTCGCGATACGAGTCCGAATAACCAAGATAACAAAGTGGTCCGTTTTAGATAAACAAATAGTCTTTCCTGACTAGTTTCTCGCCACGAGCATTTCCCCGTTGTCGATTCGTCGTTTGGACCTGGTTACTCCACCGAAACGTCGCCCGAAAGTGTAAACGGCTTAACTCGTCGTTCCTTTTTCTAACTTGAATTACGACTGCCGTTAACAATCGCCAATCACCATCATGCCAGTAGTTCATCGCCGCTGCCGCCATCTCCCATCACCAAATATCTGCTACCGAAAGTTAACCGAAAGAGAGCACGATTGTGTTGTGTTTTACCGGGTTTATATCAGGTTTTCACCACGTTTCATCACCTCGAACCACAACCACCACTACCATCGACCAGTTGCCACCCCGCTGTCTTCGGTGGTTTCCGCCACCATCGCCGTTACTTCCGTCGCCAGAACATGAAGAGAAGTGGGGCTGGGTTTGCAGGCTCAAACCAACGAGGTGGTCGTTGGTTTCGTCACTAGGAGCTACTGGGTTCATCGGAGGGAGTGACGGGCAGGTAGAAGGTGGTGTAACTTGCCGTCGGAAAAACGAGAAAGCGCCGGGGAGGCCACCGGCCTGAGAAACGAAGAGAGATGTAAGGGGTTCGCCGGTTCCTTCGGCCAGAAAAACGGACGAGAGGGGGAGTTATGGGTGGTACGCTGGTTTCTGCTTGGCTCGTCGGAGAGGGATGACTGGGTGCTCCGCCGTTGTTCGGTGAGGAAGGAGGGTCGCCGGCTCGATCGAGCCTGCCGGAAAATCGAGGAAGGAAGTGACGAGAGGGAGAGGCTGCTGCTGCGCAACTTTCTTTTTCTTCTTTCTCTTTCTTTCTATTTCATTTCTTGTCTTTTTTTTTTGTCGTATGCAACTTTTGTGTGTGTATTGTGAATTGATTTTCCGTCTATGAATTGTGCATGCGTATGTATGTATATATATAGTAAATTTCGAAGTGAATTGAACAATCCAACGGAGACACGTACATATCTGAGTATATCTGAGTGATGTTTTCATTTGATGAGTCACATTAAAATTTTTGACATGTATTAAACAGTGAAGTAGGGAACAAGTCATTGATATTTTCTTTTGATACGATATATTATAAATAAGTAGGTATTATACCTATAATTTGGACCCGTTAAATAGTTTAATATTTGCAAATGATTCATAAGAATTCCCGAACGTTCAAAATATTACGGGGGTCCAATAAATATAAATCGCTATATTTATTCTTCGGTTAAGACGTTAACCGGTGAGCGTTCAATTATTACATGGTAGTAAGCGCGTCTAATCCGTGTAGCGATCTCGGTCGTTTCACACATCGAATACGCCTTCTCGACTGAAATTCTTCATAAATATTATAATAATCATTTATACTTTACCGAGGCGTTATAATCCTTTCGAACGGCAAACCGAATTGGTTTCGGTTATTATCGCGTAACAACAACGGTTACCGATTCCACTGTTTTTTGTGCCGAACATCGCAAATATATTTTATAATGATTATAAATCAAGAATTTAACAATACCTGATATTCTATTTTTGTCTCGGTATTATTTTAGTGATGTTCGTGGTTTATTACAAACCGGACCCAAATCACTATTTTACGTTTTCTCGCTTTGTTATAACTCGGATTTCAGATCCGTCTGCGCCCACGATATTTATTTTTTCGTTATCTACCATATTCTATAAATTCGTCTCTTGACGTTTCCTCGAACGTCGTGTCGAATATTCGTACGCGAATCGTGGCGTTTCTCTATTATACATATAAATATATATATACATATAAATATATATATATATATATATATTATATCACATGCATTTTAGCTATTTAACAAATATAGCACACATATATAATTTAAGTCATAAAATTTTAGGGTGTTACACTTTTTAAATGATGACTAAGTTGACACTTATAAAAATTTTAATACTTTTCTAATGATGATTAATGATACTTATATTTAAATACTACCATTGTTCTTTTTCTATTAATTTAAACCTTGCTATCAGATTTTTTAAGAATATCATTCATTGTATCTTTCAGAAGATCATATCTCTTTGATCAGCTTTTACCCTTTTAAAGGAAAAACAATCAATTTTATCCTCAATTTCCATGTAATTCATAATTATTATTTTTTGATTTACTTTGAAGATCTTAAAAAAACTAATTATTATGTTTTTAGTTTACTTATTCTTAAATTCAATATATATACATATATATATTCATATATATATATATATATATATATATATATATATATGAGAGAGAGAGAGAGAGAGATATTTATATAGAAGAGCATGAAATGTATATCTTTTATTCTTTAACAATATTGTAGGTTGTTTGATTTATAAAATTATTTATTTGAAGTAAATCTCTTATAATGAAAAAATGGCTTATAAAATAGCTTCACTTTTCATCACGATACTTTTTTCCCCTTCAAAATGACATGTTAATATTTTAGAATAATAATAAAATATTTAAAATATAAATTATCTTTATTTATTTATCACAATGAAAAATAAAATTAACTATCTTATGGTTAATAATTTTTAATATAATTGTATCTTGGCTTTTAGTTACAGTTATATTGACTTATATTTATATTCCTAATTTCTGTAATTTTGATAATTTTATAGTTTTTTCTTATGATTTCTTATTTTATTTTAGATATTATATTCTAATACTGTTTTTATTTGATTTGATTCGGGGAGATTTAAAATTAATTTATATGAGAATATATGTATGTTGATGAACTTGAAAAAAAAAGATCGTTAGTTCTATTAGGTTTCAATTTTTCTGATTAATAATATTTATACAGCCAATTTTTTTTAAAAATTAATCTTTACTTATTCTATGTTTTATCAATAATTATATAGCCAACGTTATCTATTTTTAATGTAGTCATATTGAATCTGCAAGGATCTTCATATTGAATTTGCAAGGATCTGTTTATCAGTTTCAATGACATTATCTCAAAAAAGTATGAAAATGGCATCACCAAGCTTTTTCAAAAGTCACAACCTCTAAGGTTAGAACTTGGAAGTATTACTTACCATACATTCTCACGATAACGTGAGGAAAATTCGTAACCCCTCATAGTTGCATGACTTTAAGAAGCCTTTTGTTTATGTAGGACACTTCCTTCCTCACAAGCTCATTTGTTTCAACATGACATGAAAGTTAAAAAGAGATAGGTTAGTATATATGAATATTATGACATGTCATCATTAGTACCCGCTTTAAATAATAAAGAAAATTCATATATCAAAGTTGATCTTTTGTTTGTTAATATTATATAGTATATAATGGTTAATTTATAGAAATCTACATTAATCACATGCATTAAGGTTTAGCCCATTACGATTAGTAACAAAAGTGGTTGGGGCTAACCTATCCTGACATGTAACAAAAAGGATTGACGTCCCATTTTACCAAATCTAAAAAAATCAAAATACTTTTCAAATACCTGCTAAAAGATGCAAAGGGATGGAATGACAAAAACAATCAGACATAATTTCATAGATTACCCGCTTCGCTTTATCCCCGTATGATAGACAGATTTCTCTATCGAGAACCTCTTGCACAAATACACTTTGTAGGGCCATTTTGGAAGCTCCAAGACATGGGCCCTTTCTCCACATGGCCAGATGAACTGAAAATTTGATCTGAAAGATCATTGTGCGAGTATAAACGATAAATTGATATTAAATAAGAATACTTTAGTTAAATAAACAGACGAAAGCTTACAAATGGTATGATAACCAAAGAATGAGATGTGTCCTACACTCCATATCTAAGTAACTTACTCTATCAAATAGGACAAGCACAGTCCTGGCTACAACCACATGAAAGATCATTGTCAATATACATTTATCAAAACGACAATGTGGTAACAAGCAAAAAGAGCTATTACACCTTACAAAGGTCTATTATGACGACTGTGTAGTATATGGGCTTCAATGGTAGCTGAGGCAATACAACAAGCTAAAAAGAAAACGTTGATTGTTAGTATGCGGAAATATTAATGCAAGCATGGGTATATGATCTATGTGAAGTTGTATTTCACCATTTTTTGTTTGCTTGCTCTTTACCACACCAACTTCTACCTGCTACGTGATCCCAAAAGTAGGATCATGGCATGTTACCTGATCCCAAAGTTGTTTAAGTTCCTATGATTTTATCTTTTACCTGCATATGTATGACAATTATAAGATGTTTAGGATGTAATATTATATTTTTTACAAGTAAAATGAATATACGTAAAGTAAACTTCAATATTTCATTTTTCATAATGATATAGATCTAACACAAATTATGGGTAAGTGTTCAATTTTTATAACAATAGGCATTATTATGAAGCTATGTCAAACTAAATACATAGGCCCTTTCTCCACTTGGCCGATGAACTGAAAATTTGATTTGAAAGATCATTGTGCGAGTATAAACGATTAATTGGTATTAAATATATAATATTTTTATAAATAAATGGACGAAAGCTTACAAATGATATGATAACCAAAGAATAAGATGTGTCCGGCACTCCATATCTAACTAACTTACTATATCAAACAAGACAAGCACAGTCCCGGCTACAACCACATGAAAAATCATTGTCAATATAAATTTATCAAAAAGACAAAGTTGTAACAAGCAAAAAGAGCTATTACAGTTTACAAAAGTCTATTATGACGACTGTGTAGTATATAGGCTTCAATGGTAGCTGAGTCAACAAAACAAGTTGACAAGAAAATATCGATTGTTAGTAAGCAAAAATATTAATGCAAACATGGGTAAATGATCTATTTGAAAGTGTACTTCACCATTTTTGTTTGCTTGCTCTTTACCACAGAAACTTCTACCTGCTACCTGATCCCAAAAGTTGGATCATGACATGGTACCTGATCCCAAAAGTTGCTTAAGTTCCTATGATTTTTTCTCTTTACCTGCATATGTATGACAATTATAAGATGTTTAGGATATGTAATGTTACAATTTTTACAAGTAAAATGAATATATTTAAAGTAAACTTCAACATTTCATTTTTCATAATAATATAGATCTAACACCAAATTATGGGTAAGTGTTTAATTTTTATGACATTAGTCATTATTATGAAGCTATGTCAAACTAAATAGCAATATTAAGAGTTATTCTAAAATTTACCAGCCCTAACATATGAACTCATCAGAAGCGTACAAAATGAAGATTACAGAACCAAATGCCTACAAAATGAGGTTTTAATACAAAATCAAATAAGGTATATGAACTCCTTAAATCGTGCAACAAGATTGAACGCATATGTATGATAATTATAAGATGGTTAGGATGTAATGTTATATTTTTCCAAGTAAAATGAATATAATTAAAGAAAACTTTAATATTAAAGGACCTCAAGAGCGACTTTGGGAATGATATTTGTTACAAAAATCAATTGATGACAACCACAAACATAAATAAAGGACCTAAAAAGCGAATGATATTTGTTACAAAATCAATTGATGACAACCACAAACATAAATAAAAATGTGCATACCCACATTCGATTAAGTTATGTGAACACAATTTAGAAACATATCCCATTGTCAAATCAAGTGTCCATCATCATAGTAATCATCGAATCCAAATGACCATATTTGGGGTTCAAGCCTATAAAGATGAAGTCTTTATTATTTACTGTTGATGTTTATGACATGATCAAAGAGTGGTGATGCTTACAGATAAAGAAACACTGCAAGTGAATACGAGCACCAGCAACAAATGCACCTACAAATTAAAACGCAAGGAATAAAAACTGAGTTTACAACTTCTTATACAAATCCCAAAAGAATGACAGTCATGAAGGACATGAATAGATTGATCGATTTGTGCTGCATTAAATAACACTACTTCATATGCTGATTTGCTCCTTCGATTAAACAACAGCTTAAATATTAGCAGCCATTGGTTCCGCTCGTGCATCGCACGGGCCTGCCGACTAGTTATTATTTATATTTCACCGATTAATAATTATTAACAATTAATAATTATTTTTCTGCTTTTATTATTAACAAATTAATAATATTATAAAATAAGTAATTATTATTTATATCATTATATAAATAACAATATTAAATCATTTTAGTTTTCGCAGAACAACGTTTACTAATTAAACATGTTCGATTATCGTTGCCCTCAGTGTAACTCTAACAGGTCACAATCAGGTCGGGTTCTTATAAATTTGTCAGGTCTAGATATACGATATCCAACAGACTCCCACTTGGACAGATCCCGACAAGATCGTAAGATGTAGACAGAGGCGCTCTAGCTACACATGGCTACCCTAACCAGTTGTGATACCTTAAGTCGACAACCAAGGCATATCAGTTGCAAAGCAACATGATATTAGACTTTATGGTAATTATCGTTAGTCATTGTTCCCTTCTGTATTCGACATCCATTGAACGATAAGGAATATATTCAATTAAACTTATCTAAAGTTCAATGTTTCTCGATCTCGATTGCAAGTGTTCCCATCAAACACACAATAAGTTTGGGTAAGGCCTTACACTTAGCACCTGGAATCAACGAGAGGGCCCATGATGTCTCCTTGTTTCATTGTAAATGCAAGAGTACATAATCCCATATTGACTACATGCAGCTCCCACTGAACTTCAGATCTATTCCCAAAAGTAGCCTTTATGACTGGCATTTACGCTATAGCGGTTGACTACAATCAAAGAATAGACCCTGGTAAACGGGAGGTAGCACATGTATCTCAGGTCTAAGGATACGAATGAGTTTACCAATAATCAATTCATCTTGTTATTGAATCAAAAAAGATGATTTGATGCGAGTTACGTCCAACGTCATTCCATAATGAGGTCTGTGAATTTGGATAATCAACCATTTGAGTCCAAAGTCAGAATAGTCATATTTCAGATTCGTTCCCATGATTCTGACCGACTACGAACACTTTTGAATAATATATATATGTATTCTCCAGCATCATTCTCAAATGATGCTTGTGAGTTTGGAGAGTTGAACAACTCAAATCCAAAGTCATAATGCTTCTACATTTGATTCGATTGCACGATTCTGATGGAGCGTTTGAGAATACTACATATCTATTTAGGGATACTAAACGTATTAAAATCGAACACATGTATATAATACTGAATTTGTTTTAACCGTTTAAAATGAATTTGAATAATTAATATAACCGTTAAAGTTCGTACATCCCATATACTAAATCAGATTTTGGCTTATTGTGCTGATATGTCACGTCAAGTATGTGATATCTAAATGATAGTTTCCTATTCATTTATTGCTAAATTTTGATACCGTGTTAATTGCCTTTTATTAAATGTTTCTATACTTCCACTATTGTTTCCTAAACAGTGAAGTTTGCTCAAGTGATATGTGATAATGAGTGCCCTTGGTGAACGCTATGAATCTTTGTTACCACATAACCCGTCTTCAATGATTACCCATTAATCAGTCTAAGACTCTGAATGAACTAATTCATTCTTAGGTCACTTGAGATGGCGTATGACTATATCAATACAATTTCTTTTGTTATGATATGCTTCTAATTATGTCATTGTGTAACTGTTTACAATGGCATCCATATAATAACTCTTTATTATATCCTTTTCGTTCAGAGTCCTAATGGTTTTGAACTGACCTAGAAATAACTTGTCTCTGTGGATCTTCATCCAGAGTCTTCATTTATGCAAGTAACTTCTGAATCATCCGATGATTTAAATCCATGGTTTCATTTCAATTAAATCAAACTACTTAGGCCATTATGTAATTATCATAAAAATGATAACATAGTGCTCCCACTTGCCTTTTATAGATCTAGCGTTCTTTAAGATTATCAATTCAAACTTTTAGGTTATTAGCAAACAGTTTTGCTTAAACCTATCTTGGTCTACTAGTTGGACCAACTCAATCTTGTAATAAGATACAAGATTACGGGTTTGAATATTTATGCGATCCGGTGCATAATTTATATCTAGATTCATGAAACCGAATCCTCTCAGATCAAGTACCTGATATAGATTCATGTTTCACTCTTTAGGTAATGGATTATGGAATATTATTCGATAAGAATGTCAGGTTTCATTAAAATCCATCTCCTTTAAGAACGCTTACATTTTCCGATTTAGACAACAATTGTTTGATCAGATAAACGTTCACATATTTCGGATTAAGGCAACATCTTGTTGGTCAGATAGTGTGATATCTATTTGGTTATACTCGAATTTCTTCAAGTTAAGCACTGTATATAGTTCATGTTCCGTGACAGTCTAACACTTAAAGGAATTGCTTCCTTTCTCTTGGATGAAAAATTACTCCTAAAGGATTTTTAGAAGTATATTTCATGGTCAAGTATAGTTAACGACAATAACTATTTCTTTGTACTAGACTTGAGCAAGCAAGTTATGGATTGGTTGGTTAGGGTAATTTTGGAAAAAGGGGTATCCTATATGTTTAAGCTTCAATTTCTTGATGCTTAATTTTCCTGGATCAAGAGTTAACAATTTAACTTTGCAGGATTTCGAATTTTAATTTACAACTATTTGTATAAAATTCTATTATAGGAATATTAAGGTTTAGGTATTCATTAAACATTAATCATCCAAATGATTCTTACTATTAATCAAGGCTGATGATTTATAACTTCTTGAGCAGATTCTTGATCAAATTAAGAACCTTAATGCTCATTTTAAATATCGTATCAAATACGAATATTTCGAAGTTATAAATGATTCAATGTCTATTAGCTTATTGGTATTCTTCATGTCAAGATGTTGAATTTCAATGAGCTATTAATCAGACAAGTGATTATTAGACAAGTCATGATTACATCTAGCAGTTGCGAGGATCACATATCCTTTATGCTTATGATGTAATCATGATTGCGTGAATAATATTCATCAAGCTATGCGTTATGTTATTTTGAACATATAATCAAAAGACTAATTGAGAAAAGAAGCTCAAACGTCAAACGACTATTCACACGATGCAAAAGATAATGTCAAACAAAATTAAAAGCAAACCATGTTCAAAACTGGGAAATCAAACAAGTATTCATCCTGGACGCAGCCAGGGAAAACACATCAAAATGTTTTAGAATACTACCAAGTTAATGTGAGCCAACCCTAGTTGCCTAGAAGTGCAAACGAGCTTCACAATATTCTTGGTTTTGTTCCCATCATTTTTCAAGTTCCTACAAAGTATAAAGTGTGTAAGCAAAGCTTTCACATTTTGTGGAATTAGAAAAATGAAACATAAGGCTAAATACCTCCAGAAGAACTCTTAATATTCTTCTGAGCCGTAACCTTAGCAAGGTACTCAGGGCAGTTCCTTCTCTAGTATCCCATCTTGTTACACTCAAAGCATTAGTGCTGATCATGCGGCAACACTGCTTTGGAAGTCTTCTTGCCCTTCCCTTTGCGGCGGCTTTGCCCTTGGCACTAGACTGAGTGGTGGCAGGAGATTTACCCTTTCCAGTAGAGGGACGTTTCCTCTTATGATCGGGCTTCTTGACACCAGTCGACTTAACCGCCAAGACCGCAGGGGTCTTGTTGGAGGCGATATTTATCTCAGCAGTTTTCAACATCCCATGAAGCTCCGACACTGTCTTCACCAAGTTGTTCATATTATAGTTTACCCAAAACTGAGTGAACGAACTGGAAAGTAATTGAAGAATCAGGTCGGTAACCAATTCCTGCGGAATGGCGTACTGGAGCTTTTCCAAGCGGTCAATCTAAGACTTCATCTTGACCACATGTGGGCTGATAGGAGCGCATTCAGCCATCTTACATGATATGAGTTTAGTTACAACCTCATAGCGCTCCTGACGGGCTTGTGTCTCAAACATGCCCTTCAGCTGTCCAATCATCTGGAAAGCACTCAAGTCCTCCATGTTCTTTTGAAGTTCTGGACACATAGTGGCCAATATTAGGCAGGATACTTGGTTAGCATCGCTTACCAGGCAGTAATGCGCTGCACGAGCAGCCGCAGTCTTATTTGCAAGCTGTGCAGGCACCGCAACATCCAGTATATGGAACTTGTTGGCCATCTTGAGCACAATCTTGAGATCGCGAAACCAGTCAAGGAAGTTGGTGTCATTAAGTTTCTCCTTCTCAATGATAAACTTAAGTTGGAAGGTGTCATTTGGTTCATTATTTTCGTTGTTGTTAGCCATCTGAAACATTAAGACAATTTAGTTTAGTATTTTCGATGTTTAGCCTAGATTCAATTATGGTAAGTTCTAATTGAATAAAGGATGGGATTTAGTTTAACTTATTTACTAAAGGCAGCTGTATCATGCAATCAATAGTAATAAAATAATTAGACAGACAACGATCGGCACTTGTGAGGACTAGTCACAATACCCGTTTATGAGGCCGCAATAACATCGAATGTTTTATGCGATACGTTTAGCCTCATCTATGCCCACTGCTATTTACAAGGATCCACGTTACGGTGCTGTAGCTCCAATAACGTGACCCCTTGCAAAGTAGAGGAATACTTATCCGAGGTGACCACATGTACAAATATGGTGCTGTAGCTCCAATATACACCCTACATGCCAAGTACGGTGCTGTAGCTCTAATATTGACGTTTTGGTAATTCCAAGTTGGGCTTGACCTGGGACGGCATAAACTATTAATTTTAGACATACCAAATAAGGTTATTTAATCAGCTTTTAATTGGTGATTATTTATCGCAAACCCTATCTTCGCTCGGGATAGTCAAATTAGATACCCTAATTAAAAGACTATGTTGTTGCGAAGCATACATAACCAAACAAAGCACACTAGCCTTTTATGAGTTTATAAATTTCTTAAATTTTTATAACTCTTTAATTGGTTATATATATATATATATATAGGGGAAGGATCATGCGAAAACCCTTTATATTGCAAAAACGCGAAAACAATATTAAAACCTACATAAATTCTTCATACGTTAATGGTTTTTAATAAAATTGGCGCCAAATGTCTTAGAATACGTTATCTTCAATTCTGGAAACAAATATTAAAAAAAAATACGGTTTTTTTTTTCCGTGTGATACACATGTGTATCACGTGTGATGCACATGTGTATCATCATCATTACTACTGCACAAAAACGAATTGTCATGTGTAAAAACACTCCTTATCTTAAAAATATATTAAAAACACTAAAACATTTATGGTACTAATTAATGATAATGAAACATAGTGCACATGTGCAACATAGAATTAAAAAAAGTTATAAGTGTTATTTTTTCATTAGATATTGAGATAACATAACTATATGACTTATGGTGCAATTTCCTTTTAAAACTAGTAATGTATACCACATATATGAGGTTTTTTTTTTTGTGTGGTACACATGTGTATCATTAAAAAAACACAAAAAATGACAGAAATATAACACATATGGTGCGTCTTAGAGAAAACAAATATTAACTCATACTAAAGTATGAGTTTTTTTTTGTGGTACACATGTGTATCACAGAAAAAATAAAAAATAATAAAACTTTAACTTTTTATTTTTTGTTTTTATAGAATTAAAAATAACATAATTATAAGACTTTTGGTGAAAATTTTTAAAAAATATATTAACGTATGAAAAAGTTATGTTGGTTTTAAGATGGTTTTCGCGTTTTCGCAAAATATATGCGTTTTCGCATGATCCTTTCCCTATATATATATATATATATATATATATATATATATATATATATATTAATCGAGTTAAAATACCTTATTTTAAAACTCATATATCTTTCGATTGTAAAATCTTTTAAACTCGCTTTAATACGACTTTAATGTGTTTTAGTTGGTTAAATAAAGTAAGCAACACAAACACAATCCATACACATGTATTCGGCCTTATTTAGGCTTCAGTATTGCTAGAGCCTCTTAGCAATACCGAATAAGGTCTAGGGGACAAAACAACACACAGGGATGGTCTTCTTTGAGCATCTTGTTGTCTTCAATGCCTCCCACTGGCTTCAAGACTCCTCTTGAACTTGATTGGATCTTCAGGTCTTCGGGTTGATAAACTTTCATTTGGGAGACCTGCCAAATATGGAAAGTTTCCATTTTTGGAAACTTGCGAATTTGGAAGGTGCCAGATTTGGGAAGTTACAATTTATGGAAACCTGCCAAATCGGAAAACTGCCAAAACGGAAAAGTTTCCAAATTTCAAAGCACGGGCCAAAATAGTAAACTTTCTAAAATTGGAAAGTTTCCAAAATTAGAAACTTACTAAAACAAGACACTGTCAAAATTGGAAACATTTCCAAATTTGAAAACACGAGCCAAAAAGCAAACTTTCCAAAATTAGAAACTTGCTAAATTGGGAAAGTTTTAAAAAATGGAAAACCGAACCGAAATAGGACTTGCCATAATTGGAAAGTTACTTAATCAGGAAAGTTGCCAAAATAAGGAACACGTCCGAATCAGAGACTTGCCAAAATCGGGAACTTGCTATTTCGGGAAAGTTCTCGAAATAAAATACATTTAAATAAATAAATTAATTAAATCTATCTATTACAACTTTGAACCCATAAACACTGGGCTAATCGAAAACCCTAATCTATTACAATTGGGCCAAAACATGGGCCAAAACCAAAAAGATAATCGCAATCACACAAACACGCAATTTCTCAAAATTGGGTCGGGCCAAATACACGTAATTAATAAAAATAATCGAATTATTTTAATTGCATTATTTTGGTGGATCCGAATCGACCAATATATATATATATATATATATATATATATGTTATTAATAAAATTAATACAATTATTAATTTATTCGCAACTTTTGGGTTTTACCCCCAATTTGCAAATTCACCGGTTTAATACATGACCGGTCTATATTTGCGTGTGGTGATCAAGGCTCTGATACCACTTTTGGGTTTTTCCAGTGGTATTCGGGTCACGGGTAATAATTTTTAATATTTATTAAAACGCGTTTTACTAATTGTATTACCGGATACAATTATATATTTAATTACTTTAATTAAATCAGAGTTGCAGAAGCGTAAATATATCTAAAATATATTAATTAAAACAAACGCGAAAAACCAAGTGACAACAACAGGATCTAATCATCAACACGCAAACACTAGATATATATATAATATATATATATATACATAATTTGACATATATATACATATATATATATATATATATATATATATCTTTACTACCTTATTATACATATTCATTAAAAGTGGTTGAAATTTAAGATGTACAACTTATTATGCATAAGATACAAGTAAAAATTAAGAGGTACAAAAGTTAAAGCATTGTGTACAAGTCCTTTTCTTCTCAAGAAACCGAGCTCCCCTTTTTGTTTAAACCCTACCTACCTCTGCGTTTCTGAACCAAAAGCAGACACCAGTCCTTTTCTTCTCAAAATTTTGAAATTCAAATCCTCTCTTTAATCTCTCTCTACGTTTCTCAAAAAATCAAAATTCAAGATTCAATCTCTGCGTTTTCTCTCTTTGCGTTCTCTATCAGCCTTATGGAGATCGATCGATCATCAAGAGTCCATCCAGGTATGTGGCTTTCTTCATCTTCTTAGCGTTTGTCGTCTCATTCGCATCTTCCTTTATGGTTTCTTCTATATTTTCTACGTTTTCTTTTAACAGACATCAAGTAATCGGATTTAGGAGCAATTCTGAGATCTTCACAAGGCAAGCATATGAAATCTGTTATCTAAGAATTTTTTAAACGAAGACGCGAAATTCTTGAAATCGAATTTTGAAATTCGAAATCCCAGATTAACATCGTTATCTCTCTCTCTCTTCTTCATCTTCAGGGTTTTCTGCTAAGCATTTGAAGAGGTCGGGGGTCGCCGCATCCCTACATCTGCGGCGCATCCAGCTCTCCGATGTGTTTTAGATGGGTGGCCTGGATTCATAGGCATGCTATTCGCTCCGAGCTAAATCAAAAGGTATGTTTATTTGAGGCTTGTTATACAATTGTTACATGCTTTTCATCTCTAGATCTATGATTTCGTTTTACTCTACTGTGTTTTTTCCTTTTAATTTGTGAATTCCAAACCAAGGAAACCCTAGCAGAAACCAGAGAAATCCAGCCGGATGCCGAAGTCACCTACGCCAAAAATCCTCTCGATACCGCAATTAGGGTTTCAAGATTTTGTGTTTGGGCTAAGAGAGTGAAGTGTGCTTCTTCTCTTAATTTTTTTCCAGATTTTATTTTCAGATTTGTTTGAGTTCTGCTTGGGAAATTGGAAATTTTCTTGGATCTGTAGAGGTGACACTGCTACTAAAGATGAGGCTGGTAACTCTATCATAGGATGAAAATGGCTAAAGACCCAAGGACTTGGTGACAAAAACCCTTACTCAAGGCTTAAAGGTAACTATTATGACCCACCTACTGTTTCTTAGAGGGTGTTTTGATTTTCCTTTGGAACTTATTCTCTTATTATTTTTACTTGATTTGATATTGCAGTGTTAGGAGCGATTAACATACGAAGTGTATATTTGTGTTTTACGTTCTGTTTTCAAGTAAGCTTGAATGCAACAACAGGTTCTGAACCTTGCAGGAATATTTGTCATGTCATCGATGTAAGATGTAAGTCTGGTCTTCTAATTTGATTCACCCAGTCTTACAATATATTTGTGTATTATTTGGAATTGATGTATATATATATATATATATATATATATATATATATATATATATCTTTTTTTTGTTGTTGTATGTGATGTCCTAGCTTGCAAATCTGTTACCATTTTTTATAGTATTTAACGAAGAATCCGTCGAATGCTATCTAATCTTTTACGTTTATTAAATGTTTGTGTTCTTTGATATCGCAGGTTACTTTCTCTACCTTTAAGAGCTAATTCACCTCTGCATCACAGGTTTCTTTGTTTAACCCGAAGAATTTTCAAGTCTGTTTTCATTCTCTCTATTTAAGATTTCAAGTATTGTTGTTTTGTGTGTGTGAAAGGAAACCAGGTTACCGCTTACGATTTGCTTGCATCTAACAAACATTGATGTACCTTTTTTGTTTTTCATATGAATGCAGGTAGCTCACAATCTTAGTTCAGGTAAAAATTTGAAATCGTCACTTGTTTCTCTAAAATTCTGTATAATTATTTGTGAGTTTTGTTTTTTAGGTTGCAGGTCAGATGCTGAAGGAAAAAAACTTCAATCAGTTAACTTTGGTAGCAAGATCACAAAGTCGCAGGTTAAATCTTTATATTTAATAGGTAGAAATATTTCAAACCTCCACTTTATGATTCAATTGGGGTAATGAAATCTTAAAGTGTGAGTTTATGTAGTTAATTTTCTTGGGTTTAATTTGATAGACTGATGTTTCAAGTTGCAAGTTGAATCCATTATTTTAGTAGCAAGATTGCAAAGGTAACGTGTTAAAACTTGTGGTTATTGAATGTAGAGGTCATATCTTTTTTATTGGAGTAGTATTCAGATTTTGATATCTCGTTCGGCAATGAAGGGTATCTTGATCTCTGATTTTCTTTTAAAAACATTACTAATAGATCTAAGAAGTTAAATCCAAAGATGAACAGGAATCTTGATTTCTGATTTTCTTTATGTATTGCTTCATAAGTTTATAATTCAGGAATTTAATCTTTTAATTTGTTTCTATAGGCGCTGGAGTTCAACAAAGAATGCAAGTGGAGACATGGTTTGAGAGTTTGTTTACTTAGATGCTGATAACATTGCAATTGGTCATCACTATGGTTTTCCAAGTTCCTTTTTTTACATGGCATATTGTTTCTGATCTTCTAGGAATTCGATGAGTACATGTGAAGAAAAAAAGAGTTTGTTTGAGAAATTTAATGAACTTCATTGCAGGTTTGTCAGTTGATGGTGATTCACAAGGAAGGATTGGCTGCTAGCAATTAGTCATTGCAACAAAAAAATTTGTCTTTTTTATGCAGGTTGCTGCGTTAAGGGGAGAAGCACTTCTTGGACTCCCTGTAAAGGGTCTGGTCAAGCGTCATCAAATGCACAACAGAAGGTGAGCACTAGCAAAGGGGTGGATATGTTTTAATTTTGCGTTGTAATCTGTAAGGCATTTACATGTGTTGATGCTCTTGCATTAGGTATAGAAGCATGAGGAGTCACTAAAAACCGACTGTGAATTTAAGGTACATTTTTGTTTTTATTTTGCGCTTTCGTCTTAATTCATGTGTTTTTTTCAAAATCGATTGTGGTTTTTATATATGTCCAACTGTTGCTGCTACTAAATGTTATATGATATTCAAACTTATAAGATACCATAGCAAATGGAAAAAACCAATGGCTCAAAGATTTCAAAAATAGATTTGATGTGTACGATTACAGATTTGATGGATAAAGTTTGTTTCTTTGATTCAAGTTTCTTATTTGTCCTTCTTTTTGTAGATTCTTTAAACATTTAATGTCTATAAACCAAGCTGTTAGTAAAACACTTGATGATAAGAGTAAAACTAATGGATAGAAGACTTAATCTTTAAGCTGTTGTTTAGCTATTTTTGGTTTTTATATTTGTTTAACTGTTGCTGCTAAATGTTATCTGACATTTAAACTTAAAAACTACCATACCAAGTAAGAAATGGGTCACGATTATGATGCAAAGTACATATTTTCCAAGTTTTGATGTGTCTAACTGTTGCTGCTAATTGGAAAGATTGGGTCCACCACAGAAATTACAACAAAGGGGTTAATAATCAAGTGTTTATAATATTGATGTATAAAGGTTCCCAAAAAATGATAAGAGTAGCCCATGATATAATCAGGTGTTTATAACCTTCTAATTGTTTTCTTCAAAAATAAATTTGGATCTATATTGCGAAACAAGGTTTTGATCATACTCAGAAGACAAAAAATGTTGTGGGTTGGGTTTAACCCATCCAAAAAACTCACGCATTTGACCCATAACCCAATATCTCTGTTTTGCCATTGATGGATATGTTTTGCCACTGATATATTAAAGGTTTTAGACTTAAGGAAAGCCATAGTCACTTTTAATTCCCATAAACCATAAAATATGGTCTTTGGTATATGTATGTGAATATGTCACTTTTAATTCCCATAAACACCTACATTCTTAATCTATAAGAATTTTTATGGTTTTCTCTCAAGTTTGGATGAATTTTTAGGCCTTTTTATATAGATGTTTTCTCTCATGATAAGTTTGTAACTTGAACCTGCAGATATACAATTGTGTCAACTGGAGGAACATCCGCTTTGGGAAAAATCTAGAATTCCCGTAACAGTGTCTGTTTGGTATCGACCACACACACTAATTATTTATAAAATAAATTTTGAACTTGACCCGTTTTGACAAGTACCAAATTAACCGGCCTGCTTAACTTTGCCACCTCTAGCTTGTATATTTCAAATATTCTGACCTCAAAGGAGATTTTAAATTTTCTTGAAGTCATGACAAATAAATGGCTGTTGACTAGGTTTTGGGCACCAAATACCAAAGCAAGCTCCTTGAAGTCATCGATGCCAGGTACTTTTTTCAAAATAATTACCAGGTCATCGATGACATGCCACTTTATTGATATACATATTACCTAACATATGTTGGCAGTGAGCTTCCAGAAT
The DNA here is from genome assembly GCA_039602395.1 of Deinandra increscens subsp. villosa. Taxonomy (NCBI): domain Eukaryota; kingdom Viridiplantae; phylum Streptophyta; class Magnoliopsida; order Asterales; family Asteraceae; genus Deinandra; species Deinandra increscens. The sequence goes on along the minus strand of JBCNJP010000003.1, from coordinate 55,317,206 downwards.
TCTTGGGTGGTACCTGCACCTGCGCAGATAAAGGCGGTTGCATGCGATCTGATAGAGGTCCATGGCAAGATCCAGATATCATGAAGGTCATTTGTGATTAAATGTTACTTTCTATTACTTTTTTTTATAGTGTACATATCCTTAAATTTAATATTATGTGGCAGATGGTACATAATGGTGAACATAAATGTTCAAGGCATTCAATCCCAGAAGAGAAGATTATTTCTGAGGAACATTCTTCTAAGAGGGTATTCTCTCTAATTTAGAAAAACTTCATGCGATACAATATGATTACAAAAATATATTAATACAAGAATAACCTAATTGTTGAATAAAACAATTTAGGAGGTTGTATGCAATGAACAACATGTCAAGCCTGCTCAACTGCCTCCTGTCCGTGAAGAAGTAAGCTGCTATTTTTTATTTATGCACTTCTAAAAGTGTCCATGTACAAGTGTTTTCTAGAAGCATATCATCTTGATTACAGAAACAACATATTAACATAAATAGCTTCAATTTAGACACAAAACGTATATTAGGTGCTTGAATGCGAAGGGAATTATACATAAACTTATTCATTAATGTAGAAGTCTGATTTGAATTGATACGTAGGATCCTACAAACAGAAAAAATCCAAGTGCAAATGACCCCATGGTTGACAAGGCTGTTGATGCAACTTCTTGTAAACAAGAGCAGAAGCTTTCCTTTTCTAAAGGTACAAAATTTAATGTCACTAAGGTCAACAAGTACTAATAAAAAAAGGTGATTTCATTACAAATACATGAGGGTATATGTGGCAAGAGGAGGAGTGAGTTGGGAAACAGATGAATATGTTGACCCTAACACCTTTTTTCCATTTTCTCATAGATAATGATTATGCTGTTATGATTACACAACAATAATACTACCAAAAAAATAATCCAATTCCAAAACTACAAACATTTTAGGAGTTGTATTTGGTTACATATCGATTTTGGCCTTTTGGACGGTTGTCAAAATTTGTACCTCTATCTGAATTGAAGGGTGTTAGTTACTTACTAAAAGTACACGTCAATTTGGCTAAAATGAATACTTAGTGCTTGCTTGCTTTCATATATAGGTACCGATAGTGCAGCTTGCAAGCTTACCTCTACTATGTTCATTCTAGCTGCAGTCATATGAAATGTTATCTATTCCTACCCTAAATTATGTCTTCAGAATAAAATGTGGCCTTATTAATTATTTATTTGCATTTGAATCATAGAAGAATTGAGACTTTTAGTTGTGCTAAGAGTGATCCAATTTGCGTTGCAACCCACAGTAACCATATATGCATATTAGTGGATTAAGTTATGCTTCATATGCAATCTGCAATACTACACTGACAGAAGGCCAGAACTTGCCAGAACTTTGATTATATTTCAAGGGTGGTGATTGTTATTTTTCTACAGCTGTTGGGCATTAGCTAACTTTTTTTTTTAACTTTTTTTTGCTACTTTTTCCAGTGATGAGTCTGAAAAAGTACAAGCCAAGTGGTGCAGTTTTGAGCTTTATACAGCTATATACAGCTTTATACAGTGGTGCAGAAGAGAGATAAATATGTTGTGTCTTTGACAACTGGCTAGACGACTCTGCATAATATATTTACTCAAATGTCACTTCCCTTTTTGGATAACTATTTGAATGTAGTTTTGAGCATCTTATACTCTCCTATATTTAAAATAACTTAGCAGTCCATTCTCCTTAGTTATCTGAATGTGAGTTTGGGACCATGTATAATTACGTGCTTCAATTCTAGGGAATAAACCATTAGAAAAATCAACAGAGAAGGTATGTACCTTAGCGACTTGATGTAAAAAAAAGAAATGGGTCTTACGTGAAGAAATTTAAATTGTTATACCAGTATCTTAACTATTTTAAATTTAGTATGAACAAGATTGATAAAAGAAATAATAAAAATATATAAATACTAAACTATGACTAAAGCTCAAAGACATTTAGAACCATATAAGAAAGCGTAAACTTACTCCTCATTCTGATTCGTAATAAGATATGGGAATATAAACGACCTTTTACTCATTTGATTGTTTCAACAATTTGGCCATTCTTCCTGGTATCAACAACACACAAATGTTACGTGTGGTCATGTGTCATCATTATCGTTTATCTTATCTTTTACTTTTTACTATGTTTCATAAATTTTAATTTTAGCGTTTTATTAAAAACCCTCATCTTTCTTTATTTTGTAAGGCTTTTACTAATATTTGTTTTATGATTTTATTTCATTTGATTGATTTTGAAGATCGATAGTAATTAAAGATTTAAAAATCGTAACAAAAGATTTGACCTATAAAACTACAAATCTTTAAACTTTAACTCTTTTTTAATAATCATTGTAAATTGTCGTTGCCACCGAACGCGCGGATAGAAAACACATAACGCCCTATGGTCAGGAGGTCATTGAGGACAGAGTTTCCTGGTATTCTTAGCGATCAAGAGTGGTGGGACCTTTATGGTCAGGAGGTCATTGAAATAGTTATGTTTTATGAGGCCCTCTTAACGTGACCTCATCAAAATTATCATCAAAACTATTATGTTCATGAATTCAACTTAAAACACTGTTTATGACTGATTGCATGTCGTACGACACGGATTGACTTCCTTAATATGGAATTCATTGACCCTCGGATTTTGATTTAAAAAGTACTATGTTATTACTGATATCTTAAAACTATGTTGATGACTTCTATCTTACAACTCATTTGGTTTTAAATTACTATGTTTGTGACCAATATATATTTCATTTCGAGTGTTTGTTGTTATTTGTTTGAGTTTTAAAAAAACAAATACCTCGACGCAAATTGTCGTGCCGCCATAACAAGCGAACAGAAGACGAATACCGCGTTGTAGTTTGTTGTCCGCTGCAACGCGCGAAAAGAAGACGAATAACACGCTATACACTGTCGCCGCCGCAACGCGCGGGCACCCGACTAGTATATATATATATATATAGGGTGAGGTTCATTGTAGACACTTTCGCATGTGAAATGGCTCCTTTTCACATGTGAAATTTTCTGAATAATGAGAAAAAAGAAAAAAAGAAAAAAACAAATTAATCACAACCATTAGATCAAGAGATCTAATGGTGAAAAAAGGTGTCTACATGTCTACACTTATAAGGGTGTCTACAATGAACTTTTCACTATATATATATCTACTATATAATAAAGGAAGCTTGGTAAATCTTAGGTGGCAATAATCTAGCCCACCCTTCTTAATATAATGCCATTTGTAATTTTCTTAGATTTTTTATTTTTTTTGTTAATTAATATACAGATAAATTGTCAAGGGCAAATTGTTAATTACATAAAGCAACAACCGGTGATTTCACCCATCTCACGCAATTGGATAAAAACAGGTGAGTTTCTTTTCACTTTTGACCTAAGTCATATTGGGCAGAGAGAATAAGGTCGTTCTCGGTAAATACCCATCGAATAGAGACGAAATGGCGGATGGGAGTACAAATGAGGTATAATTGCAGGCATCGGCTTCTACCCTTCTTTAGGACAGTACATGAATGTAGTAATTCTTCATTTTCAAGAGAAATGGCGCTCAAATTCAATTCTCGAATTCAAATCTCAAATCTCAGGTAGCAATTTTGTTTTGTTTATAAAGACACACCTCCCTCTCACTTACTGTACTCAATTCCAATTTTGTTTTGTCCATCTAATTTGTAATTGCAATCTCAGGTAAACTTATCCATCTAACTACAATCTAATTTGTAATTGCAATCCCAGGTAAGCTTTGTAAATAAGGGTTTTATTAACGTGGTGTTATGCTAAACCTCTGTTAGCTATCGATTTCACTTCTGATTCCTTTAGTGCTTGATCTTATCGTTGATAATATTTTCGGTATGGATCCTTTACCTGAAATCGAAGAATTTTATTGATGGTATGCCTGGTTTGATGCTTTTGAATATTGTTTTGTGACGATGATGATTGATGAGGTTAAATGATCTAAAACTCACACAATGCATTTGATTGAAATCATAGTCAAGAACAGATACGTGTAGCTTATGTAATCAATTTAGTCTATATCTATCAGGATCGAATTTAGATTTTTGGTATTTTTATATCATGTTTGTTTGCTACTCACTGATTGCTGAAATTTAACCATTTTTTTTTAAATCATGAAACTCATTAACTTGTACTTTAGACTTGAAGATAAATATTTAAAGAATATGAATTTTTGTAAGAAAGACCTGAGTTTTCTTATCTGGATAGAGACCTCTATTTGTTTGTTGTATAAGGCAGGTTCTTATGAGTAACTGGTTTTATTTTATGTCCTATGCATCAACACAAAGGCTTCAAAAATCACTATTTCTTATAATTAAAGTGGTATGATTCCTTCTGTTGGTTATTTAAGTTTTGTTTAAGGGTGTGTGGCTGATTGGCTGTTGCAAGCAAGTGTTTATAGTCTTTTGTATAGAATGTAATGTGAGAAAAGAAAACTTTTTTAGAGTTTAATCAGAATAAAACCCATTTTTTGATTTCATAGAGTAAGCATGTTTGGTATTGTTTGTAATCTGAAAAAAAATAATGCTTTCTACAGTGTTTGGTGTTGCAAGATTCTAGAGTTCTCCTACATTTGTGACTAATATTTGTTTTTTTAACTTGGAATGGGAATTAGTTTTGGAGTATTGTTAAGAAGGGACCAAGTATGGTTTAAAGTGGGTATATTAAAGTGTTGTCTTCCTATTGTTGTTGATGTCGTGTACTCTAGATGTTTTGTTTTTAAGCCCTTTAATTATTAGTGTGTTAATTGGGCTGTGTATTTAGTACCTAAAAAGAAGCGGGTCAATACATAGAACACATTACATTAATTTGTTTTAGTATCTACATAATTATTGTTATTGTGATTATATGTAACACAATAATTTTATATAAATTACACAAAAGAAGTGTTTGGGGGTCAGCCCGACATGTCCAAGAGCATATGGTTTCTTATTCATATCATATTTTATTTGTTTATGGTGGGTGAAGAGGAGCAAAGAAAACGAAATGCTGAAGAACTGGGTGATGCAATGAAATCCTTGGAGAATTGTACTCTTGATTCGGAAAGAGAAATGGACATGTAAGTGTTGATTCAATGCTTGAAGCCTTCAGCGACCAGCTCTTGTACATGTATGGTATTTGCTTTGATTTAGATATAAACATTACAATTTTAAAATGTTCAAATTGTTGGCCTTATATTTCCAAAATTATACCACAGAATTTAGAATTACTGGGCATATATTTCCAAATGCATATCACAGAATTATTGCTTATATTAGTTCTCGATCTATTGCAGCAAGAAGAAAAGCTTGAAGAAGAAGATAAGCCCTTATAAAATCGATTTTCCAAGTTAATACTACTCTTTACAAGATTACTTAAATTCAATTTTTCTTTTTTTTTTAGCAGTAGAAATGGAACAGAAATTGATCATTAAAAGGTATGAATTTTATTATAAATGGTGTTATATCTAACTATAATAAAGTAGTTAAATAATGTCATATTAACTATAGTCATTATTATCTAAGGAAAAATTATATGCTTAAATTAAAAAAGTAGTTTAAGAGGGTTTGTGCTAGATATGTCATATGCATACACTTTTTTTTACACCCCATTGGTAAGATGAGGCCAAATGGGTGGTATATATCCACTACTTCCACTCCACCCTAACATCGAGTTAATATTAAGGAAATCATCTCAACCATTTTTATTGCTAATATTTAGAAGGCGTTATCTGCATCTTTAAGATCGAAAGTGTAACTTTCATTGCTAGAATTGGTTTAATACATTGAGATAAAAAGATAAGAATGTTTTATGTTCCTTTTATATTTCAAAGAAGTCAGTTACCTCTTCCTTGTATGGTTCAATATGACAATAAATAAAAGTCAAGGGCAATCGTTAATCAGAGTTGGTTTATTTTTGAAGAATCCGGTATTTTCTCATGGTCAACTATACGTGGCTTTATGGAGAGTCAAAAGCAGAGACAAACTCAAACTATCAATTCTTGATAATGATGTGATGGTAACCTTACTAATAAGACATCTAATGTTTTATACAAAGAAGTTTTGATTACTTGTAATTTGTATTAGTATTTCTATATGTATTTTGTCATATCAGACAATTGTAGTTAGATTGTTCTAATCCGAACCGGGAAGTTTTTGTAGATTAATAATTATTAGCAATTAATAATTATATTTTTGCTTTTATTATTAATAAATTAATAATATTATGAAATAATTAATTATTATTTATATCATTATATGAATAATAATATTAAATTATTTTAGTTTTCGCAGAACAACGTTTACTAATTAGACGTGTTCGGTTATCGTTGCCCTAAGTGTAACTCTAACATGTCACAACCGGGTCGGGTTCTTATAAATTTGTCGGGTCTGGACATACAATATCCAATAATCTCTTCATTGGTTAATGAAAAGTCGTGAGCATTAGATCGTCTACTCAATCTAGCTATAACGGATACTAAACAAGTAATTAACCCATTGTTTTATTGATCAACGAACAATTACAATCAGTAACACTTAGAACAATGAGACAGAGAACACCTTAAAACACACACTTAAGGTTCGCTACACTACACACAAAACAATGACCAAGCTCTCTATTTATATGATGTTGTCCGAACTCCTAGCGAACCTAGAGTTCGGCTTGTCCGAACCTCAGGTTCGAACATGGTTCGGCAGCAGCAACTTTGTCTTGAACTTGAACTTGTCTTGAATCAATTCGATACTTCACACGACGCACATATCAGGTATCAACAAACTCCCCCTCGTCGTGTGCAGTATCTCTTCAACATCTTCAAATATGTATCTTCAATCAAGCTCCCCCTCAAGTGTAGAATCCGTTCATCCAATGAGATAAATCTTCGAACAAACTCCTCCTCAACTTGAACGTAGCTCGATCTTGAATACTTGAAGACATCTGGTGATTCTCTGGTCTTTATTAACAGCTTCAGAAGACTTGAAGTTGTGATTTCCTTCACTTTAGCAACCTGCTAAAAAATTTAAATAATCTTGGCGCAAAACGTCTCTTCGAGACTCCAAGATATGATTTTGAAAATTTGATATTGTATCACGTGTTGATCAGATCGAAAATAAAGCAGAAACAAAATCTTTTTAACTTTTAGAAAATTTATATAAAAACAAACCTAAAATCTTTTTTATTTTTCAAACTTATGCTAAAACACACCAAAAATCTATTTATACTTTTCCTAAAAGGAAATGAAATGCAATACAGAATCAAACTCTATTTTTGGTATGAGAAAGATCACTATATGGGATCATATTGATCATTACGCACTGAACTACACTTCAATTTCAACTAACTGAAGCACACAAGTCATGCTGATTGCCGGTATAATTTATCCACCTTAAACTCAGGCAGAAACATACTCATAACATCTGGATATGTTAAAGTATTGATTAGATTTGCTTTGACCAGTGTATCCCACACTATCAGACATTTTCTTTTTCTTTTTCTTTTTGTGTGATTACACTTGTGAATTTTCACAAAGTATAATATTTTCATCATATTGTCAACTGTGTTCCATGCAAAAAGAAATAAGAACGTTAAATCGTCTACCTTAAGGTCGATCTTTTGATACGCAGATAAGGCCTCTGATTTAACAAAATAAAGAAAATAAAATAATTTGAAATTGTATAACCCAACAACAATCAGGTTGGTACTCCCGTACACGCAAAGAAAGTCCGATGCGTTATATGAAACACCAAAGAAAATAAAGCAGAACGTCAAACGAACAACAATCAGATCGGCCTTGTGAGCAAGCAGAGAAAGTCCGATCGTTTGACAAAAATAAAGAAAACCAAACAAGTTTAAATCTTTGCAAAATGAACACATATATACATAGTGACTTCTCGTTTTAATTTTCACACTTATTTTTCTTTTTCTCATGAAATACGCATCAAGATGTTATCCACATGGTCAAGCATTTGTATATAGTGTATATCACATCTGAATACTTTCTGGTTTGCTGAGCCTACCAAACATATCAAACAATGATCTTATGGCCCTTTTATCTACTCTATCCATGAGTCAGATACGTAAGCCAATGTACCATCATTTCCTAATGATCAATTTCTCAAATTTTTATATATTGTGCATGTATTCACCTTCCTTATATATTTGGCATGTATTCACCTTCTTCCCATAACATGCATTTTCACAATTTCTCCCCCTTAAAATGAAAACTCTATTTTTGGATTTTTCATTTTACAAAAAAAAAAAAAAAACCAGACGCTATTTGTGACTTTTTCAAATTTCAAGGAAAGAAAAAAAAAATGATCAGTCAACACGGATATTTTGCAATTTTAGAATTTCAGAAAATTTGCAGGTTAGAAAAATATATTGCAAGCAATTTAAGTTAAGCAGAATACTCCTCCATCAACAACTTTGCAATCATCGATAAGTCTTCTAGAAGTACCTGCACACTGGTCAAACTGATTAGTTCATAAATGACCCAAAGCGTATCGCTTCTGGTCGACCAGTGCCCTGAATTTGCTTAGAAACCACCTTAGGTTTCCAAAATTGTGATTGTTTTGGTAATTCAGTTTTTGATAAATCAATCACAGATGACTGCGATGAAGAACCTACATTTTGTACCTTTTGAAACATAGGAACAAAACATTTTTGTTTAATAAAGAATGTAGGTTCACATTCATAAAAAACTCTGCCTTGTTCATCAAAGAACTTTGGTCTGGCAGGTTTACCAAAAACTGGTTTCTGTTAAAACCTTTGATTTGATTCAGCAGGAAGTGGACAATCTTTTGTCATATGCCCTTTTTGGCGGCAAACATAGCATATACATTCAGACTTGTCCCACCTTTTAGGTGCCTGCACAGAATCACATACATGAATATCTTGAACATGATCAGAAAAAGAATTATAGATCTGTCTATGATGATCATGAACCCATTTGGATGTTGGGCTTCGAATGAGAACCATCAGAAGAACTTTTGGCAGTTTGATTCTTCAAGAGTCTTGAAGCATCCTTCTTCTAAAAAACTTCAGGAATTTTCATAGCATCGACACAATGAAGAGGAAATTCTTTGTCAGAGAATATATGTTCTGAACCCTTGAGTTTGTAAAAACGCTTAGGTTGAACCTTCTCAGCTTTGAAAACCTCCTTCTTCACTTGCTTCATTTTGAGCTTCTGCAACTCTTGTGACGTTGATGCTGGAACCTCCTCAGTTTTCACATTCTGTGCTTTAAAACCCAAACCAACATGCTTTCCAAAAACTTTTTCCTCAGACTTTGAATTCTGCTGTCCACCCTTTGCTAACTTTGAAAACTCAGCTTTGATATCTTTAACATTTTTCTGTTCAAAGAAGAGCGTCTCATTAAATTCAGGTTGAGAATGAATCTTGTCACTTGAAGTAGCAGATTTCTCATTGTCAACAGACGATGAACCAGAAACAAACTTTGGAGCCGGAGGAACTTCAGATTTCTTTCCATTTTTCTTCTTATGCTTCTTAGATTGTTTCTTTTTTACAATATCTTCTTCTTCTGCAGCAGATGATGAAACCTTAGAATAATCACATTCTTTAGACATTTCTTTCACTTCTATGAAAACTTCTTTGATATGAGCAGGAGGCGAAGCTGTTTTATCAAACATCTTTTCAAAATTTTCATCTTTGGCTAGAAAGCTTGTGAACACTTGAGAATTAGAAACATTATGTAGCAATCGATTGGCATCAATTACTTGAATCTTTAAATCTGAAATTTGCTTTTAAGCTTCAGCCAACTCCTTCTCAGTAGCAATCAAACGCTTTGCAACCTTAGGCGTCTCAAATTTCTACATACGGAGATTTTCTAGCCCTTCAAACAATTCTTTCTTCAATTTAACTTCATTCCTGTTTTGAATCTCCAAATTTGCAGTTTGAACTTTGTTCACACTTACGAACTCACGCTTCTCATCCAAATATTTTTCCATCACCGCTTGATAACTTGTAATTTTAGCAGCAGATTCTTCAACATCTTTTGTTAGTAGATCAAGCTTGTTTTTGGACTTTTCAAACAAATTTTGAAAAACGTTAGCAGCATCCTCCGCTTCATCTTTCCATTTCTTAACTTCATTCATTAACTCATCCCTCTCTTCACAGATCTTTGCATTTGCAGCTTCAACATTCTTTTTATCTTGTTTTAAAATTTTCTAAGACTTCATTCAGCGACTTGATCTCGGTAGTCAAACATTCATTCTTCAAAACCAATTCCTTCTCATGTTCCTTAGAAATCTCAAACTCTGAATTAACCAACTTGAATTCCTCAGAAAATTTTTAAATTTTATTCAACAATGAAGCATTTTCTTTCAACAAACTCTCCAAGTTTTCAGCAGATTCATAAGAACTCGGTGCTGAACTTGTGTCTGAACTGTTAGGACCTGATTTGAGCACAATGTTCTCATTTGATTCATCACACAGGTGCGGAAAACAAGTGTGATGATCAATCTTGGTTGATTTCACCCCATAGATCTCTAAAGCTCAAGAACACACACAAAATACACCAAGAACACACACACAAAGGCTCTCTTGTAGAATAGACCAGGAGGAACACGTATTAGGGTTTTCACTTTGGTATTTATACTACAAGAGAGCCTGGGACAAATAGAATGTTTGACAACAACCAATCATTACCTAGAATTCAGCAAAATATTCTAACAGAATATGAAGTACGCTAAGCATATAAGAAGTACGCTAAGAATTAAACAAGTTCGCTAACAAGTTCGCTAAGCATAAACAAGTTCGCTAACTAGTTCGCTAAGCATTAACAAGTCCGCTAACAAGTTCGCTAAACACAAACAAGTCCGCTAACAAGTACGCTAAGCACAACTTAAGTACGCTAGGAACAGTTTAAGTTCGCTAGGAACAAATCAAGTTCGCTAGGAACAAATCAAGTTCGCTAGGAGCAAAAACAAGTTCGCTAGGACAGTTAACAAACAAGTACGCTAAGTACAATGACAAGTTCGCTAAGAGTTAATCAAGTCCGCTAAGTTCAATCATACAAGAAGTTCGCTAAGGAGAAAACACAAGTACGCTAACACTTAGTCAAAACATCATACATAGACATAATCAATGATAACAAAGTACATAATCAAAGTTAAGTACAAACCAAAGTCAAATTACAAATAATCACCAAAAAGAAAAATAGTTTGTGTTGCCAACATAAATAAGTTCTAACAATTTCCACCCATGTTGGCAATGCAAACCTCTCGAGCTTTAACCATCTTGACCAATCAACTTGAGCAGGAACCTCCAGTTTTCTCTAGCCGCTTCTTTGTGTTTGTCTGAAAGGACATGAATCCCCAGATCATAGAGTCTCCAGAGGTCTTGCCATACTAGTTTCTTCAAGTCATTGTAGTTGTTAAACTCGACTAATCTTTTTGCCTTGTCAAGAGCCACACTTGAACCATTGTCTTCCATCAACCAGCAGTTAGCATTCCTCAACATCTCTTCATCAAGCTTGAACCAACCTTTAACAGCAAGCTGATGACGTCACCAATTTAGAAACATCAGGAAGTAGTTGGCATCGTAGCACTCGTATAGTTTCAGCTGAGAAGGAATGGTACGCATTTTCTGGTAATAGATGATTTTGATGTAAGATCTTGACAATAATCGTAATTCAATAGCCGCAAACAATCTGATGGCCTCCGCACCTTCCCTTTCAATTACTAACTCATGTGTCATCCCATTGTAATACCAGCTGATTATGGGAAATTTCTTCTGATTCCCTGGGATCCATTTGACATTTATCTTATCACCAATGTTCTTGAAAATACCTTTATGTGGAGCACGGAGTCTCTTCTTCTCTTCAGCTATCTGAGCTCTTCTTTCTTCCTCAGGATTCAGATTGAATCTTTTATCATCATAGGCTGACTTAATCAGATGCTCAGCTCTAATACCTTTGCTGTGTTTCGTATGATTCACCAAATCCAGGTATTTGAGCTGCTTCAATTCCCATGAGAATAGGCTTGTAAGAGCTTTGAAGTCAGCGAAGAATTGAACATATCCATTCCGTCTCTTCACAATAAAAGCATCGAAAGCTTCATCAAATTTCCAACCCAGAATTTTCATTCCATGATTAACATTGGGATTGGCCGGCATTTTTCTCAAATTCTTGGCAGTGAATCTCAGCATTGATTTAGAATTTGGAGCCATCCTCACCCAGTCATCATAAATAGGTGGATTTTTGTTCCTTTCAATCGCTTCAGCTCTCTCCTGCTCCTTAAGTCTAATCTGCTCCAACTTGGCGAGCCTCTCTGTCTGCCTATACTCAATGACAAATTTGCGAAGGCCAGGAGTCTTCTTATGAATCCAAGACTTTCTCTCCACATTTTTGAACTTGAGATAGTTGCGGAGCGCTTCAAAGTTCATCCGGTTGGTAGTAGCAATAATATACTCAACGGAGTCTGGTTCAAGCAGATTATCAGCAGGATCTTCAGGAATGAAAGACTTTCCCATATCAAGAACAAGATCGGAAAGATGATCTCTGACTGGTGCAAAATTAAATGTCCTGTCGGAGTCAGCAAATGGATCTGACATAGGATCAACCAGAGATTCGGGAATTATTTCAGCTTCATCAGTACGAGGGAGATTAGCATTCAATCTCTCTTCGTCAGTATACAACTTGGTTAGCTCGAGATCGGTAAGTTTAAGAAGGTATTCCAGAGGAATCCTGTCTTTCATAAGAGTCCTCACCATCTGAGCAGTTTCTGACACATCATCCTCATCAACGTCTGTTCCTTCCAGATTAGTGACGATGCGGATGGTCGGCTCTTTGTCGTTGGATGGTGCCGATTTTTCAGGTAAAGAATTTAAACCCTTTCCATAAACAACAGCTGGAGGATGATCAGATTCATATCTCTTTAAAGCTTCTTCTCTTTCTCTGGCCACTCTATTTTCTTCTTCTAGTGCTTCTGCAATAAGAGCTCTACGTGATCGGTCTTTTTCAGCTTCCTTTCTTAACTCTTCAGCTTCAACTTCTTCTTGTGTAAGAATCCTTTTTCCTTTGTCTGTGACAGAGGGACCAGGTTGTTCAGAGACAGAAGGTTCCTGAGTTACTGTGGTCACGTCTTCATCAGGAAACATGGGAAGGAAGGCAGGATGGAAAGGAGCTAAATAGATTTGAACAGTTGGAGCTTGTTCAGCAGAAACATCAGGATTAGCTTGAGAGATGGTTGGAGTAGCAGCTTCTTCAAGATTAATAACTTCAGCATCTTCAGGAATAGAGCTAGTAACATGAGGAGAAGAGTCAAGAGCAGGGATTTCATCAGTTGGCATACCAGTTGGCAGAGTGACATTTACAAACACTCCATCATCTACCTCCATTTTCACTTGAATTGGAGTAGGAATAGGAACTTCATCTTCTTCATCTTCACTTTCAATCATATCCAGATCGATGTAGTTCAGTGGGTTAGCTTGATTGACTAGAACATTTAGCCTTTGTTCCAACTCATTCATATCTTCCACATTACTGAAATCAACCGTGTAAGGAAACTCTTCATAGGTTGTTTCACTATCATCCTCAATGGTTTCAATGAGTATTCCACATGAATTTCTTCTCGTGTATAACTTTTCAGCATAATACTCACGAAAGTCTGCCATGGAAAAGTCCAAGAAGGTCGAGTCGACGTGAAATCTACGGACACCTTCACTTACAGGGACAATAGCAGATGATGAATTAGTGATATCTTGCCCAGAAGGTACGATTGCAAGTTGAAGAGTGTTGTCTAACTCCGATTCTACTGGTTCCGAACTGGATGAACCTTCAATGGCTTTGAGAGCTGGTGCAAACCTTGGCAGCTTCAAGTTTTCTGGCAATGGAGCCAGTTTCTTGAGTGAGTCCAGGATTTCATCAACTGGCTCATCATGAAGTAGACTGTTTACAAAAGATTCTTCATCATCAGTCATGCTAGGCTCATTTCCTTCAAATACTGTATCATCATCAACATCGAAGTCACTATCGTTTAAGGAACTTGTGGAGTCAAGATCTCCTTTAGATTCTTTACCCGATGGAAAATTAGTGCTATCAGTTCCTTGATGAGTTGACGGTTGTTCTTCTGGTTGCTCAGAACCTTTATTACCAGTATCACCACTGTCAGGCTTGTCACTGAGCTGGGTTACTTCTTTTGATTTGGCCAACAGCTCCTTAAGCCTTTGAATCTCAGCAGCTTGTTCAGCAATTACACGTGACTGCTCAGAGATTTTCTGGTTTGCCACTTGTAGAGAACAGTTGAGATGATCATTCTGACTCTGTAGATTTGACACTTCAGCTTGGAGTTCCAAAACCCTTTCAGATTCAGAAGATGTCGTGCTTGAGGAGACGGTAACAGTAGCTTCAGTAGTGGCGACAGCGGCTTCTGCAATAACTTCTAGAGATCTCTGTTCCAAATTAACCCTTTCAGATTGAATCATAGAAGATGGAGAGACAGAAGCAGTTGCAAAGGTCGATTCAGGTTGAGCTCCAGATGAACCAACAATTTCATACTCGTCTGAGGAGCCTGGCTTTCGTCTAACTTGTAGTTTTTCAGTGCAGGACTTGCTTCTCTTAGCTCTAATTGTAATTAATTCAGAAGATTGATTTCCTTCATCAGCAATTCTTGTCATCTGATTAGATAGAAAAGTAGGAGGAGACTTTGGAGGGCTTTCAGGTTCATCTTGTAGATCATAAGATAGATCTGCTTGATCAAGAGATACTGAAGTTTCATCTTCATCAAAGTCGTCCTCTGAAGGTTTATAGCTGTCATCAGATGATGATGGTTGTGTCATAGAGGCCCTGGAAGATTCTCCAGTCCTCTGTCTTTTCCTTGGATGAATTGCTTCAGCTAGATCAGGAGTGTCATCTGAGCTTGAGGAGTCAGATGCATCTTTATCTGTGTCATTGCCTTCCTCAGCATCTGAAGATATCACATTCACTGGACTGAGCGGTTCAGCATGCTCAGATGCATCAACATTATCACCCTGGAGATTCCCAAGGTCTTCAGCAGTAGCAGCAGGGTCAGGTATGACTGGGGCATTCAAGTCCAATGTAGAATGAACTTGAGCCGCTTCAGAAGATTCTGGTTGTGCTTCCACTGCAGCTTCCCCCATGTGGACATCTCCTTCGGCATTAACGGGTGCTAATCGAGCAATCATCTCAGGAAAGAAAGGTACAGGAGCACCTTGGTACTTACCTTGCTGGAATTTGCTGTATGAACCGGAGTTCATTGAGCTTGTTCTGAACACCTCACCTTGCTTTGGCAAATTAGGATAGTAATGATTCAAGATTGCCTGAATGAAACGTGGATACATCAGAAACTTCTTTTGTCTTCCAGTGGGATGTAAGTTAGAGATCATCCACTTCATCAGTTGGTGAGAAAGATTGAAGCCTTCACCGGAGACAAATCCATGAATGGCATACGCAGTGTCCTCAATGAAATCATCAGGAGCAGCCTTGCGGTGACCAAATGCAGATATGAAGAAGCTGATGATGAATTTCCAGTTAGTTGGGAATAAGGTCTTCTGAACCTTGTTACTGACGTCTGGGAGGAAAACTCCAGAATATCCCATTCTTGTAAGAGTTGCTTGCCACTGAGCCCTTGTAAAGGTCTTGGGTTTGTCAGCATCATCTAAGTTCAGGACAGTTCTTATCTTTTCTTCCGTGATTTCAACATCAGTATTTTGAATCTTTGACCTTATTACACTTGATTCATCGTCAAACTCAGCAGATTCAGCATTATTCCAAAATGCTTCAATAATACCCTTGTAAATGACAGGATTAATCTGCATAGCTGTTGCCCAATTTGATTGTAGCAAAAGGTCGAGAGCCTGCTCATCAGCACCTTCCCAGTTTTTGTTAAATATGCACCTTCCGTTGTGCAAACGACCAAACTCTAAAGCTTCAGCAGCTTGTCGGGGAGGCATCTGCACATATAGAGTTACAAGATTATACCCAATTTAACACTAGATGAATGTCATGTCACACTAGACTCGTGATAGTGACAGAGCTTTCCATTTTAAATGAAAAGGACATAAACTAACTCTCATAGTGCATATACTCCAAAATGATCACATGCAACCGGAATGACATGATTAACAAATGCAAGTATCTCAGGAGAAATTAAGAGATTAAACAGAAGAAATAAAATCTGGAAAAACAAGGAGCCAGATCTAAATCTCCATTTATCATGTTAAAAGAAAAATGACCCAGAGTTTTAGTCTAAGTTAATTAAAATCTAGACTGTTGAAGGAGTAAGGAGAAATTCTTTTAGAATTCTTCAACTTGGTCTCAATAACAGTCAAAGACATCAAGGAATGTTTTGGCAATCTGGGATCAACAACCAATGATTTTAAACAAAAATATGTGGTTTTGTGATCCCAGTTTGTCAAGACATTTCAGGGAATGTCACATTGGACATGATTCCACCCGAGCTTGTGAGCTCCTTGAAATGATGCTTAAAGACAAGAAACAACTCAGTTTAAAAACAGTACAAGCAATTAAGTGTATTTTAGTCATGTCAAGCAAGGAGAACAAATCAAGTATGATGAAATTAAATTTACTGACCTATAGATGATGTGTATTAACTCAAAATTTCCTAAGTACAACAACAAGTCCGCTAAAGCTCAACAAGTTCGCTAAGGTCAGAACAAGTACGCTAGGAACTAACAAGTTCGCTAAGCTAATGCACAAGTTCGCTAAGAACTAAACAAGTTCGCTAAGCAGACAAAGAAGTACGCTAAGACTGAGTCAAGTCCGCTAAGGCCAGATTGATCTAATTTGCAGACTTTCATCACTTAGAGTTGAACACAAGGTGTATAGATCATGTATCAACATCAACAAGGTTTGTGTAGATGCAACAAGGTTAAACTTTACACTTAAAAGCAAGTAGAATGTCTTAATGGGTCATGATTTCAAAATTTGAACATTTAAAGGACATAGATGTGATTATTTAAGTTTGACAGGTTAGATGGAGCTATTACATGTCAAATTCAATCCTAACACACTAATATAAGCATATATGGACCAAACAACACATGCTCAAATCATCAAACACACATTCAATCAAAACAGTCACATAAGTCACTTAAAACAATTTCATGCAAAATATGACTTATTGAAGTCAAAATGACCAAGTAAGTGTCAACTAAGAGCTTAACTGCCTAGGATAGTTCATATGAAACCTATTGGTGTCATAGATCACATCCTATGTAAATATGCTCACAATTAATCACAAAGGTGGTCAAATCAACTTAGATAGGTCAGTTCATTCACATTTATCTATTTGAGTGTCAACTTGATCCAAGATCCTTTCACCTGAGTTATTGGCTAGTCTCAGACCTGTGAGGATCTCAACCAGTCTAAACCACCAGTGTTAGGCTCAATTGGATGTCAGTTTACTTCATAGAAAGATGTACAATAACATAAACAATTTGAATCATGATGATGCACTACCTGATTAATAACCTGAGTACATAATTTGAAAACACATACCTTTCTGAAGATCTAATGTAGATTAAGATCTAATATAAGACGCAGTGTAATTTCTCAATGACTCAGTGAGCAATCTGCTAGGATCAAGCAGAATAACTTTAGAAATCAGGTTGGCTTCATATTAAATAAATAAAGTAAAAGATTGCCCCTGTGTAGCTTAAGATTGAGTTTGACTCAACATTGCTTGAATTTAGAACAACATACCTCTTGTAGGATCTATTGTTTGCTAAGATCACAATGAAGAGAATGTGATGATCTTGATCAATCACAACAATAACAGTTTCTGTTAATGAGATCAGACAAGCTAAGTTAAACTTCAAAATCTTAGTTAAACAGATAACAGTATATCAATCTGAATTTAAATGCTTAATTGAGAAATTTAAACTTAGTCTATCATGCTGAAATGCGACTAGGCTGAATCAACAATAATCAGTAGATATTCAGGATAAGTTTAAGTCTCATCAATATAAACAGTAAAGAGTAACAATGACTTGATTGGGGACAACATAATTCAACACTAAGTGGAATTTTTCAAGTCTACCCAATCATGAGAGAAGAATAAATTTAACCTTCTAACTAGCTTAAAGTAGACTCAGGCATACAAGCACAAACAGGATTGAGTTAACTATACTGAATTGAAGGTAGCCATAAAGAGTTCCATCAAGCCAAAAAAAAATAAATTAAACATTTACAATCTGAATGAAGAAATTTAAGTATTCAAATAACAGAGGCTCACTATATCCAAGTTTTATCAATCTAAACACTTACTTAGGTTCAAACTAATTAACAATCATACATTAGTGATCAACTGTTATGGAACACCTAAAAAGATTTCAAGTTCATACACCTTCAAAACATACCCCTGTACACAGTTTTCTTTGAGTTCAAAAAGTGAAATTTGTGAGTTTAGATTCACATACCTTAATCTTGATCACAAATGTAATTAGGACCTAGAAAGAAGTAATAGGAATCTGTTCAATCAACAAATATACATATTAGAACCCTAAAATTATGAAAATCGGACCTACGGCTCTACAACAATTGCCGAGACCAAGAATCAACCCAAATGTATTAATCCAAACCTGTGAGAGCAACGAGAGTGTGCGAATCAACCCTAATCGCATAAGTGTTCACAGATCCGAGAATGATTGTGAGGATTTTCGATCAAACAGTGAAGAGGAGCAGTCGACGGTTCGTAAGTTTTGAGAGCGGGTGTGTGAATTTTGAAAGCGTGAATGAGAAATAGGTTAAGTCCCCTTTATATACTATTAGGTTTAGCGGACTTGAAAAATATCTAATCATTAAACAAGTTCGCTAAGAGTATCTCTAAGTCCGCTAAGTATAAGCAGACTTAAACAAGTACGCTAAAGGGAAACAAGTTCGCTAAGGCCTAAAATAAGTACGCTAAGCCTAAAGAAGTTCGCTAAGCTAGGAAGTTCGCTAAGGCTAAACAAGTACGCTAAGCCTAAAGAAGTTCGCTAAGCTAGGAAGTTCGCTAAGGCTGAACAAGTACGCTAAGGCCAATACGAACTAAAGACACCAAAATAATCTAAGTAAAAACAAGTCCGCTAAGGCTTAAACAAGTTCGCTAAGAACAGTTTAGCCTAAGTAGACATAATATGAAAGTGGAGAAGTTCGCTAAGGCTAAAATCAACTTAGCGTACTTCATCAACACTTAACAGAAATTTTAAGGTAAAATCATGTGAAGTTCGCTAAGGATAAAATCAACTTAGCGTACTTCTTACTCAAAAGAGAAAAGCTTTAAGGAAACAAGTTCGCTAAGAACACTTTGTTCTTAGCGGACTTAAAGAAAAACTTAAAGACAATTTTTTTCAAGACTTCCAAACAAGTTCGCTAAGAGCAAACCTGTTATTAACCTTGTGGATTGTTCTTAGCGGACTTGCCTTAGGATAAAGTTCGCTAAGGCAAAAACAAGTCCGCTAAGACCAGAATTATGTAAAAACATAAGAAAAATTCTAAGTCTTAAAAATTTTCAAAATTTTCAAAAAATTCTAAATCTTAAATTACATCAAAATAAAAGTTCATAAATGCATGTCTGCCACCAGTAACCTACCAGGGAGATAAACTTTTAATTTATAAGACAAGTACTTGATAATTTCAACAAATTTGATAGAAACACACCTAGTACCTACAATTGACTCTTATTGGTTCAAAACACATCCAAACTCAAAAAGTTACATTTTCAACCGAGTTGGGTCAATTTTCCACCCGAACTCAAGATTTCATTTTTCATTCGAGTTGGTTTATTTCAAACCAAAACCAAGATTCATTCAAGGACAAGTTGGTCAATTTTTCACCAAACTTGGAAATTTTAAGCACATTGGCTTTTGAATATTCACATATTTTTGGATGGTCGTGGTCAGACATGTTTAGAATCATACCGATCATTTACGTGATCATTAACACTTATAATTCAAATCACCTTTCGGATCCGGTACTCTAAGTCAGATTGTCGGTATTGTTTATCCACTTAAGCTCAGACAAGTTAATTTTCAACCAATTTCTGTGATGTATAGTTATCATGTTTTGTCCAATTAGAGAAAGATGTGATTAACCTTATATTCAACGTAAGTCACCAGAATTCTACCATAGGCCTTTTTTTTTTTGCACTTCGGATACAACCCACACACATAAGAATTTCAAAATGTACATATGGAATTTCTTCAACATATGACAACATATTTTCTTTCCCCCTATTTCTTTAGTGTTAAGTAGCTGATTTCAATGAATGGATATTATGATGGATCGCGTGAACACAAGGTCATTGCTTTCGCAAAGCAGATGTGTCACGGATAAATGATGAATGTGATGATGAGATCGCGTGGTCACAAGGTCATCGCTTTCGCAAAGCAGATGTGCCACGGATTTATTGATGGATGAAGCGACACCAAGGTCTTTGCGTAAGCAAAACAGATGGTGTGCTGATGAGTGAAATCAGGGACTTAATGCTAAAGAAATATTCGTGTGTGTTGGCATATCGTACTTAGCTCAGACTTAGGCAAATTTAAAGAATTTTGCTCTGGTAGACTTAAAGGTTCACATTTTCATGCAAATTAATGTGTAATCACAGAATTAGTCTACTTCTAAGTATGTCGAGCCTACCGACACATCAAATGATAGAATTACCGGTCGATCGGATCATATCCTACGGTTAGATCAACAAGACCAGAATCATATCATGTTCCAACATATTGTCCGACCACAGACCAAAAGGTTTTTGCTTTTTCAATGTTTTTGGTATTTTTCTGCTATTTTTCACTGCACATGTGTATAGACACTTGATTTATAATTACCGAAATGACACTATTTTTGGTTTTATCTTCCACAAATGCAGGCACGGTAGACAGACACAAAAACAAAAAAAATCTTTTTGATCTTTAGAGACAGACAAAATTGACACTTGACAACCACAAACAAAAAAGTTTAGGTCAAATCAGGGTCAAAAGATAAAATAACTTGACAAGCAGATAAATGTAAAAATTTGAAACTAAAGAAATCAGAGATAACACTTCTAAGCAGCTAAACCTATAAAGTTAAGATACTAACATACTAGAGAATGGAGAGAGCTTAGTCATAGTTTATCATGCCTACTGCACTAACCAGAAAATTAAACCTAGACATATCAAAGGGTTTTGTGAAAAGGTCTGCTAACTGGTCATCGGAGCTAACATGAACTAAAGTGACTAGCTTCTTCTCGGCACAATCCCTAATGAAATGATATCTAATCTCTATGTGCTTAGTTTTAGAATGCTGAATAGGATTTTTAACAATAGAAACAGCAGCAGTATTATCTATATGAATAGGGGTACCCATGAAGTTCAAACCGTAATCCAGAAGCTGATTCTGAATCCAAAGCACTTGAGAGCAGCACGATGCGGCAGCAATGTATTCCGCTTCAGCCGTTGAGACTGACACTGTTGTCTGCTTCTTGCATTGCCATGAAACTAACCGGTTTCCCAAGAACTGAGCTCCTCCCGTTGTCGACTTACGATTGAGTTCACAACCAGCATAGTCACTATCTGAGAAGGCTCGAAGATCGAAGGATGGGTCTTTAGGATACCAAAGTCCTCTGTTTGAATTGGACCTCAAGTATCGAAAAATCCTTTTCACAGCTAGTAAGTGCGATTCTTTTGGCTTGCATTGGAATCGGGAACATAGACACACTCCATACATGATGTCGGGACGGCTGGCTGTCAGATACATGAGAGAACCTATCATTGACCTGTAGAGATGCTCATCCACACAAATACCTTCCGGATCCAGATTAAGTCTATGACGCGTAACGACGGGTGTAGAAAAACCCTTAGAATCATTGAAACCAAATTTCTTCAGGATTTCTTTGACATACTTCCCTTGGCTGATTAAAATACCATCCGGTGTTTGCTTCACTTGAATTCCCAGAAAGAATGTCAGTTCACCCATAGCACTCATCTCAAACTTCTTTTTCATCAGATCCTCAAATTCGTGACAGAGAGCAACATCTGTTGAGGCAAAAATAATGTCGTCAACGTACACTTGTACTAACAGCTTGTCTTCACCAACATGACGAATGAAGAGAGTCTGATCAATGACACCCCTTTTGTAACCATTTGACAGCAGATAAGTTGATAATGTCTCGTACCATTTTCTCGGGGCTTGGTGTAGACCATAAAGAGCCTTATCCAATTTGTAACATTTCTTGGGAAAAGATTTGTTCACAAACCCCGGAGGTTGGTCTACGTATACGTCTTCGTCGAGCTCACCATAGAGAAAGGCGGTTTTCACGTCCAACTGATAGACGGTGATGTTCATTGACGCAGCATACGCCAAGAAAATCCGGATTGCCTCTAGACGAGCGACTGGAGCATAGACATCATCATAATCAATGCCATCGATTTGCTTATACCCTTTTACAACTAATCGGGCTTTATTCCTTATAATGATTCCACGGTCATCTCTTTTGTTTTTGAAAATCCATTTGACAGGAATGGGTTCCAAACCTTCTGGCGGGTCCACCAAATGCCAGACCTTGAGCAGTTTGAACTGAAGAAGCTCTGTTTGCATCGCATCAATCCAATTTTCATCAAGAAGGGCAGCAGCAACAGTAGTAGGCTCTTCTTGTGATATGAAACAAGAAAACAGACATGTGTGCAGATCCTTAGTTTTACTCCTGGTGAGACGCACATCAACGGGACCAATGATCTGACTAGTGGGATGATTCTTATGAATCCGAGTCTCTTCAACAGCAGGTGCTGGAATAGACGATTCTAGATTCCCAATTTGAAGATCGTCGCCTGGGGTCTCTCCAGTTTCAATCTCAGATATGTCATCTGAATCTGACTCATGAGTTTCAGCTTCATTTCCAACTAAGTTTTCTGCCTCAGTTGTTGCTTGAGCTGGTTCTATCTCCACAATTACTGGCTCGAGAGTCTGAACAGAAGGCTGATCAGGTAAAGAAGTTGTTGTAGTCGCTTCAGTGACATCAGTTGATGGTGTTGACTGTTCTCCCCTTGAAATCGTCGTTGTATCAACCGAATAGATGGAATCCAGGATAGACGAAGTAATTGGAGCAAACATATCAACAGAAGGAAAGACTTCTTCATTTACTTGTTCAGCTTGATTTAACAAATTACCTGCAACATCAGACTCAAACAAGTTAAAAGTTGAAGAAAAAGTCTCAAGGTCATACATGCTATCAGGAGCAGGATCTCTAGTATTCTGAGCATGCTCGTTAAAAGTAACGTTGCACGATTCAAGAATAACTCGAGTTCTTCTGTTAAATACTCGAAATGCTGGAGAGCTCATCGAGTATCCAACAAAATAGCCTTCATCCGCCCGAGGGGCAAATTTAGCTAACTGTTCCGACTGGATTAACACAGTACAAGCGCATCCAAACGGTTTTAATCGTTTTAAGTTTGGTTTTTCTTTTGAAAACAGCTCGAAAGGCGTCTTGTTAGCATGTTTAACCAAGAGAGTTCTATTTAGAACATAGCAGGCTGTATTCACAGCTTCTGCCCAAAATGACAATTTAAGGTTGGAATCAGCTAGCAGAGTTCTGGCACACTCAATGATTGTTCTATTCTTCCGTTCTGCGACGCCATTTTGTTGAGGCGTGTACGGTGAACTGAACTGTCGAAATATGCCCTTTTCATTGCAAAAAGCATCAAACGTCTGATTCTTGAACTCTGACCCATTATCTGATCTGATGACTTTAACTCGCTCTCTGCACCGATTCTCGATCCGCGTTACAAAATCCTTCAAGATCTCAGCTGTCTCAGACTTCTCTCTCAGGAAGAACACCCACGAGTATCTGGAGTAATCGTCGGTAATAACCAAGCAGTACGACTTTCCCCCTAAACTGTAGACATTCACTGGCCCGAAAAGGTCGAGATGGAGTTGTTGAAGAATTGCCGTTGTCCTTCCAGGTGGCTTTGGCTTGTGAGACGTCTTGCGCTGTTTACCTTTCAAACATGCCACACAGTTATCGATATGGATGAATTCCTTCTCCGGCACACCGACCACGTGTTTTCCTCTTACAAGGCGGTTCATGTTTCGAAAGTTCACATGTCCCATTCGCCTATGCCATAAAGTTGAGTCATCTTCCGAAGCCTTTGCCAAGAAACACGCCACTGAACCAGTCGGCCTTGCAGCAGACATATCTAAGGCGTACATATTCCCGTTTCGTTTTGCGCGAAATAGAATTTGATCTTCGGGAACCTTGAATCCCGGCTTCAGGATATAACACTCCTTATCATCGAATAACATCGGCATTTTGTTGTCGCAGATCTGCGATACACTGAGCAAGTTGAACTTCAGATTAGAGACCAGATTCACTTTGTCAAACGAAATTTCTCCATTAGATAAAAGACCGTTTCCTATTATTCTACCACCACGAATATCACCCCCAAAGGCAACAGAACCGCCATGAGTTATCGTCTTGACATCAGACAGCAGGTCCTTGTTCCCTGTCATGTGCCTAGAGCAGCCACTGTCCAAGTACCATATGTTCATAGCACTCCGGGCCGTTCCCTGCACATGAAAAAGAAGGTGATTAGTTCAAGGATGGACCCTGGCCAAATTGACCAGGAGCCTTCTTCTTAGGTGCTTTCGAGGTGGAGGGAGCAGTTGGTGCGTTCACAACAGCAGGAGAGGCAGATGAAGCAGCCTTAAATGTAGCAGATGGTCGAGGAGCTGCGACAGGTTGTTGAACCACGAGAGGCCTTGGAATGAATCCCGGCCTTGGTCGAGGCGTCCAGGACCTAACAGGAAAAGTGTTTGGTGCCGACATTCTCATTTGTTGTTGAACATTTGGCCTGAACGTATTCACACCCCTACCGAGACCACGTGGCACATACGGGGCCTGATTTGGAATGTAGGGCTGATTTGGGTAAGACTGTTGAAACATGGTGTCAAGGCGCTGATCCACGTATTCTTCCCCATAATTCCCATAATACATTGGAGCCAATTGGTTTCCTTGAGGACCTACTTGCTGCTGTTGGTAGAAATGGGCTGGAGGCACTGGAGCATTGTTGAAGTCAGAGTATCCTGTATTGTAAACACAAACCCTGGCATCATGATGCGGGTTTCCACAGACAGAACACCCTCCATTCTCGACAGTACCAATAGCAGGAATTGCAGCAGATTGTTCAACAGACTGAGGAGCCAATTGTTGAGGCTCACTTGAAGTGACACTTTCACCCTTCTCTTTTTCAGCAACTGGCTTCTTCTTCCGTCTTCTGGTCTGTTTCTTCTTCTTTGGTGTAGACTCATTTTCAGAAATGCTTAAATTAAGCTCACTTTGCTCAACCGTCTGATACTGATCTTCATTTTCATGTGGAACTGTGATAACTGGATCACTCTGAGGTCTTTTGTTCTTTGGATTCCCAGTCTTCACAAGAATCACAGATGAAGTGCCAGCTTCATTGGAAGCAGTATGAGCAGATGATCCCTTTTGCTTAAGAAATGATGGCTGAGGTACAGCTTGTGCAGCTGGAGATGTTGCGATTGGAACAGAAGCAGGAGGCTTTTTCTGAACAGATGTCACCTTACCATCGGTGATTGTAAGACCGGCTTGTGTGTGCATGACAGTCTTACCATGTTTTAAAGCCATTTCTGCGAATGCTTTTGCAAAAGCATCATCATCGACAACTTGCTGTGAATCGAGTTTCTCATTTTCAACACTCACTTTGGGCTTACGCCTCCGAACAGTTTTTATCCTTTTAGGAGCTTCATTAGTTTTGAAAACATCAAAATTTTCATTAAACAAAAATGATTGACCATTTGAGGCATTTTGAGTACAAATATTTAGAAACTCAGATTCAGCAGCTTTTAAGACACATGCTTCAGAAATAAGTGAATCAACAGAACTAACAGAGATAGACTCAAAGTCACCAAACTTCAAGGTTTCATCAATCGGCGGGAGCCCAGAGCCAGTTTCAGTGGCAGAGAGTTGGGCTTCCATCGATTGTATATCAGAAGCACTCGGAATCATGCTTGGATCAATGAACTTAATGTGACTCTTGGGGTTGATTTTAGTTAACTCAGGGATTGTTAGGTAATTATGATTAAGTGGATGTTCAGCTGCACTATCACAAATTTCCCTTAAGAAACCCAAACCAGTTCTTAACCGTGCCATAATGTCTTTAGCAACAGCATTACCCAAGTTACCAGGATTAAGTTTCATTAAATCAATAGCTTCACGAGCTTTAGCATATTCATTTCTCAAAGAGGTTTGATTTTTCAAAAGATCCTCAATTTGAATTTTTAAAGTTGATTCAGTGTGCTTCATGATTTCAATGTCATCCTGAAGTGACTTGATTTTCTCAAGGAATTTTTCCTCATTTGCCTTGAGGATTTCAACCTAGACTTTCGCTTTCAGCCGCCTTAGCATGCAATTCTAGATTGTATGTGCGGTATCTAGCGACAGTTTCAAGGCAATTTGCAGAACATAAATTTTCTTTTACCTCATCGGGAATGGATCCACGTTGGAGTTCAAGAAGTCTTTTGCTAGCTTCAGACTCGACCTCATTTTGACTTACAGCAGTGGCTGAACCAGCAGAGGGAGAAGTTCCATCAAAATCTTCATCAATACCCGCCATCAGACAGAAGTTGGTGGGGAAAAGAGGGTCAAACACAACAGACTCAGTATCCTCTTTTCCATCTGAGTCCACCACAAGAGCATAATCAGGCTGGTTTGCAGAATGAGATGGTGCAGAAGACGTCCAATTGTAGTTCCCATCCTCGAGAGATACCAAAGCTTTTCCATTGCTATCAACCCTTTGTGCAGACGATGAGCTAGACGATCCTTGATGAGAGACATTTGAAGTAGTATTCTGTGGCTTCTGGTAGGAAGAGTTGCCAGTTTTCTGGTACGACTGGTTACTATTTCCACCCTGCTTCTGATAAGTGTGGTTGCTTCCACCCGAGTTGACAGGAACATTCCAAGTTTTGGGCTTAGGACATTCACGGGCGAAGTGACCGAGCTCCTGACAGTTGAAACACTGAGCTTTAGACTTATCAAAGCCTATGTTAGCATTTGAGGCAGGTTGAAACAGCTTCCTTCCAGTCTTTCTGAAAAACTTTCTTGTCCTGGCAGCAATCATTCCCATCTGCCACTTAATATCGATCTCTTCAAGATCATCAGCAGAAATCTGGTCAAGATCCTCTTGACACACAGTCATAGTCTCAATGTTGCCTGACATTTGAGAGTTCATGCAGGCAAGAAAAGCATTACACAGATCTTGATCCATGTTAGTGGAGTTTGAAGAAACTGGAGCTGACGAATGACCAAAATACCCTGAAGAAGGAGCTTGAACAAATGACACACTTGATGGTTGATGAGTTGCATGAGATACTTGAACTTCAGGCTGATTTGGAGTCTGAGTAGGAGAAGAGGCAGGGACAGGTACACTGGGACCAGAAGATTGAGAAAACTGATGACTATCCTCATACATGGCAGCAGCAAATGCAGCATTGGGAGCATTGGATGACGAACCCTTAGAGGTCACATTACCCATGAGTGACCTTCCAGTGCGTTCAACTGCTCTAACCTCATAATCACGAACTTTATCAATCATGTCCATGTAATCAGCGTTGAGGAGATCAGTGCTGTCAATCAGATAGATGACATAGGAGGCAAACTCTTGAGGAAAAGAGTGCAGAATCTTCCTTATGATGTCGCCAGTATCTGGACGAATCTTCTTAGTGGTCATCTCAGTGATGATCCTGCAGAATCGTGTGACATGTGTCTCGAACGACTCTCCAGGCCTGTGAGCAAAAGTATTGAAAGCGAGTTTGAGTTTCTCAAGCCTTCTCTCCTTTGTTGCTGGATTGCCCTCATACTTCTTCTCTAGGCCTACCCAAATCTCATGTGCAGAAGTAGCATCCCGAAACTGATGCAACAGATCATCATTGATTGCCATCTTGATACAACCCAAGGCACGCCTATCAATTTTCAACTGAGCATGTTCACCTACAGTCAACTTGTCCATGGGCTTTGGGAGCATCCTCTTCTTAGTGTTAGGTGGGTCAGCAACAGTAGGAACTGCAACACCAGCAGCCGGTGTTGTAGCTTCTTCAACTTCAAACACAGCAGGACCATTGAGAACTGAAGTAAGTAGATCAAAATCCAAATATTCCAGAAACAGTATGAACTTCCCCTTCCAGTCATCAAAGTCACTAGCACCCATGAGTTTTGGAGGGCGGTTGTTTCCTTGCATGACCGGAGTAAAATGATTTCCTTCAGACATCTCAGATGAGACAGAAACAGATTTTCAGCAAAAGTTGCTAAAAACGGGCCGAACGAAGAACACGAGCTCCAAATTGCTTGTAAACACGAAGATTGCTTGAATTCACACAAATCCTGCAATCATAAACATTAATGGAGTGATTAAACACTAATATTTAAGTGTGAACAGCAAAATTTGAAAAATTCAAATTTTTGACTTAGTCAAAATTTTGAACAGCTTGTTCTTGAGCAAGTTCAAATCACCAAAAATCAAGTTTCTTCAAAATGATGTTTGAGGGCATCAATAGATGCGAAATCATGTTAGGATCATTTGTTACAACTAACACAAACCTCAAAAATCACTCTAAGTGACCTAAAATTAATCAAACAGTGATTTTTTGTGAGAAAGTTTCAAAAAATCCGAAAATTTGCTCATAAAATCTTCAATACTTGATGTTAGAAAGCGAAATTTGTGCCAATGATTTCGGTTTTACTATACTAAAGCTCGAAAATCATCAATTTCAGCAAAGGATCATCATAAAAACAATTTTGAAAAATTTTTCTCAAGAACAGTGAAGAACACGGCCGAACCTGGACTTCACCAAATTCAAAAATTGACCAATCAAACATGAATTAAACACAAAACTAAGTATGTTTTTGAGTTTCTAGAGTGATTTCTACCAAGAATCAACTCTTAGATCTAGCAAAAACAACCAAAATTGATAACTCAAATGAGATTTCTCCATTTTTGAGAAAAACTTCAAAAATGAAGAACATGGCTCTGATACCAATTGTTAGGACCTGATTTGAGCACAATGTTCTCATTTGATTCATCACACAGGTGCGGAAAACAAGTGTGATGATCAATCTTGGTTGATTTCACCCCATAGATCTCTAAAGCTCAAGAACACACACAAAATACACCAAGAACACACACACAAAGGCTCTCTTGTAGAATAGACCAGGAGGAACACGTATTAGGGTTTTCACTTTGGTATTTATACTACAAGAGAGCCTGGGACAAATAGAATGTTTGACAACAACCAATCATTACCTAGAATTCAGCAAAATATTCTAACAGAATATGAAGTACGCTAAGCATATAAGAAGTACGCTAAGAATTAAACAAGTTCGCTAACAAGTTCGCTAAGCATAAACAAGTTCGCTAACTAGTTCACTAAGCATTAACAAGTCCGCTAACAAGTTCGCTAAACACAAACAAGTCCGCTAACAAGTACGCTAAGCACAACTTAAGTACGCTAGGAACAGTTTAAGTTCGCTAGGAACAAATCAAGTTCGCTAGGAACAAATCAAGTTCGCTAGGAGCAAAAACAAGTTCGCTAGGACAGTTAACAAACAAGTACGCTAAGTACAATGACAAGTTCGCTAAGAGTTAATCAAGTCCGCTAAGTTCAATCATACAAGAAGTTCGCTAAGGAGAAAACACAAGTACGCTAACACTTAGTCAAAACATCATACATAGACATAATCAATGATAACAAAGTACATAATCAAAGTTAAGTACAAACCAAAGTCAAATTACAAATAATCACCAAAAAGAAAAATAGTTTGTGTTGCCAACATAAATAAGTTCTAACATGAACTTGTATCTGAATTATACTCTTCTTGTTGATCATGAGTGACAATCAAAGCGGATGAATCAAAATGTTTACCCTAATCATAAACACCATCATCTTGAACTGTTAAAGCTGTTGTCTTAGTGGAATTACTTGACGATGGTTGAGTAAAACCGGGTTTGCTACCATGAGCTTGTTGACATTCTCTAGCAAAATGTCCAAGCTTCGAACACTTGTAGCACTTGATATTTGATTTATCAAAACCCAATTTTCCACTAAAAGCTTGTTTTCCAGTTTTCTTATAATATCGCTGTGACCTTTGAGTCAACACAACAAGTTGCCATGCCATATCTAACTCATTCAATTGATCATCATCAAGCTCATTCAAATCTTCTTTAATTCATTGTGCCTTCCCAACATCATTCATAATCATTCCAAAAGATGAAGAAATGAGAGCAACAATCAATTTGGCACATTCATCCATCGATTGAACAGAAAACGCACTTTGACGTGATGAATCAGGAATTGTAAAAATGCAACCTTTTGAAGAATCAAAATTTCCAGAAGCTCTAGCCATAAAAGCAACACTTGGTGCAGAACTCAGATTTGGCTTTGCTTTAGCATTCATGCTATCAGTATTCTCACCATGATACAACTCAAGATTTTTTAAAGTAGCAGTTGACTTCTTTGAATTTAACATTTCCATTTCCCGAGCATGAAGTTTTCCAGTAAGCTCGTGAAATGTCAACGTAAAATATTCTTTATCATGAGTGAGCAACAAAACATAGTTCTCCCACTTTTCATACAATGCTTCCATAATATTTTCCTTCAAATAAGCATCAGTTTTCTCAATTCCAACTACCTTTAACTCACTAATTAAATGTGAAAATCATGAAACAAGAGCAGTAATGTTCTCATTGTCATAATGTTGAAGGTTATCAAATTCTTTATTCAACACTTTCTTCCGACTCTTCTTGTAGTCATCATTACCTTCACATCTAGCCGATAAAGCATCCCACAATTGCTTAGATTTCTTACAAGTACTAAATTGATGTAGCAACTCAGTGGGTAATGCCATCATAAGATAACCAAAAGCTTTTTGTTCAAGCTCATATGATTTCCTTTCAGCAATGTCAAAGGTATGAACTTCCTTAATATCTCCTTGATCAGTCGGGTGTTGATAAAGCTTCTTGATTGGAATCCACAAATCGATATCATTCGTGCTTATGTAAGCAGAAAATCATTTCTTCCAATTATGATAATCTTCCAACTTCAATAACTTGGTAACTTTCCGACTTGTTCCAATTTCATTATCAAAGTTCATCATAGTCTGCATCGCATTCTGCATCGCGGCAAAAGCTTGAAATTCCGACATCGTTGAAAACTTTAAGATTCTGATCGTCTGAACACCTTGTCCGAACCTGTTCCGAACTCTCTCCAAATCTCAAACAGTAGTCCAAACTTCAAACGAACCTTAACAGTGCCGAACGAACACTGAACTCCTTCCGAACTTGTACCGAATCAGTTCCGAACTTGTTCCGAACTACACACCAAGCCGAACCTCGACCGAGCTACTACCGAACGAGAACAAACTCTGAACTATGTATGACCGAACTACGAAACAAACACGTCCGAACTCTGTTCGAACTAGGACTTCGGAGCAGTTGGGCCGAACCTCACCAGTATCCTCCGAACCTCAACATATTTTTCTTAAAACGCTCGATTTTGAACTGATTTTGATGAGATTTGCAGCAGTGGACTAGAAAAAGTGATGAGGAATGATTTAGGAGAAAAACTAAGACTCGATCGAAGTGATAAAAAATTTGTAAAAACACTCGAAAATCACCAAAAACTACTCATAAACTACTCGTTTCGTTTAAAAAAAACTCTGAAAATAGCAACCACATATCAGTAGAATAAACCAGAAAGCTCTGATACCACTTGAAAAGTCGTGAGCATTAGATTGTCTACTCAAGCTAGCTATAACGGATACGAAACAAGTAATTAACCGATTGTTTTATTGATCAACGAACAATTACAATCAGTAACACTTAGAACAATGACACAAATATAATTATTTTTATAATAAATAATCACTACTCATTTTATTTAAACCTTTAAAAGTTCAAGCATCACCCACGACTATTTTCTATTAATCGCATCAATGGACATCGTTAAGTAAAAAAAAAGGGGGAATTTGATTCATGAAACATAAACGTCGTTATTTTTCTAAAACCTTATATCATTAAGGTTTGGGTACACTGGTAAAAGCAAATCTAATCAATACACTAACATATCCAGATGTTATGAGTATGATTGTGCCTGAGTTTAATATGGACAAATTATACCAGCAATCGACATGACTTGTATGCTGAAGTAATTGAATTGAAGTGTAGTTCAGCGTGTTATGTTCAATATGATCCCAAGTTGTGATCTTTCTCGTAAAAGACAAAAATAGTGTCTGATTTCTTTATTGCATTTATGTTTCATATCTGAAAAGTCCAAAAAGATTTTAGGTGTGTTTTAGCATAAACTTAGAAAAGTCAAAAAGATTTTCAGTGTGTTTTGATGTAAAGTTTCAAAAAGCCAAAAATATTTTGTTTCTTGTTTGGTTTCGACCGATCGATACACGATACAAACTCATGATTTCAAAACTATATCTTGGATTCTCGAAGAGAAGTTTTGCGTCAAGATTAAATTAACTTTTCATAAAAGAAATAGAAAGCCACGTTATTGTTTTCTGAAATTGCAGGTTCTATTTGACAAGACTCAAGCATGGTGAAAGGGGGAGTTAGAATTATCTTTCATAAGTGGATCTTGATGTTCAAAGATTGTTCAAGTATGATCCAGCCATGCAAGCTCTATTGCTGACAAAAAGTTTAATGTTGAAGATCGGATGCAACAATGCTGAAAAATTGAAGACTAAAGTTTAGTTAGCATAGATACATTACACGTTAAGGGGGAGTTTGTTAGAGCATATTTCTATGCTGCAATGTGTCTTGTGTATTGTATCTAGATCAGAGCATTATTGTGTGAGTCTTAGGGTCTGCGTACCATGGTCGTAACAGTTGGTACGGAGCCAACGTACCAATGGTATGTTGGTTGGTACAGTGGACTTAGTGGTTACTATAAATAGTTCATGTTAGAGAGAGCTCAGTTAGTTTTGTCATTTCAATCTTCTTAACTGTGTGTAAACTGAGTGTGTCTCTCTCTCTAGATTCCTTGTAATCTCTCTTAGTGAATCAATAAATCAAAGCTTTATTTACATCCGTTTTCATTGTATTGATCGATTCATGTAGTAGTAAGATCCGTCCGTGTACTTACATATATAAGCGTGTGTAAAAATAAACTTTTAGTAGGCTTGTCATAAATGTTTATATTTGAACAAAAAAATATAAATAAAAATAATTTGGAAAATAAATGGAGGAACAGTCTTTATATTGCTCGGAATCTTGATTCCACAAATTGATAAATCTATGGGATGTGTCGGACCTTTTCTATAGAGTTTTGTTTGTGGACAAGCAAAGGGTCAAGTGTGGGGATGTTTAATATACGCTAAATTATACATATTTCTGTATCAAATATTCCTCACATTTTGGGTTATATCTGACTAACAATTATCAAAACAGTATGATATTGTTTCCTTTTTAGTTTTTAGCTTAATCCAGGTGAAGTCATTTATGCTGCAAAATGAAGGTAAACTGAAGACTTCGTGATTTTGAGCTAAGACTCGGGCTTCGCCCATGTAGAATGGAAAAAATACCCTCATACATCTCTCTCTCAAGTCAAGACAAGGTGGTAACTCTTAAACATAGTCACGGCTCGGAGCACAACTCCTGGAAGACAAATATGTGCTCAGAGACCACATACAAACTTCACGGAAGCATATATCGGGCTAGAAAATGAGTTACGAGACCCATAAATAGTGAATTTAGTGTATCTCGATGAGAGGAAAAATATTATGAGGTAAAAATGGCATGTTTCTACTTAGACACGGCCCATGCCTACCTAGGCACGGCTGGTGCCCACTTCCCGCTCATTCTGAAGAGTTGACTTTGCACTCTGACAGACACGACCCGTGCCACTGACCTAACACGACCGGTGCCCTCAGAGGCACGGCCCGTGCCCGCTGGCATCAATGATTTCTGAATATTTCCTGATCTGACACGGCCCATGCCCGTTGACATCAAGAATTGTTGAAGATTTCCTAACCTGACACAGCTCGTGCCCTGCCAAGCACAGCATGTGCCATTCAGGACTTTTGCCTATAAAAGATTTCCTCTTTTACTTTCTCACTTTTTCTTCTTCTTTCTCTAGTTTATATTTCTTTTTCCTTTAAGCCACTTGGCGTTTTAAGTCTTTGTTAATCAAGTTTTGTAAGAATATTAACTTAATTAGATTGTGTTTAAATGTTATCTATGAGCTACTCTTTTTCTATTGAGCAAATCTTTAAAGCCATGCTTATACTCGGCTAAACTCTTATACTCACTTGGGGGTAAACGAACCCTTAGTTAGTAAGTAAAATGAATGTACGTACTTACCTTAAGGTACGTACGAATGACTTTATGAAAACTCTTATAAATTGAAAGTGTATTATTAACCTTTTTGAACGAACGTGCCTTGCATATTGTAAACCATCTGAGGAGTCGAAAGCTCATCAGTCGGAATTGTGACACCCGACTAGGGGACAATGCATGATCCTATATGGTGACTCACATCCCATGCAAATAAATACGTTCGTGTTTTTTATGTCTATGTAAACAAACACGCATTTCACAGTAACTACGGCCTGAAGGTATTAGTTGGGATTGGGGTTTAGTGATATTTTGTCACTTCATGGAAGTCGGTGAGATACATGTTAGTGAACTTGGCTCTGGTTACGACCACCATATTCGCACGAAAGCGGTGTATGGAGGAGACAGACCTTTATCCCTTTTAAAGATGTTTTTCATAATAAATTAATCCGATGTGTGGGTTGTTCCCATGCTGGTACATGAAAACGTATTCGAGTGTAACGACACCAACAAACCATCGAGCCCTACAACTATATGGCATTTGTAACAAATATATATATACATATATATATTTTAACTCTTTTATGTACAACGCAATTTTTAAAAGTCTAAAAACACATAAAATTTGGAAATAGTTTTTAATAAATCTCCATCTAAAATTTGTTAAACAATGGTTTAGTTATACAAATAATTAAGTAATCTATATTCTAACTTACATTTACATTTTATAAAAATATATCACGACCTAGACTTTAAAGTTTGTGTAACGTTTATAAAAATCAAGTTTATTTATTAAGCATATGTTAACGGTCTGAGGCTCGATTTTCTGGTTTAAGAACTAGGGTTTCGGGCTAAGGGATTTGGGGAAGATGATGACAGTGATATATGAGTTAAAATAATTTCGTTTGGACTATTTAACAGCGATGCCAGTAGCCTGGTTGGTCAGTCACCCGCCCCACCTCATAGAGATCGCGGGTTCGAGACCGTGCGGCCAAATCGACCGTTTTCTACACGTTATTGATTGGAAACGTACATCCCATCATTTCATTCATCAAACCCGTGTCAAAACCGATGATTAAACACACTTAATTTCGAATTAACGACCCTAAAACTTGAAACCGAAATCGGACTTTCAATGCCGTTAACAACCGTTTTTACTCGAATTGGACACTATAAATAGAACCCTCAGTCATTGTGTACGCTCACACACCTATAGCAACCTGAATCTCATTTTCTGCTCACATTTTTCGACCGCCCTCTCGTCTCCCCGTAAAGAACTCGAGAGGACCACTCTGGAAGTAACAAAAAAAGTGAGCAGGAAAGCCATATAGTTGTAGGTCCGATGGTTCATCGGTGCCGTTACACTCGAATACGTTGTCATGAATCAGCAGGGGAACAACCCACACATCGGAATTTATTATGAAAAACATCTTTAAAAGATACTAAGGTCTGTGTCCTCCATACACACACGGCTTTCACTCTTTCAAATTGTTAGTAATATTTTGTCACTTCATGGAAGTCGATGAGATACATGTTAGTGGAATTGGCTCTGGTTATGACCGCCATATTTTTGCGAACGCGGTGTATGGAGGAGACGGACCTTAGTCCCTTTTAAAGATGTTTTTCATAATAAATTAATCCGATGCATGGGTTGTTCCCCTGCTGGGTCATGACAACGTATTCGAGTGTAACGTCACCGACGACCCCTCAGGCCCTACAACTATATGGCATTCCTTCTCACTTTGTTGTTACTTCCTGAACGGTCATCTCAAGTTCCTTACGGGGAGATGAGAGGAACATGAGATAGGGTTCAAGGCTGAAAAGCGGCCATCCTCGCCTGACAAGTGACAATCTTAAGGCAAGCACCTAAATCCATTTTACGAAACCAACTGCTGGTAAGTCCTCCCAAGCGATATTAACCTCTGATTGAGCATTTTATTTATTTTCATTTCTTCTTTTATTCTCTTAGTTTAATCAACCTTTCAGTTATATATATAAAAACTGGTTAAGTTGTTAACAAGAGATTATATATCAAAGTCTCATTTCCGCCGTGTCCTTGGACGACCTTGGTTACTTACCTTTACTATACTATTGTAGGATCGAAATCAGGTTACAGAGTTTAACCAATTACAACATTTTACTTAGAATTAACCAAGAGGAAACAAGTTAACCAACTGCATCCAAAACTAGGTTTTAAACGTGCTGATTGGTTAGTGATTGTAATGTAGTTTGTAGTAATTATGTAATCATTAAATAAATCATGAAATATTTATTTATATACATTTCTAAATTCAAAAAATTTTCAGAAAAAAGGTTGATATAAAGAAACCCCAAATAGAATACTAACTAGCGGGAGTAACTTGCCGATACCATAGGATCGTTAAATATGTAAGCCTTTGTCTCAACAACCTATAAATTAGTAGTAGTCCAAAAAAGTGTTGTTGGATTAGCATTGAACATCGATTACTTAGGCTAACTGTAGTCATAATTCCCTCATCTGGGGCTTTTCTGTCACATGGTAGTCCAATCAGCAGGGGGGGGGGGGGGGTGATCAAAAGTGATGTAGTCATAACTTCCCATAACCCTTTCCAATTATTACTCAATCATATATTTTTTAAATTAAAATAAAATTAAAACAACTTTTATTTAAATAAAGAAAATGACATAATTAAAAAAAACTAATCATCATCTCGAACGTCATCGTAAGCTTCCTCTTTGTCGTCGTCATTATAACCATCGTCGGCTTCTGGGCCGACATTCTCAAATGGATGACGATGACCCGCCCATGTATGCTCCATCAAATCTACCACTAGTGTGTTATGTTGTGCTCAGAATGCATGCTCGCCGAATTCTCCAAACATTCTTCCATTGCATATGACAGATGTTCCTCGTGTTCCCTTTGTCCTCCTAGACCATATTATGGATGATAATAATAGCACACATACAATCTCTCATTTTATCCTTTATTCATAATCGACAAGTATTTTTTGCAAAATGCGATTTTTTCACAAGGGTGCCGAACGTACACTCGATGTCCTTTCTTGCCGATTCTTGGAACTTTTTGAAGTATTTTATTTTTAAATCAAAAAGGTCTTTAAAAGTCTAGACGATGAAGGAATACTCCGGATATATGCCATCACCCAAAAATAACCATGTTGATAGTAGTTACGATTTGCATAAAACGAAGTTTTGGCTCCTCTCCCCAAGATGTAATCCTCTATGATACCACTGTTGGGGTTTACAGTGGGATCCGGGTTACTAATTTTAATTTTTTAAAACCGATTTAATAATTAAATTAATTCTAAATTAATTTGGCAGCGGAAACGAATTAAAACGCGGACGCAACTGTAACAGGATCAATCACCGACACGACAAACACATAAATATATTTATTTAAAATAAATAAATATTCAAATTAAATATCTAACGGATTAGATATACCTTGGCGAGATCCGAGCAACCGCTCGAGACACCCTGATTCAACGGACTTGCGCTAGAACGAACTGTGACGTTTGACTCGAACCTTCGAGACAAAATGTCAACGGCGGCATCGGCGGCGGCGGTGGTAGGGATACCACCGGTGGTGGTGACAAAACTTTCTCCATCGAAATGGTGACCGGAATGGTCCCCACGAGGATCGCGTCACCGGTGACCGGAGGTGCCACGGTGGCGGTGGCCGACGGGTACAAGGGCGCGGGCCACGACGACGGAACCGAACACGGTGGCCTCGGCTGCGCCGGCAGCGCGAGGACCACCGGTCGGTGGTCGCGCGGCGGCGCGGATGAAGCGGCGGCGGCAGCGGCGGCTTGAGCTGCGGCGGCGGCTCAGCTCGAGCTACGGCTTCGGCTCGGGCTGCGACGACTTCGCTTTCGAGTCGGGCGCAAATACTGGCAAGACGGGGATCCATCGGAGATCACAAGGAGGTTGCGGTGGAGATGGTAGCGGCGGTCGGAGGAGCGGCGGCGGCGGGAGCCGGCCTCGGCTTCGGATCGGCGCAGAGAGAGGGAAAGGAGATTAGGGTTTGTGACTTGTGTTGCAATCTACCTCCTCCCTCTTTCTTTTAATATAAAATCGCGGACCGGGGCCTGACGGACTGGGCCCGATCGCGATTCCCATTTAATCCACCAACCAATCAGTCTGTTAATCCGGTAACAACTGATCGGTCCGTCTTTTATTTAGCGAGTAATTTTGAACCGATAATTTTTGTCGTTTTAAATAAATAATTAATACTTATTTAATTCACCATTTAGTTCGTTTAATACTAATTAACAATTAATTAGATTTAATAGTCCGTTGACCCGGGTGTAACTCTTACGGGTCAATATCGGTCGGGTTCGTTAATTCGTCGGGTCATGACACTCTATTTCCAACAGTCTCCCACTTGGACTGAACGCGACAGTTTAACCAGCGCAGTCAGAGGCACTCTAGCTATGCATGGCTACACCAACCAATATTGACACTTTAAGTCGTCAGCCAAAGTATATCTGATTGACCATCAAGCAGACTCATGACTTGTGTATTCATTTTCATATGTTCCTTTATGTATAAGACATTGATGAATTATGAGACATGGACTCTCATATTTTATACATCGATTTTCGTTCTCGATACAATTCGAAGTGATCCAATAAACACACAGTAAGTTTGGGTGAGGCCTCACACTTATCACTTGGAACCAACGAGGGCGCCTTAATGTCTAATTGTTGCCGAAGCAAGAGTACGTAATCCCTTGTTGAGGCATACAGCTCCCACTAAACCTCAGAGCCATTCCCATAAATAACCGTTATGGCTGGCAGTTACACGACAACGTTAGGCTATAATCAAAGAATGTTCTTTAGTAGAAGGGAGTTCGAATATGAGTCTCAGGTCTAAGGATACATTAGAGCATGCATTAATAAAGCAAGCAAGACTTCCATGTTTGCGTTGCATGATGCGAGTTACGTCCAACGTCATTCACCAATGAGGTCCGTGAGTTTGAACGTTAAACAACTTTAAGGCTCAAATACTCACAATAGTCTTAATTTAGTATAGCTCCCACTAACTAATCGACTATGGACATTTAGGACAAGAACTTAATGTCCATGGATTAAACGTATAAATATTAAACACAGTTATGTAATTCATTATTGCATAAATCAGATGGAATAAGAATAATACAGATAACTGTTGGTGTTCACACATCCAAATACCGAATCAAAACATGTCTTTAGCTAACCTAAGCCCTATTGCTTCTCTGTGGCGTATATGAGTCTCCTGAGTCATAGGCTTAGTAAAGGGATCAGCTAAGTTTTGATCTGTGTGTACTTTGCTTATTTTGATTTCATTTCTGTCGACTACTTCTCTTATGTAGTGGAATTTCCTCAGGACGTGCTTGGACTTCTTATGAGACCCTTGCTCTTTGGCTTGAGCTATAGCGCCCGTGTTATCGCACAGCATCTCGATGGGCTGCCTGATACTTGGCATAGCATCGAGATCGGATATGAACTTCTTCATCCACACGGCTTCTTTAGCAGCTTCTGAGGCGGCTATGTATTCGGATTCAGTAGTAGAACCAGCTACTACTGGTTGTTTTGAGCTTCTCCAAGAAACAGCCCCTCCGTTAAGAGTGAATACGAATCCCGACTGTGAGCGAGAGTCATCTCGGTCAGTCTGAAAACTAGCGTCAGTGTAACATCTTACAGTGAGCTCTTCATCAACACCTTCGTATACGAGAAACATATCAGTGGTGTTTCTCAAGTATTTTAGTATGTTCTTTACAGCCGTCCAGTGAGCTAGTCCATGCGTCTGTTGGTACCGACTTGTCACGCTCAATGCATACGAGACATGCGGTCATGTGCAGAGCATGGCATACATGATAGATCCAATAGCAGAGGAAAATGGGATCGATGCCATTTGGCTTATCTCGCGCTCCGTTTTAGGTGCTTGAGATATGTCCAAGATTGTTCCCTTAGTCATGGGAACGGTTCCCTTATTGGAATTGCTCATGTTGAACCGAGCTATGATCTTATCAACGTATGTGCTTTGACTGAGTCCCAAAAGGCGCTTAGATCGATCTCTGTGAATTTTAATTCCCAGAATGTAAGCGGCTTCTCCAAGGTCTTTCATAGCGAAACAAGATGAAAGCCATTTCTTAACATCGTTAAGCATGGGTATGTTGTTTCCTATGATCAGTATATCGTCCACGTACAGTACGAGAAACGATACAACGCTCCCACTTGCCTTTCTGTAAACACAAGGCTCATCTTTATTTTGATCAAAACCAAACTCTTTGACCTTTTGATCAAAACACATCGTTAAGCATGGGTATGTTGTTTCCTATGATCAGTATATCGTCCACGTACAGTACGAGAAACGATACAACGCTCCCACTTGCCTTTCTGTAAACACAAGGCTCATCTTTATTTTGATCAAAACCAAACTCTTTGACCTTTTGATCAAAACGAAGATTCCAGCTTCGAGATGCTTGCTTGAGTCCATAAATGGACTTGCTTAGCTTGCAAACCTTGTTTGGATTCTCTGGATCGACAAAACCATCAGGCTGAACCATGTAGACATCCTCTTCTAGTTTTCCGTTCAGGAAGGCAGTTTTAACCTTCATTTGCCATATCTCATAGTCATGGTATGCGGCTATGGCAAGGAGAATCCTGATCGATTTGATCATGACAACGGGCGAAAAAGTCTCATCATAGTCAATCCCGTGGGTTTGAGTGAAACCTTTCGCTACAAGTCGTGCCTTGTAGGTTTGCACATTTCCATGCATGTCAGTTTTTCTTTTAAATATCCACTTGCTCCCTACTGCCCGTGTGCCGGGGGGTAGCTCAATCAAGTCCCAGACATGATTGTCACGCATGGATTGCATCTCAGCGTTCATGGCTTCAAGCCATTTATCAGATTCTGGATTTGACATAGCAGCTTTGTAGTTAATAGGTTCAAAGGTTTCATGTTTGTGTTTCATCAGATAGACGTAGGCATATCTGCTGTAGTCATCGATGAAAGTCACGAAGTACCGTTCACGATTTCTCGTGTCGGTTCGAAAGGGTCCACACACGTCGGTGTGAATAATGCCTAACAAGCCTTGGGCCCGTTCACCTACGTGGGTGAAGGGTGACTTGGTTAATTTACCAGATAAGCATGACTCGCACTCATTAAAGGAATCTGCATCTTGGGATTCGAGAATGCCAGCAGTTTGCAACTTGTTAATGCGGGCCTTGCTTATGTGACCAAGTCTATGGTGCCATAACGAGGATTCGTTACTGTCAGCTTTGTTTCTTTTAGAAACATGATAGAGCTGGTCGTTTTTTTGAACATCTATCTCATATATTCCATGTCGAGGTTAGCCTCGAAATAAAAGATATTATTAAGGTAAGCAGAAATCACATTTCCATTAAATTTATACCGAAATCCTTGTTCAAACAATGAAGAGACAGAAATAATGTTCCTGGATAAACCAGGTGCATATAAACAGTTAATCAAATTAACTACAAGGCCAGAAGAGCATGAAAAAGAATAAGTGCCAGCAGCAAGTACTGGGACCCTCTTCCCGTCACCAACGGTGAGGTCCATGCAACCTCGTTCTGTCTTCTTCCACTTCTCAGGTTCCTGCAAAACATTAACAATGTGATAACCACATCCAGTATCAAATACCCATGAATTGGAGGAAACAGTGAAAAGTTCAATAACATTTATTGACATACCTGATGAGCAACCCTTATTGGGGTTCTTGGTCATCTTCAGCTTTGCAAGATAAACGGGACAGTTGCGACACCAGTGTCCCATTTTGTTGCACTCATAGCACAAGCGCTCCTCGGGAGGCTGCACCTGTGGTTTCTTGCCTTTGCCTTCTTTAACCTTCTTGGCTTTGGAGATCTTTGTATTAGCAACTCTGAGCACGTCCGGCGTAGTCCCGATCTTCACGTTGGGTATCAACGGAATAACCTCCTCGATCGACTGAGCTGAACAATTAATCGCAAGAATACGATAATGTTCAGGCAAAGATCTGAGTACTACATGAAGAGCCATCCGGTCAGAGATGGAGTAGCCAAGGTCGATCAGCCTGTCGCGATACGCTTTCATCAGCATGACATGATCGTATGGAGAGGAGTCATTAGCCATAGAGCAGTTCACGAATTGTGAAAGTGCATCGGCTCGCTCAGTCCTCTGACTTAACTCAAATAAATCCTTGAGTTTATGAATGATGACATAAGCAGACATCCCCATGAAATTGTACCGATAATCCTGAGTCATGCTAGATAACATCAGGTCAGTGACGTCCTTATCATCATCAGTGTGCTTTTGGAGCTCAGATCGCGAGTTCTCATTTAACAAGTAAGATGGAATACTCGCGATAGGTCGGTCAATGACATAGAGTTTCCCGAAGAGCCTTAAAAGATTCCTCAGGGTGGTCTGCCATGCGAGAAAGCTAGTCTCAGTGAAGGGGTCGAGTTGTACCATTGAACTTAATGGAGGTGAGTTTTCTTTAGCATTCTGAAATAAGCAAAGTAAATTTAATCAGTATTTTCGATGTTTATATTTCTTTTAAAAATAAGTTGGTAAGGTTTATTTTTTTAAGAAATCGAGAATTCGTTTAGACGACATTACTTGAGACCGCCAAATGAGCCTCAGGAGCAAAGTCGTGTAAACAAACTAAAAACGATTGTCAATTGTGAGACTCAAGTCACAACTCTCGGTATGAGGCCGCTATATACATACAATTGTATTTTGCGATACGTTTAGCCTCATCTGTGCCCACTTTAGCAATATACATCCGTGGCGTGGTGTTGAAATACTCCAACACCACGAACATATACGTTTAAAGCGATAGTAATCCTAAATGGTCGATGTGATGACACGGTGTTGAAATACTCCAATGTCCTCACCTTAGAAGGTACCCTCGGCACCAAGTGCGGTGTTGAAATACTCCAACACTGATGCTCCGGTCAATACGTTCCAAGTTCGATTTGAGATAGGATGACACGAACTATCAGTTTTAAGA
Source organism: Deinandra increscens subsp. villosa (assembly GCA_039602395.1). Lineage (NCBI taxonomy): Eukaryota > Viridiplantae > Streptophyta > Magnoliopsida > Asterales > Asteraceae > Deinandra > Deinandra increscens. Next base: position 55,273,869 of record JBCNJP010000003.1, on the reverse strand, counting down.
ATTACCATATAGGGATATTAATTACTTTTAATATTTAATTACCGTTAGACACGAACGATAAAACCTTATCACCACTCGGGACTAGCAAATTAATTTAACCTAATTAAAATTACTAAGTTGTCGCGAATGGCATATTGTGTGTTAAACGGCATAAGGTCTTGATCTCGCTCGAGCCATACAAGCGAGATCATAAGGGAAAGTTTAAAAAAATAATAATTAATAGAATGGTGAACGATCGAGATGGCAACTCTGTACGATCTTGAATCCAGTTCAGCTCCCACTTGCTTTGACATCCCTCTTGCGCGTGTCCAGTCTTCGACTTTTGGTTACATACAAATTTACAATTACTAAAACTACTTCTAGTAATCTAGCTCTAAATTTGTACAACTTTGAAACCCTAAAACCGGGTCCAAAAAAACTGTAGGATCGTTATTAGTTATGAATAATCTAAAAACTAAGCCCTTTACTTGCAAATATAACCCTGCGGAATTAAAGTTATATTTCACTTTACTTAAGCGATATTAAGCTCTTGTATAATGTAAATGCTTGATTTGCAGAATAGTAAAAACAACGATATGTCGAATATTCGGCACTATTTGCATTAACTCAAAGCTACACTATTACAAGTGATGACCGTGTTTGTAAACTAAGAGATTACATGCTATATATAGTGCTGATGAGTGTTGATACCTGAAATGTGCGTCGTGTGAAGTATCGAACGAAGACCAAGTTCAAGCCAATATAGGATTGGCCGAACTAGGTCCGAACCTGAAGTTCGGACAGGCCGAACCTGGGGTTCGGTGGGAGTTCGGCCGATCGGGTATATATAGTAGTTTGGTCTTTGTGTTTAGTTGGTTCTGAGCGTGTGAGCAAATCTTAAGTGTGTGTTTCTGAGTGTGTTTCTCTGTGTCAGTTCTCTGTGATTTACTGGTTGTAATTGTTCGTTTTGATCAATAAAATAATCGGTTATTTACGTTTCGATGTCCGATTAGCTAGATCGAGTAGACGATCCAATGTTCACGCATTTTCAAGTGGTATCAGAGCTTTCTGGTTCATTCTACTGATCTGTGGTTGCGATTTTTCGGACGTTTGAACGTTTTTGAAGTTTTCTCGAGTTTCATTACGTGTTTTCTATCATTTTTGACGTGCATTTTGTGCCAAAACTGGTTCTAAACCATTTTCTATCAGTTTTTCTCGTCCACCATATCAAGTTTCATCAAAATCAGTCCGTTTTCACGAGTTTTCGAAAAATGTCTTCGAGGTTCGGAGGTTACTGGGCAAGCTCGGAGTAACCGCTCCGAACTTGTGGTTCGGAGGTGACTCGGAGAGAGTTCGGCGAGAGTTCGGTGGTGTATCGGTCTAGGTTCGGTGAGATTTGAGGTTCGGAGGTAGATCGGAGTCTTCATAGGTTCGGAGTACGTTTGGTGAAGGTTCGGAGCTACTTAGGTGGAAGTTCGGAGCTAGTAGTTGATTCGGACAAGGTTCGGAGCTCGTTCGGAGTCTGATTTAGGTTCGGACTAAGTTCGGAGTAGGTTCGGACGGCAGACTAAGTTCGGAGCAAGTTCGGAGGGCAGATTTGTTCAGATTTTCAACGATGTCGGAATTTCAAGCATTTTCCGCAATACAGAGTGCAATGCAAACTATGCTCAATTTTGACAATGAAATTGGAACAAGTCAGAAAGTTCCCAAATTGTTAAAGCTTGAAGATTATCAGAATTGGAAGAAACGGTTTTCTGCTTATATTAGCACAAATGACATAGATTTATGGATTCCAATTCGAAAATTGTATGAACGACCAACTGAAGATGGAGATTTTAAGGAAGTTCAAGATTTTGATGCTACTGAACGAAAAAGTTATGAACTTGAGCAGAAAGTTTATGGTTATCTTACTATGGCATTACCTACTGAATTGCTTCATCAATTTAGCACTTGCAAGAAATCTAAGCAATTATGGGATGCTTTATCCGCACGATATGAAGGAAATGTTGATTATAAGAAGAGTCGAAAGAAAGTTTTGAACAAAGAATTTGATAACTTTCAGAATTATGACAACGAAAACATTACTGCTCTAGTTTCAAGATTTTCACATTTGATTAGTGAATTGAAGGTTGTTGGAATAGAAAAATCTGATGCTGATTTAAAAGAAAAGATTATGGAAGCATTACCTGAAAAGTGGGAAAATTATGTTTTGTTACTCACTCATGACAAGGATTATTCTGCAATGACATTTCACGAGCTTCATGCTCGAGAAATGGAAATGTTAAACTCAAAGAAGTCAACCGCTACCTTGCAACATCCTGAGTTGTATCATGGTGAAAATAGTGCAAGCATGAGTGCAAAGTCTAAACCAAATCAGAATACAGCACCAAGTGGTGCTTTTATAGCTGGAGCTTTAGGAAATTTTGATAATAATTCTTCAAGAGGTTGCAATTTTACAATTCCACATTTTTCAAGTCAAAATGCTTTTTCAGCAGAATCAACCGATGATTGTGCCAAAATGATTTCTGCGTTGATTTCATCATCCTTTGGATTGATTCTAAAAAATGTTGCTGATGCAAAGCTAACTAGTGAGGATCTTGATGCTCTTGATGATGATCAACTAACCGAATTGGATGTATCTTGGCAATATGCTATGTTGTGTCAAAGATCTAAAAGATTCTTTAAGAAGCATGGAAGGAATATTTCTGGTGATAAATTGGGTTTTGACAAGTCCAAATTAAAGTGTTATAAATGTTCACAACTTGGACATTTTGCTAAAGATTGTCATCAGGCACATGCAAGTAAGTCTGTTGTTCCTATATCACCAAAGCCTGGTTTTACTCAACCATCTACTAGTAGCACAAGCAAGACCTCTGCTTTGATTGCTCAAAATGATGGTGTATATGATTGGGGTCAACAGTTTGGGTATCATTCATCTGCATTGATAGTTACGCATGATCAACAAGAAGATTTTTGTTCAGAAACTAGTTCCGATACTAGTTCAATTCCAAGTTCTTATGAATCTGCTGAAAATTTGGAGAGTTTGATGAAAGAAAATGCTTTGTTGATGAATAAAGTTCAACAATTGACTGACGAATTGGAGGTGATTAAATCTGAATTGAAGATTTCTAAAGAATGTGAAAAGAGTTTGGTTTTGAAGAATGTGAATTTGACTACTGAAATCAAAACGTTGAATGAAGTTTTAGAAGTATTGAAGCAAGATAAGAAGAATGTTCAAACTTCGAAAGCTGAAATTTGTGAAGAAAAGGGTGCGTTAGTCAAAGAAGTGAAGAAATGGAAGGAAGAGGCAGAAGATGTTGCAAATGATTTTCAGAATTTGTTTGATAAATCCAAGATTAAGCTTGATTTGCTTACTAAGCGTGTTGAAGAATCTGATGCTAAAATCAAAGCATATCAAGTTGATATGGAAAAGTTGTTGGATGACAAGCGTGAGTTGGTTAGGGTTCACAAGGTTCAAACTGCAAATCTGGAAATTCAAAAGAGAAATGAGGATAAACTGAAGAAGGAGCTACATGAAGGACTTGATAATCTTCGCTTGCAAAAGTTTGAAACTCATAAAGTTGCCAAGCGCTTGATTGCTAAAGAAAAAGAATTTGCAGAGGCTCAACAGCAAATTCCTGATCTCAAAATTCAAGTTCTTGATGCTAAAAGATTGCTCAACAATGTTTCAAATTCTCAAGTTTTCACGAGTTTCTTAGCAAATGATGCAAATTTTGAAAGAATGTTAGATAAAACTGCATCACCCCCTGCTCATATCAAGGAAGCTGTCAAACAAGTGAAGGAACAGGTTGATGATTTTAATTATTCAAAGATATCATCTTCTACTTCAGAAGAAGTCAAGGTTGTAAAGAACAAGAAACCCAAGAAAAACAAGAAAAAGGTCTTGAAATCTGAGATTCCTCCAGCACCAAAGTTTGTATCAGGTTCGTCGTCTGCTGATAATGAGAAATCGGCTACATCAAGTGACAAGATTCAGTCTCAACCTGAAATTGATGAGACCATTTTTTATGATCAGAAGAAAATCACTGATGTGAAAGCTGAATTCACCAGGTTGGCTAAGAATGGACACCAGAGTTCAAATTCTGAGGAGAAGATTTCTGGTAAACAAGTTGGTTTGGGATTTCAAGAAAAGCATGTTCAAGTTGAGAAGGGTCCAGCATCTGAATCATCAAATCTAAAGAAGCTTAAAATGAAGCAAATGAAGAAGGATGTGTTCAAAGCAGACAAAGTTCAACCTGAAAGGTTTTACAAGCTCAAAGGTTCTGAACAGTTATTTTCTGACAAAGAATTTCCTCTTCACTGCGTGGATGCTTGGAAAATTTCAGAAGTGTTTGTGAAAACTGATATTTTGTCTGAAAGTTCTCAATCTCGAAGCCCAACATCTAAATGGGTACATGATCACAGGCATCAGGTATATGATTCTCATTCTGATCATGTTAGAGATATTCATGTGTGTTCTTCGCAGGTACATCAAAGATGGGATTAAACGACAAGAATTTGTTATATTTGCCGGCGTCCAGGGCATATGGCAAAAGATTGTCCCTCACCTGCTGATTCATCACAAAGATTTCATAAGAAATCAGTTTTTGGTAAATCTGCCACTATAAAGTTCTTTGATAACCAAGGCAGAGTTTTTGATGAAGTTGAGCCTACATTCTTTCAAAAACAAAAACGTTTTGTTCCAAAGTTTTCAAAGGATCAAAATGTAGGTTCATCATCACAGTCACCTGTGATTGTTTCATCGAAAACTGAATTACCAAAACAACGGGAATGGAAACCTAAGGTGGTTTCAAAGCAAAATCAGGACACTGGTCGACCAGAAGCGATTCGCTTCGGGTCATTTGTGAACTAATCAGGTTGTCCAGTGTGCAGGTACTTCTAGAAGACCTATCGACGATTGAAAAATTGTTGATGGAGGAGTATTCTGCTTAATTTAAATTTAATGACAAATGTTTCTCAAAATCTGCAACATATCCGTGTTGATTGATCAATTTTCTTTGCTTACGTTTTTTTTTCTCAAAAACCCAAAAATAGAGTCTTATTTTTGTGTAAAATGAAAATCCAAACATAGAGTTTTCATTTTAAGGGGGAGAATTGTAAGTAAGGGGGAGTAATTGAGAAAATGCATGGTATGGGGAGAAGGTGAATACATGCAAAATATATAATGAAGGAAGGTGAATACATGCAAAATATAAAATTGTGAGAAATTGATCATTGGGAAATGATGGTACATTGGCATACGTATCTGACTTATGGATAAAGTAGATGAAAGGGCCATAAGATCATTGTTTGATGTGCTTGGTAGGCTTGACAAATCAGAAAGTATTCAGATGTGATATACACTAAATACTAATGCTTGACCATGTGGATAACATCTTGATGCATATTTCATGACACAAAAAGAAAAATAAGTGTGAAATTCAAAATGAGAAGTCACTGTGTATACATGTGTTCATTTTGCAAAGATTTAATCTTGTTTGATTTTCTTTATTTTGTCAAACGATCGGACTTTCTCTGCGTATTGAAAGATCGACCTGATCGTTGTTCGTTTGACGTTCTGCTTTATTTTCTTTGGTGTTTCGTATAACTCATCGGACTTTCTCTGCGTGTACGGGAGTACCGACCTGATTGTTGTTGAGTTATACAACTTCAACTTGTTTTATTTTTCTTATTTTGTTAAATCCGAGGCCTTATCTGCGTATCGAAAGATCGACCTTAAGGTAGACGATTTAACGTTCTTATTTCTTTTTGCATGGAACACAGTTGACTGTATCATGAAAAATAGTATGCAATGTGAAAGTTCACAAATGCAATCACACAAAAGAAAAAGAAAGAAAAACAGAAAATGTCTGAATATGTCTGATAGTGTGGGGTACACTGGTCAAAACAAATCTAATCAATACCTTAACATATCCAGATGTTATGAGTATGATTCTGTCTGAGCTTAAGATGGACAAATTATACCAGCAATCGACATGACTTATGTGTTTCAATTAATTGAAATTGAAGTGTAGTTCAGTGCGTTATGATCAATATGATCCCATATAGTGATCTTTCTCATACCAAAAATAGTGTCTGATTCTGTATTACAATTTCATTTCATTTTAGAAAAGATCAAAAAGATTTTAGGTGGGTTTTGATATAAACTTTCAAAAAGCCAAAAAGATTTTATTTCTGCTTTATTTTCGATCTGATCAACATGTGATACAAATCAATTTTCAAAATCATATCTTGGAGTCTCGAAGAGACGTTTTGCGCCAAGATTATTTAAGTGTTAATGCAGGATGCTGTTGTGCAAGCTATCACAACTTCAAGTTTTCTGAAGCTGTTGATAAAGACCAGAGATATACTAGATATCATCAAGTATTCAAGATCAAGCTACGATTGAGTTGAGGAGGAGTTTGTTCGAAGATTCATTTCATTGGATAAACGGATTCTTTACTTGATGGGGAGCTTGATTGAAGATACATATTTGATGATGTTGAGAAGAAAAGAGAAGAGATACTGCACACGACGAGGGGGAGTTTGTTGATACCTGAAATGTGCGTCGTGTGAAGTATCGAACGAAGACCAAGTTCAAGCCAATATAGGGTTGGCCGAACTAGGTCCGAACCTGAAGTTCGGACCGGCCGAACCTGGGGTTCGGTGGGAGTTCGGCCGATCGGGTATATATAGTAGTTTGGTCTTTGTGTTTAGTTGGTTCTGAGCGTGTGAGCAAATCTTAAGTGTGTGTTTCTGAGTGTGTTTCTCTGTGTCAGTTCTCTGTGATTTACTGGTTGTAATTGTTCGTTTTGATCAATAAAACAATCGGTTATTTACGTTTCGATGTCCGATTAGCTAGATCGAGTAGACGATCCAATGCTCACGCACTTTCAATGAGATCAATGACAGCCATTGATCTCATGCGATCTAATCTAGACCGTAAACATAAAAGTCAAATATAAACTACCAAAAGAATAAACATCGACAATCGGAATGACTTGCGTGTTGGCAGCAACAATCTATTTTAGGAGAGCGGCTTGAATCAGATTTAGAAGCATACGAGAAGCTTTTGCAGGATTGGACTTCTGAAAAGACTTCTCAGGAAAAGTCAGGTTGAACTCTTTATCTGGTGGATAAACGAGTTCACCCGGAATATTCGCTAAGAAACAAAACTGCTTCTTTCCGCTTGAACTGCCTGTTCCGCTTAAAGTATGAATTCCGCTTCAACTTCAACTTCAGCCGGAACTAGTAAAATTGGCATTTCAGCCGGAAATCTTCCAAGCTCTATTTTTCCTTACAATCTCCCCCTAAGCTGATGCTGTCAAATTATTCATTGTCTTCAATGTTTATCTTCAAAACTGACTTGTACCCAAAAATTTTCTTCTCCACAACCTACTTGTTAGAAGATCCGATGCTGGCATCAAGATTTTGAGAAAGCTCTTTGGTGTTTGTTTTGGTCACCTTTACATGTTTGATTGAATCCCAGTCCGTTTCGTTCCATTCTTCTTGAACAGAAATGGACTCATGGATTGTAAAGGTGCCATCAGCTCTATGAACATAGAAGAGCTTCTCTTCTTCTTCCCAGATGATAAATTTGATCTCACTGGTAGGCTCTTCTTCTTCTCCTGCTGATTCATCATCTAAATTGCTTCGATAGAGCATTCCACATTCCAGCACAGAAGGCTCAATTAAAAGCCTTAGCATGTTTTCTGCTCTTGAAGGGCTCATAATTTCTCTGAGCTTTAGAATGATGTCAGTCATTTGCTGCAGGGTGAGTTGGGAAGTTGCCTTGCGAGCATTCACCACCTGAGTTATGCCGCTGACCATGGTGAAAGTGAAATCAAGTGTGGCTTCATCCACTGTCCAACTAGCAATTCTTCTTTTTCTGGGAGGGCCTCTTCTCATTTGTCTTTGATTTCTTTTATTTCTGGCATGCATCAACTTTTTCTTCTTAATTTCCCTCTCTTCATCAGAATCACCAGCAGATTCTTGCACAATAGGCCTTTTGCCTTTGGCAGAAGATGAAGAGGGACCTGGTTGAGTTTCAGTAGGTTTGGTGGTGGAGAAAGGAGGTTCTCTTATGGTGAGTGGAGGCAGGATGGTTTTTGGAGGTGGTTCATTGGTTTTAGGAGTTGGGCTTGATGGTGGAGTAGGTGGAAAGATGTCAGAGAAGTCCATAGTTGGTGGAGGCTTCTTCTTAAAGGGAGTGATGGGTGTGAAGTTGTCTGATCTAAACTTAGGATTGGCAAGTTTAGCAGCAAGCTTCTTGGGGATGTGTGGAGGTTTGTAAGGTATGATTGGAAGTGACTGTAGAATGGATGAAGTTGTTGTAGGCATTAGGTTTGGATTGTAGATAAATGAAGGTGGAGGTGGTATATCTGCAATATCATCAATTTCAGGTTTAACATTAGCAGTTATAGTACCTGAGACCAGCTCTGATGGTGAAGGCATCACCAGGTTAGGATTGACAGCAGCAGTTTCTCCTTTTAGCTCATAAAAAATTTTGTCAATCAAGCTGCAAAGTCCTTTAACCTGCATCTGAGCTAGCTCTTCCTCTTTCTTCAAATTTCTAATCACAAGAGCCCTCTTAATCTTTTTCAACAGATGGTAATTTTCATCATTCTTTACCAGCTTGGTAGGCAAGTGAGAGGCAATAGCAATTAACCTCTGCCTATTAGCTTCAGACATTGTATCCAAATCACAATCCTTTAACCTCCAGTTGAAAGACCTGGTCTTTGCTTCTTCAAGAAGGTTTTCAAACACATTGTTTTGCATGTATAGATCGAATTCTTCTTGGAGCTCTCTGGCTATTCTCTCATCCTCAGCAACCCTTCTGGCATCTTCAACCATTTTCACTGTAGCCTCAGCTTCAGGAGTTTGAGTTACCTGTTGAAGGGTTCTAGCTATATCAGCTTGAACAGGTTCCTCAGTTTGAACTGTCTCTGAACTCCTCAACGCTATCAGTGATCTAGCCACATCCTCAGCTTCTACATTTCTTTGCTCTTCCGGTTGAATCACAGGTGTTTCAACACTCCCAAAAATTGAGGAGCTAGGACCTTGAGCATCCACCTGGGTTGGTATTTGTTGGTCCGGTTGAACATTCAGATCTCCTTCACCTGGAACTACCGGTTGAACTTCCGGTTGAAGTTCCGCTTGAACTAGTAATTGACCATCAGTCACCACCTGAGGTTGGGTGACTTCAGGTTCTTTGTCAGTAATCTCCAATACCTCGGTTCCTTCATCTTCACCAATCAAACTTTCTCCTTCTCCTTCAGTCATAGTACCAACTGTTGCAGTTGCAGTACTTTCTTCCATATCAACTGCTGCCTTGCTGGTGGAGGCAATGTTACCTACAACATGATCACTGGCTCTTTCAGCCGGAAAAATAACATCTGTCAGAAGTGTTGTGATCATGTTGATATGCTCAGGGAGAGCACCAACAATCAGCATGGACGACTGAACAAGCTCGGTGAGGTTGGGGTCCTCAAAAGGAGAAATAGTAATCAGTTGACTGCACTTCATATTCACCCAACTCTCTTCAACAGAAAAAGGCTTAATGCCAATCTTTTGGCAAGCTGTGGCTCTTACCTCAGCCGGTATCCTTTCTACCTCTTCGATTTCAGTAATAGCAGGTTTTGACAGTAACTTCTCCCCCAATTTGACAGTATCAGCTTCATCAGTTACAAGAACTTCTTCAGCATCTTCGGTAGGGTTTGAAGGACCTGCTTCAGTTGGAGTAGGATCAGCTTGAACCAGTTTGGCAACAGTTGAGTTTAGAGCTTCAACCTGTGCTTGCAGAGAAAGGTACAGTTTCGTCAATTCAGGTAGTGTAAGACTATCCTCAACTGGCTTTTTGCCAGTATCCTTGGAAATAACCAAGCTATCAATCCTAGATTGATCAGCATTGGTACCCATGGCTTCTTGGCACCTGGGATTCTCTTCTGCTGTTTCAACAACCCTTGGTTCCAATGAAGGATTTCCGGGTGCTGATTCAGAGAAGATTGCCGCAGATTGGGTCTTATTTATGTTACTGCTGACACCAAGCTCCAGTTGGGATACTTGGGCAGCAGCAACCCTTTCTGCATGAATCTCTTCAGAACCACTGAGATTCACCTTCGATGAGGAGTGGGGTTGCAGTGCTAGGTGAGTTAATAACACCTTCATTTAAGCCGGGATTGAGAGCACTGTCACTCCTAGGTGATAGGGGTTGTAGGGGTGAAAGAGTTTCAGATGGGGAAGCTACATCTGCTTCTAATGACCCCCCCCCCCTCAACAGAAGGTTCATCCCTAATAGATAATCCCAAATTTACCAGTTTCCGTTTAGGCTTTTTGCCTGGAACGGGGTTTGAAGCTTCAGGTTGGTTGGTGGTGCTAGGTGGAGGAGACCTAGTAACCACTTTTCTCTGTCTCTTGAAAATGACAGGAGGTGAGTTTGATGAGGAGGTGGCAGTGGAAGTGATTGTGGTAGCTTTCCTCTTTTTGGATTGAAAAACTATTAGTGAAGAGGAAGCTGGGACAGATGTGGGATCAGAAACTGTTAGGTCTACAACTCTGTCATCTTGAGCAGGGAGCTCAGTCACTCCTACAATTTCCGGTTGAACCTCTACTGTAGCAGGTTCATCAGGAAATTGCCTTGGAATTGGTAAGGGGTGGTCAGTATCCCTTCCAAGAAATGGAGATTTGTTTAAAGCAAGATTTGAAAATGTTTTCTCATTCAGAAGTTTTTGGTGCAAAATTGTACCAAGCCATACTATATGGGGGTACTCTTCTTTGAGAATATATGTCAAAAATCTGGGATACAAGTATACATATTCAGAATGAACATTGGATTTTAGGGCTTGAAAAATTTGTTTGGAAAAACTGAAGTTCTCACCCTTGACCACAGCGTAGAAGGCAGAGGCTTGCTCACCGGAGAGCTCATCAAAACCTACCTTCTTTGGAGATAGACACACCAGAAGTATGTGTGCAAGAAATCTCCACTTGTATGGTAACTGCCCCTTCTTGATAGTTTTGCTTTGCAGGGAGCCACCATAACCAATGTTTCTGAATAGGCGGAGATATCTCTTCTGATCTATTTCTCCGTATCCACCTTCATCCCTCAGTTTCAACAACCTTCGAACCTTTGCCTCATCAATTTCAACTTCCTTCCCTTAGACAGTTGACACAATTTTACCACTTCCGCTAGCCTCGTCGGTAACCCTAGCGTGAACCCAAAAGTCTTCCATCACTTCTTCAAAGATTTCGGCTTCTACAGTAAGCGCATGATGAAGGTGAGAGCTTTTGATGAACTCGATCATTTCATTGTAGATTTCAGTCTTGGATGGTGGTTCAAGATATGCCATCAAGTTGTGTTCTACCGGAAATTTTGAGTCACCAACTGGCTTCTTGCCACTGGCCTTTCCCTTCGGAGCCATTGTTGACGGAATTTGAGAATGTCGACGGTTTTGTGGGAGTTAATCGGAGATGGTTTGGGAGGGTTTTGGGAGTAAATTCTGAGTTGTGTTGCGAGAAATGGGGAAAATGACGGTAATTTAGGGCTTTTTACCTTTTCGGAGATGACGTGGAGGAGAGGTTGTAAATCGACGGTTCATTGACGGATGGGACAGGTGCTTTAGGGGTTATACAGTACAACTGGTTAAAGCATGCCCTTATCCAAAAATTAATTTACTGAAACCTCGGAATTGAACAGTTAAAAATTTAATGGGTAAAATAAATGAATATCCGCTTAGAAAATTGTGCATTTCGGGTAATTAAATGATTCCTTGACTTTGATGACCCAGAAGTTCAAGCGGAACCCATTTTCTCCTTTATTTTAAAAACCAAATTTCTTCCGTTTGAACTTCAAGCGGACAAGTTTTCCGCTTGGAAGAATTGTTTTCAAAAACAAGTTTCCACGTCAAATTTAAAGCATTTTTCCGGTTGAAGTTCACCCGGTGAATTTCAAAAGTTATTCTTTCAGGTCGAACCTGAACTTGAACCGGAAAATCCAAAACACATAAATTTTGAAAATTTGTGTCGATTTTTCATAGTATTAACAGCAGTTACTGACTATGAACTGAAATAATCTTCAATCAACACAAGAGATTTTCTTTTTCTTTTTCTTTTTGTATCAAGAGACGGACTCTTGAGCACATCTCTTTCTTTTATTAAATTTGTGAAAAGTTTTATTCAAAGTTCATCATCCCAATGGCTGTGATGAGGTAGAAAAATCTTGCCTCATCGAAAGCTTTTGTAAACAAATCTGCCAGTTGATGATCAGTGTGAACTTTAAATAATTTGATTAAATTCTTTTCAGCACAATCTCTAATAAAATGATACCTTATGTCAATGTGTTTGGTCTTGGAGTATTTTACTAGGATTGTTGACGATGGAAATGGCACTGTTGTTATCTGCAAGAATAGGAGTTTCCATGAATGTGATCCCATAATCAAGCATCTGATTTTGGATCCAAAGTACTTGGCTGCAACAACTTGAGGCAGCAATGTACTCAGCCTCTGCAGTTGAAGTAGAAACACATGTTTTCTTCTTGCATTGCCAAGAGACAAGCCTTTCTCCTAGAAATTGACATCCTCCTGATGTTGATTTCTTATCTATATCACATCCTCCATAATCACTGTCTGTGTATGCTTTGAAAGAGAAGTCAGAGTTCTTGGGATACCACAAACCCAGTTTGGGTTGCCCTTTTAGGTACTTGAAAATTCTCTTAACAGCGAGCATGTGTGACTCTTTTGGAGAAGATTGATATCTAGCACATAGGCAAACACTGAACATGATGTCAGGTCTACTAGCTGTGAGATACATTAGAGAACCTGTCATTGCTCTATACATGTGCACGTCCACTGGCTTTCCACTTAAGTCATTAGTTAACTTGTGGGAAGTGGAGATTGGAGTCTTGGCACTTGAGCATGATAGCATGTCAAATCTCTTCAGCATGTCTTGGATGTACTTTGATTGATTCAGAAAGATTCCGTCTGCAGCTTGCTTTACTTGAAGCCCTAAGAAGAAGGTTAGTTCTCCCATGGAGCTCATTTCAAATTTTGACTGCATCAAAGTTTCGAACTCCTTGCACAACAAAGTGTTAGATGAACCAAAAATAATATCATCAACATAAATTTGTACCATTAGCATGTCATTACCAACAGTTTTAACAAAAAGAGTTTTGTCAATTGCTCCTCTCTTGTAGCCATTCGCTAGAAGGTAGTTAGAAAGAGTTTCATACCAGGTTCTAGGGGCTTGTTTGAGACCATACAAAGCTTTGATTAGCTTGCATACCTTGTTCGGATGGTGAGGGTCTTCAAAACCAGAAGGTTGATTGACATAAACTTCTTGTTCCAGGAGGCCATACAGGAAAGCACTTTTCACATCTATTTGATATACTTGGAAGTCTTTAAATACAGCATAGGCTAGGAAGATTCTGATTGCTTCCAACCTGGCTACTGGTGCAAAGACTTCATCATAATCAATGCCTTCCTCCTGTACATAGCCTTGCACAACCAGTCTTGCTTTATTCTTGATAACAATTCCCCTGTCATCTTTCTTGTTTCTGAACACCCATTTTGTTCCTATTGGTTCTGCTCCATCAGGCAGATCCACCAATTCCCAAACATTTTGCTTGTTTATCTGAAATAGTTCTTCTTGCATTGCCTCTACCCAGCTGTTGTCTTCTAAGGCATCTGCTACCTTCTTGGGTACTTCTTGAGACAAAAATGCAGCATGCAAACAGATATTTGCATTTGCAGATCTACTTCTTGTCAGCACTGGAGCTGAAGCTTCTCCAATAATATTTCCCGCTGGATGATCTCTGTTGATTCTTCTATCAATGAACATAGGAAATTCATGGCTTCTTCCATTTGAGGGTATGTTGAGCTGAGGAAGTCTGTGATCAAGCTCAACATTTTCAAGTTGTGACGTAGGATCTGAAACTCCAACTGATTCAAGAGAATTGTAGATCAGATGATCTAAATTGAGCTCATTTGATGTGTTATCATGTGAGTTTCCAGCTTCATTTGACTCTGATTCAGTATTCTCTTCAGTTTCTGAAATTTGATTTTCCGGTTGAACTTGAACCGGAGAAATATGTTCAGCTTGAACTTCAAGCGGAACAATTTCTTCTTCAATTTGAATTATTTCAGTCAGTTTCTTGTCATTTCTTGGGAAAACAGGTTGAGAACTCATTGAAGAGAAGAAGATTGACTTCTCATTATCAGTTTGATTTTTCTTCCAATGCTCAAGCTCACAGGCTTATCAACAGTCATGTTGAAAGCAGTGGTTAGTGCATCAATATCAAATAACCAGCTTGGCTGAGACTTAAAATTGTTGGCAGATTTTTCATTGAAAGATACGTTTATGGTTTCCTCAACAATTTTAGTTCTCTTGTTGTATACTCTAAATGCCTTTGACACACCAGAGTAACCAACAAAATAACCCTCATCTGCCTTTTCAGCAAACTTAGGCAAAGACTCATTGGTTATTAAAATAGTGACGGAACAACCAAATGGCTTAAAGAAATAAATGTTTGGCTTCCTTTTTCTCCAAAGCTCATAAGGTGTTTTATTCTTTCCCTTGACAATTAAGATCCTGTTTTGGACATAGCAGGCAGTGTTCACTGCTTCAGCCTAAAATATCACAGGGAGCTTAGAGTCTGCCAACATTAACCTGGCAGCTTCAATCAATGTCCTATTTCTCCTTTCAGCAACACCGTTTTGCTGTGGAGTTCTAGGAGCACTAAATTGCCTCAAAATTCCCTTTTCCTCACAAAATGAATTCAGAACATGATTTTTGAATTCTGTGCCATTGTCACATCTGATTGTTTTGACTTTAAGATTGGATTGATTTTCTAAACTAATGACAAGAGTTTTCAACAATTCAGCAGTTTCATCTTTTGTTTTGAGAAAGAAAACCCAAGTATATCTAGAAAAATCATCAATTATAACAAAGCAGTATGACCTTTTTCCTAGACTCATTACTCTAGTTGGACCAAATAAGTCCATGTGCAAAAGCTCTAGAGGTTTTGAGATTGAAGATTCAACTTTTGGCTTGAAAGAGGTTCTGTGTTGCTTGCCCTTGAGACATGGCACACAGTTTTCAGAAAAAATAAAGTGCTTGTTAGGAAGACCCTTAACCAAGCCTAAATTTACAATTTTGTTCATGTTTTTGTAGTTCACATGACCTAACCTCCTATGCCAAAGATCAGATTCGTCAACTGAGGCCTTGGATACAAAGCAAGCAGTGCCACATGAAGGTGTAGCCACTGACATATCCAGAATGTATAGTCCATCTCTCCTAGGTGCCTTAAGCATTATCAATTCATCAGGAATTTTGACACCAGGTTTGAGAACTATTGCCTCTTTCTCATTAAACATTAAATTCAAATTCTTGTCACACATTTGTGAGACACTAAGCAAATTAAAATTCAATGTATCAACAAAATTGACTCTGTCAAATTTTACCAGTCCATTTGTCACATCACCTTGTGCTGTGATATGGCCTTTTGTGCTTCCAAAGGCAACTGGTCCTCCATTGATTCTTTTTGTATTTTCCAGAATGTGCTTATTCCCTGTCATGTGGCAAGTGCAACCACTGTCAACTACCCATAGGCTATTCTGGCCTTTATTTTGCACCTGCACATGTCAGAAATGATTAATTTCTATGGGGGACCCAAGCCTGAGTGGTCTTGGGTCTGCCATAAGCATCATTATACCTGTACTCTTTGAGTACTAGAGTATTAACAACTGGAGCTTCATTTAACAGATCATCATTGTCCAAACTGAAGTTCTCATACTGAGCACTTGTTTGACTAGACCTTTCATCTTTGGTGTTCCTTTTTGTAGCAATTTTTCTATCCCTGTATTCTTTAAACTTTCTTTGCTTGTTAGTTAGTTTCTTAAGTTTTTCACTTTCTTGATTAACCAACTTAGTTCTTTCAGGTGATTTTGAAAATCTTTGAGGAAAATGTTTGCTTTGATTTAAACTCCCCCCCCCTGAAGTGGAACATAATGATTTCCACTTGAACCATTTGCAAATACAGTTTCAAATTGATTGGGTTTGCTGTTTCTTGAAAAATTTTCTCTAGAGGTGACCTTTCCTCTGGAGGGGTTTCTTCTTCCTTGAGCTTCAAAATGTTCAAACCCATCAGCAAAATGAACTTGAGGTCTCTGCTTTGGAGCAGTAGCTGATCTGGGTTGAAATTTATTTTCCGGTTGAACATGATTTCGAGCGGAAGAATGTTCCGCTTGAACTTCAGCCGGAAAACGATTTTGCTTTAAAACAGTGAAACTACCATTTCTATCATTACCAACTAAAACTCTGTTGGATTCAGATCCAAAATGCTTCAAAGTGTGATTTTTCACAGGTGAGATTCTTCCTGTGAGCTTCTTTTGGAAATCAGCTTTTGGTTTCAAAACAGGTTTTGGTTTTTGAAATGGTCTGACTTTACTCATTGGGTTAAACTGACAGACAGCAGCTAGGTGACCTTGTTCACCACAGCACATGCACTCAACAATTTTGGTTTCAAATTTCCTGGGAGACTCAATTTTGGTTACTTGATTAAAATTTACTTGACCAAACCTTTGAGTTTGACTTCCCTTTGGTTGCTCAGGTTGCTTTCCTCCAACTTTTGAATCCTTAGGTTCATAAACAGTTGGTGGAGGAACAGCAATTGATGGTTTCAAAATGTTTAATTGGTCAGCTGAAGCAGATGTGCTGGCAGCAGTGACATCAATTTTATTAGACTCAACAGTGTTTTCAGAATTGGATTGTGATGAAATGTCATCAACTGTGAGACTAACTTTGCATTCTGATTTTAAAGCTTCAATTGGTTTGATTGCAGGTGAGTATTCAATTGGTGGCTCAACAGAGTTATAGCCAACACCTGCTTTACCATACATCCCTCCCATCCACAGTTTTTCAGCCTTTTTGTTTGCTGTTTGAAATTTATCACAAGTAAACAAAGCATCTTTCAGCTTGATCTCAAGAACATCAACCTCAGCCTTAGCATCTTTGGTTTCATTTCTTGATTTTTCAAGTTTTGACAGCAAGTCATCAAGTTGTGTTTCAAGCACTGAGTTGGTTTGTTTTAACTGTTCATACTCTTTGGTTAAGTTTTCAATTTTTGAAATGTATGATGATTCAGTTTTCTTAAAACATTCCTTTAACTCATTTAAGTTTGAAACTTCATCAATCAAATCAGTGTTGTGATTTCGATATTTTGCCACTTGTTCTATGCAGGCAGGACTACATAGATTCTCTAAGACCTTTTCAGGGATAGGATTTACCTGATCTGTGATGGAGTCCTGTTTGGCCATTAAAGCATAGTTGATGGGTTCAAACTCAGCAGCGAAATCTTCCCATTCAACACATGATGTTTGATTTGCTACAGCAGCTACCACGTTCTGATGGTTTTGACTTCCGGTTGGCTTTGGTGGGGTGGGGTGTGAACCTGAGTTGTTTCCAGAATTGTTGTTGTTTGAGTTGCTTCCTCCATGATTTTTCCCTTGAGCATGGTTCTGGTTCTATCCTTCTCTTCTTGGTTGAGAGCATTCTCTTGCAAAGTGACCAAGTTGGTCACAGTTGTAGCATTTGACTTTGCTTTTGTCAAGGCCTATGTGAGCACCTTTTGCTCCCTTGTAGGTTCTACCTGTCCTTTTGTAAAACCTTTGAGCTCTTACAGAAACCATGGCAAGTTGGGTCATTATATCCATTTCTTCTAAATCATCAGCACCTATGCATTCAAGATCTTCAGGTATGAAACCTTGATAAGAGTCAGCTGCTACGTGAGCATTGTGAGAACTTTCAAAAGAGTTTGAAAAATTCTCTTGACACCTTGGTGTCTCAGGGAAACTGACTATAGGTGAGGAGTATGATGATGAGTTAGATGATCTTTGACTGTTAAAATCAGTGGTTACTAGTGCAGATGAGAACAGTTGAGTTGATTCAGAAGATGAGCTTTGTTTAAGATCTAGTTCCATTTCATAAGCACTGAGTATGCCATGAAGTTCACTGAGTCTCATCTTTTTCAAATTCTTGCATTCCCTGATGCTTACTGTGTAAACTGTCCACACAGAAGGCAGGGAACGTAGGAATTTTCTGTTCACATCTACTTGTTCTAGTTTAACATCCACTTTTTGGAGTTAATCAAGCAATGAGACAAATCTCAAGTACTGGTTTGTCATTGTTTCACCAGATTTAAAAGTAAAGTTTTCATATTTTTGTTTTAAAACATCTTTCTTGTTTTCTTTTACTTCACTGGTTCCTTCATACATTTCACTTAAGGCATTCCACAGGTCAAATGCAGTTTTATATCCTTTAAACCCACTTAAAATGGAATTAGGAAGTGCGGCCTGTAGAGTCCAGTATGCCTTATGGTCAAATTCAAGAGTAGTGTAGTCAGCTTCAACATATTTATCTAATGGCTTAGGTATTTTGACTTCTGCATCATCAGCAGATGAAACCATTGGTGAGTAGGGTCCTTCAGTGAAAGATTTCCAAATACGATGGTCCAAAATCCTAACAAAACCTTCCATCCTGAGTTTCCAGGTACCAAAGTCATCAGGAGTGAACATTGGTGGTTTGTTGGAGGAGCCATTTTGGTAACTTAAACTGAAATCACTCATTTTGAAAAACTTTTTGAAAGATAGAACAACGAAGCTTGTAAAGTAAGCAAGTAAAGTATCGACTTTGAAGCACAGAAAGTCTTCAAAGTGAGAGCCAAAGCTCTGATACCACTTGTAGGATCGATAATAGTTATGAATTAACTAAAACTAAGCCTTTTACTTGCAAATATAACCCTGCGGAATTAAAGTTATATTTCACTTTACTTAAGCGATATTAAGTTCTTGTATAATGTAAATGCTTGATTTGCAGAATAGTAAAACAACGATATATCGAATATTCGGCACTATTTGCATTAACTCAAAGATAGACTATTACAAGTGATGAACATGTGTTAGTAAACTAAGAGATTACATGCTATATATAGTGCTGATGAGATCAATGACAGCCATTGATCTCATGCGATCTAATCTAGACCGTAAATACAAAAGTCAAATATAAACTACCAAAAGAATAAACATCGACAATCGGAATGACTTGCGTGTTGGCAGCAACAATCTACTTTAGGAGAGCGGCTTGAATCAGATTTAGAAGCATACGAGAAGCTTTTGCAGGATTGGACTTCTGAAAAGACTTCTCAGGAAAAGTCAGGTTGAACTCTTTATCTGGTGGATAAACGAGTTCACCCGGAATATTCGCTAAGAAACAAAACTGCTTCTTTCCGCTTGAACTGCCTGTTCCGCTTGAAGTATGAATTCCGCTTCAACTTCAACTTCAGCCGGAACTAGTAAAATTGGCATTTCAGCCGGAAATCTTCCAAGCTCTATTTTTCCTTACAAAAACCAAAATTCAAAAACAACCAATTGGGCCAACAACTTGGCCAAACAGAGAATGACAAAGCACGCCAAATACATATACACACATGTATACAAAATACAGAGGGGTTGTCCGTAACACACAATAATTAATTACTTAGAATTAAAATAAATAATTAAATTAATTCTAATTCGCAATTTGGATTTAAGTCGAAATTGCGAACTACCGGTTATGAAAAAGACCGGTTATGGTTTGCGCGCGGTGATAATGGCTCTGATAGCACTGTTGGGGTTTATAGTGGGATCCGGGTTACCGATTTTAATTTTTTAAAACCGATTTAATAATTAAATTAATTCTAAATTAATTTGGCAGTGGAAACGAATTAAAACACAGAAGCAACTATAACAGGATCAATCACCGACACGACAAACACATAAATATATTTATTTAAAATAAATAAATAAATAATCAAATTAAATATCTAACGGATTAGATATACCTTGGCGGGATCCGAGCAACCGCTCGAGACACCCAGATTCAACGGACTTGCGCTAGAACGAACTGTGACGTCTGACTCGAACCTTCGAGACAAAACGTCAACGGCGGCATCGGCGGCGGTGGTAGGGATACCACCGGTGGTGGTGACAAAACTTTTTCCGTCGGAATGGTCACCGGAACGGTCCCCACGATGATCGCGTCACCAGTGACCAGAGGTGGTGGCCGGCGGGTACAAGGGCGCGGGCCACGACGACGGAACCGAACGCGGTGACCTCGGCTGCGCCGGCAGCGCGAGGACCACCGGTCGGTGGTCGCGCGGCGGCGCAAAGGAAGCGGCGGGGGCAGTGGCGGCTTGAGCCGCGGCGGCGGCTCGGGCTTCGGCTTCGGCTTTGGCTCGGGCTGCGGCTTCGGCTCGAGCTGCGACGGCTTCGCTTTCAAGTCGGGCGCAAATACTGGCAAGACGGGGATCCATCGGAGATCACAAGGAGGCTGCGGTGGAGGTGGTAGCGGCGGTCGGAGGAGCGGCGGCGGCGGGAGCCGGCCTCGGCTTCGGATCGGCAGAGAGAGGGAGAGGAGATCAGGGTTTGTGACTTGTGTTGCAATCCACCTCCTCCCTCTTTCTTTTAATATAAAATCGCGGACCGGGGCCTGACGGACTGGGCCCGGTCGCGATTCCCATTTAATCCACCAACCAATCAGTCTGTTAATCCGGTAACAACTGATCGGTCCGTCTTTTATTTAGCGAGTAATTTTGAACCGATATATTTTGTCGTTTTAAATAAATAATTAATATTTATTTAATTCACCATTTAGTTCGTTTAATTCTAATTAACAATTAATTAGATTTAATAGTCCGTTGACCCGGGTGTAACTCTTCCGGGTCAATATCGGTCGGGTTCGTTAATTCGTCGGGTCAGGACACTTATTTCCAACACATTCCACGTTGGCTTTCATAAATAACGTGTCTTGTACACTTCATATATTCCTTTGAAAAAATGTAAATAACATGTATATTATCATTTAAAATAATATATAATAACATACAAACAATATATACCTATAGCAAAATGCTCCAAAGTGTCTCTTGTTATCTTCTCGGCCATTTTTAAATATTCATTGTTGATGTCCACCGTGGTCCCGTACGCCAAAAGGTGTAACGCCGATGTACACTTTTGAATAGAGATAAAACCGAGCTTTTCCCGTGCGTCACGTCGTTGTTGAAAATAAGGATATATTTCCTCTAAATCATGAGCTATACATAAGAACAAACGTTTACTCATTCGGAAACGAGCAGAGAACGTCTTAGGATCATTGTAGGTTGAACGTTCGAAAAAATAATCATTCATCAACCGAGTGTTGTTGCGTCACGATAGTGTTCAATTTGCGTTCTTCGAACAACTGGCCGCAGAACCGGACTCGAAGATGAAGATTGTTATAGAAGTTTTGGTGTGTATGGTTATATAGAGTCTGGCTGTAAAAGATATTACTTTGCTGATTTCCGGCTAAAAGTCAATTTTGAGTTGTTCCGGCTGAAGTCGAAGTTCAAGCGGAAATCTCGAGTTCAAGTGGAACAGGCAGTTCAACCGGAAGAAGCAAATTTTGTCCTATAGTGAATATTCCGGGTGAACTCGATTATCCACAAGATAATGAGTTCAACCGGACTTTTCCTGAGAAGTCTTTTAGATTGTCCAATTCCTGCAAAAGCTTCATGGTTGCTTCTGCATCTACCAAAGCCGCCTTCCTAAAGTAGATTATTGCTGATCACACGCAAGATATCACATCTGTCGAAGTTTATTCTTTCGGTAGTAGTATTTGACTTTTTGTTTAATGGTTTAGATTAAATCGTTAGAGATCAATGGTTGTCATTGATCTCATCTGCACTATATATAGCTTAGTTAGCTCTTTGTTTACACACGGTTCTGGATCACCTTATAATAGTGTAACTTTGAGTTAATGCAGATAGTGCCGAGTATTTTATACTCCGTTGTTACTATCTTTATGCAATCAAACACTTACATTGTACAAGTGAACTAAATTATGCTTAAAAAAAGTGAAATATAACTTCATTCCGCAAGGTTATATTTACCAGTAGAGAGTTTCTTGTTAAGTTAAAATCTTTTTATGATTCTCCAAAATGTTTTCCAAAATTCCAAAAACCAAAGAAATCTAAACCTGTGTTTTCAAAAGTTTATGATGAATGTTTCACTGATCAGTTTGGAAAACCAACTTCAATCAATCCAACTCGTAAAGGCTTTGTTATGTCTATTGTAAGAAGGGTCATTATGCAAATAATTGTCCTACGACAACTAACAATTCATCATCAAATGCCAGACATAAATTGTATGTTGATCTTGATGGCAATATTTTTAGTGAACCAATACCCAACACTAACTTTTTCTGGAAAAAGAAGATTACTTCGGAAAAGTTGGATAGTAGTTCTGATTGTCATTCGTCAGTTGACAATGGTTCACTAGAAATCAAAAACCAAAACAGGAATGGAGATCAGAAGTTGTCTCTGCGGCCAACACAGATTTTGTTGAAGACACTGGACGACCTACCACAAATGTGGATGAGGGTCGGGGTCTAAAGAACTTATTATTTTCCAGTGTTTGCATGTATTTCAAGAAGACCTGTTTGTAATCGAAAGATTGCTGATAGTGAGATACTTGTGGTTTTAAGTTCAAATGCATCGTTCTTATCTTTGAAAAACTGATTTTCAAAAATATCATTTTAAAAAATGTGTCAAGTGTTGATCGATCATTTTCAATATTTGTTTTTCATTTTCTTTCGTTCATATTTTTAGGGGGAGAAAATTTGAAAATCAAAAAAAAATAGTGCTTGTTTGAATTTTAGGGGGAGAATTTTGGAAAATATAAAAAAATTAAAAATTGATAAATTGATCCGACAAAAGCGAGAAATGATAGTACATCAGCATATACGTTTATCTGCCATGGATAGATTAAGTCTAAAGGCTGTAGGTACTTGCATAATCTGTGAATGTGCATGACTAATTTGATATCTTCAAGTAAGATATAAACATAATTCTTGCCTGATGATCTTTGGTTATTTGCTTCTTGATGATTGCTGTGTAATGATTCTGACAAAAATGGAATAAAGAGATATCCTGATGAATGCATGCTTTTATTTTGAAAGATTTAAACTTGTTTGATTTTCTTTATTTTATCAAACGATCGGACTTTCTATGCGTGTCGAAAGATCGACCTGATTGTTGTTCGTTTGAAATTCTGCTTTATTTTCTTTCGTGTTTTCGTATAATTCATCGGACTTTCTCTGCGTATACGAAAGTATCGACCTGATCGTTGTTGAATTATACAACTTTAACTTGTTTTGCTTACTTATTTTCTCAAATACTTGGGCTTTCTCTGCGTGTCCACAAGACCGACCTGATTGCTAGGTATTTGAGGTTCTGCTTTATTTTTGCATGACTCATCAAGGATCATTAAATCTCTAAGAAAATTTACTTCTATATGATAAACATGATGATTTGGCAGATTTATGATAGAGTGGAGGCCGAGTTATCAGTGCATGATAATATTACCTTAAGCAAATCTGAAATAAACATAAATGTTGTATTTGCGATTATCTTGGCTTGCATGCTGATTAAGACCAAAATTGAAATGTGGTAGATGCGTTATGTCTGATATGATCTTGCGTCGTGATCTTTCTCGCAAAAGACAAAAAAAAAGGTGTTTGTTTCTGTATTGCATTTACATTTCATTTCAGAAAATATCAAAAATATTTTTGGTGTGTTTTAGTATAAAATTCATAAAAGCTAAAAACATTTTATTTCTTATTTGTTTTCGATTGATCGACACAAGATACGAAAAAAAATTTCAAAAATATATCTTGGATTCTCAAAGAGAAGTTTTGCGCCAAGATTATTTATGTTAGTTAGGTACTCAAAGGAAAAGAATTAATCACAACTTCAAGTCTTCTGAAGCTGTTGATAAGGAAGAAAGAAACTGTGCATCGTCATATATTCATGATCAAGCTATCATCAAGTTAAGGGGGAGTTTGTTCGAAGAATATGTTTTAACTGGAACAGATACTGCACATGACGAGGGGGAGTTTGTTGATACCTAGTATGTGAGTCATGTGAAGTATCTGAACGAGATGATGTGAAGTTTCAAGATAAGTTCATGCTGCTCGCCAAACTAGGTCCGAACCTGAGGTTCGGACAAGGCGAACTTGGAGTTCGGTGGAGGTTCGGCCCAGACATGTATAAATAGGAACTTGTGCTTTGAATGTTGTAACGGTGAGAGACTAGTTGATAGAGACCAGATCTTAACTATGTGTTTTTTAGAGTGTTTCTCTAGAGAGCTTCATTGGGAGTTTGTAATTGAGTCTTTGTTGATTTCAATAAAACAAACTATTATTTACATCTTGTTTTCATCTCGTTCTCACTCTACGATCAAGCAAACCTCTAGTAAGATCCTTCTTATGGTTTTTCAAGTTCATCAAGTAAAGAAACAAATCTCAGATACTGGTTAGTCATGGATTCACCAGATTTGAAAGTGAAATTTTCATAACTTTGTTTCAAAACATCTTTCTTGTTTTCCTTAACTTCACTGGTTCCTTCATTCATTTCACTCAAAACATTCCACAGACCGTATGCAGTCTTATATCCCTTAAACCCACTTAAGATGGAGTTGGGAAGTGCAGCCTGTAGAGTCCAATATGCTTTGTAGTCAAATTCAAGAGCAGCATAGTCAATGTCTATGTATTTATCTAAAGGTTTTGGAATATTAACTTCTGCATCATTAGCTGATGAAACCATGGGACTGTACGGACCTTCAGACAAGGACTTCCGTATATGGCGATCTAGGCTCCTAACAAAACCTTCCATCCTGAGTTTCCAAGTGTCAAAGTCATCAGGAGTGAACATCGGTGGTTTAATAGTGCTGACGTTTGAAGATCCTAAACTGAGTTCAGTCATTATGAAAAACTTTTGAAAGACGAAAACAACTTTTCAGATATGAAACATAAATGCCAGACACTATTTTTGTCTTTTGCGAAAAAGATCACAACTTGGGATCATATTAGTCATGACATGGTGAACTACACTTCAATTTCAATTACTTTAGCGCACAAGTCATGTCGATTACTGGTATAGTTTGTCCATCTTAAACTCAGGCACAATCATACTCGTAACATCTGGATATGTTATGGTATTGATTAAATTTACTTTGATCAGTGTACCCCACACTATTAGACATACACAGATATGTATTTTCTTATCACACTTTGTGACTTCACTTGTGATTTAACACATAGCGATTGTATTCATGATCTTGTTAACTGTGTTCCATGCAAAAAGAAATAAGAATGTTAAATCGACTACCTTAAGGTTGATCTTTCGATATGCAGATAAGGCCTCGGATTTAACAAAATAAGAAAATAAAAAATAGTTGAAATTGTATAACTCAACAGCGATCAGGTCGGTACTCCTGAACATGCAGAGAAAGTCCGATGAGTTATACTAAACACAAAAGAAAATATAGCAGAACGTCAAACGAAAAACAATCAGGTCGATCTTTCGATACACAGAGAAAGTCTGATCGGTTGATAAAATAAAGAAAATCAAACAAATTTACGTCTTTGCAAAATGAACACATGTATACACAGTGACTTCTCATTTTTCTTTTTCACATATCTTTTTTAATATCTTGAGATACACGTCAAGATGTTATCCACTTGGTTAAGCATTAGTCTTTAATGTATATCACATTTGAGTACTTTTTTATTTAATCCGGAGCCTACCAAGCACATCGAGCAATGATCTTATGGCTTTTTCCAAATATGTGGGATACAGTTTCTCATTTTTCAATGTTTTTATATTTTTCTGTTTTTCAATGTTTTTGTATTTTTCCATTTTCTCCCCCTTAAAATGAAAAGTCTATTTTTGGATTTTCATTTTAACAAAAACACAAAGACACTATTTATAATTTTTCAATTTTCTCTCCATAAACGACATACGAAATGTAAAAGAAAGAAAATTGACCATTCGATACTGATACCTTTCAGTTTGAAACTTTTAGAAAAATTATCAGTTTGTAATATGAAGCAATCAATTTTAAATTACGCAGGAGACTCCACTATCAGTAACCGAGATCTTGGATTCTCGAAGAGAAGTTTTGTGCCAAGATTAAATTAATTTTCAAAAGAAAGGAAAGCCGTGTTTCTGTCTTCTGAAATTGCAGGTTATTCTGTGTTACAAGACTCAAGCATGGTGAAAGGGGGAGTTCGTAATATCTTTCACAAATGGATCTTGAAGTTCAGAGATTGTTTAAAAATGATCCAGCCATGCAAGCTCTATTTCTGACAAGATTTCAAGTTGAAGATCAGACACGACAATGCTGAAGATTGAAGACAGAAGTTTAGTTGAAATAAGATAGATAGATAGATAGATAGATAGATAGATAGATAGATAGATAGATAGATAGATAGATAGATAGATAGATAGATAGATAGATAGATAGACTACACGTTAAGGGGTAGTTTGTTAGAGCATATTCCTATGCTACAATGTGTCTCGTGTATTGTATCTAGTTCAGAGTGTTTTTGTGAGTCTAGGAGTCAACATACCTTAGTGGCCATACCAATGGTATGCCATACCAACTAGTACACCCGTACCAAGTGGTCCGCTACATGGTACGCCGGCCAGTATGTTGATAGTAGAAATAGTTCATGTTAGAGAGAGCTTAGTTAGTTCTGTCATTTTATCATCTTAAGTGTGTGTGTTCTAAGGTGTTCTCTCTCTAGAGCTGTAATCTTTGTGAATCAATAAAGCAATTCTTTATTTACATTCTTGTTAATCGTTGTGACCGGATCATGCAGTAGTAAGGTCCTTCCAGGTACTTACAAAAGTCATAACCTACCCTAGTGAAAATCCCAACCTTGGGAAAGGTAAGAAGAAGATGACTGATTATGAGGTTCTACAGGCAGAATAGGAGAAAATGTTCAAACCTGCTTACAAGAATGTGGAGACTCCTGAAAATAAACAAGCCTGTTCCAGAATGTTTTTATTCCCATTCTTGACAAGTACGGAGAAGAGCTTGATGGAAGGATGTTGAGTCATGTTGCTCAGTTGAAAAATATCAGTAGGTTGCATCTCTAAAGTAGGATCAGATATGTCAGAGACAAGTGGATGAAGTCTAGTTGTCCGAGATAACTCTCCTTGCCGAGGTAACTTGAGTTATCTTGGGCACCTCCATTATCCGTGATAAAAGTTGTGCTTTAGAGATAAAAGTCTCCCGAGGTAACTTATGTCGAGTAGTTTGCTCGTCCTAGATAACTGGTTACCTCGGGTCTTCTAAGCCTTCCGAGATAACTTTACTTTAGCTGATCATCATCATTTTTCAGGAGATATAATTCCTTACAATCTCTACGTAAGATGATGCTTCCAAAATCTTCTAAAAACTTACTAAATAAAAACGGTCAAAATCTTCAAAAACACATATAATCTTCAACAATACTGATTTCTTCTGATATTTATTTGGATTTCTCCCCATATTAAATCTGACCAATCTGTTTGTGAGCATGCACTCCAGTATTGTTTGTTTGTTAGCATCATTCCATTCAGCTAGATTAATATCCATGTGTCTTGTGAATGATCCCTCAGCTCGATGCACTATGTAGCGATCACCGAGTAAGATCCAATTCTACATAGGTGACAGGGCAGTGGGACTTGATAGGTTTAGCAGAAAAGGTTTCCCTTACTGATGTGTCAAAGAGCATCCTTATCTTTAGCATCAAGGACTGCCCTTGAGCACTTAATCTTATACCATCACCAGTTAGATCTCTCACATCACCAAGCTCTAAATCAGATAAATTCCTAAGAGCTTCATCACTGTTGAGTCTCAGAACTTCATTGGTGCTGGTGGTGAATAGGTAGATGTTAGAATCTTCATCAAACTTCCAAGAAAGAATTATTCTTCGTTCAGCATGTAGGTTTTCAGATTCTTTCTTATTTGAAGAAGATTTAAAGCTAGAGGAAACAACTTGAGATCTTTTTCTTTTTGCCATTTTTTTCCTTCTTCTTGAAGTACCTGTTGTTTCTGGTAGGTTTACAGGGTTGATAGGTTCAGTGGGTGTTGAGGATTATGGTGCAGAAGGTGGTTATGTGATGGGATGAGTTGATTTTTGGATTGAAGGAGGTAGAGATGATTCTGTTGTGGGTTGTGGCGTGGGTTTGGTGAGGGGTTCAATGGGTGTGAAATTTTCAGCTCTGTATTTTGGTGGAATCGGTTTGGGTGGTTTGGGCCTTTTAGAGGGTGGCTTTTTGGTTTGAGGTCTGCTGGCGCCCTAGGTGGGTTCCTTTTGGTAGGGATGGTGGAGATTTGTGT
Organism: Deinandra increscens subsp. villosa; assembly: GCA_039602395.1. Lineage (NCBI taxonomy): Eukaryota > Viridiplantae > Streptophyta > Magnoliopsida > Asterales > Asteraceae > Deinandra > Deinandra increscens. The sequence continues at coordinate 55,245,658 of JBCNJP010000003.1, read as the reverse complement.
AGCAGTAGGTGGGATTAATGGTGAATTGCCAAGAAGCGAGTCAATGAGACTCATAGGTTTAGGAGGAGGAGAAAGTGTAACTGAGAAAGCTCCTGGAGGCCTAGGAATTCCTGTTCTTTCGGATATCCTGGATTGCTCCTTTCTTATCTCTTCATACCTATCTCTTAGTGGGTTCAAAGAACAAGTATTTACCAAATCCTTTTCTTCTCTAAGAACTCTATGAAGTACCTTTTGAGAGCTCTTGTCTCCTCTGGTTTTGTTAGAGGAGCCCTAGCTATTTTCTGTGTCTCTTCATTAGCAGATGTTAGACTTATTGCTTCTGGGGTGACCCATCCTATGGCTAAGATTATGTCTCTCTAACTTTTTAGCAGTTTCCAGTTAGCATCATTTGTAGCAAGCCTGATTTTCTCATTTTCTTTGTTCACAACAGTGTTGGCTTCTTTTGCAAATCTTTGATGCCTTTTCTCTTTGGCTTGGTCTAATTTCTCCTTTCTTTCATTTATAGACCTTCTCTTTGCTTCTCTATTTATATCAAAGACAACTTCATTGTCTTGATACAGTTTCATGTTATCATGAAGCATAAATGCCTCAGCCATCTCTCTATCTATCTTTTCCTGTTTCATTCTTGCCATCAAATCTACTGCTAGTACTGAGTTAATCATACTTACATCATCAGCAGGGAGCTATACAGTTAATAGCGCCGCTATAGCGGTGCTATAGTGGTGTTATAGCGGATAGCGGACCCTATGCAAAATATCAGTCTCATATAGCGGTTTAAATATCGGTTCCGCATTTATCGGTCATAGTGGTCGATATAGCACCGATATCGGTCTCATATAGCGGTGCTATAGCGTTTATGAAGGTTTATGGCTGAACTAACTTCTTCCAACTTCCAACCAATGTCATCTGAAGCCATCTTCACATGCATCTATAAACCCTACAAACACTTTTGAGTATTGACGTTTAATGTTACTATTAAATGTTTGGTGTTTTATGTTTCTTATATATAATTATATGTGTATATATATTCATCTATATATTAAAATAACCGCTATATCACCGCGATAACCTATATCTCATATAGCGGTCCTCAACCACTATTTGATTTTGGACCATATTAACTGCATAGGCAGGGAGTATATGGGGTATGGAGCTTTATTTTGAAAAGGGGGAAGCTGAGAAAATTCTGAGTAATAGTTCTTTTAGGAATTGGGGTGGGGGTCATTATAGGCCATATATCATGAGGATGAGTTGCGTGAAATAGCTTGGGTAGTCATCCAAAACTTCCTAGTGTTTCTTATTATTCTCCTCTGGTTATTGTGGTTTTTTGGGTGCTTTCTTTGTGGAAAGTTGCCTATTTTATATTTATCATTCTATTAACCAGTTGGGCATTATTGCTGCTGGTTAATTCAGCTCTAAATAATTGATGGATAGGTTTATTATCGATAAGGTTTAGCATAACTGTTGATACCTGATATGTGTGTCGTGTGAAGTATCGAATTGATTCAAGACAAGTTCAAGAAAAAGTTGTTGAAGGATACTATTCAATGGAGAAGACAAGATTGTGAGTTGGTTGACTTTAAAGTCTCTATTTGTTATGAGCACCTTATGGAGATGGGGCATGTGGTTCAATGGGCTAAAAGTGTCTGGTTTTCACAGAGAATACCGAGACATTGTTTTATTTTGAGGATGGTTCTTCAATGTAAGTTTCTCAGACAAGACTGACTTGACAGATGGAATAGCAATAACGATTCCAAATGTGTGTTTTGTGGAAATCTAGCTGATAGTCACCATCATCTCTTTGTCTAAGGTCGATCTTTCGATACGCAGATAAGGCCTCAGATTTAACAAAAAAGAAGAAAAAAACAAGTTGAAATTGTAAAATTTCAACAACAAGCAGGTCGGTCTTGAGGACACGCATAGAAAGTTTGATTAATTATACGAAACACCAAAGAAAATGAAGAAGAACCTTAAATGAACAACTATCAGGTCGATCTTGTGGATACGCAGAGATAGTCCGATCATTTATGAAAATAAAGAAAATCAAACAAGTTTAATTTTTGCAAAATGAACACATGTATACACAGTGACTTCTCATTAGTTTTCCACATATATTTTTCTTGATATCTTGAGATACACAACAAGATGTTGTCCACTTGGTCAAGCATTAGTATTTAATGTATATCACATTTGAATACTTTCTGATTTAATGCCTAGCCTACCAAGCACATCAAACAATGATCTTATAGCTTTTTCATCTAATTTATCCATGAGCCAGACACGTAAGCAAATGTACCATCATTTCCCAATTATGTCAGATACAATTTCTTATTTTTCAATGTTTTTGTATTTTTCTGTTTTTCTCCCCCTTAAAATGAAAACTTTATTTTTGGATTTTTCATTTTAACAAAAACACAAAGACACTATTTTTGGTTTTTTCAATTTTCTCCCCCTAAACTACATACGGAATGTAAAAGAAAGAAAATTGACCAATCGATACTGATACCTTTCAGGTTAAGCTTTCAGAAAAAACATTCAGTTTTGTAATATGAAGCATTGAATTTAAATTATGCATGAGACTCCACTATTAGTAACTACTTGAAGCTTGAACTTCACAATCGCCGACAGGTCTTCTTGAAGAAACCTGCACACTGGACAAAATGATTAGTTTTTAAATGACCCGAAGCACACAGCTTCTGTTCGGCCAGTGTCCTCACTAATATCATTTGCAGCTTTGCAAACCGCCTTAGGTCGCCACTGCATTTTAACCTTTTCAGTTTGAACTGAGTCATCATCAGGTGATGAACCACCAACAACTGAATCATATTTAAAAAAAGGTTTATTTTGAGACTTAATTTGTGAAGGTGTTGACTCAGTAAAAACTCTGCCAGAGAAATATATGAAAGTGGCATATTTATCAGAAAATGATCGTTTTACAATTTCAGGACAATTTTGTGCCATGTGGCCTTTGCGGTGACATTGATAGCACAAGCGGTATGATCGTTTTGGTTGTTGTTTGTCCTGGTACATGTTCTTCTTCCAAAGTAGTAACTTCATCATAAACTTTCTAAATTTCATCATAAGATTTCTGAAGCAAATCCAACTTTGCTTTTGAATTGTTTAACAGTGCATTAAAATCTCCTATTAATTCCTTAGCTTCTGCATTTTCATTTTGCAGTTTCAAAATCTGTTCTTTATCTTCAACAACCATCCCTTCCAACCTTTTCTGGAACTCGACAAACTCTTTCATCAACAAACTCTTTTGTTTGATTAAATTCTTATTTGTCTTGAAAATCTCATCAAAATCTTCACACTTCATTTTGTAACTTTCTAACTCTTCTTCCTTCTTTTTGCATTCAATAATCAACACGTCTTTTTCTTTAACCGATTCTCGAAGCTTTCTATCCTTTTGTGAACATAATTCACAAGTAGATTCATAACCACTTACTTCAGAACTCAGAATCAATTGTTTCCACTTTCACATTTGCCATCAATGCTATATGTGAATCTCTAGTGAAACTAGTTTCAGACATAGTTTCCATTCTAGCATCATTTGCTTGAGAGTGACAAACAAAAGCAGATTCATCCGAGATATTATTCTCAAAATTGTGTGCCCAATCATCAAAATCTTTATGATCCATCATAGCTATTTTATCCGAATTAGACTTCTCAGATGACGATTGGTTGCACTCACGAGCAAAATGTCCGAATTTGGAACATTTGAAACATTTAAGCTTCGACTAATCCAAACCAAGTTTTTCTCCTTGAAGAATATATTTCTTTCCACGTTTCTTCATAAATCTTCTTCCTCTTTCAATTATCATAGCAAATTGCCAATCCAAATCTAACTTATTCAACTGATCATCATCCAATTGATCTAAATCGTCCCCAAACAAACCATCTTTACCAATTTTACTAAATATTGATCCAGAAGACGATGATATGAAAGCAGATATCAATGCAGCTAGATCTTCAGTGGTTTGAGCAGGAATAGAATTATTTGTTGATTTATCAGGAATAGTAAAACTACAACCTGAAGAATAACCAGAATTGTCACACTTCCCAGCAAGAAAAGCTGTTGGAGCAGGATTTAGAATTGAGCTAACACTTGACTTAAGTTTAGAATTCACGGTGACAGAATTCTCTCTAAAGTATAATTTAGGATTCTGAACAGAAGGACTTGCTGACTTTCTCACAATCATTTCCATTTCCCAAGCTTGTAATTTGCTTGTCAATTAATTGAATGTCCAACTTAAGTAACTTGAATCATTAGTCAACATCATAACATAATTTTCCCATTTATCAGGTAAGGCTTCCAGAAAATTCTCTTTCAATTAATCATCCGCCTTTTCAACTTGTACAATTTTAAGTTCATTTGTTATATGTGAAAACCTTGCGATCAAGTTCGACACTTTCTCATTCTCATAATGCCCAAAATTATCAAATTCCTTCTTTAAAACTTTCTTTCGGGTGTTTTTATATTGCTCATTACCCTTATAACTTTCTGCAATAGCATCCCACAATTCCTTAGAAGTTATATTATTCTTAAACTGATGCATTAAATCTTTAGGCAACGCCATTGTAAGAAAACTATTGCATTGGATACTCATACTCCTTTTCAATTGGAATCCAACAATCAACATCTTGAGAAAAATGTATGATCCAAATCGTTTATTACAATTATGATAATCCTCCAATTTTAGTAACTTGGGAACTTTCCGAGTTGTTCCTATTTCGTTATCATAATTCATCATGATTTGCATTGAAGTCTGAGCAGCTGTAAATGCTTGAAAATCGCTCATTTTGAAGTTAAAATCGAACGTCAAAACTACAAACCCAAAAACAAAGGTCTTAGAAGGGGATATTGGGGGTCGAAACGGAGGGTACTAGCTGATAGGCCAGTAAAAGTGTACATCTCGTCGATACGGTCGTTTTAGCTGGTATTGGGTTCCGTAACTCAAAACAGAACTCAGGTTACGTCAGTTTTAGTGAACGTCACTTTTCTGTTAGCGTACCAAACAATCGACTTCCATACCAATAAACTTCACCGTACCAACCGCGTACCAATTACAAGCAGCGTACTAGTGAACTCAACATACCAAGAACCGGACCAAACCAAGTCAGCGTACCAGTGAATAGTAGCGTACCACCATGGTACGGCGTAACTGCCTACGTACCAATCAGTAACCGTCGCATACCACTGTTGATGATTGTCTTCCGTACCAACACTCAGCGTACCAAACACTCTATGAAGATTTCCTTGTGTACCAGTGGATCATCCAGCGTACCATGAAACTCATCGAGCGTACCAGTAGCGTACCAAAGACTAATCGACTGAATTTGTAACAGTAAGTAACAAAAACACACTAGAAATTTTTTCAATAAAGTTCGACCTCAGAAACACTTGGTATTGAGAACAATTGATGAAAAATGATCAAAACCCACTTTCTCTCACTAGAAAAATCCGAGTTTGATCAAATCAAAGCAGTAGAGCAACCTCGCTTGCTCTGATACCACTTGTAAGTACACGGAAGGATCTTACTAGTACATGAATCGATCAATACAACGAACATGAATGTAAATAAAGCTTTTCTTTATTGATTCACTGAGATTACAAGGATCTAGAGAGAGACACACACTCAGTTTACACACAGTTAAGAAGATAGAAATGACAGAACTAACTAAACTCTCTCTAACACGAACTATTTATAGTAACCACTAAGTCCAGCATACCAACCAACATACCATTGGTACGTTGGCTCCGTACCAACTGGTACGACCCATGGTACGCAGACCCTAAGACTCACACAATATGCTCTGATCTAGATACAATACACGAGACACATTGCAACATAGGAATATGCTCTAACAAATTCCCCCTTATCATGTAATGTATCTATGCTAACTAAACTTTAGTCTTCAATCTTTAGCATTGTTGCATCCGATCTTCAACATTAAACTTTTTTCCAGCAATAGAGCTTGCATGGCTGGATCACACTTGAACAATCTTTGAACTTCAAGATCCATTTGTGAAAGATACTTCAAACTCGTCCTTTCACCATGCTTGAGTCTTGTCAAACAGAACCTGCAATTTTAGAAAACAATAACGCGGTTTTTTTTTCTTTTATGAAAAATTAATTTAATCTTGGCGCAAAACTTCTCTTTGAAAATCCAAGATATAAAAATGGATAAAAGTTGCAAAAACGTAGGGGAAATGAGGCTTTGATATATAACCTTTTGTTCAACTTAACCGGATTTTAAATATATAAGTGAAAGGTTGATTAAAATAAGAGGAATAAAATATTCTAGTAAGGTGATTAGAGCAAACGAATATTGGAAATTTCTCCCTTTCTATGGTAATCATGATGACTAGCAAAAGGTGGAATCTACTTGGTTTATTCTTTGGATGATTTTATGGAGCTGTCTCATTGACCAGGCAAATGAGGTTTGGAGTTTTTGCTTGATGTTGTTCTTAATGAGGATTAGGGTTATGATGCTGATTATATGGGTTCTTTGGGATCTTACTTGGGGGATTGGGAAACATTATGGGGAGGGGGAGGCAGGATATGGGCTCCCCCATATTGTGTGAGTTTTGGGGAGGGGTGTGGGATTGGTTTGGGTACACAATGCACCCTATGAACTTCATTTCTTTTAATAGATGTGTTGAGGGGTTTAAGGTTTGCTTAATATATGTGGAAGGTGGTTGCTAAATTATGTGGAATAGAAAATCTAGGATCTAGATGGGGGTACTTTTGGGCCAATAACAATGAGGTTTGGTTTTTTTAAAATACTTGGGTAGTCATCCGGTGCTTGGTAGCACTTCCTTGCTTCTTCTCATGTTTTTTGTGTTATGTTTCTGTTCTTCAAGATATTCTGATGGGTGTTTGGATCATTTATGATCTAATCGCTATTTCAACTATCATGTATTGGTGGTTTAAGAATCAGTGGCAAAAGTTTTGCACTCACCCGGGTGTAAAATGGTTGGAGCAAGTCAAGATAGATAGGATTCCCTGTTCATTCCTTTTTTTATATTTTAAGATCCTTATCTTGGCTTGCAAACCTAAGTGGTTATACATATTTGTTCTTAGCATTTTCTGTTTTTATTCTTTTGTGTCTTCAATCCATTTTGTCATGCTATTCATTATATGCTTTTGTGTAACTTGTATGTTATTTAGTCACAATGCTGAGATTCCTTTGAGAGGAATTGAACACGCGAACAAACTTGTATGCTATTTGGTCCCAACGCTGAGATTCCTTTGAGAGGAATTGAACACGCAGACACACTTATATGCTATTTGGTCCCAACGCTGAGATTCCTTGAGAGGAATTGAACACGCAGACAAACATTCATGCTATATAGCTGTCTCATGTTATTTGATCACTTGATGATAATTGTTGGCTTATTTATTTAACATATATGACTTTGCAAACCCTATCAAACCTATGACTCACCAACCATATACATAGTTGACATTTTTCGCTTGGTTTTCATGAATATGGACATCCAACATAAGTGTTGATTACAACTAGGAGCTTGTGGACCTAGTTAGAGTTTATATCATCATTTAAGCATTGTGCCTTGTAATAGACGTTTAAGCTTATAGTTAATAATAAAATATGGTTTTCCTTTTATTTCCTTGTGCTTCTATACTCTTTTCGTGACACCTCGATGTTTCCGGCATCGGTCAGGGTGTTACAGCATTCCTGCTCACTTTGTTTGTTACTTCCAGAGTGGTCCTCTCGAGTTCCTTATGGGGAGACAAGAGGAACGTGAGATAGGCTTACAGGCTGAAAAGTGGCCATCCTCGCCTGACAAGTGACAATCTTAAGGCAAGCACCTAGATCCATTTTACCAAACCAACCACTGGTAAGTCCTCCCAAGCGAAATTAACCTCTGATTAATTAAAACTTAAAACCCATATTATTTATTTTCTTTTCTTCTTTTATTCGATCTCTTAGTTAAATCAACCATTCACTAATATATTTAAAAACCGGTTAAGTTGTTAACAAAAGGTTATATATCAAAGCCTCATTTCCCCTATGTCCTTGGACGACCTCGGTTTCTTACCTTTACTATACTACGCCACGATGGGTGCACTTGCCCGTGGTGTATGGTGATTGTTAGTTATTGAGTTTTATAAGTTTAAAAGCTTGAGCACCAGTGGTGTCGAATCTGACCCATAATTGTCATATTTTTATATACACCATACCGCACACCAACACCTTTATAAAAGAGTGTTTAGTTCACATCCCCACCAATGTGGGATGTTACAATCCTCCCCCCTTAAGGGACAAACGTCCTCACTGTCACACTGGCCGACGACTGGATCTGATACCAATCTGTCACACCCCCGCAAAACCACGTAATACCCGCGAACGGAGGCCTGAGACACTTCAAACATGCTACATTCTTGACTCAACGTTTTAAAACCACGTTTGGATACCAAAGTATCAAAAGATTTATCAGAGTTATAAAAGTCTTAAGTTTTAGCGGAATCATTTCAATAAGGTTTTAACAAGTCATAAGCGGAAGTGACAATCATAAGAAAATAGTTAAAAGTGTCAAAAGATGAATGATCATATGAATGATCCTAACGTGCTCCTTAGCTGCTCGTAAGAACATGAGAAGAACATACTAAAAAGTGTCAACGCTAGGTTGGTGAGTTCATAAGTTTGAGCAGATAAATAACATTTATCAAAATAGTTCTTTAACCAATTACCCTCAACGATGCATAACCTAAGCAGGGATTCCACCCTAAAAAAGCTGATATTTATACCCGTGGGTAGCTAGCCCATAAGACTTTTATAACACCATAGGGTTCGTGAAACCATTACTGACAACTACTTTTCCTTTGAGCCGTACTGTTTGCAAGTATGATTGTGCTAGAGACAATATAATACCGTCCCCGCTTCCAACGGTCCAGTAGGGCTTGTCAGGCCTAGTAGATCTACCTTATAATTCCCTGTTGTAAATTATTCATGGCTCACTTCTCTGAAAAGACTTTCAGCAAACGTTTCATCCATGGTTTATAAAGCGTTGGTATAAATCATCAAGTTAAATTATAAAACAAGTTACCGTATGTCTTCTCCCCTGAAACCGTAAACAGTTAAAACGTGGGGTATGAACGTACCTTAGGGTGCAATTTAGTATTTCCAGTAACCAACCAAACGATAGCAGCGAATCTTCTTAGACATCACCTATGACACGTAATAGTGTGAGTGTTGACCAACGGTCCCGATTGTTGGATATTATATGTCCAGACTAGACAATATCTAAGAACCCGACCCGGTTGTGGCCTGTAAGAGTTACACTGAGGGCAACGAGAACCGAACACGTTTAATTAGTAAACGTCGTTCTGTGAAAACTAGAAATGATTTAATATTGTTATTTATATAATGATATAAATAATAATTAATAAGTTCCTAATATTATTAATTTATTAATAATAAAAGCATAAATTAATTATTAATTGTTAATAATTATTTATCGGTGGAATAATAATAATGATTATTATAAACGTTAATTAGATAAATAAGTTTATTTAATTAATGTGGTGGATGGATAATTAATGAGGTTAAATAAATCTATTTATTTAACTGATAATTATCCTTATGGATAATCATAGTTTATATAAATTAGTTTATTTAAGGATTATCTAGAAAACTGGATGGATAATTGAGAGAGATATTTAAATCAGTTGTGGTTTATCTACAACTAATTAAAATATAAAGAGATAAACCAAACCAGTTGTAGGGTTATCCACAAACTGGTTGGTTATATAAACAAACCTAAAATTCAGATTTCAGGTTACAACAGTTTTACAAGAAAACTCAACCTCTCTCTCTCTCTCTCGCGAACCGCCGACCGCCGGCCACCCTTAGCCCGCCACCGTCGTTTTCCGGCATCCCTGCCGCCGCGATCAACCGCCGCTGCCGTCTGCCGCCAACCGTCGCTGCCGTCCGCCGCCAGCCGCAACCGGCCACCACTACACCGCCGCTGCACCACCATCGCACTGTCGCTGCCTTCGCCGCACCACCGCAACCCCGCTGCGCCACCGCCATTCATTCGTCGGTTTCCCGGGATTGTTTCTCCGGTAAGTTTTCTCAAACCCTAGCGCTTGTCTCGTTGAACCTCGGTGTCTCGAACAGTTGTGCAACACATCCGACTGTTCAAGTGTTAGGACAAGTTTCTGTGTGTAGCCGTTACTGTACGAATAGAATAGATTGAATGTATAGGGTTTATTGTATGTGAGAGGATCAACATACTAACCAGCGTACCAGATGGTACGCTGGGTGGTCCGCTCGTATCATCTGATACGGAGCCTATGTGGTACGCTGACCATCCAACCTATAAATAGGTGTTAGTATGTTGATCATCTCTAAGTTTGTTCATTTCTCTGTGTGGTCTTAGTGAGAGAGGAGGTTCTGTCCAAACCTCCTCCAGAGCTCAAATCGATGTATACTTCATTCGGTTCTTGTAATCATTTGACATCGATTAATGACAAACTTCCGTCTCTATCATTCTATGATCTGGAAACGATCCATATATGGTTTTACAACTGGTATCAGAGCCGTTGGTTCAATTTCCAGATCACATTTTTGTTTTTGAAGTTTTGGAGACGTTAAAAACTCAAATTAGGTGAGACTCCTTGAGTTTTTGGTCGATTTTTAGTGAATCGAACCTTCCTGAGTCATTTTCGCACCTAACAGACGTGTTTGATTGAAGAAATTCGACAACATTTTGAATCTGGAGTGAAATTTGAGAATTTTGCGTTTTTGAGGTCTGGTCCGCGGTTGGTCCGCAGCTTGTCCGCCAGGCAATCTTCAACCGCCGGATCAATTGATTCATCCGCCGGATCAGATGGTCAGGAAGACAATCTTCAACGTGATCCGGAGCAGTTATTTTCTGGTCCGCGACGGTTACGCCGTATCAGGTGGTCCGCCGGATCACCTGGTCCGTTGACTTGTTGATAAGTAATCAAATGGTACGCCGTATCAAATGATCCGCCAACAATGTTGATCCGCTGATTATTGATCCGTTGAAGATTTTGGTACGTTGGAGCACGGCCCCAGCCAGGGGCTCTGCCCCTTGGACCCCGCCAGGGGCTGCCGCCCCTTGGACCCCGCTTCTCGGGGGCGCTGCCCCCGAACCCCCGTTAATCAGTAATCAACATCTGGGGGTTGTTTTCGGGTATGGGGAGAGGTCGTGGGAATTTCAATGATTTAAATAAGTTATCGAGTTTACCCTTGATTCGATAGCTGTGGGTTATTATGATTGAAGATTTACCAGATTCCGATGCTTATCAAGAATTAGTCGTCGAATTTCTGAAAAAGATGTTTGTGAGTATTCATTGTTCGTGATGATGGACAGAGATTCATGAACACTTGTTTCTGATGATGGACAGAGATTCAGAGACATGGATATGATTACTTACAAAACTGAAGAAAATATGTGATTCCATTGCAAGCTACTTGAAAAACACACATTGCTTGCTGGGTTGGAATCGAGAATTGAATATGTCACTTGTTTAGGGGGAAATTGAGACCCTTGTAAATTTCAAAGTTTCACAATTGAAAAAGTGAATATTCAAAAGCAATCAATTCGGGGATGATGGTGATTTTTGATCTTCATGGAAAGGTGCTGTATTCTGATGTTCGTGCAAACCGATATGTCAAAGTTTTCGATTATGGTTTGGAACTCTCTAATCAAATGCCCGATACATTGTTAAGTCATGAAGTTGACGTTATAGTCTATGATTGTTGATATATTGGGATGGATTTCATTCTGAAGGGGAATTTCTACGATTGAAGATGCTGATCGTGTCTGTTTTCATCAAGATCAGAATGTATTACAATTTGATGAAGATTAAAGATTTCTGTAAAATGCGGTGATGCTTGTGGTTTTTGTTTTTTATTCATGACGATTAAATGAAGTGAACCTGCATCTTGATGTCGTATCCGGTGGGTGAGGTAATCCACTAGGTTAAAGATATGTTCTTACCGTGGATATGCTTGAAGAAAGGGGGAATTTTGTTGATTGTGATGATTGTACAAAATTGCAAGCTGTTTCCTGCATACCTGAAGTTTCGGTCAAGGGGAGTTTGCTGAAGATAGAGGCGTCTGCAGCAGACTGACTGAAGATTGCTTGAAGTTAAAAATTTACTTTCGACAGTAACGTCCAAGGGGGAATTTGTTAGGACAAGTTTCTGTGTGTGGCCGTTACTGTACGAATAGAATAGATTGAATGTATAGGGTTTATTGTATGTGAGAGGGTCAACATACTAACCAGCGTACCAGATGGTACGCTGGGTGGTCTGCCCGTATCATCTGATATGGAGCCTATGTGGTACGCTGACCATCCAACCTATAAATAGGTGTTAGTATGTTGATCATCTCTAAGTTTGTTCATTTCTCTGTGTGGTCTTAGTGAGAGAGGAGGTTCTGTCCAAACCTCCTCCAGAGCTCAAATCGATGTATACTTCATTCGGTTCTTGTAATCATTTGACATCGATTAATGACAAACTTCCGTCTCTATCATTCTATGATCTGGAAACGATCCATATATGGTTTTACATCAAGATCTAAACACTATTGGTTTAGATCGAGTCATAATTTAGATTATGACAATCAGATAAACTTGTTGTATTCAATTACCACAACTTTATCTGATAAAATAAAAGTAAATTAAATATATATATATAATGTAAATATATATTTAATTTAATTAACAATATATATATATGTATATCTCGATATATATACATATATATATAGGTTTGGGTTCAAGTAAAAAAACATTTTAGCCTAGGAAGCCTAGGATACAATCAGAGGATGCCACATGGATTATAATCATTTTAGTAATTAGGGACAAATCTGTAAACTACTCAATCCCTATAATTAAGTTATAATTAAAGTCTGCATATTTTGTGGAGGAGGTTACGATTTTTTCTCAACAATTTAATTGGTGCGCAGAAGATATTATTCCACGTAAATCAGAGAGATCGTAATCAGAGAGATAGCAACTCAATTGTTGCGCATTTTAGAAGAGTAATTGGGTGTCGAAAAAACACACAAACACCAGGATGAATTCAATCATAGATCAAGATTCAGGCATGTATTATTGTTGCTCTTCAACGCAGTAATGGTTAACAGATTTGTGATATGTATTATTCATTCAATTTTAATCTTTTTTACCTTTTTTATCCCATATCTGTTGATTATATCCCCGTAGCAACAAAAATATATCTTCAATTCTCTCAATTCAGATCATTTCTTGCTAGAATTCTATATATTGACGTTTTTTTCATTATATCAATAAAATATATATATTTTGGTTGCAATCAATGTTGACGTTATCACATTCTTTGTTCCCGTTTACTGTTTCTGTTTGAAAACTCATAAATGAATGTCAATTATTCATATGGGTTGTTCACTGTAACATTTAGACATTCACAACCGTATAAAGTTGTTGTTTTCTTGATGTGTTAGGAGCGTTTTTATGCTCAGTTAAATATGCAGTTAGTGATGAATGTGCAGTACATTAATCCATCTTTTTAGTATCATTGAAGTGTTATACATGCTTAATATTATGTGATAGGAAGATAATAAACATAAAGAATGCAGTCTGTGTACATGTTGAACAATATTGTGTTAATGAAACTCTATAAAGTTGTTTGTTTTGTTGATGTGTCAACACTCTTTTTTATAATCAGAAAAATATTTATTTAGTGTTATGAGGTGTAATTACTTTATGTGTGTTAACCATTCATTTCAATGCTTTTTTGTAATACCTATATCCTTATCAATCATGACGACAACTCCACTATCATTAGCATTACCTATATTTTGATCAGGCATATTTACTGTGTCAGACATGAATTAGTTTCAGACATTCATTGTGTCAGGAGATAACTTTAACACATTTAGAACATTGTGTCAGACATTGGAATGCTTATTTAGATCCACACCTTTTACAATACGTTCAAGCACCACCTGTTGTGTTAACCATTTATTTTGTATGTTTTAGGTGTTAAACATGCTTAATATTGGTGTGTCAGGAGGCATACTAACACAAAAAAGATGGTCCATTTTTATATACATGTTCAATAATGGTCCATTTTTGGAAGTGTGTTAGGATTTTTTTAATACCTATATCCTTATTAATCATGACAACGACTCCAATATCATTAGCAATACCTATATTTTCATCAGACATATTTACTGTGTCAGACATGAATTAGTTTCAGACATTCATTGTGTCAGGAGATAACTTTTAACACATTTAGAACATTGTGTCAGCTTATTTAGATCCACACCTTTTACAATACGTTCAAGCACCACCTATTGTGTTAACCATTTATTTTGTATGATTTAGGTGTTAAACATGCTTAATATCGTTGTGTCAGGAGGCGTACTAACACAGAAAAGATGGTCCATTTTTATATACATGTTCAATAATGTTATGTTTTACTTTATAAATATTTGTAATTTTTTTTCACATAGATGGTCCAGCTTATATTGAAGTAGGCGTTCAACGTTTATCTCCAACTAGTGGAAAGAGGTACTATACCCCAGTTGTTGCGGATTCATTGAAACCTGCCAAAGGCATGATATTTCGAACTCATGAAGAAGCCTATGTTTTTTACCACAAATATGCATTGGCTGGTGGTTTTTCTATCCGTAAAGCTACGGGATACACTCCTAAAGGTGTTACGAGGTCTAAATACTATGTCTGTTCCAAAGAGGGTATGAATTATGGCAAGGTCGTTGATACATTAGATGATGATGGTAACAGGAAACCAACACGTAGGAAGCCTTCTAAGAGAATAGGCTGTTTGGCCCTTATTAAAGTTCGACTAGAAGAGGATAACTTGTTCCATTTATATGAGTTTGTAGAAGAACACAACCACAGCTTTGTCCACCAGAAAGATATTCATCTAATATCTGCTGCTAGAGGGTTAACATATACACAAGAGAAGTTTATTCATGGTCTATCTAACATCAACATAGGCCCTGTTCGAGCATACAACATTCTGAAGGAATTGTATGGCGGTTATGATAAGATTGGTTGTACCAAATCTGATGTAAAGAATTTTAAGCGTGATATCAATTTGTACATCAGGGAGCATGATGCTGAAATGCTTGTGCAGCGTTTGTTGAGAAAGAAAGAGTATTTACCCAACTTTTCATGTGACTATACTACATCTAATGATCGTAAATTGAAGGGACTGTTCTGGGCTGATGAGGAGCATAAGAAAAATTACTTCACATTTGGTGACGTCATTGCATTTGATGCCACCTATCGTTCTAACGGGTTAGAAACATTATTATTTATTTTTAACTGTCTTTCTTGTTTGATTCACATAACATCTCAGGTACTAATGGTTAATCTTTTTCATTTTCAATTAGTTGCGGTATGGTGTTTATACCATTTATGAGGATTGACAACCACAACAGGAATGTCACACTCGGTGCTGCTCTTCTCGGATCCGAAACAGCAGAATCTACACGTGGTTGTTGACTTGTTTCAAGAAGGCTTTTGTTTTTTATCCGCTAGTTATTGTCACTGACCAAGACCCTGCAATGAAGAAGGCGGTGGATCTTGTTTTCCCTAACAGCCGTCATAGACTATGCATGTGGCATATTTGGCAAAAAGTCACCCCAAAGGTTTTGTTCATGAACATTTTTATCTACATTTTTATCTGTATATTAACTTCTAGCTGTGTATTTCCTAAACAATGCTTGCATTGTGTCAGGATTTACACATACCTCTGTGTAAAATGTGACAAGACTAGTTTATTTTTATTATTATCAGTTCTCGTGTTTTATGCATTTCTGTTCTTCCTCATGATTCCTAAGCAATTCTTGTATTGTGTCTGGATTTACACATACCTCTGTGTAAAATGTGTCAATACTAGTTTATTTTTGTTATTATCAGTTCTCGTGTTTTATGCACTTCTGTTCTTCCTCATGCTTCCTAACCAATGCTTGCATTGTGTCAGGATTTACACATACCTCTGTGTAAAATGTGTCAAGACTAGTTTATTTTTATTATTATCATTTCTCGTGTTTTATGCATTTCTGTTCTTCCTCATGATTTTTAACAGGTTGGATCTAACATATGCAACAAAACAGACTTTAAGAAACGCCTAGCTGCTATTGTGTGGGCAGAATCTATTACAGAAGATTCTTTTGAGGCTCAATGGAAAAGTATTATGACAGAATACGAATTAACGGATCATGAATGGTTAACATTAATATACAATGCTAGAGAGTTTTGGATCCCTGCTTATTTCATGCATCAAGAAATGTCTGGGCTTATGCGGACATCTTCCAGGTCTGAGAGTGAAAACCATTTTTTTGGTAAATTTTGCAATCCTACTTGTACTCTGGTTGAGTTCATGAGTCATTTCGATTCTGCCATGGAGGCTTAGAGACACCAGCATCGAATAAACGACCATGACACAAGGTATACAAGGCCAAACACATGGACAGATTATGTGTTAGAGCACGAGGCAATACAGATATACACACAGACTGTATTTTTTGATGTTCAGATTGAAATAGATGCTGCAATCCGCAAATGTATGTCAGCGTCATGGGAAGATGTTAATGATTTCAGGATCTATCAAATTAAGGACTATCGGCAGCCTTGTTCCACATTGTTCCAGGTATTTACATTGTGTTGATGTTGTAACAAATTTTCATATGTGTGTCAAGATTACTTTTTTTTTCATTGTCTCATTGTCACTTTTTAATGGTTTTTTAATACAATCAATATAACATCAATCATTATTTTTGTTTCAATTGTGCCAGGTTATGTTCCGGATAGAGGACATCACTGTGTCATGTAGTTGTCGTAGATTTGAAATGTACGGATTGTTGTGCAGACACATTTTTTATGTGCTCAGGTTTAATGATGTTCTTGAATTTCCAAAGCAATACGTATTAAGGAGGTGGACACGGGATGCTGTTCCTAATGTTGCCAACCTCTGCTAGATGGTATCCGAGGTGCTGATGTTGACGTCGATGCGGTTGTACGAGACATAATGTTCTCAACTGAATACATTGTTAACAAGTTGGTTAAGGACATGGATAAGCTATGCTTGTTTAGGGACAACATAAAGAAGGAGATGTGTGAAGCTGATAAGTTACCTGTAGTTTTACCGGGACCCAGACCAAAAGATCGTATGGCTATTTATGCAGGTTCTACACAACCATCTAACACAACTATACGAGTCCCTCTTGGCACTAGATTTAAAGGTTGTGGTCCCGGAAAACGTTTGAAGTCAGCTCGTGAACAAGCAATATCTCAAAGCGGAAAGAAACAAAGGAAATGCTCGAAGTGTGGTGGTGTTGACCATAACGCACGTAATTGTATGGTTGGTATACAACAGCCCTATAATGACAATGGTGGGACCACATCTGCGGACATTTCACCCCATCAAGAGTCCTGATATTCATTAGTCTCACAAATTATCCGTTTCTTATTTTCAAATAACGGGAGTTTGATGACTTTTTAATATTATGTTTTCTGTTTAATAGACGGTTCATGTGTTATGTATTGATTTGGATCTCTTTTTTTTTCTTTAAGCATTTCAATGCTTTTTTGTAATACCTATATCCTTATCAATCATGATGACGACTCCACTATTAGTAGCAATACCTATATTTTGATCAGGCATATTTAATGTGTCAGACATGAATTAGTTTTAGACATTCATTGTGTCAGGAGATAACTTTTAACACATTTAGAACATTGTGTCAGACATTGGAATGCTTATTTAGATCTACACCTTTTACAATACGTTCAAGCACGACCTGTTGTGTTAACCAGTATTTTATTACATACAGGATGAGCCACCATATATAACATTATGGGTAACTGGAAAATACAACGTACTTGCTACCCCTAATTTTATTTATATTTCTACTACTAAACAGATGAACAGTTCTGGATTTTCATTATCTTTACCATTACCCTATCAATTCATTCCCAATATTTATATTTTTAATATGTTTTTTTCATAACCAATCATGTACAGGTCTCTGGTCATATTGTTTGACATGTTTTTTTCTCAAAAATAATTCAAACAGGCTGACACACTACATTCTCGTACATTCATCTAAAACTATCAGGTATGCAATGTTGTATATTATCCAATTTCAGGTCTTTTACTTTGACACATTAATAGCGTCTCAATTTATTTGTCAAACTATACGAAATCTATTCAAATAATATCAAGTTTATAACATCCATCCTGACACAAATCAACCTCCTTCATTGATATTGTGTCAATGTTTCTGACACAATATCAAGAAACTACCACGCAGACACAATCCATTCTAACATTGACATTGTGCCAATGTTACTGACACAATATCAAGAACTACTTACCCACTATGGTTATAGACAACCACCTGATCTGTTTTTCAGAATTTTATTAAAACCACAATGACACACTACGAACTTGTACATTCATCAATTTGAAAAAAAAAATTGTTTTGTGCGTTAGTGTCATATCATCATTGTGTCAGGCTAGTCATCACGCATACACAATAAATTTTACCATTATTATTGTTTCACTGTATCTGACAAAATACATATAGCTTATTCCAAATGGGCCATTATACACTCACCTTGATGCGTCGTTTACAATTTTCCAACAGCCATAATGACACACTACAATCTTGTACATTCATCATAATCAATTGAAGGTTGTATTGTGTTACATTCTAACATCATCAATTATGTGTCAGGGTATGTTTTATACCACACCTCATCTGTTACCAATTTATTTATCACATCATCAGTGCCTCATGCTTTTCGTCACATCTTCATTGTGTCAGGAATTTTCACAATAACCTGTTATGTTAATACCCGACAACAAACTGCATTATTAATCATCTAATCTAAATACACAAGTTTGCCAACTAATAACACAATTACATAACATTCATAATAAACACATAATTATTCCATATCCCAAAACAAAGTTCCACTCCAAAACATAACATAAACAAAAAAAAAAGAGTTGGCATTAGCAAACACAACCAAGCTACCAACGCTTTGTTCTTTATTATTAAAGCAAATACTACCTACTACCTTCCCTTGTTCAAATCATTCTTCTCCAATACCTTCAGCCTTCCTTTAATCTTCTTAAATGCAGCATCACGAATCGCCCTCCGCACATTCACATCATTATCCATGTATGATCTCATTTCAACTTCAACGCGCATCTTCTCTGTATTTATATCATGCAACACCATCTTCGCAACCTACTTTCTCCTCAAATCATTCAACTCCATTTGCCGTGGCAACTCCTCGTTTGACAACAAGCACTTCCAATATGTAACCTCAGTTCCTTCAAACGTCTCCATGTGCCGCATAACATATACACCTGAATCAACAAAATTATCTATATCCATCCATGGCATCTGTAAACACTTTATTTCCGACCCCTTGATTTTTGACGCTCTTGGATGTTTCTTTTCCTTCAAATATCCAGCAAACACACCCGTCTGCACGATAAACATTTGTATGTAATCAGACTGATGAATAAAAGTATATGAGCAAATACATTATTGTTTACTTATTAATATATGTCGTACCAACAACTCCGGCCATCCGAAATATATGTTGTTGTGATCAGCATCCAGGTTTTTGTTATTATCAAGTAGATAAATTTCTGGATTGCTCAGCTTAAAACACAACAAATAGTAGCCTTCCCCAAATACATATGGTATGAACACCAGATCGATCCCCTTCAACGACTTTAGTCCAGCTGCCTTTAATGTTTTGTCCATCATTGGCCGGAATAAAGCAAGCCTAGCATCACAACCCATATGTCCTCCATAAATTCTCTGGTTTGACAAAAAAATTTGAAATAACAAAAACCTCAATTAGTATTGTATAACTCATAAATTGTGTCAGCTCATACCATTCCAATTTTTTTATAACATTTGCTAAAATCTTTTAACTATTCAAATATATTTATTGTCATGTCATAATATATTTACATCCATGTGTACATAAATGTGTTCATTCTAACAATAACATGTATAATACATAACTTACTCATATAGTTGGTTGTGTTATAGCATTCATTGTGTCAGCCATTCAATGTGTCAGATAATAAATATAGTTACCAATATTGATTTCCAGATTTATATAAATTTACTAAGTTCACATTGACTTATCAATCACATTATACATCTAACTATTCACATAGGAGGTGTGAAATTTACTTACCACATCCACAACCAAGCTAAACAACCTTGACATAGCTCCTGTACTTCTGAATTGGTCCTCGTAATTCTGCACCACTGCCCATCCATTAACAACTTCCGGATGTACGCTCATACCTAGAATCAAGCTCTCCATCATCACTCTACTTATTGAACCACCGTATTTGCTTGTGAAGACTACAGTATCACTGTTCAGATTAAAATTAAAAAAGTTAGTCACATGTAAGTTGTATATATCTAACAAATACACATCACTGATGCCAACCTACTAGTCCGGATAATATGCGCTAAACATGAAGTGTGCTACATTACTTTCTGTTAATGTTTACGGCTTCCCCAAATCCACCCTTCTCTTAACATACTGCGATATTAAAACCTCTGCAATTTTCCATTTTCTTTTATTCCTTCCAACTAATTCATTATCTTCCAATTATACAACCGATGTCAAGTTAACGGGTATTTGTTGTTCTGGAGTCTTAAACATTTCTTCGTTAACTGCACAATTACCGACATTGCCAGTCACTTCATCCTCCTTGTTTCCATGTTCTTGCTGCTCATCATCAGAAAATATACTAGACTTATACACAGTTCTCTCAACTTTGTCCTTCTCTTCTGCCACCAATTTTTCTTTCAGATAACTATCAGTTGCTTTCTCTACTGCCTCTATCGTACCAGGAATTACAAAAACTGGAGTAGCCATTGTCCGTATTTCTTTGTCCATATCATGTTCAAGCTCAACACCATGCCCAGCATTTGACAAATTTCCTACATCTACAGTATTCAAGTTAGATGCCATCTTCTGTAGTGTTACCTCCCAATCTTTTTTCTTTATCTTGATGGCATCACTCTCTGGGTGTTCAATGCTTGCCAGTCTTATACAATCCGTAACACCTTTACCAGCTTCACAGAAATTATTAATGAGTATATCTATTTCGACAAGGTGTTCCTGTAAGAAAACATTATGAACTAACTTTGAGTTACTATACATTTTTCTTTATACATATAGACTATCTAAAAAACAAAACATGTATTTTATTGTCTGTACTTACAATCTCGCTCAATTTCTTTCTTCCGGCATCATTCTTTACTTTTATGACTTCTTCTACACATTTTTCATGTGGTGTCTGCTCATTTGAAGCCAACCCATTGATCTCACCCTCCTCATCATTATCATCCCTCACATCCTCATTAACCACATCTACACCCTCCGTTACCACATCATATTGTGTACACGATCGCAACACTACCTCCCCTTCCGCGTTCCTCTCCAGTTGTGTTTGTGTCACACATTCATCTTTGAAATCTTGTATATCCTGGCTATCCATCACCCAATTGGAGATGTGCTCAAAATCTGATCCTTCTATGAGTTCACCACTATTATTGTCCACTGACAACACATTAACAGGCATCACAGCACTCAACCCTTCATGACCAAGACCTCCACGTAAAATACCCATTCAAACATTTTTTAATAGTGTTAATTAGTTCCGCAAAACAAATCCACAAACTTTTATATATTTTACAAACTTTTGTCGTACCTTGCATACCAACATCCATATCAATCATGACGATGTCTCTACTATCATTATCAATACCTATATTTTGATCAGGCATATTAACTGTGTCAGACATGAATTAGTTTCAGACATTCATTGTGGCAGGAGATAACTTTTAACACATTTAGAACATTGTGTCAGACATTGGAATGCTTATTTAGATCCACACCTTTTACAATACGTTCAAGCACCACCTGTTGTGTTAACCATTTATTTTGTATGTTTTAGGTGTTAAACATGCTTAATATTGGTGTGTCAGGAGGCGTACTAACACAAAAAAGATGGTCCATTTTTATATACATGTTCAATAATGGTCCATTTTTGGAAGTGTGTTAGGATTTTTTTAATACCTATATCCTTATCAATCATGACAACTCAAATGTATTATATGTAACACAACAATTAAATAGAGTGTATATTGTGTCATAACACTTCCTGTTCAAAATTTTACCGCCAAGAATGTAAGCGGTCCATTAAAGGCTCTAGTTGGTATCCAGTTGTTCCTAGTTCTTTTCAAGCAGTGTATCAGGTAGACACACCAGTTCATACGACTAACTACACTGTCCGTCGTTATAGATGTCAGAAATCGTTGGTTTATAGTCGAACTCTGCATTGTTTCAATAATAACAGTATTGAACACCACTAGAAAATTTAACACAAACTCCCTCACACCACCCTTATTTTTTTCAAACACATCAACTACCCTTGTCAACTTTATTTTCAGACTATCATCACCAAACTGCTCCCGAAAATCCGCAACCACCGGATCACTGGTATTCGGTTTGAATATCTCTTCTACATAATCTGGACCATTGGGGATGCCAAGCACGCGATGCACCAAACTAGGCGTTATGGTCACCACTGTGTTACCGGTATTTAGGGTGTTGCTAGTTGGGTCATAATTCTTGACAAGCCAAAATGCCAACTCAGTTGGGATGTTCCTTAACTTCAGCAAACACATTGACCCAAACACCAGTTTCTTCACAACCTCGATTTGCTTCTTGCTCAATTTAGACATATAGTCGCATATGTTTTTGGGTGTGTTTCTAGGCAAGATTCTTTCACCCGTGAACATATAAAAGCCAGGTCGCCGTGGAGCTGGTATATAATCACCAGTCAAACGCTTTGTTGGCATAAAGTCATCGCCAGAATTATTATCCAAAGATTCTACAAAAAAATATCACAAACAATCATAATCAATATATATTCACCATCCATTACTAAAAAAATAGAAATAGATAAACATTCATTACTATTTGTATTACACTTACATTGTGTCAAACAATACCATTCCAATAGTTTTATAACATGTTCTAAAAAGTTAAATATTCAAATACATTTTTTGTCGTATCATAATATATTTTACATCCATGTGTACAAACATGTGTTATTACTAACAATAACATGTATAATATATATCTGAATCCTATTGTTAGTTGTGTTAAATCATACATTGTGTCAGCCACACAAATATATTCATTTTAGATATTTTACAAATCAAGGGTATACCTTTACGGTTGTTTATTCCCCTATCTTTCACCACTTGCTCCTTCCCCTTCCCTTTTTGCTTTTTTGCTTCCTTCTCGGATACCTTCACAGTCGTATCTACCTTCGCCCTCTTCCCTTTTTCCTTCATAATGTCAAGGAATTCCGTTGCCGCTACACAAACGACAAAAAATTACATCTACATTCAGTGCAAATGTTTAATAACCTAATGCAGATTCATCAACAATAGATGTATGACATACTTCCACTATCATCAACATATATAGGTGTGTCAACATCATTTTTTAACGTGATGAATGCTCTTTTATGTGTTATCCTTGGACTACACCTAACTCCATCTGTTCACATACATAACACACAAATTAGATTCTAATCAAAAATATAAATACAGCACATATATTGGTCTTCATACCTTTCAGGGCATCTCTATTCACAAGCTTGGTTCTAGGTTTATTAAAATCAAGTTTATTCTTTTTACTTGCACGCTTGGTCGTTCCAGCCTCACTAGTGTCTTTGTTACCACCAACAACATCCTTATTTACAGTGACACAACAAATATATCATGACCAAACACAATAAATATATGTTCTACGCAGGATAACAGACCCTTTTCATGCTCAACATTAATAATATATTCTACGCAGGATATCATCCTTATCTAAAGTGACACAACAAATATATCATAACTAGATTTGGGTGATGTTTCATGCTCAACATCCTTTTTCTTAACCCAGCTTTTTCCTTCAGTCACATCTATATTTTGAACACCCGACAAAAATTAAAATTAAATGCATATATTCATAAGATTCGGTAAAGAACAATTCGATTATAAACTCACACTTCACGAGGTCATCACAGATTGATATCTTCCCTTCATCTGTTGCGTCAAGGCATGAAATTCCAGTCAAAGCAAGATTCTTCGTAATTTCATCTTCTTCAACCTTACTCCCACCTACCATTGTCGTATCTTCACTTTTCCGAAACCCCCTGCACCCAAAACAAAATCAAACACAATCGAATGCCTGTGTGAAATCACAGAAACGAACCCTTTATAGAATCTCCAGAAATAAAAAAAACTCACCGGAATAGCGCACTCCAAATCGCTTGATTGCCTCCATTATCCGATTTTCAATTTTCAATTTCTCCGGATTGCATGCGATGGAGTTTGATTTTTGTTCCAGAGAATCCGCCTAATTCACTTCACACGTCTCTTAATAGATGTAAAAGTACAAGAATGCCCCTACACCAAACACAACCTAATTAGTTAAGCCAAAGATAAAAAAATTGTAAACTAAACAATTAATCTTAACCCTTAATCTCATGATCTAACGGTTTATAAGCTATCCTAGTTTTTTTAGGTTGTATGTTTATTTTAGAATAACCCAACATATATATATATATATTTATATATATATATATTTATATATATCTAGTGTATGCGTGTTGATGATTAAATCCTGTTAATTTGTCACTTGGTTTTTCGCGTTTAAATTACTTATGTATATTACGAGTAAACTACATTTTTAGTCCCCAACGTTTGTACATTTTAATAATTTTAGTCCCAACTTTTCGAAAATCCCAATTTAGTGTCTCACATTTCATTTTCTTTTCAATTTTGGTTACAATGTTAACAACCGTTTAAAGAGTCGTTAGACTGCCCTCACATATTCCCCACGTGAGGGGTATTTTTGTTACTTCTGTTTGTTTTAAAGTATGAGATAAAACAAACGGAAATGACAAAAGTACACCTCATGTGGGGACTACATGAGGGCAGTCTAACGGCTCTTTAAACAACTATTAACGTTGAGACCAAAATTGAAAAAAAAAATGAAATGTGAGACACTAAATTGGGATTTTTTAAAAGATGGGACAAAAATTGTTAAAATGTGCAAACGTTGGGGACTAAAAACTAAGTTTACTCTTATATATTTGTTATACGCTTCCGCAACTCTGATTTAATTAACGTAATTAATTATATATAATTATATCCGGTAATACAATTAGCAAAAACGGGTTTTAATAAAAAATTATAATTACTACCCGTGACCCGAATATTACTGCCACAACGCAACAGTGGTATCAGATCCTTGATCACCACACGTAAATCTAGACCAGTCATGTTTTAAACCGGTAAATTCGCATACTGGGATTTAACAACCCGAAAGGTGTGAATTAAAAATTATAATTAATTTTTAATTATATATAATTGCATATATATATGATATATATATATATATATATATATATATATATATATATATATATATATATATATATACTAGCCGTGTGCCCGCGCGTTGCGGCGGCGACAATGTATAGCATGTTATTCGTCTTTAGTTTACGTGTTCGACGGCGACGACAGTTTATAGCGTGATATTTATCTTAAGGCCATCTTTAGTCGATGCGTGGTAAGAGCGTTTTGCCCCAAAACGCCCTGAAACGAAGATTACAACAGAAGAAAGATCTTTAGATTTATAGATGAAGATGATCTCGGTGCAATAGTGTTTTTAACTATGATCGTCCAAATAAAGTGATGTTCTTGGTCTTGGAATCCCTATCTTTGTATATGTTTCATCTTTATATTTGAGTACCTTAAGACTCGATATAACCCAAAAAAAAGTTTATAAATAGATCAGAGAAGAAATTTCATTGAACAAGGGTTGACACTACCCACAATTATAACCCACATAAATCCAAAGTTTTAATGTGAAGATGTTGGAAATAATGAACTTTATATTCTTCTCAAAACAAATGCAAAGACAATATGTTGGTTCATATTGAAAGTTCAGGAAAGTTTGTTGCCTTTTCCAATATCTCACCAAAACATATATACATGATTTCCATTTGACTATACGTTAATTTACAAATATCTCTACAACATAATAATCTAATACATATTTACATATATTTCTCTGTGTGAGCCTATGTAACAAAATTAGAATCATAACTGAAAACAAAACACTATCAAGCCAACACCATGGATATTACCTCTTCCTCAACCCACAAGATCTGGACACACTTGAGAGGGTTTTGTAAGCAAATCAAGAAACACATTAAATTAAATATAAAAGTAAAAAAAATCAATAAAGTCAAAATGGTTGCAAGGAAAGTCAACATTTTAGTGGAATTTGAAGAAAATTGAGACCTGCTTGTATTATTAACCACTATATTTCCAGAGTTCTTTTATCAAATCTTCTCTAGAATGCTAGGCTTGACATACTTCCTGCTTGTATGAAACATAACTTTTCTTCCATGAATTTAAAACATGTTTTGGTATCTCGACATTAAAACATGGTAGTTTCCATATGCCTACATACCACAAAAATATAATTAAATAAAATACCTCATAAAGTAAACATAAATTCATAACTGAGTTCCCACCACTATCACTCTTCTTATGTTATGCCTTTTAAATCAAAACTAAATTCTTGAATTCATAAGAAACATATGGCATTCCATAGTTTAACTTAAAATTAATATAACTAATAAGAACCTTCACATAGAACGGTGGGCAGGTTAATTAAACTAATAAGAACTATAGCCAATAAACTAATTACAAAAGAGGAAGTAAAAAATGAATTTACAGATTTTGTAATGAAGGACTTCCATTTTTATATTTCAGCTTTCCAAGTTTTGACACCTGAATTAAACTAAAATCAGGTTTAACACATGAAAAGAAGGCTTCATGATTTCATTACCTCAACACCAATGTCATATTATATTTTATTATAAAAAACAAAACTACACATACTACACAAAACTGTTAAGATCAGTTTTAAATCAACAGTTACATTTTAACTTTTATAGCTGCATTTTTTAACTTTTTGTTGTATAGCTACAAAACAGGTTCATTTAATGATCTTTACAACCCAGAACATCTTAACTATCTTTAAAAACCTATATACACAGATTCAATAAGTAACCCTATATACACGGATTCAATAGGCACCTAAAACTGTTGTGAATCAGCAAATATGCTTGTCAAAATAACACCATCTACACTAATCAGAACACAGACAAACATAAAGCATAACAGTTTTAGAAAAGGGCCTTACGGATTGCATAAAGTGCCTCACAACTCAGCAGCCCTGTAAAAAAGCACCCATACCTTAGCACACCAGTGAACCCACACAACTCTTGTCCATGTTAGTTACCACAGAATCAGTTAGTAAAACCAAGCTAGACTTGTTAAACTGTTTAGAGTAAACCATTTAGAGTTGTTAAGCCAATTTGAAGACCACAAAAACAAAGAATCTACAATAAAGCTGCTGTTGTTAATAGTGCATGAGGAGCAACCACTTGAAGCTTAACCTATTGAATCATAATCATATTACCTGGTAATATATAAAGTATTTAGTTCTCATTTCTTGCAACTTTTTGGGCCTTTGAATTTTCTCTCTTAACGTTTGCAAAATAAAAAAATCTACATGATTCGCATATAGCATAACTTTATTCGTTAAACATTCACACACATTGAATTTCAAACATAGAAGAACAAAAATAGTACAAAAGTAGAAACACAAATCCCCGTGACAGTTAAATATTCACATATCATGCTTATGATTATATTCAAATCAGTTACTTAAATACTATCGTATTTGTTTAGCACAGATTATCATGCTTATGATTATATCATCTAAATACTATCGTATTTGTTTAGCACAGATTGTTTCACTTGCATCAAAAAATACATGAACAAAACCAATATGTCACAAACACCTTACCATTGTGTCCTTGTTCCTAAATCACAAATACACACATCTACTCATGAACCATACAGCCCCCAAAAGTACATGAACAAAACCAAATCAAACACCATTTTAGACCAGTTTTTGCCTAAAGATCCAAGAAAGCGCATAAATATTCAGTCGATTTTCAAGATTTGATTAAATTTATGCAAAAGTTAGAAAACTCACCTAAGTTTCTCATGTTTTGTCCAGATTTTAACAATAACACAATTTAGAGAGACTACTAAATCATACCCTGGACTGCCCTTCGCAATTGGTAGCAGCGATCTACAACCCCTGAAATAAAAAAAATGAAATACAGAAATTAAAACAAATCTAAGAACAAACAATGAATCTTTAACAGCAGAAAACTAACCTTCTATAACAAACAATGAACTAACGAAAAACAAACAATGAACAAACGGAAAACAAACAATGAATCTTTAACAACAAATCTAAGAACAAAGATCACCTGTTGATTACAGTAATTTCGATTCAACCAAAATCAGAGTGGAAATATATCTGAACTCGACCAAAATCAAAGGAGAAAACGAACCGAGGAACACTGATAACTATAACAAAACTATTGAAACGCATTTACCTAAAAATTAGGGTTTGAAATCGACGGGAAGACGACGGTTGAGAGATAGCTGCAACATTTCAAGATCATAGTTGAGATTAGGGCTGCTAAACAAAAGTCTAGTATCAAATAATCCATATAAAATCAAATAGTAACGAACCACTTACCTCTTCGTTTTCTCTATCTTACTATTTCGTTGAAGACAACAAAGTTGGGTAACATCAAGCCTTCGTCGATCTGAAGCGAGAAAGAAAGAGAGAAGATTTGAATTTCAAAATTTTGTGTAGAAAGAAAGGATTCGAGCATGAATCAGTAATCGTCGAGAAGTACCTTTTTCTCTTCATTCGCATCAGTAATCGTCGACCACTGGTTGAGATTGAGAAGAGAACTTGAAGAGAGATATAAAATAGGGATATTGATCTTGTTGATTGTTTATGTGTGCTCCCGATAAAGCATTCGCTTGCTCCCAATAAAAAGCTGCTCCCAATAAAGCAAATGTCATTTAAATTTTGAAATTCAAACAGAATGAAATACTTCGTCTGGCCGCCAAACCCTTATCTTTTTTAAGTAGCTTGCTTGTTTCACTTGTACATACAGCTTTTGTATGTGTACGCGTCTTAAGGATTAAGGAAATTTGATGACGAAAATGCCCTTTAGGGCAATATGTATTATATATAGTAATAGATATTGGTCGATTCCGGATCCACCAAAATAATGCAATTAGTATGTTTCGATTGTTTTAATTAATTATTGTATTTGACCTGACCCAATTTTATGAAATTGCGTATTTGTATGATTGTGATTCTCTATTTGGTTTTGGCCCATGTTTTGGCCCAATTGTAATAGATTAGGTTTTCGGTTGGCCCACTATTTTTGTGTTCAAAGTTGTAATAGATAGATTTAAATCGTTTTTTTCTTTTCTTGTATTTTAATTTTGAGAACATTCCCAAAATAGCAAGTTCCTAATTTTGGCAAATCTCTGATTCGGAGGTGTTCCCAATTTTGGCAACTTTCCCGATTTAGTAGCTTTCCAATTTTGGTAAGTCCTATTTCGGTTTGGGTTTCCATTTTTAGAACTTTCCCAATTTAGCAAGTTTCAAAAATTGGAAAGTTTGATGTTTGGCTCGTATTTCCAAATTTGACAGTTTCCTGATTTAGTAAGTTTCTAATTTTGGAAACTTTCTAATTTGACAAGTTTCCAGAAATGGTAACTTCCCAAATCAGGCACCTTCCAAATTGGGCAGGTTTCCAGAAATGGAAACTTTCCACATTTGGCAGGTCTCCCAAATAAGAATTTTCTCAACCGAAGACCTGAAGATCCAATCAAGTTCAAGAGGAGTCTTGGAGTCAGTGGGAGCCGAGGAAGACAATAAGATGCTCAAGGAAGACCATCCATGTGTGTTGTTTTAATCTGTCCCTAAGACCTTGATCGGTATTGCTAAGAGGCTCTAGTACTACCGATGCCCTAATATGGCCGAATACATGTGTATGGATTGTATTTATGTTGTTTACCTTTTTAACCAACTAATACACATTAAAATTTCTTTTAAAGAATTTAAAATATTTTTACAATTGAAAGATACTTGAGTTTTAAAATAAGATATTTTAACTCAATAAATATATATAACCAATTAAAGAGTTTTTCGAAAGTCATGAAATTTATAAACTCTACAATAGCTTGTGTGCTTCATTTGGTTATGTATGCTTCGCAACAACATAGTCTTTTAATTAGGGTATCTAATTTGACTGTCCCGAGTGATGGTAGGGTTTGTGATAAATAATCACCAACTAAAAGCTGATTAAATAACCCTATTTGGTAAGTCTAAAATTAATAGTTTATGTCGTCCCAGGTCAAGCCCAACTTGAAATGCATTTACCGAAACGTTAGTTTTGGAGCTACAGCACCGTACTTGGCATGTAGGGTGTATTTTAAGGTACAACTATTGGAGCTACAGCACCGTACTTGTACATGTGGCCACCTCGGATAACTATTCCTCTACTTTGCAGGGGGTCACGTTATTGGAGCTACAGCACCGTGACATGGATCCTTGTAAATAGCAGTGGGCATAGATGAGGCTAAACGTATCGCATAAAACATTTGATGTTACTGCGGCCTCATAAACGGGTATTGTGACTGGTCCTCACAAATGACAATCGTTGTCTGTCTATTTATTTAATTACTATTGATTGCATGCTACAGCTGCCTTTAGTAATTAAGTTAAATGAAATCCCATCCTTTATTCAATTAGAACTTACCATAATTGAATTTAGGTTAAACATTGAAAATACTAAAATAAATTGTCTAAATGTTTCAGATGGCCCACAACAACGAAAACTAAACACCTAATGACACCTTCCAACTTCAGTTTATCCTTGATATGGAGAAACTTAATGACACCAACTTCCTTGACTGGTTCCGCAATCTCAAGATTGTGCTCAATATGGCCAACAAGCTCCATGTATTGGATGCTGCGGTGCCTGAACAGCCTGCAAATAACATTGCGGCTGCTCATGCAGGCATGATCGCTTGGTAAAGGATGCTAACCAAGTATCCTGCCTGATGTTGCCCACTATGTCTCCAGAACTTCAAAAGAACATGGAGGACTTGAGTGCTTTCTAGATGATAGGACAGCTGAAGGGCATGTTTGAAACACATGCCCGTCAGGAGCACTATGAGGTTGTAACAAAACTCATGTCATGTAACATGGCTGAAGGCGCTCCTCTCAGCCCTCATGTGGTCAAGATGAAGTCATACGTTGACCGCTTGGAGAAGCTCGAGTATGCCATTCCTCAGGAATTGGATAACGACTTGATTCTTCAATCACTATCCAGTTCGTTCACTCAGTTTAGAGTAAGCTATAATATGAACAACTTGGTGAAGACAGTGTCGGAGCTTCATGGGATGTTGAAAACTTTTGAGATCAACATCGCCTCTAACAAGACCCCTGCGGTCTTGGCGGTCAAGTCGACTGGTGTCAAGAAGCCCGATCGTAAGAGGAAACGTCCCTCTACTGGAAAGGGTAAATCTCCTGCCACTACTCAGTCTGGTGCCAAGGGCAAAGGGAAGGGAAAGAAGACTTCCAAAGCAGTGCCGTCGCCTGATCAGCGCCAATGCTTTGAGTGTAACGAGATGGGACACTGGAAGAGGAACTGTCCTGAGTACCTTGCTAAGGTTAAGGCTCAGAAGAAGGGAGAGAGTTCTTCTGGAGGTATTTAGCCTTATGTTCATTTTTCTAATTCCACAAAATGTGAAGCCTTGCTTACATACTTTATACTTTGTAGGAACTTGACAAATGATGGGATCAAAACCAAGAAGATCGTGAAGCTCGTTTGCACTTCAAGGCAACCAGGGTTGGCTCACATCTGAAATAGTTAACTTGGTAGTATTCTAAAATATTTTGGTTTGTTTTTTCCCTGGTTGCGTCCAGGATGAATACTTGTTTGATTTCCCAGTTTTGAACATGGTTTGCTTTTGACTTTGTTTGACATTGACAATTATATTATTTGAATAATCGTTTGACTCTTGAAATTGTTTCTCAATTAGTCTTCTGATTATAAGTTCAAAACAACATAATGTATAGCCTGATGAATATGATTCACGCAATCATGAACAAATCATAAGCATAAAGGATATATGATCCTTGTAAATGCTAGATGTAAATATGATTTGTCTAATAATCACTTGACTGATCAATAGCTCATTGAAATTCAACATCTTGTGATGAAGAGTATCAATAAGCTAACAGAAAATGAATCATTTATAACTTCGAAAATGTTCGTATATGATACGACCTATAAAAGAGCATTATGATTATTGATTTGATCAAGAATCTGCTCAAAGAAGTTAGAATCATCAGCCTCGATTAATAGTAATAATCATTTGGATGATTAATTACTAATAAATACTATAACCTTGATATTTCTATATTTGAATACAAATTAAAATTCGAAATCCTACAAAGTTAAATTGTTAACTCTCGAATACAGGAAAATTAAGCATCAAGAAATTGAAGCTTAAACATATAGGATACCCCATTTGCCAAAATTAACCTAACCATCCAATCCATAACTTGCTTACTCAAGTCTAGTACCAAGAAATAGTTCTTGCCATTAACTACACTTGACCATAACATATACTTCTTAAATCCTTAGGGATTAATGTTTCATCAAAAAGAAAAGGAAGCAATTCTTTTAAGTGTTGGACTGTAACGAGACATGAAGTATAATGGTGAACTTGAAGAAATTCAAGTATAACCATATAGATATCACAATATCTGACCAACAAGATGTTTATGATAATTGCATAATGGCCTAAGCACTTTGATTTAATTAATTAAATTGGACAATGGATTTAATCATCGGATGATTGAGAAATGACTTGCATAAATATAGACTGTGGATGATGATCCAGATAGACAAGTCACTTCTAGGGCTAGTTCAAAATCATTAGGGATTTGAACAAAAACGATATAATAAAGAGTTATTATATAGATATCACTGTAAGCGGTTACACAATGACATAAATGGAAGTATCTCATAACAAAAGAAATTGTATTGATATAGTCATACGCCATCTCAAGTGACCTAAGAATGAATTAATTCATTCAAAGTCTTAGGATGATTAATGAGTAATCATTGAAGACGGGTTATGTGATAACACAGGTTTATAGTGTTCACCAAGGGCACTTATTATCACATATCACTTGAGCATACTTCATAGTTTAGGAAACAATGGTGGAAGTATAGAAATATTTAAATAAAATACAATTAACACGGTATCAAAATTTGGCTATAAATGATTAGGAAACTATCATTTAAAGATTACATACTTGATGTGACGTCTCAGCACAATAAGCCAAAATTTGATTTAGTATTTGGATGTACGAACTGTAACAGTTATATTTATTATTCGAATTTCATTTTAAAGGGTTAAAACAAATTCAGAATTATATACCCGTGTTTGATTTTAATACATTTATCATCCCTGAATAGATATGTAGTATTCTCAACGCTCCATCAGAATCGTGTAAACAAATCAGATGTAGACGCGTTATGACTTAGGATTTGAGTTGTTCAACTCTCCAAACTCACAAGCATCATTTGATAATTATGCTAGAGAATACACATACATATTATTCAAAAAATGGTCGTAGTCGGTCAGAATCATGGGAACGAATCTGAAATAAGACTATTATGACTTTGGACTCAAAGTTGATGACGATCCAAACTCACAGACTTCATTAGAGAATGACGTTGGACGTAACTCGCATCAAATCATCTTTTTTTATTCAATAACAAGATGAATTGATTAATGGTAAACTCATTCGTATCCTTAGACCTGAGATACATGTGCTACATCCTGTTTACCTGGATCTGTTCTTTGATTGTTGTCAACCGCTGTAGCATAAATGCCAGTCATAAAGGCTACTTTTGGGAATAGATCTGAAGTTCAGTGGGAGCTACATGTAGTCAATATGGGATTCTGTACTCTTGTATTTACAATGCAACAGTGAGACATCATGGGCCCTCTTGTTGATTCCAAGTGCTAAGTGTAAGGCCTTACCCAAACTTACTGTGTGTTTGATGGTAACACTTGAGATCAATAGATCGAGAAACATTGAACTTAAGATAAGTTGAATTGAATCCATTCCTTATTGTTCAATGGATGTCGAATACAAAAGGGAACAATGACTAACAATAACTACCATAAGTCTAATATCATGTTGCTTTGCAACTGATATGCCTTGGTTATCGACTTAAGGTGTCACAACTGGTTGGAGTAGTCATGTGTAGCTAGAGCGCCTCTTTCTACATCTTAGATCTTGTCGGGATCTGTCCAAGTGGGAGTCTGTTGGATATTATATGTCCAGACCCGACAATATCTAAGAACCCGACCCGGTTGTGGCCTGTAAGAGTTACACTGAGGGCAACGTGAACCCAACACGTTTAATTAGTAAACGTCGTTCTGCGAAAACTAGAAATGATTTAATATTGTTATTTATATAGTGATATAAATAATAATTAATAATTTTCTAATATTATTAATTTATTAATAATAAAAGCATAAATTAATTATTAATTGTTATTAATTATTTATCGGTGGAATAATAATAATGATTATTATAAACGTTAATTAGATAAATTAGTTTACTTAATTAATTTGGTGGATGGATAATTAATGAGGTTAAATAAATCTATTTATTTAACTGATAATTATCCTTATGGATAATCGTAGTTTAAATAAATTAGTTTATTTAAGGATTATCTAGAAAACTGGATGGATAATTGAGAGAGATATTTAAATTAGTTGTGGTTTATCTACAACTAATTAAAATATAAAGAGATAAACCAAACCAGTTGTAGGGTTATCCACAAATTGGTTGGTTATATAAACAAACCTAAAACGCATATTTCAGGTTACAACAGTTTTACAAGAAAACTCAACCTCTCTCTCTCTCTCGCGAACCGCCGACCGCCGGTCACCCTTAGCCCGTCGTCGCCGCCATTTTCTGGCATCCTCGCCGTCGCCGTTTTCCGGCATCCTCGCCGCCGTCATCAACCGCCAGCGACCGCTCCTCACCGCCGCTATCTATCCGAGATCCACCTCCGACCAACCGCCGCTGCCATCCGCCGCCAGCCGCAACCGGCCACCACTGCCCCGCCGCCTGAACGCCGCTGCACCACCATCGCACTGTCACCGCCTCCGCCGCAGCCCCACTGCGCCACCGCCATTCATCCGCCGGTTTCCCGGTGTGACAACTAGTAATTTCCAGGTTAACTCCGTTAATAACTTATGTTATCTAAGTTAACTAGAATAGTTAACGTTACAGGTCATGTTAACGTCATGTATGTTACAATATGACTTTTTAAGCGATTCCTGGTTAACCCAAACTTACGTTATTACGAACATTATTACGAAGATCCATGCATGCACATAACGAGGGTTTTGCGTGTCCGTCACTACACGAGCATTGCACATAAGTCTTGGCGTCGGTGAATTATACAATGAATCTTTCAAATAAGCTAACATGATCAAGGTGGAAGATAATTTTATGTTTTATGATATCATGCGAACAATATGTTTTACG
Organism: Deinandra increscens subsp. villosa; assembly: GCA_039602395.1. NCBI lineage: Eukaryota > Viridiplantae > Streptophyta > Magnoliopsida > Asterales > Asteraceae > Deinandra > Deinandra increscens. Next base: position 55,209,954 of record JBCNJP010000003.1, on the reverse strand, counting down.
ATTTTATGTGAACTAAACATCGTGATTTTATGTGGTTTAATGTAAAATCACATGTTACATAGTTTTATTATTTGTTCCGCGAATTTATTTACATGTTATAATATGTTATATAAATGGAATTTTTATAAAAGTTTTAATTTATAAAGTTTGTGTAGTATAAATGGTATTTTACGAGAGTGATATTTTTAAGTATGTGGGTAGACTAAATGTTACTTTATAAAATATCACGGGGCATGAATGTCATTTTATAAATTATGGTAAACTAAATAGTAAGTCTGAGGTTTAATATAATTAGATAGCATAACTTGAGGGGGGTTATTTTGAACACGTTTAAATTTGTGAGTCTACCATCTCATTTGTGCAAATCTAGTTTAAATACAAACCGGCCCTCATTTATTTCCGTTCGATCATCGTCATCTTCCAGCGGTTACCGAACTTCAATCGATCACACCAAATGCACCATAATAATCACTATCGTCTCTAATAATTCATAAAACCACATTGAACTAAAGTCATTGAACCGATATTATGAATCACAATCAATCATATTCACCTAGAAGGATCTCGTAAACGAACTCGAAAACGGAAGCCCGTAAGAAAACCATCGAACATACATCATATCCGACTTCCGTCACCTGTTCCTATCACTGTTCCACCGCCATCGAGAACCCCTACCCCCCCCCCCCCCACCCTTAAAGCCTCACTGTGATGTCTACTATCGCGAGAACATCACCAGCGAAGAACGGTCGGTAATCTCGAGTTTGGATCGAGTCATGGATCGCGAAAACTTTATCATCTTCTAGTATTCTATTCACGTTTAGATTCAAGGTGATCGGTAGATTCACGGAAACCAAGACGCTTGAATCTTTTGTTGTGCACCCTAAGGTGAGTTACACAACCTTTTACGTTACGTCCGGGTTTGGACGATAACACACGCAAACACGTTACACCCGGGTTAGGGTGATAACATGACAACTATTATGTATGATTAAAGTAGAAATCCAGTATATATCACATATTCACGTAAAATGCTTTATCTTTCAAGTCCTTACTTATCGAACCGTTAATAGCATATAGCGAGGGGATATTAGGTAGTACTATTAGGGTCTGACAAACCCCACTTAGCGGGCACGAGATGCACCACCCGACTGGGGGTCGGACTGAGGACAATGTCAGCCTAACTTACCGTGATCGAGTAGACACGGGGAACGCAAAACACGTAAGGAATTATTCCTACAACTAATTGGTCAGTTTCGGTTGCGAAGGTTTTAGTGACATGAACTTAGGCTCGCTACCTACGATATGGATTATACTTGTAATATACATACTTATATACAAATAAAAACTGTTGTATTCGTACTGCATATCTATACTAGTTTTAGATATGTACTTATGTGAACTCACCGACCTTTTGGTTGACATTTCCTCCTTAAACATGTTTCTCTCAGGTCGCAGGTGTTCGAGTATCACGAGTATGCATGCATGAGCCCTTAAAAACTTGTTATGGGTTTCTATGCAAGTTACGTTATTTCAAATAACAGTGTTTCATGTAAATACTAAATCTTTTGTTTATGCTTCCGCATTCTATAAACCTATGAATTTATACTATATATTAACATAATGAAAATCTTTTGATATTTAATGGTTGTTTGGTGTAACTAATGGACTGGGATCCTGGTTTGCTCACACCCCACACTGTAAAACTCCTTTAGTGGAAATTGGGGGTGTGACAGATTGGTATCAGAGCCCATGGTTACAGCGAACTAAGATTTTGGTCTTAGACTGTAACTGTTTTGCATTAGTTGCACGCTTAAACATTTTTATCATGCATCGTGATACTCACTCGAATGCACACCTGACCTACAATATGTCGTGTTGTTTTTATCATCAAACTCTCTTACATTCACGGCGGGGAGCCGGTTATTCTTGAGTCGTCCTCAACATCTTCGAGTTGTGTATCTCTTGGTAAACATCCATGGAGGACGAGACATCGAATCAAATCAGAGGATCACGTCTTTACTCTTGATGAGCCGATTTCTACTCGGGATTAATCTAGATTGAATAACCGGGAGTAGTACCCAGACAATGGACGTATGCTTATGCAGGGAAGGTAGCGTGATACCTCTTCCTGTCCTTAAACCCTTAACCTAGTTTGGGAGGTTTTTGTAAAACATGCCCTGCATATACCTCTAATTCACCTGTTTAGGAATGTTACCATAATGTGCTAGTAGCGCAATCATTCAGCTTCAAATGAGGCAACATTATATGGATTTAAGTGGTTGCCCGTGGGGAAATTGTCCTTGTTATCCTAATTATTTTCACATTCGTTCTGATCTTTTAAGATCCTTCCTTTCTCGTTTCTATTGCATAGTTGTGTTGAAATAATACAACTCTTATAATCTAAATGTACCTGATGTGGGCCGACTGAAATTTTCTCTCGCTGTTCCAGATTTTGATCAAGTCGGTATGCGGGGTAACTAGGTTATGACTTCGAGCTAAGCTATGGCCATTGTGATATGCCCTATTCAAATCTTATTGAAATAAATTTCTAGCTGACTCATGCCAAGTGGTTCATTCCAGTAAGTGAGCATTCTGTCATCAAGACTTGTCTCCTTCACGAATTCTGGTCACGATAATTTAAGGTTAATGACCACATTCTCGATAACCACTCCGTGGATACCTCATATGTACTCCACCATACTTGGTTGTTGAAGTAAGAGTAACTAGGGTGACCATATAAGGCAAATTACCGTTACGGGTGCACACGTAAATGTAATTTGAAGTGTATGGAAGTCCTGGAGAACTTTACTAGGCAAGCTAATGGTTGTATTGGGTATAAATCCCTGTATGTTTTTTTAGTCATGACATTTAAATGTCAAACATGTTTAGTTCAATTGGATGGTTGAAGTCACCTACCTTTGAAAATGCTATCACACCTGATTTTGCCCCTTTACTTATGGATTCCAACCCATTTGAAAAGCCTTTAGAAAGTGTTGAGGATATTAATCTTGGAAGGACATTGCTTTACTCATGTATTCGATGACAAGAATTCCTTAACTACAAACGATTCTTGATGAAACCCTTGACTAGTTTTGATTCATTTTCAATCATAACTCTAGTTTTACGACCTTACCTACCACATCAATCCCTAGAACTTTTACAACCGTGAGACAACTTACATAAACCATAAACAAACAAACACCCAGACAACATTTGATAACCAAATGGAGGAGGTATATACCTCGAGCACTGGAACATATCTTTTGGCAGGTACTCTTGTGAAGTTTCCTTAAGTAGACTCGTATCATCTGATATTTCTTGCATAAACCAAAACTCGTTGCCACCAACACCTTTATTGACGAACCCCGACTCGACAAACTAATGGTACACGGATTCTCATCATCCTTTTCATGGAACCTTTATTGATGGACCCCGACTTGAACTTAAACCGAATGAACAACTTTAAATATTGGATCGTCTTTAAATCTGAAGCGTTATGATATTTGCATTGCGCGTGCCAAACCCTCAATGATCTTCACTAGAATGACAAACCCTGTGCATCTTACTGGTCTTGTGGATCCTACACATTTTATCTGTGCCACATATTGAGGTTCTAATCTCTCGTCCTCTTTGCATTCTAATGTAGGGGAGAGACTTGACGAACTCTATTTCTTTTAGAAATATCTAATATGGTTTGACTAATAGCTAATAACGGTAGGTAGCTTGTACGCCCTCAAGATGCTGGTAGTGTGGTGGGTTAGCTTCGGTACACCCTATATATAAATATTAATGGCATGTGAACATGGGACCAGTACCAGACCAATGGTTGACTTCAGAGTAAAACTCAAGAACCTCATCTTGAGAAACTCCACCTAATGGGACCATGTTCTCGATAAAACCGCTTAATGCTACTTTCTATGAGACTATAGACGTCTCTTAAGTATTTATAACAAGAGAGGCATACCCGAAATAATCAAACTCTGTGCTTTCAATTGTTCGAATCTAGAAGAAAAAATTTACTAAAATGAACTTCCTGTCACGATTCGGTTGTGAGTTCTGACTCAGATGAACATCAACATTTTAAAAACCAGAGAAATTTTTTTTAGGAGTGATAAAATGCATGATCGTCATCATCCTGCGGTTACCGAACTTCAATCAATCACACCAAATGCACCATAATAATCACTATCGTCTCTAATAATTCATAAAACCACATTGAACTAAAGTCATTGAACCGATATTATGAATCACAATCAATCATATTCACCTAGAAGGATCTCGTAAACGAACTCGAAAACGGAAGCCCGTAAGAAAACCATCGAACATACATCATATCCGACTTCCGTTACCTGTTCCTATCACTGTTCCACCGCCATCGAGAACCCCCACCCCCCCCACCCTTAAAGCCTCACTGTGATGACTACTGTCGCGAGAACATCACCAGCGAAGAACGGTCGGTAATCTCGAGTTTGGATCGAGTCATGGATCGCGAAAACTTTATCATCTTCTAGTATTCTATTCACGTTTAGATTCAAGGTGATCGGTAGATTCACGGAAACCAAGACGCTTGAATCTTTTGTTGTGCACCCTAAGGTGAGTTACACAACCTTTTACGTTATGTCCGGGTTTGGACGATAACACACGCAAACACGTTACACCCGGGTTAGGGTGATAACATGACAACTATTATGTATGATTAAAGTAGAAATCCAGTATATATCACATATTCACGTAAAATGCTTTATCTTTCAAGTCCTTACTTATCGAACCGTTAATAGCATATAGCGAGGGGATATTAGGTAGTACTATTAGGGTCTGACAAACCCCACTTAGCGGGCACGAGATGCACCACCCGACTGGGGGTCGGACTGAGGACAATGTCAGCCTAACTTACCGTGATCGAGTAGACACGGGGAAGGCAAAACACGTAAGGAATTATTCCTACAACTAATTGGTCAGTTTCGGTTGCGAAGGTTTTAGTGACATGAACTTAGGCTCGCTACCTACGATATGGATTATACTTGTAATATACATACTTATATACAAATAAAAACTGTTGTATTCGTACTGCAATTCTATACTAGTTTTAGATATGTACTTATATGAACTCACCGACCTTTTGGTTGACATTTCCTCCTTAAACATGTTTCTCTCAGGTCGCAGGTGTTCGAGTATCACGAGTATGCATGCATGAGCCCTTAAAAACTTGTTATGGTTTTCTATGCAAGTTACGTTATTTCAAATAACAGTGTTTCATGTAAATACTAAATCTTTTGTTTATGCTTCCGCATTCTATAAACCTATGAATTTATACTATATATTAACATAATGAAAATCTTTTGATATTTAATGGTTGTTTGGTGTAACTAATGGACTGGGATCCTGGTTTGCTCACACCCCACACTGTAAAACTCCTTTAGTGGAAATTGGGGGTGTGACAGATTGGTATCAGAGCCCATGGTTACAGCGAACTAAGATTTTGGTCTTAGACTGTAACTGTTTTGCATTAGTTGCACGCTTAAACATTTTTATCATGCATCGTGATACTCACTCGAATGCACACCTGACCTACAATATGTCGTGTTGTTTTTATCATCAAACTCTCTTACATTCACGGCGGGGAGCCGGTTATTCTTGAGTCGTCCTCAACATCTTCGAGTTGTGTATCTCTTGGTAAACATCCATGGAGGACGAGACATCGAATCAAATCAGAGGATCACGTCTTTACTCTTGATGAGCCGATTTCTACTCGGGATTAATCTAGATTGAATAACCGGAAGTAGTACCCAGACAATGGACGTATGCTTATGCAGGGAAGGTAGCGTGATACCTCTTCCTGTCCTTAAACCCTTAACCTAGTTTGGGAGGTTTTTGTAAAACATGCCCTGCATATACCTCTAACCCACCTGTTTAGGAATGTTACCATAATGTGCTAGTAGCGCAATCATTCAGCTTCAAATGAGGCAACATTATATGGATTTAAGTGGTTGCCCGTGGGGAAATTGTCCTTGTTATCCTAATTATTTTCACATTCGTTCTGATCTTTTAAGATCCTTCCTTTCTCGTTTCTATTGCATAGTTGTGTTGAAATAATACAACTCTTATAATCTAAATGTACCTGATGTGGGCCGACTGAAATTTTCTCTCGCTGTTTATTTTGATCAAGTCGGTATGCGGGGTAACTAGGTTATGACTTCGAGCTAAGCTATGGCCATTGTGATATGCCCTATTCAAATCTTATTGAAATAAATTTCTAGCTGACTCATGCCAAGTGGTTCATTCCAGTAAGTGAGCATTCTGTCATCAAGACTTGTCTCCTTCACGAATTCTGGTCACGATAATTTAAGGTTAATGACCACATTCTCGATAACCACTCCGTGGATACCTCATATGTACTCCACCATACTTGGTTGTTGAAGTAAGAGTAACTAGGGTGACCATATAAGGCAAATTACCGTTACGGGTGCACACGTAAATGTAATTTGAAGTATATGGAAGTCCTGGAGAACTTTACTAGGCAAGCTAATGGTTGTATTGGGTATAAATCCCTGTATGTTTTTTTAGTCATGACATTTAAATGTCAAACATGTTTAGTTCAATTGGATGGTTGAAGTCACCTACCTTTGAAAATGCTATCACACCTGATTTTTCCCCTTTACTTATGGATTCCAACCCATTTGAAAAGCCTTTAGAAAGTGTTGAGGATATTAATCTTGGAAGGACATTGCTTTACTCATGTATTCGATGACAAGAATTCCTTAACTACAAACGATTCTTGATGAAACCCTTGACTAGTTTTGATTCATTTTCAATCATAACTCTAGTTTTACGACCTTACCTACCACATCAATCCCTAGAACTTTTACAACCGTGAGACAACTTACATAAACCATAAACAAACAAACACCCAGACAACATTTGATAACCAAATGGAGGAGGTATATACCTCGAGCACTGGAACATATCTTTTGGCAGGTACTCTTGTGAAGTTTCCTTAAGTAGACTCGTATCATCTGATATTTCTTGCATAAACCAAAACTCGTTGCCACCAACACCTTTATTGACGAACCCCGACTCGACAAACTAATGGTACACGGATTCTCATCATCCTTTTCATGGAACCTTTATTGATGGACCCCGACTTGAACTTAAACCGAATGAACAGCTTTAAATATTGGATCGTCTTTAAATCTGAAGCGTTATGATATTTGCATTGCGCGTGCCAAACCCTCAATGATCTTCACTAGAATGACAAACCCTGTGCATCTTACTGGTCTTGTGGATCCTACACATTTTATCTGTGCCACATATTGAGGTTCTAATCTCTCGTCCTCTTTGCATTCTAATGTAGGGGAGAGACTTGACGAACTCTATTTCTTTTAGAAATATCTAATATGGTTTGACTAATAGCTAATAACGGTAGGTAGCTTGTACGCCCTCAAGATGCTGGTAGTGTGGTGGGTTAGCTTCGGTACACCCTATATATAAATATTAATGGCATGTGAACATGGGACCAGTACCAGACCAATGGTTGACTTCAGAGTAAAACTCAAGAACCTCATCTTGAGAAACTCCACCTAATGGGACCATGTTCTCGATAAAACCGCTTAATGCTACTTTCTATGAGACTATAGACGTCTCTTAAGTATTTATAACAAGAGAGGCATACCTGAAATAATCAAACTCTGTGCTTTCAATTGTCCGAATCTAGAAGAAAAACTTTACTAAAATGAACTTCCTGTCACGATTCGGTTGTGAGTTCTGACTCAGATGAACATCAACATTTTAAAAACCAGAGAAATTTTTTTAGGAGTGATAAAATGCATGATCGAATGAACAACTCCAAGTTTTAGAAGTATGTGTTATGAAGTAGATCAACTTCTGTTTAAGAGAAAACTACTTTTGAGTCAACTGCCCCTTTTGATAAACTTTTTGGCTATCACTAAAGAGACACCCCCGATCCTTTCCTATGAAAAACATGATTTGACCTCTTGATTCGTGGTAAACCTGCACTAAACCCTAACAAAAATTCATATGTATCTAAAACCGAAACCGCTTTTGAATACCCTGATGCCCTGTGTTTCAAAGACATACGTTTATTTTATGCTCACATCGTGCAAAATTTTCAAACAGTAATTAAACTAATATTCTGGAAAGAAGGATTCATATTGCATGAAGTGCGAGAACACTAAGTAGATTGGGCATATTTGTGAACTTAAGCATGCAAGACCCCTTTTGACGAGATGCTTACTCTATGGAAATGTATAACCATTGACACGTTCATCTCGATACCGGTTGATGCGAATTTCGTGTCAAGCATGTTGAATATTTCTCTTTGAAGTCTACACTATCTATTACGTCAGTTACACTCTCTCAGATTGTATCTCAACCGGTGCCTTTCTAAACTCACATGTCATACTCTGTAATGTGTAATTGCGACTACCTTATGTTGCTACCTCAACACTCACTTGAATTCATGAGATGAGTCATTGGCGCTCTTAGCCTTAAAATTGCTATCCTCATACTTTATGCCATATACCTTTCTGTAGGGCACCGCTGATTATTGGTACATCACATTTTACACTTTTATTTTGATTGAACTTTTACCTTCATTTTTGGACCATTACCAGGGGTAATATTTATGATGAGATGTTGTATGATGCTGAACCCTAGTTCGAGTTTGAACCTAATTGCTTCCACTATTACCTGAATAATTCTTAGTAGAATTTAGTGAAAAAAATTTTAAACAAACTTTTATGTGTTAACTTCGAAAGGCAATTGCAGCACCCGATTTAATTACTGTTTGGACATCAGTTTCACTGTCACTAAATGAATACGTTGCTAGCTATGTTTCAGTATGTGAGCAATTGTTAAACTGTTTTAACCATGATAGATAAATTTTTTTGCTTTTGACCTTCTCTTGAGAAATGTTTACGAGACATATATCTTTATGCGTGCTAAATTTAAGAATCTAATCCTATGTTTAGGGTATACAAACTGATTAATCATTGAAGTGTTGGTTTAAACGTAAGTCGCGTAGAATTGCATGATTAGTTATGTGTATGAAACATTATAGGAACCATAAAATGAAATGCATTGAATGTATTAAGTTGATTGAGTATGAAAACCATACACCATACAAGGTCCTAAGTCTCCTATCTCGATGGGAATGACAAGACTGTGTGAAGTTGTCCCGTCAACTTTGCACTGTATGGGTTGTGTTGGTTAGTTTATGAACTTATATGCTAGAGATATGCCATGTTAGGGTTGTATGCTAGTGCATAAGGTGTTGGGACAATTGTATGAGTTGTATGGTAAAACCTTTATGATAAGATCGCATGTTAGTATGAATTAACCACCTCAACTATTAAAACAAGCCTTCATAGAGACTCAAATGCTATCTAAACCGTTATTGCATGAAATGTGAATTTCAAGGTTATTATGAGTCATGTGAACTTAAGTGGTCATAACACCATAAAATACTAAATCAACTAATGGGTCCTAATGTTAACCTGCCAAGTCTTGTGTAGTTCTATGTTATTTGGTAGTTGATAGGCAAATTTAGACTTCACGTTTTCGTTAGGCAATGAGGATATTAAAACAAACACTTAATGACTTGATGCACAAACACAATTTCTTTCTCATACTCACATTCCTTTCTCCCCGATTTACCTGGGTTATTGGTGAATGTAATTGCCTTAAACAAAAACGAGATATGAAATGGGAATCTCACTTCCAGCACTGGACACAATAGCTAGAGGCTACTCGGATATATTATGGTATCTTCTTCGCATTGAAACTTTGATTTCAGATACTTATGTTATCATGTTCTTCTGTTCGGCCATACCACTCGACACGATCCCCGTAATGTAGTCGTTCGTTTTCTCTCATAGAAACGCTTAATCAAAGAAACCACTTTCTATACTTTGATTTGAATTCCTTTCGAAATCCTTTAAACATTCGACACCTCCTAGACATGTGGTGCACACTCTTGGACATAACATCCATCACTCCTTTCGGGGAAGGGAACCTAAATTCTTCGTTATATATGGTTATTTGTTAGTGATTCTTTCATCTCGGGGATGATGTGATAACTGGAAAATATTCTTTTCCCTTTTCCATGCTTTCCGCGTCAACACACCTCGAGCATTACCTTAATTTTCGGGACAAAAATTCTTTCAATTTGGGGATGATGTGACAACTGGTAATTTCCAGGTTAACTCCGTTAATAACTTCTGTTATCTAAGTTAACTAGAATAGTTAACGTTACAGGTCATGTTAACGTCATGTATGTTACAACATGACTTTTTAGGCGATTCCCGGTTAACCCAAACTTACGTTATTACGAACATTATTACGAAGATCCATGCATGCACATAACAAGGGTTTTGTGTGTCCGTCACTAAACGAACATTGCACATAAGTCTTGGCGTCGGTGAATTATACAATGAATCTTTCAAATAAGCTAACATGATCAGGGTGGAAGATTTTATGTTTTATGATATCATGCGAACACTATGTTTTACGATTTTATGTGAACTGTACATCGTGATTTTATGTGATTCAATGTGAAATCACATGTTACATAATTTTATTATTTGTTCCGCGAATTTATTTACATGTTATCATATATTATATAAATGGAATTTTATAAAAGTGTTAATTTATAAAGTTTGTGAGTATAAATGGTATTTTACGAGTGATATTTTTAAGTATGTGGGTAGACTAAATGTTACTTTATAAAATATCGCGGGGCATGAATGTCATTTTATAAATTTATGGTAAACTAAATAGTATGTCTGAGGTTTAATATAATTAGATAACATAACTTGAGGGGGGTTATTTTGAACACGTTTAGATCTGTGAGTCTACCATCTCATTTGTGCAAATCTAGTTTAAATACAAACCGTCAGCCCTCATTTATTTCCGTCTGATCATCGTCATCTTCCTGCGGTTACCGAACTTCAATCGATCACACTAAATGCACCATAATAATCACTATCGTCTCTCATAATTCACAAAACCATATTGAACTAAAGTAATTGAACCGATATTTTGAATCACAATCAATCATTTTCACCTAAAAGGATCTCGTAAACGAACTCGAAAACGGAAGCCTGTAAGAAAACCATCGAACATACATCATATCCGACTTCCATCTCCTGTTCCTATCACTGTTCCACCGCCATCGAGAACCCCCCTTGAAGCCTCGGTGTGACCTCTACTGCCGCGATAACATCACCAGCGAAGAACGGTCGGTAATCCCGAGTTTGGATTGAGTCGTGAATCGCGAAAACTTCATCATCTTCTAGTATTCTATTCTCGTTTGGATTCAAGGTGATCGGTAGATTCACGGGAACCAAGACACTTGTTTCTTTTGTTGTGCACCCTAAGGTGAGTTACACAACCTTTTACGTTACGTCCGGGTTTGGACGATAACACACGCAAACACATTACACCCGGGTTAGGGTGATAACACGACAACTATTATGTATGATTAAAGTAGAAATCCAGTATATATCACATGTTCACATAAAATGTTGTATCTTTAAAGTCCTTACTTATCGAACCGTTAATAGTATATAGCGAGGGGATATTGGGTAGTACTACTGGGGTGTAAAAACTCCACTCAGCGGGCACGAGATGCACCACCCGACTGGCGGTCGGACTGAGGACAATGTCAGCCTAACTTACTGTGATCGAGTAGACATGGGGAAGGCAAAGCACGTAAGGAATTATTCCTACAACTAATTGGTCAGCTTCGGTTGTGAACGTTTTAGAGACATGAACTTAGGCTCGCTACCTACGATATGGATTATACTTGTAATATACATACTAATATACGAATAAAAACTATTGTATTCGTACTGCATATCTATATTAGTTGTAGATATGTACTTATGTGAACTCACCGACCTTTTGGTTGACACTTCCTCCTTAAACATGTTTCTCTCAGGTCGCGGGTGTTCGAGTATCACGAGTATGCATGCATGAGCCCTTAAAAACCTGTTATGGTTTTCTATGCAAGTTACGTTATTTCAAATAACAGTGTTTCATGTAAATACTAAATCTTTTGTTCATGCTTCCGCATTCTGTAAACCTATGAATTTATACTATATATTAACATAATGAAAATCTTTTGATATTCAATGGTTGTTTGGTGTAACTAATGGATTGGGATCCTGGGTTGCTCACACCCCACACGGTAAAACTCCGTTAGTGGAAATTGGGGGTGTGACATCCGGGATTGTTTTTCAGTGCGTTTTTCTGCTGAGGTTTTGAACTGAACCCGAGCTTGCTTCTTCGGTAAGTTTTCGCAAACCCTAGCGCTTGTCTCATTGAACCTCTGTGTCTCGAACAGTTGTCCGACATATCTGACCGTTCAAGATCTAAACAATATTGGTTTAGATCGAGTCATAATTTAGATTATGACAATCAGATAAACTTGTTGTATTCAATTACCACAACTTTATCTGATAAAATAAAAGTAATTAAATATATATATATATAATGTATATATATTTAATATAATTAACAATATATATATATGTATATCTCGATATATACATATATATATATATATATCTAGTGTTTGCGTGTTGACGATTAAATCCTGTTAATTTGTCACTTGGTTTTTCGCGTTTAATTTATTTATGTATTTGTTATACGCTTCCGCAACTCTGATTTAATTAACGTAATTAATTATATATAATTGTATCCGGTAATAGAATTTTCAAAAACGGGTTTTAATAAAAAATTAAAATTACTACCCTTGACCCGAATACCACTAGCATCACCCAACACCGATAACGCGCGAACAACGGACAAGTGGACTCGAATACACATTGGTGACTGAATTTAGGTTTTCTATACTTAACCTAACACATATATCACACATAACATGTTGTACGATGATAAACATAACGAGTCACAATTACTTACGACATTTATCTCGCGTATACGATGTACGTTCGACGAAAGAATCGTATAAAGTCTTGTCATTCCCACCGAGGTAGGAGAATTAGGACTTGTACACACGTATAACTCATAACTAATTTGACCAGTGATAGTCAAACACATAACCAAGCAATCTCATGATCAAACACATGCATTCACATAGTTATTTATATTCAGGTAAATATATATTTACCACCTGTAGGCTAATTTCCATGATAAAACCACATGATCATCTTATATAAGTCACATAGATCATCAATTAACATATTTCAAGTCATGTCATAAGTTCCTAACCACATATATGCATTCCACTTTGACCTAATAGACCATTTTCACCATAATTTCACGTATATAATTTTTATAAATTAATCCTCATGCAATTCGACATCAAGTTGGCAACTTTATCGACTATCATGCATCCATTAACCTATATCAAGCAAGTTTATTGTAGATCTAACACAAATCAAGCACCTTTATTCAAGAACTAGCATGCATAATTACCAAAACTGAGTTTCTATCATAGATCTCACTTAAAATTAACAACTTTATTGCACAATAACCCTAGGTCTATGATTATCATGCAATTAGAACATAGATCTTCCATCAATCTTCAAGCTTTATCCACATGTAACCACGTATAACCATGCAAACCCTAGATCTAGCACGGATCATTTTATCTTGCATAAAAATCGCACTTTTGATACAAAGATGCGAACTTATCATTACAAACCCGAGATCTATGCATAAGAACACGAGTATGCATGCATGAGCCCTTAAAACCCTGTTATGGTTTTCTATGCAAGTTACGTTATTTCAAATAACAGTGTTTCATGTAAATACTAAATCTTTTGTTCATGCTTCCGCATTCTGTAAACCTATGAATTTATACTATATATTAACATAATGAACATCTTTTGATATTCAATGGTTGTTTGGTGTAACTAATGGATTGGGATCCTGGTTTGCTCACACCCCACACGGTAACACTCCGTTAGTGGAAATTGGGGGTGTGACACCCGGGATTGTTTTTCAGTGCATTTTTCTGCTGAGGTTTTGAACCGAACCTTATTCTCCAAAATCAAATGGTATTGCGGAACGAAAGAACCGTACATTGAAAGAGATGATGAATGCCATGTTGATCAGTTCCGGGTTGAGAGCGGACATGTGTGGGGACGCCATCTTGTCGGCCAATTATCTTTTAAATAAGATACCCCGCAAAGATAAGGATAAGACTCCTTATGAGATGTGGTCGGGCATAAAGCCTAGCTACAAATACTTGAAAGTGTAGGGGTGCCTAGCTAAAGTGTTAGCGCCTTTGCCTAGGGTGCAAAAGATAGGACCCAAAACCGTGGACTGCGTTTTCATTGGATACGCACAAAACAGTACTGCATATCGGTTTCTTGTCCATGACTCGAAAAATCCCGATATACAGGAAGGCACTATCATGGAATCAAGGAATGCTTCATTCTTTGAAAACGTGTTCCCGTGTGTGTCACAGGATCACGCGAGTTCTTCAACACCATTTGTTGAAGATGAGGTTCATGAAAAAATTCATCAACCACCTAAAATTGAAGAGGGTGAGGTTCGAAGAAGCAAGAGACAAAGGGTCGGAAAATCCTTTGGTCCAGACTTCTTGACCTACATGGTTGAGGGTGAGCCCAATACCTACCGCGAGGCGGTATCCTCTTCTGATGGGCCTCAATGGAAAGAAGCCATTAAATGTGAAATAGAGTCTATTTTACAAAATCACACTTGGGAGTTAGTAGATCTTCCTGCTGGTTGCAAACCACTTGGATACCGTTGGTTATTCAAGAAAAAGATGAAAGCTGATGGCACCATTGATAAGTTCAAGGCGAGGCTAGTGATCAAGGGATATATGCAAAAGGAGGGCCTAGACTACTTTGATACTTACTCACCTGTGACACGCATAACCTCTATAAGGTTGGTGCTTGCTATAGCGGCTCTACAAAATTTGGAGGTTCACCAAATGGATTTTAAGACCGCCTTTCTAAATGGTGATTTAGAAGAGGACATCTACATGGAACAACCTGAGGGTTTTTCTGCTCCGGGCCAAGATGGCAAGGTGTGTAGACTCGTCAAGTCATTATATGGCTTGAAGCAAGCTCCAAAACAGTGGCACCAGAAATTCGATCATGTCATGGTGATTGAGACTCACCTCGGCGGATAACTTTTTGGAATGGAAATATCGATTTGAAAATCACTTGAAGAGTGTTGACCTAAGACTCTGGAGGGCAGTTATTCATGGACCATTCACACCTACTCACGCAGAAGGAGTTAATGCAGGGAAGGTCAAGACAGAAGATGAGTATGACGATGATGATTGGGAAAGATGCAACAAAGCAGAAAGAGCATTTGCCATCATGACTATGGCATTAACACCAGATATTGCTCAAGGTTTCAAACACTGCAAGACCGCTAAGGAACTTTGGAACGCTTTGGTTGTGGCTTATGAAGGAAATCCTGACATAAAGGCAAGCCGCAAGCAAATGCTGAAGCAAAAGTTTAATCTGTTCAACCATGTTCAAGGTGAATCCTTTGAGGCTCAGGTGCAGAGGTTTGTGTCTCTGATGTAGGACCGTTGATTACTCAGAGAAATAATCAGAACAAGAACTCTTTACATGCAGATCACAACCATGCGGAATAAAGTTGTATCATACTTGTTTTTACTTAAGCTTTGTTTTACTTATACTTGTAGTTTGATTGTATTGATTGCATAAACTAGTGAACACAAGATAATAAATTTCTCGGTACTATTTGCATTAACTCAAGTTCAAACTGTTA
>JBCNJP010000003.1:55104602-55193695 GCA_039602395.1 Deinandra increscens subsp. villosa | reverse complement strand
TCATCGCCTTAGAAAAATCTGGTGAAGAGACGGAATGGCTACGTCAATTCGTGGAAGATATTCCAATGTGGCCTAAGCCACTTGCGGCTATTTGCATACATTGTGACTGTCAGTCGGCAATTGGGCGCGCCCGATCCGTAATGTACAATGGCAAATCAAGGAACATACGACTTAGACATAATACGATACGACAACTAATGTCTACGGGCGTTATCTCTGTTGACTGTGTGAAGTCAAAGGATAACATTGCGGATCCGCTTACAAAAGGCTTAAGCAGAGACTTAGTTTTGAAGTCGTCAACAAGAATGGGACTAAAGCCCATTGGGTAAAGTTGATGCGAAGGAAAACCTAACCTATGAAATTAGAGATCCCATGCTCTAGGTTCAATAGGACAACCTAATCGTATCGACTGTGGTCACTGTGGGGGAGTACCCCAAAACTATTAAAGGGAGTATTGTACTCCCTAGTCCACTCCTATCACCAAACAGTGAATGGTGTGAGGTTAAGCATACGATGGCCATTGATTTTGTGTAAATCATAGATGATCTTGCGTAAATCATGCATGCCAATGCTTTTAATGATCGTGGTAATCACCTATGCAAGAGAGAAGTGGGGTCGCTTCGAATGGATTTGTAGGGGCACAAATCCTAGAGCTCTCGCAGAACAAGGCTAGTGTTCCAGGACCATTATTGGACACAACCATGAGGGCTAACCAGACTAGGGACAGTATTGTGTGAAGTGTAATGTCGTTTACACAAAAGGTTGGTTGGTTCAAAGACATCGCGTCTACCAAACACCAGTAAACTAAGTATACTTCACAAAGGAGGGTTCAAAGGTGTAACCTACCCATCCTGCAATACTCGACTGTCGAAATTGCCGTGATACTTGAATTTTATTCGATCTCCATTAATGTGGGGGATTGTTGGAACTTTATTAAAATATATATATTATTTATATATATATTATTTAATAAAATAGTAATTGAATGGAGATTGAGTCTTATGAGTTGAATCCATGTCATAATTCTTGTTGAATATGCTTCAACTTGAATTTATGATGTTGAATGGTGTTACACCATGAGTTATGAACTTGGTTTATGGTGTATGAGTTGTTACAACTCATTCTCACCTATAAATACCAAGGTAATTCTTGGTTGAAAAATACACCAAGAATTAGATAATTCTTTTCTCTCTAAAACTCTCTCATCTTCATCTCAAGAACTTCTTCCAACCTTCTTGAAGATCATCATCAAGTTCAAGAGCTTCAAGGTAGTTTTGGGTCTAGAGTTATCCCGGTCGTACTCTCGACTTCGACGATTGTACCCTAAGAAACAAAACGGGATCTTGTGTAGACCTGGAATATGTTTTAAAGGAAACGGGTTTTACCCGATGCCTTCGTCTAAAACATTTTCTTAAATCTATATTTTCATAATTTAAAACTTATTTCTTCAACGCAATTAATCTAGTAATTGTTTAATCAACATAATATTTTCAACCCACTGTTCTTTCTTTTGTTTATGTAATTCTCTTATTTTCGTTTGTATTGTATTTCATTTATTTGTATTGTCTTATTTTTTTGTATTGTAATAGTTAGGTTTCTTTTTCTTGTATTGTATTAGTGTAGGGATTTTGTCTTTCCGTTGTAATTGTATCAAATATCTAGTGGAAATTTATTTTATCGTTTAAAATACGAACGGTGGTCCTACAATATTATAGTGACTCGTTAGTTATCATCGGTCACTTGTCTGATTTGTATGGGGAATAAAGAATAAAGCTTGGGTTGGCTAAGAGGTCTCAAGTTCAATCCTAACTCACAAAGGTTTTACTATAGTGGGTGGATTTCCACAAAATTTTTCAAATTTGATGAATTTAGATGGTGTCGCGGTTGCTCACTCCAAGTCCTTTGCTTTTGCTTGTTGTTAAAAAAAATGATGATTCATTCATTTCGCATCTTACACTTATTGTCAGATACACAATTATAATCATAAAAGTCAAACCAAAATTAAATATGCTTTTAAAACGAGGTTTAATTAGCATTCAATCTTCAAATGTTTTAAAATATATATTACATAACATGCTTATTATCCTTCAAAAACAATAAAATTTTCATATATAATATTAAAAGGACCCGGATACTCATACATAAGTTTTCAATATTTGTGCACGCTTCAAACGATTGGTTGGGTTGTTTTTTTATATTAAAAAACTACCCGCCTCTCTCGTGAATGCAAGGGATCGTCATCGTGCCATGTCGTATCGTTTTGATCCAAACAATCTTTTTAGTCTAAACGATCGTTTTGAGTGTGTACAAATAACAAATGTGTGTGTGTATAATGACCCTGGAGACGCCATTAAAATTGAATTTTAACCAAATAATATTAAAATGAAATATAATTAAATAAAAAATTAAAAATTAATCTCATACCGTCATCTATACCCAAATTAACCAATTGTCTAACTATACTCATCCTAGATATTTTGATTTAAGGATTCTCTTATAAATGTTAACTCAAAGTCAAGATAAATAGTATACTTATATGCAATTGGCCTTTTGCCAAAAAATTTAAAAAATAAATAAATAATAATAATAATAATAATAATAATAATAATAATAATAATAATAATAAAAAAGAATAATAATAAATTGGCCTTTTGATTTAGTGATATAGAGAATAAGATGGTGACCTGCCCGCGCTTTGCGGCGTGCCACCCATTTATCCGTCAGTTTAAGTAAAAAATGTTTTAACGTTGTTAAAATATAAAACTATAAAAAAGTCGTGGTCAAATTCGAAAACTCTAAAAGTATACTAAAAACTAAAGTAGAAAAGTTGAGGGAAGGGGTATAAAAGGTAAAAATCTAAAATTTTCATAGTCAAAGTGTAAAAGTATAAAAATTATAACTAAAAACAAAAGTAGAAAAGTTAAGGAGTATAAAACGTAAAGTCTAAAAGTTTCGTGGTCAAAGTATAAAACTATTAAAAAAATTAATGGCCAAAGTCGAAAATATACTAAAATGAAAATAGAAAAGTTAAGAGATATAAAACGTAAAAGTATAAAAGTTTCATGGTCATAGTATAAAACTATAAAAAGTATACTAAAAGACGAAAGTAGAAAACTTAAGTGGTATAAAACGTCAAACTCTAAAACTTTTGTGGTAAATATAAAACCATAAAGAAATATGACCAAAGTTAAAAACTCTAAACTTTGTGTTTAAAATTAAAAACAATGGTCAAAGTGTGAAAGTATAAAAATTATACTAAAAAACAAAATTCAAAAAATTAAGAGTTATAAAACATAAAGTCTAAAAGTTTCGTGGTTAAAGTATAAAACTATAATCAAAAGTATGGCCAAAGTCGAAAATATACTAAAAACGAAAATAGAAAAGTTAAGAGGCATAAAACATAAAAGTCTAAAAGTTTCGTGGCCATAGTATAAAACTATAAAAAAATATACTCAACGACGAAAGTAGAAAAGTTAAAGGGTATAAGACGTAAAAGTCTATAACTTTAGTGGTAAAATATAAAACCATAAAAAAAATATGGTCAAAGTTAAAAACCCTAAACTTTAGATGACCAAAATTAAATGCCAAAAGTTTGTGGCCAAAGATAAATCTAAACTAAATTTTGACGGCCAAACAAAAAGAACCTAAACTAAATTGTGATGTTCAAAGTTAAAATATGAAAAGCTTGTGGCAAAAGTAATAAAAACCTAAAGAATAATATTAATCTATGAAATTTGATTGTTATATATATAATGAGGTATAAAACTTGAAGACTCTTGAAGTTATAAACTCGATCCCAACTCTAGGGTTACCTCGTATTGATATGTTTTCTCCTAGACTACTGAAATATATATGATATGACTAATCTATATTTTCTTTTCACAGACGTGCAAGGTAATCGAATCTTATCGGTTAAAAAAAAATAATATACTTGTACCACCAAGAACATCATCTTCCTACTTCACTCCATGGTTGAAAACATAATTTCCACGTGTCATGTTTATACCCTGCCACGTGGCATCCTTCATTGACACTTTCACCATCTGAATGTCTATAAAAAGCATGCATTCAAGATTCAACACCCACAAAACTCACCTCATCACCATGATCACATCAATGGCATCCTCCACCACCGTCGCCGTTGTGATCCTAATCATTTCCCTCTTCATCTCCACCACCGTGAATGCAACTTTCATCCTACCTAAATCCGACATCAATCTTCTAGAATTTCCTTTAAACCTGGAGTATTTCGAAGCAGAATATTTCTTGTTCGGATCCATGGGCAAGGGTTTGGACAACATAGAACCCGATCTAGCCGCCGGCGGCCCACCACCCATCGGCGCAAAACAGGCCAATATCAGTCTTGTTGTCAAAGACATAATCACTCAATTTGGCTATCAAGAAGTTGGCCACTTAAGGTTTGTTAATTTGTTCACAATTTCAAATACCCTTTTTAATCCTTTTAAGGTAATTATATTATTTATAACTTGGTTTATTTAAGGGCGATTAAGAAGAAAGTACGAGGATTTCCGCGACCATTGTTGAATCTAAGTGCAGATTCATTTGCAACGGTTATCAATGCTGCATTTGGGAAGCCTTTATCACCACCGTTCGATCCCTATGCTAACGACATCAACTATCTTATTTCATGTTACGTCATCCCTTACGTCGGTCTCACCGGTTACGTTGGAGCAAATCCACTCCTCCATAGCCCTGTTTCAAGAAAGGTAATAAAACCCATATAATTATTATTGTTCATTAATATTAAAATTTATATTTTTAATTTAAACAATTTATATGGCAGATGAAAAATATTAGTTTGTAATAGGGGTGTGCACAAAAACCGAATTAACCTAATCAGAACCGAATTAACCGGTAAAACCGAACCGAAAATAACCGAACCGAACAAAAAATCGAAAATAACCGAACCGAAACTGATATTTGCGGTTCGGTTACGGTTATTCATTTTATAATAACCGAGCATAACCGAACCAAACCGATTCTATTTATAATCATAAAGATCTTGATGACATTTTGGTGCTTTGACCTTTTACTATACATTCTCTGTTTTTTATATATTTAAATATTCCTCCATTTTACATTTCCACTTAAAAATAAATTATATTGTGAAGAAAAAACCATCACTTTGACCGAAAAGTCATTATAGAATAATGTTATTATATTATTATCGCTTTTCAGTTTGCCCAACTACAATGAAACGAATATGTAGACAACATGGAATCTCAAGGTGGCATTCTCGTAAGATAAACAAGGTTAACCATTCGCTTACAAAATTTAAATGAGTGATTGAATCAGTAAAAGCTGCTGATAGAACATGTTACTTGTCTAAAGATAAATATGTATTTATATAGCTAAATAATAATTTTGGTTTATATCAATAAGTTTTTAAAGTAAACTACTTGGATATAACAATTGCAATACATATACGTTTTTTTTTACCAAAGTCCACGTAGGCAAATGGTGCCTCATAAGACTTGAGACTATTGAAGAAAACAAGGTCTAGATGTCCCACATTTTCTCCTAAAAAACTTGTAGTGACAACTATTTTTATAAATTAAATTTCCAATCTCACATTGTTACAAATAGGAATGTTTAAGTGAAACTTAGCTTATTAACTAGCAGCCCAGTAACTAGAATTTTTCAACTTCGTTTGGTTAAGAGTCCAATCAAGTATTTGGGTTTTAATTTTATGAGAAGTTTAAAAATTTAAAAAGTTGGTTAACCGACCCATAACCGACCTGCACTAGTACATGAAACTGATTAACCGAAACTGACTTAACCGATGGTTATGGTTAAGGTTTTTTGATTAACCGAAAAGTCGGATATGGTTACGGTTAAAGGTCAAAACCGACCCAAACCGACCCATGCACACCCCTAGTTTGTAACTTACTAACTCAGAAACCGGAAAATTTGTCAAATTCTAACTATAGTCGGTAAACCGAAAACAAACTTAATTGGAACTCGTATCTATTTTTATCTTATTTTTATTTGTTAGGCTATGTGTAGTGTCATCAATAGGTTTTAACGTTATCACCTATTATCCAGTGCTAGATGCTTCGCCAGAAGCAAGCAAGACGAGGTCGCTCTGCTTCGTAAGTGTGTAGTCATAGCGCTTATTATAAAGCCCCTCTCATGATTATTTTTTTTAACAAACAAAATCTTTAATATTAGAGATAATATGTTTATTGTAAATATTTGATTTATAAGGATCATAGTCATAAATATTCAAATTCCCTGTAACTATATAAATCGGTATTGTGAATGAGAATGACACGATTTATGAATCCAACATTTAAACACTCTCCACCAATCAGAATTGAGAAAAATGAGGAGATGAGAGGCTAGGCGAGGAAGACAAATTTTGCCTCGTAACACCTGGGGCAGTGTTCATTACGCTATAATGGACATATAACTAGCCTTGCACTTCCCCTTTAACTTTATATATGAATAGTGTTTAAAACTTTTTATTTTCTTTTTGAATCTCTTAAATAAAATTAATATATCCTTAGAAAAATATACATGATAATCATCTATAAACTAAAATTCAACTAAGCAATAAAGATAACTATTTAACTAATACGATCATATAGATTTAGAGATATCCTGATCTTTGTAAATGTATCTTTTAACTTTCTATTTTATAAAAGTTTGTTTTCTTGTTTTAACTTCCAAAAATTGTCAATTTCTCTTTTTCTTACTCTTTTAACGGCAAATTTTCTTTCTCTTATCTTAAAAAAATATTTAGTTTTTTCTTTTTCCAGAAGGTTTTGTTTCTTACGTAAAAGGATCTAAGTTTCTTTTTTTTTTTTTTTTTGGAAAACGTTTAAAAAGTTTTCCTAGAAATTCCTCTGTTTTAAGTTTTCTTAAAAAATATATATTTTAATTTAAATAGAATTACTTTTTCCCTCTTATCTGAAATACGATTTTAACTAGTTGTATTATATTCCCATGCGTTAAGGTGGGATCCTCATGTGTTATTGTTAATATTTATATTTGTTATGAGAGCGGAATCGTAGTTACACGAAACGCATTGATATGATCACGTCTTAAACATACTCAGTGAACATGCATTTTTAAAATAAAAAATAAACTGTGCCAGAACAAAGTTTTGTGGTTAAAATAAAATAGCTTGAGCACACATAAATTTGTGTGCTTGAACACGCCCCGACGAACTTGTTTATCTAAACGTGTAAAATGGGCTAACGGGTAATAATTAAGTTGTAAACATATTAATCGGGTTGATGAGTCGTTGTAAGAATAGGTTAACAAGTTAGTGAGTTAAGCTGCATGTCTCATTAAACAGGTTGGTAAGTTGGTCGGTTTAACTAAAAGGGTCAAGTATGTCAACCCTAACACGACTTGTTTAATTAAATAATTCAAAAGAGGTTAGATATCCCAACCTAAACCTATTTATTTCATATAATTACCGCCCCTACCCATAATAATAATAATTAATTGATAATAAACAATATCTCATAATTTTATTATCAGCTTGTAGCGGGTTTATTGGGAGTGGAATCAGGCCAAGATGCGGTCATTAGAAGCCTCCTTTACGAACGGGCAAACGACAAGGTGGTTCCATACAAGATGAGCGTAGGTGAATTCACAGAGAAAATATCACAATTACGAAATAAGTTGGGTCATAACGGGGTAAAGGATGAAGGGCTTAAGGTGCCACTCGAGCTCGGGGCCGAAAAGAAAGTACAAGGGAACGTGCTAGCCGGTGATCGAGACTCATTGGCGTATGGCCGAACACCACGAGAAATACTACGAATAGTATATGGAACTGGAAATGAACATGCTCCGGGCGGGTTTTACCCGAATGGTGGTGACGGGGTTATTGCCAAAAGATACTTAGCGCATCCAGAAAATTAGGTTAATCAACTTAGAATATACTCAATGTCATAGAGCCGGTTGTTTTCTTAATCGAATAAATATTATTTGAGTATTTATTTTAAAAATAAGAGGATTTCATATATATCTTTATAAATTTGTCAAATGTCATATATATCTAATATAAATTTGAAATATCATATATGCTTTTAAAAAATAACTAAAATATTAAATTTACCAATTTTATTAAAAAAAATTAAGAAATAACAAATTTACCCAACAAGTTGGTGACCACCCGAGCTTCGCGGCGGGACACCCATTTATTTGTCAGTATAAGTAAAAAACAATTCAAAATACTCATCTTTTAGAAATTAGATATTTTTCATGTAAATAAAAACACTGACCATTTAATGTTATAGAAATTTGGTTGCCAAAATAGAAAACACCAAAAAAAACCAAAGTATGAAACTTAAGGGGTAAAAAACATAAATGTGTGAAACATTGGTGGCCAAAGTAGAAAACAATAAAAATAAAGTACAAAACCTCATGTGTAAAAAACGTAAATGTACAAAACATTGGTGGCCAAAGTAAAAAACACAAAAAGAAAAAAACAAAACAAAAAAAATATAAAAAACTTAAGGGTATAAAACGTAAAAGTGTGAAAATATTGTGCTCAAAGTAAGAAACCACCACGCTTTACTCTTTATTACCATTTTAAATTGTTATATTTACTAGTGTTCGGTTAGCGCACGTTGCCGCGCGGCCGACCCGGGGGGAATGCACACACATTGGAAAAATGCAAACAACGACCGACGTTGTTCTGTTTTAATATGCAAGGTAACGTTTTTTATACACGGCCATAGTTTACGACAACCAACAATCAGAAGCATGTTTGAGGTTTAAAACTTTATCATTCTTGAACCTATTAAAAGTGAACTGGTTCAACTTTCTGATAAGCATCGCAATGACATAAGGTGTTAGATGTAATAAAGTAAAGCCCTTTAGAAAAGCCACGGTAATATAGTTCAATCATACAACCCATCCAACAGTTAGTATATAAATAGCTTACAATCACACTTTCATTGACAACTTTCTTCACATCCGGCATAACTTTTTTTCATTCAGAGTTCTTCCACCTCTAAAATGTCTGCACATATAATCAGAACTTACATGTTATGCATTACTACTAATAGAAACTCTACTTGCAGGTTTTCCTTGCATCCCTTAATGAAAACTATTGAAACTTTTAAGTAGAATATGTAACTTTCAAGATCCCAAAACTCTTGAAATAATATATTATCAGTCTGTAGTAGTACAAGTTATCAATCTACACATATAATAAAAGCAAATAAGTAGTTAAAAACACTAACCTAATCAAGAACAGTTTTCCTTGCATCCCTAAATCAAACGCCATAGTTTGATCCACCCTCTCCGTGAAAGACAAATCGCAACAGAGGATGCATCCCAAAACTCTTGAAATAATATCTTTTATAGAATAACAAAAGCAACAGAGGCAGAGAGAGATGTTGTATCTTACAATTGGTATTGGAAGTGCATGCAATGTATATTGTTTAATTGTTTTCTCCATCCATGGATTCGGGTAGAGATATAATTTAAGTCATTTTTGTTCCTCATATAGATGTTTTTCTATGACCAGAAATTTCAAATACTTACCATCACAATTCACAAGAATAAAAATTGAAAAGCAAAACATGATATTTATGTACCATAATCATTTGCTTACATTAACAACTAGTTTTCTTTCATTTCTTTGTTATTATGATATTCTTATGATACTGCAGTGAAGCAGAATGTAGTTTTGCAAATACCGCTTCACTCCATGGAGATTCTATTGAAAGTAGTGATAGATTAGGGGCTCCTTCAGTCTGTGAACCAAACAGTGTTGATAATCTTATGTTGTTGAGGGAATCAGACGATTCTACTGTATTAGGAAGTCTGCCAAAAAGGTCATATAAACACAGGATTACATCTCGCACAAATCGTGAATTAGACTGTTTGCCAAAAGAGTCCCTTCTTTCATAGAACCCAAATCTCTAAGGGTTATAGATCACATTCATTTGACAGATTCAAAGGGTCACACCAATGGAAATGCACAGGAGATAATTGAACTCAGAACATAATCATGAACTAATAAAATATGGTGAATTGCAGAGAATTTATGTTCATAATAAATTACAAGGACTTTATTATTTAGTTGAAAAATCAAAGAATTTAATCATAAAGAAACAAAGTGCTTATCTCCGAATTAAGTAAAGTCCATAGGGTTTTATATGACAATTTACCAAAAAAACAAACTTGGGAAAACTTGTAGCTCGTTTGGCCTACTTCTTTTAAAGCTAAAATTTTTAACTGTTTGACCCATTAGAGATGCACCATAACCCCCAATCAACCCATTCGTATAAAAACTATTAAACTTTTGTCCAAAAACTATTAAACTTTCCAGTTTTAACCCCTATGGTCTGTTATAACTAATTTTTTAGGCATCTGAACCGTTACTATAAAACAAACCATAAACCAAACCTGCCCACTTACAGATAAGCGGGTTAAATTTACAACTGTTACTGATAGAATAAGGTAAACAAAATCCTTACCAGTCACACAGAAAACCAACAACCCCTGATCAAGTATGAGTGGGAGTGTACTGCAAGTCCAAAGTGGCATAACATTCATCACCCAAACCGATTTTCCTGCTTCTAAAAATGGAGCATTTAGATCACCATAATTTGCATTCATGTTCATGACATTTTGTATCATATTATATGATGGTAATGGGTCTTCATCCCCAGGCCTTTTGGGATGATCAGAATAAATTAAGGGTTAAGCAAAGACCAATAATCTGGTTGGATTGTTAAGACTGAACCAATTCGGTGAATGAAATAAGGACATGTATATACACACAAATACATATGAATGTAAATGTAAAAAGAAGATACAATTTAAGGATGATGAGCAACATAAAAGCAAAATAAAGAACGGATCTTCGCCATCGAGTACCCAACAAATACATCGTACCTGATGGCACAAATAAAAAACCTTTCAACTTTCATCTTCTTCAATCCGTGGCACAAACACTTTACTTGAAACCTGATAACCATAGAAACACTAAGTGAACACCACATTCAATATAATAGATCTATAAATATAAAGGTGCCAAAACCAGAAAAGATTAATCCATCCATCCATCTATTGTTTAACGTCTTTGGCAGATCCGAGAGCAGAAAACGCAACAGCAAGTTTTCACGTTTTTGATTTTTTCTTGGGGAATTTTGGACTTTGATTCTCTCTTTATGGGGTTATACTTGACAGTTTTGGATAAAACGAAACATGATTCTTGATAGAAAACGCGTCCCGGATCCATTGTGAGCATCGGTTTTGTCTGAATCTCAACCATTTGAGCAGATCTGAAAAACACACACTAGTGCATATTTAATGGTGTTCTTCGTGTTCTTGAGGATTTCCATATTTTGGGGGTGATTCGATCGGTTTTTGCTGCTGTGTGGGATATAAATTTCATCAAGTTTTGAAGGCTATGAAGATTGTCTTAGGGGACTTGTTTTCTTCTTAGCGGACTTCAACCTGTGCTTAGCGGACTTCAAAGCCTAGCGAACTTCTGCCTAGCGAACTTCAAGAGTGTCTTAGCGAACGTCTCGTGTGCTTAGCGGACTTGAAGTTAACATTAGCGGACTTCTATCAAGCTTAGCGAACTTGATATTGTTAGAGAATTTGTTTTTGGGTTTCAGATCGAGAGTTCTTGGATGGATTTTAATCGTTCAGATGTGTAGAGAATCTAAATACGAGTTCATTGATATAAAATTCATCAATTTTCGTTGAGTATTCAGTGAGTTATGGTGAATTTACATTTTTCCGGCGGATCTTCATAAAGTGCAGCAACTGATTTAGGGTTTCTAAGGGTAAACGATTTGTGAAAAAGACGAGTGACGTGTTATTATCTGTTGGCTCACATAGAATTCCCTCTCTCTACTTTTTTTTATCGACAACCGGGTTCTCCCTTTTCTATTGTCGCCTTGCTATTGGCTGGAGGTAAGCTCGTGAGCCCAGCCTTGATCAAAGAGCTGTTGATGGCTGCAGTTTCTTGTCACATTGAAAGTCAACCTTCTGGTTGTCCTAGCCTGATTGGTTGTTAGCAAACCGTGTGGGTCCCAAGCTGGAAGGAGATCCGTTGAAAAGGCCATAGCGCTGGCTGCATCTGATTGGTCGGCGCACCTTTCACACGAATTTCCTCATATCTGCCATTGATGGCCTTTAAATCTGGACCGTTGTTGTGTTTTTTTCTATTCTCTGATTGGCAGAATCCTTTTCACCTGGATCGCAAGTTTCATCCCTTAGATCACATTTTTTTCAGCCGTTAGATCTATGGAATTCCTCAATCTGATTGGTCAGTTTTTCAACACCTGGATTGTGTTTCTTTCAAGGGGTTTAACACCACTAACTATATATTCAGTATTTTTTGTTAAATGTGGCTAAGTTTTTAGTCCTTAACAAGACTGACGGAGTAACGCCACTAAGGGAATTTTGGAAATTTCCATTAGTCATGAATTTATTCCGTTATATTTGATCGGATTTCTAGTTTTAGTTGACTTCAAGACCACTTTAGCTAACGACCACTGACAGGCTGGTTTAACTTCTCGGTTAAGTATACGCCTTTTTCGTTATGTCTCACCCATAGTTGTTTAGTTGATGTCGTGCTGATATCATCTAACCGAATTAACTGGAATCTGAGTTAAATATTTGGAGTATTCCGTTAACTCCAACGAAAGTACACCCAAGTTGACGGTTTTGACAGATTTTTCAGATTTTCACCGTTATGACTCGAGAGTCTTCACGGAATATTTTTTCGGACTCGGTTTTCAAACCTCAAAATTTACAAGACTCCGGTTATTTTATTTTTCGCGTTTGCGGTCGGGATCTCGTTTTTTCTCGGATTTGACACTTTGTCTCGACTAAAGTGAAGGTTTTTGTGACGTTATCTGACATATTATTATACCTCTACCCTTCGTCACGCGGAAAATAAGTATTATCTATGGATCATTCATAGCTCTTAGCATCTGGCTTTCCAGTTTTTTTGCGAGATTGTCCGATTTCAAGATTTTTGATCCAGTTTCTATAGGCAACCGAGCGGAACGGTTCGAATCTCTACATCTAATTTTTACGCTTCCACTGGATGTTTTATGAGATATTTAAAGAAAAAGGAAAATTATTATGGATTTGGATTATCAGGTCGATTAACTGATTTGGAGCATTTACATTGATTGATTGATTTATCTGATTTGGTTTGTTGCGGTTTGGACTCCAATATTAGGCATTTTCAGTATTGTTCCCGACGAGTCAAGCGAGACAAAAGAAGCTTACGCAGAGGGGGAATTCTACAAAGAAAGTCTTGGGTTTATCAGTTATTCATTGAAGATGTACAACAGAGCGATTCTTCAGCAGTTGAACATATTTGAAAGCATCAGCCAAGGGGAAGTTTGTTGCAGCTATTTATCATTGTGACTGATGCCATCAATCCGTTTACCGAAGCCTTCGGTTGAAGAATCCATTGTGATATGATTCAGAGACGCGGGTTGTGAAGATTAATTAAATCAATTTTGATTTAATTAATATTTTATATTTATTCGATTTTATTTGTATTTTTGCTCATTATTTATGTCTTGCTAGTTAGTAGGCTAGTGAGCACATGGCTCCTCTCACTATATATAGTGTGTGTGTGCTCCATTTGTTAGCAAATGTATCTTTAGATTGATGATCTTGAGTGATGTGGGCAACCATTCTAGAGAGATAGTCTCACTTTGGGTTTGTGACCGTGGATTTCCTATGACAAGATTGTAATCATTCGACTAAAATCAATGAATTGTTTGTTTATCATGTTTCTTGTTGTTTGATTATCTTAGATTCGCACTCAACCCATCTCACCAATCTTCAAGCACAATGTTCAACATGATCCATGTTTAATGAGCTTTAGATTGATCCTGACAATCTTCAATGATCAAATACAAAGACATATATTATTCCAATGATCAATCTATCAAAATATCTTAATACAAAGTAAACAAAGTGATAGAAGCAAGTAGTTAATGAAACTATATACAAAATGTAGTAGTCCAGTTCTCATTTTGGAAGAAAGAGTTATACGAAAGATGCAATAAAGAGTTGTATATTTACCAAAGATGCAATAAGGAGTTGTGCCTTATCAAAAATGTGTACCAAAGATGTCATAAGGAGCTGTATAGATCCTGTTTTATGGGCGAATTGCCAGTTCGCCCTGATCCGAACTGACAGTTCGGATGCAGTTCGGTTGGCAGACACACTTCGTCTTGAACTTGACATCGTCTCGTCTCGATACTTCACACGACGCACAAATTATGTATCAACAAACTCCCCTCGTCGTGTGTAGTATCTTTACCAATATAACAAAACTGTATCTTCAATCAAACTCCCCCTCAAGTGTAGAATCCGTTCAAAATATCTTCAAACAAACTCTTCCTCAACTTGATGGTAGCTTGATCTTGAATACTTTGACGACGCAGAGTGTGTTTCTTTCTTTATCAACTACTTCAGAAGACTTGAAGTTGTGATATTTCTTTCACTTAGCAACCTGCTCAAAATTTAAATAATCTCGGAGCAAAACATCTCTTTGAGACTCCAAGATATGGTTTTGAAAATATGATTTGAATCACATGTTGATCAAATCGAAAATAATGCAGAAACAAAATCTTTTTTACTTTTAGAAAGTTTATATCAAAACAAACCAAAAATCTTTTTGATTTTTTAAACTTATGCTAAAACACAGCAAAAATCTTTTTGTACTTTTCTGGAAATGAAATGAAATTACAATACAGAATCAAACTCTATTTTTGGTATGAGAAAGATCACTATACGGGATCATATTGCTCATAACGCACTGAACTACACTTCAATCTCAACTAATTGAAGCGCATAAGTCATGTTGATTTCTGGTATAATTTGTCCATCTTAAACTCAGGCAAAATCATACTCATAACATCTGGATATGTTAAGGTATCGATTAGATTTGCTTTGACCAGTGTATCTCATATTATCAGACATATTCAAACATTTTTCTTTTTTCTTTTCTTGTGTGATTTGTGATTACACTTGTGATTATCACATAGCATAACATTTTCATGATATTGTCAGCTGTGTTCCATGCAAAAAGAAATAAGAACGTTAAATCGTCTACCTTAAGGTCAATCTTTCGATACGCAGATAAGGCCTCGGATTTAACAAAATAAGGAAAAATAAAACAAGTTGAAATTGTATAATTCAACAACGATCATGTCGATACTTCCGTATATGCAGAGAAAGTCCGATGAATTATACGAAACACCAAAGAAAATAAAGCAGAACCTCAAACGAATAACAATCATGTTGATCTTTGGATACGCAAAGAAAGACCAATCGTTTGAGAAAATAAAGAAAATCAAACAAGTTTAAATCTTTGGAAAATGAACACATGTATACACAGCGACTTCTCATTTTGTTTTTCACACTTATTTTTCTTTTTGTCATGAAATACACTTCAAGATGTTATCCACATGGTCAAGCATAGTATTTAATGTATATCACAACCGAATACTTTCTGATTTGCCGAGCCTACCAAGCACATCAAACAATGATCTTATGGCTCTTTCATCTAATCTATCCATGAGTCAGATACGTAAGCCAATGTACCATCATTTCCCAATGATCAATTTCTCAGAATTTTATATATTTTGCATGTGTTCATCTTCTTCCCATAACATGCATTTTCTCAATTACTCCCCCTTACTTGCAATTCTCCCCCCTAATGAAAAACTCTATTTTTAGATTTTTTATTTTATAAAAACAAGACACTATTTTTGGGTCTTAGCAATTTTCTCTTTGAAACACAAATGAAATAAAAAGAAAGAAAATGATCAACCAACAAGGATACCTTGAATTTTAAAGTTTCGGTAAACTTTCAGGTTAGAAAGATATATCAAGAAATTTAAGTTAAGCAGAATACTCCTCAATCAATAGTTTTGCAATCATCGACTAGTCTTCTAGAAGTACCTGCACACTGGTCAAACTTATCGGTTCATAAATGACCCGAAGTGAAGCGCTTTTGGTCGACCAGTGTCCTGGTTTTGCTTAGAAACCACCTTAGGTTTCCATTGCTGTTGTCGTTTTGGTAATTAAGTTTTTGATGAATCAGTCACATGTGACTGTGATGAACAACCCACATTTTGAACTTTTGAAAATTTAGAAATAACGTTTTTTTTTTAAAGAATGTAGGTTGAAACTCATCAAAAACTCTGCCATGTTCATCAAGAAACACAGGTTTGGTAGGTTTACCAAAAACTTTGACCTTTTGAGTTTTAGTGGTTGAAGCAGCAGGAATTGGACACTCTTTTGCCATATGTCCTGTTTACCGACAAATATAGCACAAATGACTAGCTTTGTCCTATCTTTTATGTACCTGCACAACTTTAAAAACATTTCTATCTTCAAAATGATCATAAAAAGTATTATATACCTGATGACGATGACCATGAACCCATTTGTTCCGAACCCTTGAGTTTGTAAAACCTCTTGGGTTGAACCTTCTCAGCTTTAAAAATTTCTTTATTAACTTGCTTCATCTTCATTTTCTTCAGATTTTGTGATTTTGGATCTTGAACCTCCTCGGCTTGAACATTATGTGCCTTGAAACTCAATCCAATATTCTTTCCAGAAACTTTCTCCTCAGAACTTGATGAATTTTGTCCATTCTTCGCCAAACGAGAAAGTTCATCTTTGACCTCTTGCACATTCTTCTTTTCATAGAAAATTGTCTCAACAAATTCAGGTTGAGACCGAATCTTCTCACTAGAAGTAGCTAATTTTTCATTTTCTGTCGACGTTGAACCTGACACAAACTTTTGAACTCGAGGAACTTTAGAATCTTTCTCTATCTTTTTACCCTTCTTCTTATTCTTTTTCTTCTTCACAACCTTCTCTTCTTTAGAATTCAATGATGATGAAAACTTCGAATAATCATATTCGTCAACCTTTTCCTTCATATCTTTAACACTTGCTAGAGGTGATGCCGTTTTGTTTAACATTTTTTCAAAATTTTCATCGTTAGCTAAAAACTTTTAAATTATTGAGAACTGGTGACATTGTTTAGAAGTCAATTTGCATCGATCACTTGAATCTTCAAATCAAAAACTTTTTGTTGTGCCTTGGCCAATTCCTTTTCAGTAGTTATCAACCTCTTAGCGACTTTGTGAGTTTCAAATTTCTACAATCAAAGGTTATCAAGCTCAACAAACAACTCTTTCTTCCATTTATCTTCATTTCTTTTCTATATTTCTAGATTTGCAGCTTGCACTTTATTTACACTCACTAACTCTCTCTTTTCATCCAATAACTTCCCCATATCAATCTGATAAGCTTCTAGTTTAGCAGCATACTCTTCAGAAGTTTTGGTAAGCAAATCAAACTTAATTTTTGATTTATCAAATAGATTCTGAAAATCATTAGCAACATCTTCCGCTTCATCCTTCCATTTCTGAACCTCTTTCAATAACTCACTCTTTTCTTTAACCCAACTTTGCATACTTTGCTTCAAGATCTTTTCCATTCTGGTTAGAATTTTCTAAATCTTCCTTGACCCATTGAAGAACCTCGGTAAGCATTTTAATTTCTTTCGTCAAAGAATCATTTTCCTTCAACAATCCTTCATTTTCTTTTAATAAGCTTTCAATTTTAGACTCAAAATTTTAATTTTCAGCAGCTTCATATGAACTTGAATCAGAATAATATTCATCTTACTCATGAGTGACAATCAAGGAAGATGTATCAAACCTGTTTGCCCCAATCATAAGTACCAATATTCTGAACAGTTAATGCTGTTTTATTTGAATTGCTTGAAGATGGTTGAGAACCATTTGTAGCTTTTGAAGTGTGAGATTGTTGACATTCTCTTGAAAAATATCCAAGGTTTGAACATTTGTAACATTTGATTTTAGATTTGTCAAAACCCAACTTGTCACCAAAAGCTTGTCTTCCAGTTTTCTTGTAAAATCGTTGTGACCTATGAGTCAGCATAGCAAGTTGCCAAGCAATATCTAACTCATTTAATTGATCATCATCAATTTCATTCAGATCTTCTTTAGTCAGTTGTGCCTTGCTAACATCATTAATAATCATTCCAAAAGGCGATGAAATGAGAGCAGATATTAATTTGGCACAATCATCAACTGAATGAACAGAATATGCACTTTGACTTGATGATTCTGGAATCGTAAAATTACAACCCCTTGAAGAATTATTATCCGAAATTCCAAAAATATTTCCAATGAATGCAGTAGGTGGTGCAGAACTAAGACTTGGTTTAGCTTTAGCATTTAAGCGTGCAACACTTTCACCATGATATAACTCTGGATTTTGCAATTTGGCCGTTGATTTCTTTGAATTCATCATTTCCATTTCTCGAGCATGAAGTTTACCTGTGAGCTCATGAAATGATAATGTGGAAAATTCTTTATCATGAATGAGTAACAAGACATAATTCTACAAATTTTCTGATAATGCTTCCATAATCTTCTCTTTTAATCCTTCATCAGTTTTCTCAATCCCAACAACTTTTAATTCACCAATCAGATGTGAAAATCTTGAAATTAGAGCCATAATGTTTCATTTTCATAATGTTGAAAGTTGTCAAACTCCTTATTCAACAGCTTTTCCGGCTTTTCTTGTATTGATCGTTTCCTTCACACCTTGCTGATAATGCATCCCATAATTGTTTCGATTTCTTACATGTGCTGAATTGATGTAGTAATTTGGTGGGTAATGCCATTGTAAGATAACCAAAAGATTTTTGTTCAAGTTCATAAAGTTTCCTCTCAGCATTGTCAAAAGTATGAACTTCTTTAAAATCTCATTGATCAGTTGGATGTGTGTAATGCTTTTTAATTGGAATCCACAAATCAATATCATTTGTGCTGATATATGCAGAAAATCATTGTTTCCAATTTTGATAATCCTCTAACTTCAACAATTTGGGAACTTTCGGGCTTGTTCCGATTTCATTATCAAAGTTTAGCATTGTTTGCATCGCACTTTGCATAGCGGCAAAAGCTTGAAAATCCGACATTTTTTCCGAAATATGATGTTCCAAAAACTTCAAACACAAAAACGAAGATCTTAAAAGTGGATTTTGGGTATCAGAACGGAGGGTACTAGCCGTTAGGTATTAAAAGTGTAAATCTTTCCAACACGGTCATTTTGCCTGGTATTAGCTCCCGTAACTCTTAACGGTTCTCAAGTTACGTCAGTTTTCGTAAAACAACTCAAAACCCAATCTAAGCCGAACTTGATCCGAACTAGAAAAACCTTTATCCGAACTGAAGGTTTAACCGAGCTGAGCCCGAACAGAGAATAGTATCTGAACTATAGCCGAACTGAAGAATTATCCGAACAGATAAAGCTTACCCGAACTTGTCCGAACCGAAATGTATCCGAACCAGTGCCGAACCTAATTCGAACCGAACCTCTTAACTGAACCTAAGAAGAACTTAATCGAACTTGGACTTCGGACGAGACGATCAGGAGCCGAACCTAGAGTTCGGATGATGGTTATACCGAACACTGAAATCTTTAGCCAAACTGAACCACTTTCACTCAAAAAAAATTATTTTGGACAGATTTGAACGAGATTTGTAGAAGTGAACCAGAAAAATTGATGAAGAATAATTAAGGAGCACATTTTTCACAAAATACTCAACTGAAACACTCAAAACCTCGTAAAAACACTTCAATTTTTCGAAAACCCACACGTTTTATTTCAAAAACTCCAAAAATAGCAACCACAGATCAGTAGAATGAACCAGAATACTCTGATACCACTTGAAAGTTCGTGAGCATCGGATCGTCTACTCAATCTAGCTATTATGGATAAGAAACACATAATTAAGAGTTGTTTTATTGATCAAAGTGAACAATTACAACTCAGAAACACAGAGAAATAACACCGAGAGAACACCACAGAAACACACACTTAAGATCAGATCTATCTCGCTCAGCCCTCAAATTACAAGACAAATGTAAATCGTGAAATTTTAATATTAATAAACGCATTGAGTTTAAATTTAAATTTTGTTATTTCATTTCTTATCTATGTATTATATATTATTCATTTAAATTCCTTGAAATTTTAAATTAAAATAGTCATTTAAGTTAAATAATTTATTGTTAAAAACAAATTTATTGTCTTTTAAATTTTGACTTAAATTATTCATTCTATATTAATCTCTAATATTTATTTAAAATAATTAACCATTTAATTGTATCATTTACTAATATTTTTTTAAGATTTAATAATATAAAAGAAATGATGATAAATCCTAAACTTCCAAATTTAATACAACTCGTTATTTTTACGACACATATAGTTCGTTTAAACCAACTCTCGATGATTCTTCCTAAAAGAAATAGAAAAAAAAAGAAAAAAAAGTTCTATGAAAATTTGGTTACATATTTGATTTTATTTATAAGAAAACTTATTTATATTTTATAAAGTAAATTATATATAGATTTATAAAAAACATTTGATATTTTTAGAAACATATAATAATAAAGATAAAAGGTCATTTTTTTTATGTTAAAAAAAAGTTTTTTTTTCCAGTCCCGTTTTTCCAGCACCGTCGCCGCCGGCGACCGCCGCTCCGCCGGAAACAACTTAAAACCTCATTAATTCGATCGTTTTCATCAATTATTTTGTCATAACGTT
Source organism: Deinandra increscens subsp. villosa (assembly GCA_039602395.1). Taxonomy (NCBI): domain Eukaryota; kingdom Viridiplantae; phylum Streptophyta; class Magnoliopsida; order Asterales; family Asteraceae; genus Deinandra; species Deinandra increscens. Next base: position 55,173,051 of record JBCNJP010000003.1, on the reverse strand, counting down.
CCTAAAACGTGATTAGACCGTTAATGTGAGCTTAAAACCGATCATAATTGCGGTTTAATCACCCCCAAACTCATAACTGTTCGATGCTTTAACACCCGAATTTATTCGTATTTATCGTGTTTTCGGGCCTATAAATGGTTCCTCAACGTTCAGTGATCGATTGCGCACCCAAAATCATCGAAAAACCTCACAAAATCGTCCCTACGTTTGTGTTTATCCGCCGCCGAAGTCTCCGGCGACCTCCGCTCTCGCTTTTTACGGCAACGATTCCAGGTAATTTTTACACCTTTCTGGTCTGAATTCATCAAGGATTAAAAGCCCTATGTTTATTTTGGGATTCATTCGTGTTTAGATGTCCAATTTCATGGCCAAAGTTTCAAGGGTTTTCAGGTTTGGTGAATGGGGAAGAAGATGACTGACCATAACAGATTAAAATAAATTGGTTCGGATCTAGAACCAATAAACCCAGCCTGGCCGAGTGGTTTGCAACTTGCTTGGTGTGTGGGAGGTCGCGAGTTCAACCCAGCCCCACCACCTTTTTTTCCTTCTCTTTTGGGCTTCTTTTATTAGTATTCCATCAAGTTACCAATTCTCCAACCCCATAAATTAAAGTTTATAAAATGTTCTAAATTGTATAAAATAATCACTTTTCAAGTCTCACAAATTTATAAATCCTATATAAATGCTTGGGAATATATATATGTATTTTTTTTACAAACTTATTGTTGATACATGGGCCTTGATCGTCATGTGAAGTATCGAATACAAGACGGATCACATAATATTGCTGAGGTCCGAACTCCCAGCGAACCTGGAGTTCGGACAGCTCCGAACTTGTGGCCGAACTTGAGGTTCGGCCGATCGTGTTTCATCTTGTATAAATAGGCCGTCTTGTATAGAATTGAAGAGCTTCCGTGTCATATATTCTCTGAGTGTACTTTGTGATTCTCTGTGGTTAATACAAGTCTCATTTGTATTTACTCTTCGTGTTTTACTCGTTTACATTGATTTCATTACGACTAAGTAGAAGATCCACACGCTCAAGCTATTTCACTTATTTAATTAATTGTTCTAGTAATAACTTATTTGCTTAATCTTGTATTATTTGACTATCCGCCTAGTTATTTAGTAATAATCTTTAAACGATTTTATACACCTAATAAACCTAATTATTTTTATAAAAACATCCATTTATGTAGTTAACTTTTTGTCATAACTTATGTGTTTTCTACTATTTTAGTTAACTACTCATCTAATTATTTAATTAACAACATAATTACTTTGTCAATCCTTTATTCGATTACATTTATCCAATTACATAAATATTCACCCAATTATTTATTTCATTAAGTTATTTCATTTACTTTGTCATTTATTTACTTAGTTATTTATTCAATTATTAACTTATTTATGTACTTATTAAATTTAATACCTAGTTATTTATTCAATCATTAATTTATTTTATTTATTTTGTCACATATGAATTTAACCACATAATGCTTCATAAACACAAATAAATACTCATTAACTATTGTCGTTCTTCAATATATTTATTTAGTCAAATAGTGATTTGCCAAATCATTTATATAATTATTTAATTCAAACGATTATAATCAAGAAAATAAAGTCATCTTCCCCACGTCGACAATCCCAACGAAACCCTAGGCTACCTAGAAATCCTACTATTCGTCATCGTAACATCAGGTTAACCAAATTCATCATTCATTTAGGAATCCCTTGAACTTGAATCATTCACGTTACGCGAAGCTAGTAATCAACCAACTACTTAAGGTGAGTTCATAGTTCCCATTTTACTTTAAATCTTTTGGGATGGAAAACACGCACAAACGTTTATATCATTATTGCTTGGTTTTCAAACAAAAGGATATTTATTCATGATTATCATTGGCAATCATTATGAGACTTTATTCTTGAAAATTATTCTTATTAGGCAAAGTCAAGTACTGTTAAATAAATTGCTTGTGTTTATCTATAGTATATCGTATTCTAGGGACCTGTACATGTAAGTCTCATGAGCATCATAATCGTAGAGGTTCCTTTGAGGGAACTGAACATCATAATCGTAGAGGTTTCTTTGAGGAAACTGAACATCATAGTCGTAGAGATTCCTTTGAGGGAATTGAACATCATTTATGTACTGGGTGACGAATATGTGATTAATTTAGTGTAATACTTACATATTTAGTTTAACATGTACGACTTTGCAAGCTTTTATCAAATAATTATCTTTTATTGTTTTACTACAAATTTATGACTCACCAACTATATATGTAGTTGACTCTTTTTGCGTGTTTTTCAGGAAATGAGAATCAAGCATGATTGAGACTAGAAGTTGGAGATTTAGATAGGAAACCTATTATCTTTTAAGTTTCATATGCCTTGTAATAGACGTTTAAGTTTTGAATTAATAATAAAATATGGTTTCCTTTTATCCAAGTGCTTTAATTCAATTTCATGACACCTAGATGTTTCCGCCATCAGTCGGGGTGTTACAGAATTGGTATCAGAGCCTTGGTTATAGGGAATTAAGTTATTAGAAAACAATAATCCAGACTATAACCTTAGGGGCCAAAATAATAAACCCTATTCCTGACCTAGGTATTTGGAATCTCTCGTCTAAACCTCTTCCTCGTCAACTTTTATCGTGGCATGGGCAACTCATACTCGTCAGCATATTCATGGATATGCATTAGAGTTCCATCTTGGGGATTCATGTTCTCATCTTTGAACACTCTCGTTGGGACAACGAGTTCGCGTAATGGTTTTCGGGGCTGCGTGTAATCTGGAAGAATGGTTATCTCTTTGGAAGGTTCTGGCTAAGGCAAGACCTGGTATTTAGGTAGTCCTAGTGACTCACCTCTCTTACCTGGGAGATCTTTCGGGGAGATGACGCTTATAGGCTAAAACATGCAGTTCAAGTAAAACCGTGAAAACGGACTCCGAGTTCTGATTAGTTAAGGACGTTAATTTAATGTTTAATCATTAATAATGTCATTCTATTATTTATTTATCTTATGATTTCCATATCTAACTTCAATCTTTTGTTTCCTAAAGATGGATCCCACCGCATTGGCCACTATCATCTCTGAGCAAATGGCTAACATCCTTCCCACCATGGTCAATCAACTTAACGCAACCGTTCAAACTTAAGCCGTGGTACAAACTAACACCGAAGGAGATGGTTCCAACCCTGGGGGAGTTGAAAGCCCTTTCAAACTCTTCGTTGCCTCTAAACCCACTAAATTCGCTGGAAACGAAGGAGCAACAGGTTTCATTCAGTGGTTCGAGAAAACAGAAGCCACACTAAACCTATGCAACTGCCCAGAAGCTCAGTGGGTCAAGTATGCCTCAAGTACTTTAAAAAAGGGAGCTTTAACTTGGTGGAACACCCAAATAAGAGCCAAGACTCGTGAGGTTCTTCATGCTTTGACCTGGGAGGAGTTCAAGGCTCTGTTGACTGAGGAGTATTGTCTAAGGTCAGAAATGAGGAAACTAGAAGCCGAATTCAGGGCTCTCACTATGAAAGGAGCTGGTCATCTCGGTTTTACATCTCGATTCCAAGAGCTCTCTCTATCTGTCCCTCACTTGGTGACCCCGGAACAAAATGCGCTCGACTGCTACATCGATGCCCTTCCTGAAGCTATGCGTATAGTTATGATGTCGGTGAACCCTACCTCTTTGTCAGCTGCCATCAAGTTGGCAGGAACCTTGACCGGCGAAATGGTCAAGATTGGGGTATTGAAAAAGGAATCTGGTAAAGGTAATGATAACCGTGGGTCAAGCTCAAGCAACAACAAGTCCAATAAAAGGAAAAGGGGTACGCAAAGCTATGCACTAGTTACCCCTGCTGTTCCCGTGAATGTTGTGGCCCAACCCAACACTAGGCTTGTCTATACGGGTCCGCATCCTCTGGGCACTACTTGCAATTTTCACCATCCCACTGGCACGGAATGCCAGAAGTGCACCAAGTGTGGAAGGTTTGGTCATTGGGCTATTAGGTGTAGGGTATCTCCAGCAGGAACCAACCAGACCCCGGATGCTATACCCATTCAGAACAATAATCCTAATCATGCCTGCTACCAGTGTGGAAATCCTGATCACATGAAGAGACAATGTCCCTAATTAACTAACAACAATTAAGTCACTCGTGGTAGAGCTTTTGTGCTCGGGACATCTGAAGCTCGCCAGGATCCAAACGTCATCACGGGTACGTTTCTCCACAATGATCATTTTGCATCCGTTTTATTTGATACTGGAGCGGACCAGAGTTTTGTATCTCTAGATTTTGCACCCTTACTTAACCTTAAGCCAACAATCATGGACTCGACCTATGTTATTGAACTGGCCAACAGTGAACCAATCAAAGCTAATTCGATTATTCGTGATTGCGTTCTGACTTTCGATCATCATTCCATCAATATCGATCTAATCCCTATTAAACTGGGAAGCTTCAACCTAGTAGTAGGGATGGATTGGTTGTCCAAACATCAAGCTGAGGTTCGATGTGCTAAAAAGTTGATTCGTATTCCTTTACCTTCGGGCGAAACCTTACTTATCCAAGGAGAGAAACCTGAACGCAGTCTGAAGATCATCTCTTGCATGAAAGCTCGTACGTATCTTCGGAAGTAGTGTTTCGCGTTTTTGGCTCACATAGTGAGAACAAAATCTGAGTCCAAGAAAATGGAAGACATTCCTGTCATTTGAGACTTTCCTGATGATCTTCCTGGCCTTCCTCCTAATTGTCAAGTCGAGTTTTGTATTGATCTCATTCCTGATGCAACACCCGTTGCTAAATCTCCTTATCGTTTGGCTCCATCTGAAATGCAAGAGCTTTCGAAGCAACTCCAAGAAATTTCAGACAAAGGATTCATTCGACCCAGCTTCTCACCTTGGGGAGCTCCTGTCTTGTTTGTCAAGAAGAAAGACGGATCCTTCCGTATGTGTGTTGACTATCGAGAGCTCAATAAACTCACCATCAAGAATCGGTAGCCATTACCAAGGATTGACGATCTCTTTGATCAACTACAAGGAGCCACCTGCTTTTCAAAGATCGATCTTCATTCTGGCTATCATCAGTTGCGAGTCCTTGAGGAGGATATTCCAAAAACAGCCTTTCGTACGAGATACGGTCACTACGAGTTTATGGTCATGCCCTTTGGATTGACCAACGCCCCTGGGGTAGTTATGGACCTAATGAACCGGGTGTGTAAACCGTATTTGGATAAATTCGTGATCGTATTCATCAACGATATCTTGATTTATTCTCGCACCAAAGCGGAACACGAGCAACACCTTCGGTTAATCTTAGAGCTCCTAAAGAGGGAACAACTTTACGCCAAGTTCTCAAAGTGTGAGTTTTGGTTAAAAGAAGTTCAGTTTTTAGGCCACATAATTAACGAGAAAGGTATACACGTTGATCCTGCAAAAGTTGAGACTGTCAAAAATTGGGAGACTCCAAAGACCCCTACTGAAATCCGCTCCTTCCTTGTTCTAGCGGGGTATTATCGTCGCTTCATCGCAAACTTCTCGAAGATTGCCCTACCCCTTACTATGCTAACTCATAAAGATAAACCTTTTGTGTGGGGCCCAGAGCAAGAAGAAGCTTTTCAGACCTTGAAGCAAATGTTTTGCAATGCACCTATCTTGACGCTTCCTGATGGCAACGATGATTTCATAGTCTATTGTGACGCCTCCAACCAAGGTCTCGGTTGCGTATTGATGCAACGAGGTAAGGTCATAACCTATGGGTCATGGCAACTCAAGGTTCACGAGAAGAATTACACTACCCATGACCTTGAACTGGGTGCTGTGATATTTTCCCTGAAACTTTGGAGACATTACCTTTATGGTACTCAATGCGTGATCTTCACGGATCACAAAAGCCTTCAGCATATCCTCAATCAAAAGATGCTAAATATGAGACAACGTCATTGGGTGGAATTACTTAACGATTACGACTGCGAGATTCGCTACCATCCCGGGAAAGCAAATGTTGTAGCCAATGCCCTTAGTCGAAAAGGCTATGCTCAATTGCATAGCATCAGAATTCAATCTGACCTTCAATCTCGAATCCTTCAAGCTCAACGTAAATCTTTGGCTCAGAATGACCTGCATAGTGAGTTATCTTGTGGTGTGGAATACCAGTTGGAAACTAAACCCGATGAACTCCTTTACTTCTTGGATCGAATTTGGATCCCCGATCGTGATGGTCTTCGTGATTTCATCTTAGACGAAGCTCACAAGACTCGTTACTCTGTCCATCCCGGTGCTGATAAAATGTACAAGGACCTTAGAGTCCTCTGTTGGTGGCCTGGAATGAAGAAAGACATTGCTCTATATGTTGGAAAGTGCTTAACATGCTCAAGGGTTAAGGCTGAACATCAACGACCCTCAGGATTGCTTCAGCAACCCGAGATTCCAGTATGGAAATGGGAAGAAATCACCATGGATTTCATCACTAAACTCCCACGGACACCAAAAGGTTTCGACAACATTTGGGTCATCGTCGATCATTTGACCAAGTCAGCACATTTTCTTCCGATTCGTGAGGATTATAAAATGGATCGTCTATCCAAGCTTTATATTGATGAAATTGTGAGTCGCCATGGTGTTCCTCTATCGATCATCTCCGATCGTGACAGTCGTTTTACCTCAAAGTTCTAGAAATCATTACAAAAGTCTTTAGGAACACGTGTGAACCTTAGCACGGCCTATCATCCGCAAACTGATGGCCAAAGCAAAAGGACCATACAAACCCTGGAAGACATGCTCAGAACTTGTGTCCTAGATTTTGGTGGTAGTTGGGACTCGCATCTTCCCCTCATCGAGTTCTCCTACAATAACAGCTACCATGCCAGCATTAAGATGGCACCCTTTGAAGCATTGTACGGTCGTAAATGTTGTTCACTTGTTTGTTGGGCCGAAGTTGGTGAAGCACAAATCACTGGTCCTGATCTGATCCTAGAAACCACCGAGAAAATCTCATTAATTCGCGAAAGACTAAAGGCTGCAAGAAGTCGGCAAAAGAGTTATGCCGACAAACACAGAAAGCCTTTGCAATTTCAAGTCGGTGATTCTGTACTTCTGAAAGTTTCCCCCTGGAAGGGCATAGTCCGCTTCGGGAAAAAGGGAAAACTTGAACCTCGTTATGTTGGACCTTTCAAAAGGATGACACTAAAATGTGTGTCATAAATCACATATTAAAAGTCCATACAAAAATTCACAACTTAATATCTTGTTTAGTATTTTTAGCAAAATAAATAATAATGGCTATTTTATGGAAAATAAAATACTATTTCATTAAAAGAAAGCTAAACATAAAAGATATAATTCATTAAATGATTTTTATGACTTAAAAATCATATGGATTTTTATAAAAAAGAACCATGACAAACCTTATGACGTGTTTGAGACTCTATAATTGTGTGTTTGTAAATTACCAACAAGTTTTCAAGAAGTCGCAATTAAGCCCAAACGATAAACGTTCAAAAATGGGATATTCGGGATCCGAAATTCAAGTTTCTAAACCATTTAATATAATAATTTGGACACCATTTGGTTCTGGTCCAGAACCTAAAACATGATCGTTTTAATGTATAAAAATGTTCCATGAAGTCCAAAAGTGGAAAATAATATTTTAGAAAGAAACCGGACAGAAACCGTGACTTTCGGAAACTCAAAAACACTGATTTTTGCAAGTTAAGCCTCTACCGACAAACTTGGTAATTTAAAACCTTAAACCACTTTAAAACAGGTCCATAAACTTTTCCTAAGGATTTAGGGAACTCAAAACGTCATTAAATAAGTCATAACGGTCAAACCGGTGAAACCGGCACCTTACCGGGTAAACCGACGGTCAAATTTTACAAAATATAAATTCTTATATTTTGAGATCATTATTTCGTAAAAATAAGTATATTTTTATGTGTCAAATGATTTTCTTATAAACGAGACTAATACCGGGTATCGACGCGCGGTAGAAAACGCGCGATCGAGTCTTTGTAGAAACGAGAAACGATCTTACTACTGCATGCTTTGATCAAAGTAACGAACAAGAGATGTAAATAAGAGAAATCTTATTGATCACTTGAAGATACAATGAAGTTCTCTCTAGTTTCTCTCTCTAGAAATACACACAGAAAGGTGTAGAATGACTGAACTCCCCCAGCTAACATTCTAACACACACCTATTTATAGTAAGTGACTAAACGTCCAACGTACCAACTGGTACGCCGGACCACATGGTCCGCCGGACCATGTGGTACGCCACTAACCAAATAGTCACTACAATTCATTCTAAGACTCGCTCACATAGATACAATACACGAGACACTCATAGCATAGGAATATGCTCTAACAAACTCCCCCTTAACGTGTAGTGTATCTATTCTCTAACTAAACTTCAGTCTTCAATCTTCAACATGACTGCATCCGATCTTTGACTTGAAATCTTGTCAGAAATAGAGCTTGCATGGCTGGATCACTCTTGAATCAACTTTGAACTTCAAGATCCACTTGTGAAAAATATTACATACTCCCCCTTTCACCATGCTTGAGTCTTTGAAACACATAACCTGCAATTTCAGAAGACAGAAACGCGGTTTCCTTTTTCTTTTGAAAATTAAATTAATCTTGGCGCAAAACTTCTCCTTTGAGAATCCAAGATATAGATTTGAAATTTGATTTTGTATCACATGTCGATTGATCGAAAACAAATAAGAAATAAAATCTTTTTGGCTTTTTGAAACTTTATATCAAAACACACCAAAAATCTTTTTGAATTTTTCAGATATGAAACATAAATGCAACACAGAATCAGACACTATTTTTGTCTTTTGTGAGAAAGATCACAACTTGGGATCATATTGGTCATAACATGCTGAACTACACTTCAATTTCAATTACTTCAGCACATAAGTCATGTCGATTACTGGTATAATTTGTCCATCTTAAACTCAGGCAAAATCATACTCATAACATCTGGATATGTTATTGAATTTATTAGGTTTGCTTTGACCAGTGTACCCCACACTATCAGACATACTCAAATATGTTTTTGCCTTTTATATCACACTTTGTGATTTCATTTGTGATTTAATCACATAATGATTGTATTCATGATTCAGTCAACTGTGTTCCATGCAAAAAGAAATAAGAACGTTAAATCGTCTACCTTTAGGTCGATCTTTCGATACGCAGATAAGGCCTCGGATTTAACAAAATAAAGAATAAAAACAAGTTGAAATTGTATAACCCAACAACAATCAAGTCGGTACTTCTGTACACGCAGAGAAAGTCCGATGAGTTATACAAAACACCAAAGAAAATAAAGCAGAACGTCAAACAAACAACAATCAGGTCGATCTTTCGATACGCAAAGAAAGTCCGATCGTTTGACAAAATAAAGAAAATCAAACAAGTTTAAATCTTTGCAAAATGAACACATGTATACACAGTGACTTCTCATTTTCTTTTTCACATATCTTTTCTTGATATCATGAGACATGCATCAAGATGTTGTCCACTTGGTCAAGCATTAGTATTTAATGTGTTTATCACATCTGAATACTTTCTGATTTAATGCCGAGCCTACCAAGTACATCGAGCAATGATCTTATGACTTTTTCATCTAGTTTATCCATGAGTCAGACACGTAAGCCAATGTACCATCATTTCCCAATCATGTTGGATACAATTTCTCATTTTTAATGTTTTTGTATTTTCTGTTTTTCAGTGTTTTTGTATTTTCTGTTTTTCTCCCCCTTAAAATGAAAACTCTATTTTTGGATTTTCATTTTAACAAAAACACAAAGACACTATTTTTGGTTTTTCAATTTTCTCCCCCTAAACTACAAACGAAATGTAAAAGAAAGAAAATTGACCTTTCGACATGGATACCTTTCAGGGTTAGCGTTCAGAAATTTTTTTTCAGTTTTGAAAATGTTATCACATGAAATTTAACTTAAAGCAGCAGAATACTCCTCCATCAGCAACTTTCAATCACCGATGGTTCTTCTAGAAGTACCTGCACACTGGTCAAACACATCAGTTTATAAATGACCCGAAGCGAAGCGCTTCTGGTCGACCAGTATCTTGGTTTCCTTTCGAAACCACTTTAGGTTTCTAGATTTGTTGTTTTGGTAAATCGGTATCTGATGAACCTGTCATAGTTGATTGTGACGAACAACTTACAAATGGAGCATTTTGAAAACGAGGAATAAATCTTCCTTGAGTTTTGAAAAATGTAGGTTGTGGAAATGCATCAAACACTCTGCTATATTCATCAATGAATTGCGGTTTGGCAGTTTTACCAACATATGGAACCTTTTCTCTTCTTGAACTAGAAGCAGCAGTGACATGACAATCTTGTGCCAGATGCCCTTTTTGTCGGCAATTGTAACACAAACGGTTGTTTATGTTTCTTTTCTTTGGAACCTGCATAGCTTCACAAACATATTCATCTCCAAAATGATCATAAAAATTATCATATACCTGAAATCGATGATCATGAACCCATTTGGATGTCGGGCTCTTTGGAGTAGAATTGGATCCTCCAGAAGAATATTTAGCACCTTGTTGCTTCTTGGTCTTTGAATCAACATTCTTCACAAAAACTTCAGCAACTTTCCGAGCATCTACGCAATGTAGCGGGAATTCTTTATCAGAAAATATTTGTTCCGAACCCTTGAGTTTGTAGAACCTCTCGGGTTGAACTTTGTCAGCTTTAAAAACTTCTTTCTTTACTTGCGTCAGATTAACTTTCTTCAAATTCTGTTGCTGTTGAACCTTTGAAACATTCACATTAACCTGTTTCTTTTGAAATCCCAAACCTGTATATTTTCCAGAAACCTTCTCTTCTGAATCAGATGATTTATGCCCGTTCTTTGCAAGACGAGAAAATTCAGCTTTAACTTTCTTGAGATCTTTTAGAGCATTGATAATCGTTTCATCAATGTCAGCTTTTGAAGACGAAGACCCAGACACAACCTTTTGAGCTTCAGAAGCTTCAGTATTTTTCCCTTTTTCCTTTTGCTTTTCTTCAACAGATTTGGAACCAACAAACTCAGAATAATCACCAATCTCAGCCTTTTCTTTCAAATCATGAACGCCTTCTTTAAGACTTCCTGGTGGTGATACAGTTTTGTTGAACATCCTTTCAAAATTCTCATCCTTTGCCAAGAAACATGTAAAAGATTGTGAATTAGTAACATTGTTCAAAAGACGTTTTGAATCAATGACTTCAATCTTTAATTCAGAAATTCTTTGATGAGCTTCAGCCAACTCCTTTTCTGATGCAATTAGCTTCTTTGCCACTTTATTAGTTTCATACTTTTGCAATCTCAACTCATCTAGAGCAGCCAACAATTCCTTTTCGAGTTTATCTTCATTTCTTTTCTGAATATCCAAATTTGCATTTTGCAACTTGTTCACTCTAACCAACTCCCTTTTCTCATCAAGTAACTTTTCCATATTAGTCTGATAAGATTGAATCCTAGTAGCTTGGTCATCAGACAGTTGAGTAAGTGTATCAAGTCTGGACTTTGATTTGTCAAAAAGATTTTGAAAATCGTTTGCTGTATCCTCAGCTTCATCTTTCCATTTCTGTACTTCTTTGACTAATTCATCCTTTTCTTCAGACAACTTTGTAAATTTCTTTTCAAATTCCTGCTCAACACCTTGAAACTGCAACTCTTTTTCAACTAACTCTGTCTGAAAAACTGAAACCTTTTCTTTTTGAGATTCTAACTCTTGGATCATACCTTCCAACTTTTCTCTATCAGCAACCAAATCTTCTTTTTCCTTAACTAAACCTTGAATCATTTTATCTTTTTGAGAACAAAACTCATAGACAGATTCATAACCACTATTTCCATAACTACTAACATCTGAATCAGAATCTGTTATCTTTTCTTCGTCATCACTGTGAACAATCTGAGCAACAAAACAAGACTCATCAGGAAAATCAGCAGCCCAATCATAACCTTCATTCGATGTTTGTTCTTTTGATGTAGAAGAAATAGCAGTCAAAGCAATTTGAGGTGAAGCAGTTTTATCAGCTGTCGGAACCACCTTTTCTTTTGCGGGACACTCGCGAGCAAAATGACCATATTTGGAACATTTGAAACATTTGATCTGTGACTTATTTAAACCAAGTTTGTCTCCTTGAAAAATAGATGTCGTTCCATGTTTCTTAATAAACCTTCTACCTCTTTCAGTTAGCATAGCAAACTGCCACTCCAAATCTAATTTGTTCAACTGATCTTCATCCATATGATCTAAATCCTCTCTATATAGACAAGTTTTACCAATTTGACTAAATATATCTCCAGAAGAAGATGATATGAATCCAGATAACAACGCAACTAAATCTTCAGCTGACTTCCCATTAATCGAACTAGCAGACGATCTATCAGGAGTAGTGAAACTGCACCCCCTTGATGAACTTTCATACTTTCCTGATCCATGATCAGCAACAAATGCTGTTTGAGGTGGATTTGATGTATCATAACCAGATGATTTAGACTTTGCATTGATACTTGCAGAATTTTGTCCATGATATAACTCAGGATTTTGTAATTGAGCAATGGACTTGTTTGAATTCATCATTTCCATTTCTCGAGCATGAAGCTTTCGAGTCAAATCATGAAATGATAATGTGGAATAGTCTTTGTCATGAGTAAGCAACAACACATAATTTTCCCATTTCTCTGGTAATGCTTCCATCAATTTCTCTTTCAATTCTTCCTCGGTCTTTTCAATCTTGACTACTTTCATCTCACTAATTAGATGTGAAAATCTTGAAACAAGAGCAGAACTATTTTCTTTGTCATATTGTTGAAAATTTTCAAATTCTTTGTTCAACACTTTCCTTCGACTCTTCTTATACTGATCATTGCCTTCACATCGAGCAGATAAAGCATCCCATAACTGTTTAGCCTTCTTGCAAGTACTAAATTGATGTAACAACTCAGTAGGTAAAGCCATGGTAAGATAACCATAAACTTTTTGTTCAAGTTCATAACTTCTTCGTTCATCCTTATCAAAATCTTGAATCTCTTTATATTCTCCATTGTCAGTTGGACGCACATACAGCGTTCGAATCGGAATCCACAAATCAATATCATTTGTGCTGATGTATGCAGAAAAACGTTGCTTCCAATTTTGATAATCTTCCAATTTTAACAACTTGGGAACTTTCTGACTTGTTCCTATTTCATTATCAAAATTGAGCATAGCTTGTACCGTGCTTTGCATAGCCGCAAACGCTTGAAAATCAGACATTTTCCACCGTAAAATGATACTTCAAAACTTCGAACTAAAAAACGAAGGTCTTCCAAGCGGATTTTGGGGGTCAAAACTAGACAGTACTGGCCGTAGGCGGGTACAAGTCCTAGATCTCGGAAAAACGAACGTTTTGGCTGGTATTAGGTTCCGTAACTCCAAACGGTTTGCAAGTTACGTCAGTTTTAGTGAAAGTCACTTTTCTACCAGCGGATCAAACCAAATTCAGCGGACCAGATTCTGGATCAATGTTAAACTGCGGACCAGATAAATCCCAGCGGACTAGATGATATTCAGCGGACCAGAAATGAACTAGCGGATCAGAATTGAACTAGCGGACCAGATGCGGACCAAATATCTTCAACGGATCAGATTTTGATACGGCGGACCAAATTTTGGTACGGCGGACCAAATGATACGCTGTAACTGTCGCGGAGCAGATTGATGAAGATTGCCTGCGCGGACCAACCGGCGGACCAGGTGTTCCTTGAGCGAACCAGATGCGTTTCACGCGGATTTCGATGGATTTTTCGAATTTTTGATGTATTGAGCTAGAAAATGGATCAGTAAGGTGCGAAATCACTCCAGAAACACTCAGAAATCATTTTTTATCACAGAAACACTCGGAATTGGAAGAATTTGATGAAAATGTGAAGAAACCCAAACTTTCTCTCTCTAAAAATCCGAAAATTGATCAAAAACACAGCAGTAGAGCAACCAAAAGCTCTGATACCACTTGTAGAAACGAGAAACGATCTTACTACTGCATGCTTTGATCAAAGTAACGAACACGAGATGTAAATAAGAGAAATCTTATTGATCACTCGAAGATACAATGAAGTTCTCTCTAGTTTCTCTCTCTAGAAATACACACAGAAAGGTGTAGAATGACTGAACTCCCCCAGCTAACATTCTAACACACACCTATTTATAGTAAGTGACTAAACGTCCAACGTACCAACTGGTACGCCGGACCACATGGTCCGCCGGACCATGTGGTACGCCACTAACCAAATAGTCACTACAATTCATTCTAAGACTCGCTCACATAGATACAATACACGAGACACTCATAGCATAGGAATATGCTCTAACAGTCTTAATAAATGAAGAAATTTATTTATAATTTCATAGGGTTCAAAACCTTATAAATATTTGATAACAATAAATATTTATATTTTTCGTGTCATTTCGTAAAAATAAATATATTATTCAATATAATAATTTCTATACACGAAAAACCAAATATTATTTATTTATTCAAATAAATAACTGCTTTCATAACTTCATGTTATTTGTTTGCCAACAAATAATAATTCAAAGATTTCCATCAAATATCATCGGGTAATTTCTGTCAAGACTTAACTTCGAACATTGGGTGACGTGTTCACTTACCCAATTTAGCCAAACCCTAAGACGTCTTGATATTATATTGTAGACGCTTGCTAGGCTAAGTTCAGCTCATATCTGTCAGTCCACCTTCAAGTCAAGTGAGTTTCACGGCCCCTTTTCACTATTTCTGTTTTCTAAACTATGGGGGAGAATTCAATGACTGCCAATTGAAATTGATTTTTGTCTGATATTATTGATAACTATAACACGTACTGATTGCATGTTCTTTTCATACTATCCCAAAATTGTGTATTCATGTTGATTCATGTTATATGCCTAAATTCCCACTATTAATTGAATTCATTTAGTTCATTCGAAACGATATCTTGTGAATAGATCTATTTGGGTTGACGACCCTGCCCTGACTTGGTCGCTCCAGTCCTGACTCCACGGTTATAGTCAAGGGGTACATTAGTTATTCTGGTCATTCTGTGTACTTGGGATAGGACACTAGGAGTGGGTAATCAGTTAGTTTTGTATTCAAGGTTCATGGTGGATCTTTACAACAATGGCCTCAACTACATAATATCATGACGGCCAAACTTTTCAAACTTGTTTTAAACACTCAAACTTATTTCAAACATTTTCATGTGCCATAAAACCTGTTAACTCACGAACAATTCTGTTAACCTTTAAAAATTCTTGAATTCTCAGGTGATTAAGGATGCAATTCGATGTCTTTCTGCATAGATCCTGCTTGTCTTATATCATGGTCTGCTTGCCGCGTGTTCATGCATTTCATTTGAAGATTTAGTAACATTACACCATAGGGTTGTTATGATTATAAATCTCATGACATTGTCTTTTGAAACTTAAAATTGTATTCACCACTACTACTTTTTCCGCTGCCACTGTTTTAAATATTTAAATAAATTTTTAAGACTTATTTTTTTGAAAGACAAATGATTTAACTAAACATTCATTTAGATGTTAATTATTCATAACCATGACCATGATGCCAAATCAGTCACACGCCTCCATTTTGCCGTTTCTGGGGTGTGACAGACGTGGTATCAGAGCCATGGTTATAGTGAATTAGGATGCATCAGTCCGCACCTAGTCTATAACCTAAGCTCTGCATCATCCATTCGTGTGTGTGTGTGCATTCATGCATTGCCTTGTATGTGTGCCAACTTGCAAACTGTTTTGTCTGCTTATTCCAGTAATTGCCTATACGAATATAGTATAAATATTATTTCTATAACTTCGAATTCGTCACATCACGTCCCACATGGAGAATGTCGTGGTACATTCCGACCTGAAGCCAGAATTTGAGTATACGCCATCGCCGCCAGTTATATTCGTGTGTCCCCAGAAAATACTCCTTCGCTGCCGGTGCCTGAGACGACTGTTATTGAGGATTCACCTGACCGCCCCTCACATAGGAAGGCATTAGAGCCCATTATTTCCGATGACGAGAGCGATGATAACTCAAAGGAATCCATCCCTGATGTGGTTATTGTTGGACTCGGTCTGCCCAAGACACATACTAGATTGATGTGGCTAGTACGTTATGATCCAAGACGGGTCATACCCAATAACGAGCTAGACAAACACCCAATGGATATTTATTTAGATGTGATCAATTAAATAAATGTCACTTATAGAAGATAATTAGAAATCGGTTTCTAATTAATTGAACTTGTGTGAAATCATATGGATGATTTAAATTAGAGAAGTATGGCAATAATATTATTTAATTGGTTAAATAAATTGTTACATAAAACATATTTACATGTTACACCATGTTTGTACATGTAACATGTTACATGGGTCAAGTGAAGCATGACCAAATGAATGTGGACAAGGAAATGGACTAGATGCATGGGAGGGAACTTCAAAAGGTTTGAAAAGCTTTTCCCCCCCTCTCTCTCTCCTCTTGCACGTTCACCCACCTCCCATTAAGAGGGTGGTTGTGCTTTTTATTTAAACAAGGCATGCAACCTTGTTTAAAGGACTAGTAATTCATTACTTGCTTCTCCAATACTCAAGTTCATCTCTCTCTCTCTCTCTCTCTCCCATCCGTTTTTCCTTAAAGGAAATCAGCCCCAAGGGTGAAAAAGGGTGTGGAATTCGGATTCAAGCAAGGAGACAAAGAGTGTTAATCTTCACCAAATCCTAGCAACAAAGGTGTTTGTTGTCCGAGCTCGTGGGTATCATCACTTGAGGCTTTCAAGTTAGATTGCAAGCCGGTTCATTCACATCATCTTCTTCATAATCTTGAGCTTGGAAGAAGGTAAATCTAAAACCCCCTATGGTTGGTTTTAGTTTTGATAGCATGCATACATATATGGATCCTCGGTTTGGGCTTTGATAAACAATGTTAAAAATCGGTTTTAACATTAACTAACATGATATATGATTTTGTTTTCCGCTGCGTCTTACATTTTAAAGAGCTAAAATGGCTTTGATAAGATCATTAAAACCCATCAATGGCATCTAGAGCCGCTTATATGGATGCATGCTTCAAAGAGCTAGTTGGTTAGCTCCACAAAGCTCTTGGTTTTGGTTCCTCATACCACAAACCGAAAGTTTTGTTCATGGATTCCCTTTGTCTTTCAAGATTCTTCACTAACATGCATGTGGTTATCTTGAAAGATTAAAACATTTTATCATTTTGTTGTTTTGTTGTTTGGACAACAAACCCACGTTTTCGGTTTTGTGTTGGACCGAAAAGGGAAATGGGTTAAAAGGGAACCATTTTACATTTGTACATATGGATGTATTTTTTGGTGCATAAAGCCTAGCTAAAAAACCTTATGATTGTTTGTGGTGAATGTTTGTGCTTGTTGTAATTATTCAAAAGTTGTAATAATTTCGAGTTCTTCATTTTGGGCATGTAATCTATTTATTTCATTTGGTATGTAATGTAATAGATTAGGTGCATTTTGTTTTACTAGAAAAATGTATTAGGATACAATTTTGTAAAAAGGAAGAATGCACAAGATGGAGGATCTTGGATGCCCAAAGGAGTCAAGCAAAGCATAACCAAAGGAGGTCACTTGAAGCATTTGGGTGCGGGGTCAAGTGGGAGTTCACCTATACATCACTTGTGTGATCTTGTCCCTTAGGAGAGACCTTGGCACACACTTGTTTCGGCTAACAAGTGTTGTCAATAGTTGGCTATGGCTATGCACCTATTTTATTATGCTTGTGTGGTTGTTTATTTTCATGTTTGGATGATATTTGGATATGCATGCTATAACAAACTAATAAACATTAACAAGCTAAAACCGGTTCTTAAAATATCATTAACAAAGACTAATACTATGGGTTTTAGTAAGTTGATGATGATTTATCAATAAAATGGGTTTTATTAAAAGGACCATGAAATGTGGATTTCAAACAACACTAGGGTACCATACATTTGAATGCATGTGAATTGTATGGTACATAGAGTTTTCTACACTAGAATTATGAAAACTAAAAACGACCCTTTTCAAAAACAAGTTTAAACGCCATCCTTTTATACAACACTCAATTTACTTGTAAACTCTTTATGGGATAAAGGTCACCTAACCATATTTGAGGGAACTTGTAAACTTGGGGTAGGTTTACCATATTTGTGGGATAAAGGTCACCTAACCACTTGTATGTATAAATCTACACGTGTGTATAAGTAGGACAACTTGATTTGGAGACCATGTGAATAGGGTCACCGAAGCATGGGGAACCAAAGGCGTTGATGGGATTAAACATGCCAACTAAACATAAGATGTTTAATCGATCCCATACTACTAGAAGTTGCAAAGAGTTGCAATTGTCAAACGTTGACTACCTTGTTAATTTAAGTCATGGGATAAAGGTCACCTAACCATAACTTAAATGAAACGTTGGATTCTAGGTTTTAATTTATTAATTGTCTATGAGACACAAAAGGGTATTAATTAAATTAAAAGGTTAATATTGATATCGAAGATACTTAATAGAACTTTGTTAAATTTTGTAGATGGCCAATAACAACGAAATCATCCCCGCCACAAACGTCCATAACCTATCACTAAGATCCATCTTAGACAAGAATCGTCTCAACCAAGACAACTTTGTGGATTGGTACCGCAACTTGAGAATTGTTCTCAAACAAGAAAAGAAGTCTTATGTGTTGGATGATCCTATCCCCGACGAACCCGATGTCGAAGACGTTGAGGCTTATGCCGATTGGGTAAGGTACACCGAGGACTCAGTCCAAGTTTCATGCCTCATGCTAGCAAGTATGATCCCCGAGCTACAAAAGGATTTAGAGAATCATGGGGCATACGACATGATATGCCAATTGAAGGAAATGTTCCAACAAAAGGCAAGGACCGAGCGCTTCGAAACGGTTCGAGCACTCCATGCATGTCGTATGGACGAGTCACAAACGGTTTCATCCTATGTTCTTAAGATGAAGAGCCTCATTGATCGTCTTGAAAGGCTCAATTGTCCCGTTTCAAAAGAGTTGGCTACGGATTTGATCCTCAACTCTTTGTCAAAGAAGTTTGACACTTTTGTATTGAATTACAATATGATAGGTTGGGAGAAGACCATTCCCGAGCTTCATGGGATGCTCAAAACGGCCGAGCAAGGGATGGGCAAAAGTGTTGTGCCCGTTCTAACGATTGAAAATGCGTGAGCATATGGATCGTCTACTCGATCTAGCTAATCGGACATCGAAACGTAATTAACCGATTGTTTTATTGATCAAACGAGAACAATTACAATCAGTAAACACTCAGAATCAGACTCAGAGAAACACACTCAGAAATACACACTTAAGAGATCTCGCACGCTCAGAAGTACTAAACACAAAGACCAAACAACTATATATATACGACTGGCCGAACTCCCTCCGAACCTCAGGTTCGGCTGGTCCGAACTTCAGGTTCGGACCTAGTTCGGCCAACCCTAAATTGGCTTGAACTTGGTCTTCATTTGATACTTCACACGACGCACATTTCATGTATCAACAAACTCCCCCTCGTCGTGTGCAGTATCCTCCTCTAATTTCTTCAACATCATCAAAACTGTATCTTCAATCAAGCTCCCCCTCAAATTAAGATCTCGTTCGTCCAATGAGATGAATCTTCGAACAAACTCTTCCTCAACTCGATCGTAGCTCAATCTTGAATACTTGATGACATTCTATTTAACTCTGGTCTTTATCAACAAGCTTCAGAAGACTTGAAGTTGTGATCACTTGCACTACAGCATCCTGCATCAAACTTAAATAATCTTGGCGCAAAACGTCTCTTTGAGACTCCAAGATATGTTTTTGAAAATGGATTTTATATCACGTGTTGATCAGATCGAAAATAAAGCAGAAACAAAATCTTTTTGGCTTTTTGAAAGTTTATATTAAAACACACCAAAAATCTTTTTGTACTTTTCTTGATATGAAATGAAATTGCAATACAGAATCAGACACTATTTTTGGTATGAGAAAGATCACTATACGGGATCATATTGGTCATAACGCACTGAACTACACTTCAATTTCAATTAATTGAAGCACACAAGTCATGCCGATTGCTGGTATAATTTGTCCATCTTAAGCTCAGACAGAATCATACTCATAACATCTGGATATGTTAAGGTATTGATTAGATTTGCATTGACCAGTGTACCCCACACTATCAGACATATTCAGACATTTTCTGTTTTTCTTTCCTTTCCTTTTGTGTGATAGCATTTGTGAAATTTCACAACACATAACATTTTTCATGATACAGTCAACTGTGTTCCATGCAAAAAGAAATAAGAACGTTAAATCGTCTACCTTAAGGTCGATCTTTCGATACGCAGATAAGGCCTCGGATTTAACAAAATAAGAAAAATAAAACAAGTTGAAGTTGTATAACTCAACAACAATCAGGTCGGTACTCCCGTACACGCAGAGAAAGTCCGATGAGTTATACGAAACACCAAAGAAAATAAAGCAGAACGTCAAACGAACAACAATCAGGTCGGTCTTTCGACACGCAGAGAAAGTCCGATCGTTTGACAAAATAAAGAAAATCAAACAAGTTTAAATCTTTGCAAAATGAACGCATGTGTACACAGTGACTTCTCATTACTCTTTTCACACTTATTTTTCTTTTTGTGTCATGAAATACGCATCAAGATGTTATCCACATGGTCAAGCATTAGTATTTAGTGTATATCACATCTGAATACTTTCTGATTTGTTGAGCCTACCAAGCACATCAAACAATGATCTTATGGCTCTTTCATCTACTCTATCCATGAGTCAGATACGTATGCCAATGTACCATCATTTCCCAATGATCAATTTCTCACAATTGTTATATTGTGCATGTATTCACCTTCCTTCCTTATATATTTTGCATGTATTCACCTTCTCCCCATACCATGCATTTTCTCAATTACTCCCCCTTACTTACAATTCTCCCCCTTAAAATGAAAACTCTATTTTTGGATTTTCATTTTACACAAAAACAAGACTCTATTTTTGGCTTTTTGGAGAAAAACTTGTAAACAAACAAAAATGATCAATCAACACGGATATTTTGCAGTGCTAAAATTCAGAAAATTTTGCATGTTAGTAAAATATAGCATGAAATTTAAATTAAGCAGAATACTCCTCCATCAACAACTTTTCAATCGTCGATAGGTCTTCTAGAAATACCTGCATACTGGTCAAACTGATTAGTTCACAAATGACCCGAAGCGGATCGCTTCTGGTCGACCAGTGTCCTGATTTTGCTTTGAAACCACTTTAGGTTTCCATTCGTGGTGTTTTGGTAATTCAGTTTTTAACGAAACAAGCATAGGTGACTGTGATGATGAACCTACATTATGATCTTTTGAAAACATTGGAACAAAACGTTTTTGTGTATGATAAAATGCAGGCTCAACTTCATCAAAAACTCTGCCTTGTTCATCGAAGAACTTAGTATTGGCAGATTTACCAAAAACTGGTTTCTTATGAAACCGTGATTTCGATTCAGCAGAAAGTGGACAATCTTTTGCCATGTGCCCTCTTTGACGGCAAACATAACATAAACGTGTGGATTTGTCCCACTTTTGATATACCTGTGACGAACACACATGAATATCTCTAACATGATCAGAAATAGAATCATATACCTGATGACGATGATCATGCACCCATTTAGAAGTTGGGCTACGAGATTGAGAACTTGCAGATGAAATATCAGCTTTCACAAAAACTTCTGAAATCTTCCGAGCATCAACGCAATGAAGAGGAAATTCTTTGTCAGAAAACAATTGATCAGAACCCTTGAGTTTATAAAACCGCTCGGGTTGAACCTTGTCTGCTTTAAAGACATTCTTCTTTACTTGCTTCATTTTAAGTTTCTTCAAACTCTGTGCTTCAGATGCTGGAACCTTCTCAACTCGAACCTTCTTTTCATGAAATCCCAAACCAACTTGTTTACCAGATATCTTCTCCTCAGAATTTGAACTCTGATGTCCATTCTTAGCCAATCTTGTGAATTCAGCTTTCATATCAGTGATTTTCTTCTGATCATAGAAAATAGTCTCATCAATTTCAGGTTGAGACTGAATCTTGTCACTGGATGTAGCCGATTTCTCATTATCAGCAGAGAACGAACCCGAAACAAACTTCGGTGCTGGAGGAATTTCAGATTTCAAAACCTTTTTCTTGTTCTTCTTGTTTTTCTTCTTCTGCACAACTTTTGCTTCTTCAGAAGTAGCAGATGAAGTCTTTGAATAGTCAACATCCTCAACATGTTCCTTCACTTCTTTGAAAGCTTCCTTGATATGAGCAGGAGGTGATGCAGTTTTATCAAACATTCTTTCAAAATTTTCATCATTTGCTAAGAAGCTTGTGAAAACTTGAGAATTTGAAACATTGTTAAGAAGTCTTTTAGCATCAAGAACTTGAATTTTGAGATCAGAAATTTGCTGTTGAGCTTCTGCAAACTCCTTTTCTTTAGCAATCAAACGCTTGGCAACTTTGTGAGTTTCAAATTTTTGTAAGCGAAGATTATCAAGTCCTTCATGTAACTCCTTCTTCAATTTAGCTTCATTTCTCTTTTGAATTTCCAGATTTGCAGTTTGCACCTTATTAACCCTAACCAACTCTCGCTTCTCATCTAACAACTTTTCCATATCAACTTGATATGCTTTAATCTTAGTATCAGATTCTTCAACACTTTTAGTAAGCAAATCAAGCTTAATTTTGGATTTATCAAACAAATTTTGAAAATCATTTGCAGCATCTTCTGCCTCTTCCTTCCATTTCTTCACTTCGTTGACTAACTCACCCTTTTCTTCACAAATTTCAGCTTTTGAAGTTTCAACATTCTTCTTATCTTGCTTCAAAACATCTATAACTTCATTCAACATTTTGATTTCAGTAACCAAACCCTCATTCTTCAAAAACAACTCTGTTTCATGTTCTTTAGAAATCTTCAATTCTGAATTAATCACATCAAATGTCTCAGACAATTGTTGAACCTTCTTCATCAACAAAGCATTTTCCTTCATCAGACTTTCCAAGTTTTCAGCAGATTCATAAGAACTTGGAATTGAACTAGTATCAGAACTAGTATCCGAACAATAATCTTCTTGTAAATCATGAGTAACTATTAAGGCTGATGAATCATATCCAAATTGTTTACCCCAATCAATAGCACCATCTTTTTGAACCGTCAAAGCTGTTGTCTTGCCTGTGTTACTTGTAGATGGTTGAGTAAAACCAGGTTTGGATGATTGTGGAGTAGCAGATTTCTGTTGACATTCTTTGGCAAAATGTCCAAGTTGTTGACAGTTATAACACTTTAACTTTGACTTGTCGAAACCCAACTTGTCACCAGAAATACGTCTTCCATGTTTCTTGAAAAACCTCTTTGACCGTTGACATAACATAGCATATTGCCACGAAACATCCAATTCAGTCAATTGATCATCATCAAGTTCATCAAGATCCTCACTAGTTAACTTTGCATCAGCAACATTTTTGAGAATCAAACCAAAAGATGATGAAATCAATGCAGAAATCATTTTGGCACAATCCTCCGTTGATTCAGCCGAAAAAGCACTTTGAGTTGAAATATTCGGAATTGTGAAATGGCAACCTCTTGAAGAATTATTATCAGAATTTCCTGAAGCTCCAGCTAGAAAAGCTACACTTGGTGCAGAATTCAAATTTGGTTTAGCTTTAGCATTTATGCTTGCTGAATTTTCACCATGATACAACTCAGGATGTTGCAAGGTAGCAGTTGATTTCTTTGAATTTAACATTTCCATTTCACGAGCATGAAGCTTTCCAGTAAGCTCATGAAATGTCAACGTTGAGTATTCTTTATCATGAGTGATAAGCAAAACATAATTTTCCCATTTGTCTGGTAATGCTTCCATAATCTTTTCCTTTAACTCTTCATCAGTTTTCTCAATTCCCACAATCTTCAATTCACTAATCAGATGAGATAACCTTGAGACAAGAGCTGTTATATTTTCATTCTCATAATGCTGGAAATTATCAAATTCTTTACTCAAAACCTTCTTTCGACTTTTCTTATACTGATCATTTCCTTCACACCTTGCTGATAAAGCATCCCATAACTGCTTTGACTTCTTACACGTGCTGAATTGATGTAACAGTTCAGTAGGTAAAGCCATGGTAAGATAACCATAAGCTTTTTGTTCAAGTTCATAACTTTTTCTTTCAGCAGCATCAAAATCTTCAATTTCCTTAGACTCTCCATCTTCTTTTGGTTTTTCATACAATTTTCTAATTGGAATCCATAAGTCAATATTATTTGTGCTGATATATGCTGAAAATCGTTTCTTCCAATTCTGATAATCTTCTAATTTCAACAATTTGGGAACTTTCTGACTTGTTCCGATTTCATTGTCATAATTCATCATGGTCTGCATAGCACTTTGCATTGAGGCAAAAGCTTGAAATTCCGACATCGTTGAAAATTTGAAAAGTAATTCTGATCTGACCGAACTTGTCTGAACCTGCTGAACCCTCCGAGCTTCCTCCGAACTAGTCCGAACTTCACCGAACACCTCCGATCTCTCACCGAACCTCAAACTAACTCCGAACTTCAATAAAACTCCGAACCTAGACCGATCAACCACCGAACTCTCGCCGAACACTTCCGAACTCTCACCGAACTCCTCCGAGTCACCTCCGAACCTCAAGTTCGGAGCGGTTACTCCGAGCTTGCCCAGTAACCTCCGAACCTCGAAGTCATTTTTCGAAAACTCGTGAAAACGGACTGATTTTGACGAAACTCGATATGGTGGATCAGAAAATTCGATAGAAAACGGTTTAGGAACAATTTTAGTACAAAACACACGTCAGAAATGATCGAAAACACGTAACGAAACTCGAGAAAACTTCAAAAACATTCAATAATCCGAAAATAGCAACCACAGATCAGTAGAGTGAACCAGAAAGCTCTGATACCACTTGAAAATGCGTGAGCATATGGATCGTCTACTCGATCTAGCTAATCGGACATCGAAACGTAATTAACCGATTGTTTTATTGATCAAACGAGAACAATTACAATCAGTAAACACTCAGAATCAGACTCAGAGAAACACACTCAGAAATACACACTTAAGAGATCTCGCACGCTCAGAAGTACTAAACACAAAGACCAAACAACTATATATATACGACTGGCCGAACTCCCTCCGAACCTCAGGTTCGGCTGGTCCGAACTTCAGGTTCGGACCTAGTTCGGCCAACCCTAAATTGGCTTGAACTTGGTCTTCATTTGATACTTCACACGACGCACATTTCATGTATCAACAACGATCAATGAAGGTAGTAGCAAGAAGAGGTCTCGCTCTACCTCTAGTTCCTCAATGGCAAAGGTTGCCAAAGGAAAGGGATTCGTCAAGGGGAAGGGCAAGAAAGAAAACCCCAAACCGAAGGAGAAGAAGAAAAAGGTTGCTTCAAATGATCCATGCTTTGAGTGTGGTGAGGTAGGACATTGGAAGAGGAATTGTCCAACCTATCTCAAAGGGTTGAAAGCAAAGAAAGATGAAGGTCAAACCTCGGGTAAGACCTTTATGATCTATATTGAGCTTAATGCTATTTCTTCAAACACATGGGTATTGGATACCGGATGTGGAACTCATATATGTAATATGTTGCAGGGGTTCAAAAGAAATAGGCAATTGAAGACGGGAGAAGTTAGTCTCTTCATGGGCAATGGAGCGAAAGTTCAAGTTGAAGCCCAAGGAGACTATATTTTGGAACTTCCAAGTGGTTTGGAAGTAATTTTGAATAATGTATTGTATGCTCCTAGTTTGACTAGGAACATAATTTCCGTTTCCCGTTTAAGACATTTTGGATATGATTTTAAATTTGTTAACAATGATATCCATGTTTCAATGAATGAAGTATTTTATTTTAAAGCTAGCCCTTTAAATGGTATTTATGAATTGGTTCATGAAAAAACTTCATGTAATAGCTCAATATACCAAACGACCACCAAGAAACTCAAAAGAGATTTGAGTGACACCTACATTTGGCATTGCCGCCTTGGTCACATTAATAAGAACCGCATACAAGCATTACAAAAGAGTGGTCTTTTGAAAACAAACGAATGCGATTCATATGACGTATGCGAATCTTGTCTTCAAGGGAAGATGACTAAGGCACCTTTTACTGGAACTACCGAAAGGGCAAAGGATTTTCTAGGGATCATACATTCGGATGTATGTGGACCTTTTAAGCCGACATCTAGGAATGGTGAAAGATACTTCATCACCTTCACCGATGACTATAGTCGCTATGGGTATGTGTACTTGTTAGCACACAAGGATGAAGCTTTTGAAATGTTCAAAATATTCAAGAATGAAGTAGAAAATCAACTCAACAAAACAATAAAGATCCTTCGTTCGGATAGAGGAGGTGAATACCTTAGCAATGAATTTCAAGACTATCTTAGGAGTTGTGGGATTGTCTCACAACTTAGTCCGCCTCGGACTCCACAACATAATGGAGTATCGGAGAGGAGGAATCGAACCCTATTGGATATGGTTCGATCTATGATGTGTAGAAGTTCATTACCTCTATCATTTTGGGGTTATGCCCTACTCTCAGCGGCCCGTATTTTAAATATGGCCCCAACCAAGAAAGTGGAAAGGACACCTTTTGAGTTATGGCATGGAAGGGTTCCATCCTTATCTTATCTAAAGGTGTGGGGTTGTGAAGCTTATGTAAAGCATGATGCTTCAAACAAGCTAGATCCCCGGTCCACTAAGTGTATATTTGTAGGATATCATAGAGATTCTATAGGATATTACTTCTACAATCCAACAGAGCAAAAAATATTTATTGCTAGA
The DNA here is from genome assembly GCA_039602395.1 of Deinandra increscens subsp. villosa. NCBI lineage: Eukaryota > Viridiplantae > Streptophyta > Magnoliopsida > Asterales > Asteraceae > Deinandra > Deinandra increscens. The sequence goes on along the minus strand of JBCNJP010000003.1, from coordinate 55,146,057 downwards.
AAGGCCGAGTTCTTGGAAACTAAGTTCCTTATGGAAGGAACTAGTGAAAGAACGGTGGAACTTGAGGAGGATCAAGAACCACAAGCCGATACACGTTTGGTTGAAGCTAGCCCTCAACAAAAGGTTGTTGAACATGATCAAATGATTGATCAAAACACACACAACGTTCGCAGATCTGGTAGAACTAGTAGTCCACCTGAAAGATATGGATTTTTCATGGAGGGATGCTATGTGGTAGATTCGGATGAACCAACCACTTACCATGATGCAATGACCGATTCCGATTCGGACAAATGGCTGGAAGCCATGAACGTTGAGATGCAATCCATGCATGCCAACCAAGTATGGGACTTGGTAGTGCGACCTCCTAACTCCAAGGTAGTTGGAAGTAAGTGGGTTTTCAAGAAGACAACCGACATGCATGGAAACTTAGACACATTTAAAGCTCGACTTGTAGCAAAAGGTTTCACTCAAACTCAAGGGGTTGATTATGATGAAACTTTCTCGCCTGTGGCAATGATAAAGTCGATAAGGATATTATTTGCCATAGCCGCCCATTATGATTATGAGATATGGCAATTGGATGTCAAAACGGCTCTCCTAAATGGATATCTTGAGGAAGGTGTCTATATGGCTCAGCCCGAGGGTTTTGTCGATCCAAAACATCCTAACAAAGTGTGTAAGTTAAAGAAATCAATCTATGGATTGAAACAAGCATCAAGGAGTTGGAATCAGCGTTTTGATGAAGAAATAAAGAAATTTGGCTTCATCAAGAACGAGGATGAGGCTTGTGTGTATAAGAAGGCTAGTGGGAGTATAATAACTATTCTAGTATTGTATGTAGATGACATACTACTATTTGGGAATGACATTCCAACCTTGGAAGGTGTAAAAACCTGGCTTGGAAGTTGCTTTTCCATCAAGGATCTTGGTGAAGCCACCTATATTTTGGGAATAAAGATCTATAGGGATAGATCAAGGCGCCTGATAGGTTTGAATCAAAGTGCATACATTGACAAAGTCTTGAAAAGGTTCAAGATGGAGAACTCTAAGAAAGGTTTGGTACCTATTCAAAGAGGGACTATATTGAGTAGGACTCAATGTCCAAGCTCAAAGGTTGAGCAAGACAAAATGAAAGGAATCCCATATGCGTCTGCTATTGGATCGATTATGTATGCTATGATATGCACTAGACCGGACGTGTCATACGCGTTAAGCATGACAAGTAGATACCAACAAAATCCAGGTGATAGTCATTGGATGGCTGTCAAGAGTATATTGAAATATCTTAGAAGGTCTAAGGATATGTTCTTAATATACGGATCCGATGAGAAGGAACTCGTTGTAAGGGGTTACACGGATGCGAGTTTCCAAACGGATCGAGATGATTCTCGATCACAATCGGGGTATATCTTCATTATGAATGGAGGGGCGGTATCTTGGAAGAGCTCAAAGCAAGATGTGGTTGCATTGTCCACTACGGAATCAGAATACATCGCCGCATCTTTGGCCGCGCAAGAAGCCGCATGGTTGAAGAAATTTATTGCCGAACTAGGGGTTGTTCCTACCATTCAAGGACCCCTAGAGATCCTTTGTGATAACGAGGGAGCGATTGCTCAAATCAAGGAACCTCGTGATCATCAAAAGGTAAGGCACATCGAGCGGAGATTCAACTACATAAGGGATGAAGTTGCAAAAGGAAAGATATGTATTCGCAAAGTTCACACCGACGACAACGTCGCCGATCCACTCACGAAGCTCCTAGAACGCCCAAAGCATGAGGGTCATGTTTGTGCCATGGGACTTCGACATTCTAGTGATTGGATATGATTTATGTTTTGTATCTGGATATCGGAACAATTATTATTTTGACACTTTTACATGAATGTGGGATTTCATTTAAAATTGTGTAGTGTTCCATTTTTGCATGTTTAAATCCATGAATAAATTACTTGTTCTAAATGTTCGTAGTCGATCATATTTTTGGGAACAAATATGAAGGTAAGACTATTATGAACTTGGATTGGTGGATATTCTTAAGGTATGAATATGGAGTAATGGGTTGCTACCAAAGTTCATAGATATTTGTGGGAGACAAATATTGGACGACCCGCTCTCAAGACTTACCCCATGGAATCTTAATTGATTGATCATAAGTAAGCTTGAGTAAAGGAGAATATCATTTGTATCCTCTGACCTGAGATACATATTGGGTCTTGATATTCACCCAGTATTATGCTTTGACTTAGTTCTTCGCTGTTCTGAAACATGGCAGTACATAAGGCTAAGCTCAGGCATAGTACTAGGTGTTTGTGAGAGACGTATGTAGTCAAGATGGAATTTGTCCCTCTTATTCATTGAGAGTTAAATGTCTAAGGCCTGAATTAAGTTAAATCTAATAGAGAGTGATCACTCTATGTCTCTAGGATTTAACATGACATTTGTGACAAAAGGATAAATGATCGTTTCACCTAAAACATTTCAAGTGGTGACTTGAAGGAGATGATGTTATTGAATGGCACTAAGTCATACGTATTAGGGGTAACAAACCGTTGTTAGGCGGTATTTGTTGCTTGCATCAATCTTCTATGAATCTTGTGCAAGTGGGATATTGTTGGAATCGGTCTGCCCAAGACACATACTAGATTGATGTGGCTAGTACGTTATGATCCAAGACGGGTCATACCCAATAACGACCTAGACAAACACCCAATGGATATTTATTTAGATGTGATCAATTAAATAAATGTCACTTATAGAAGATAATTAAAAATCGGTTTCTAATTAATTGAACTTGTGTGAAATCATATGGATGATTTAAATTAGAGAAGTATGGCAACAATATTATTTAATTGGTTAAATAAATTGTTACATAAAACATATTTACATGTTACACCATGTTTGTACATGTAACATGTTACATGGGTCAAGTGAAGCATGACCAAATGAATGTGGACAAGGAAATGGACTAGATGCATGGGAGGGAACTTCAAAAGGTTTGAAAAGCTTTTCCCCCCTCTCTCTCTCCTCTTGCACCTTCACCCACCTCCCATTAAGAGGGTGGTTGTGCTTTTTATTTAAACAAGGCATGCAACCTTGTTTAAAGGACTAATAATTCATTACTTGCTTCTCCAATACTCAAGTTCCTCTCCCTCTCTCTCTCTCTCCCATCCGTTTTTCCTTAAAGGAAATCAGCCCCAAGGGTGAAAAAGGGTGTGGAATTCGGATTCAAGCAAGGAGACAAAGAGTGTTCATCTTCACCAAATCCTAGCAACAAAGGTGTTTGTTGTCCGAGCTCGTGGGTATCATCACTTGAGGCTTTCAAGTTAGATTGCAAGCCGGTTCATTCACAACATCTTCTTCATAATCTTGAGCTTGGAAGAAGGTAAATCTAAAACCCCCTATGGTTGGTTTTAGTTTTGATAGCATGCATACATATTTGGATCCTCGGTTTGGGCTTTGATAAACAATGTTAAAAATCGGTTTTAACATTAACTAACATGATATATGATTTTGTTTTCCGCTGCGTCTTACATATTAAAGAGCTAAAATGGCTTTGATAAGATCATTAAAACCCATCAGTTATTCCACAGGCTGCTATCTTGTCTGCTCCCGAGACACTTTTCGGGTCCCTATCGCCTCTGTTGTGAATCCTTCCACTATTCGATCTCCGTCTTTCCATTCGTTTCGTCTTCTTCCACTAGTCCTAGGATGATGTGCTCTCCTAGGAAGCCTGTCGTTCAGTACCATCATCGTCAATTTGCTACTTCTGCACCCAATAATGAGCCTGCTCTCAAAAGGCAGCGAGTATCTGATTCCCGTGTTCTTCTTTTTGTTCATGAGGTTAGAGAGTCATCCGCCTCTGTTGCTGCCACACCTATACTATACTAGACAGTGCTCCTGATTTCCTGTCCGTCTGGCCAACCTTGTTTTCATCCATTCTCATTTATCCAAGCATGACAATGCCATTCGTCAGTTGATTTCTGAGTTTGTTCTTTGTTGAATCATGGTACTATTTAGACTCTCGAGTCCTATCTTTCTATGATCGAGGACCGGTTTGTCACTGCTGGTTTTGCTACAGACTCTTTGCACGCTCAAATGACGAATGTCTCTAATTCTATTTCCACCACTTTGCTGATGTTAGGGCCTTCCGAGAGACGTATGCTTGCTATCGAGGAGAGCATCTTGCTATTTCAAACATTCATGTCCACTATTGCACATGTCGCTTGAATATTCCTATGCTAGCTTTCCCGAGATGCCCGTACCAGCGTGCTACCAGAAGAATTCTACCGTATTCATAGCTTAATTAATGTATGGAAACTGTTATGAATTTTGACAATTGGAGTTGTGCCCCCGCATTCTGAAAACAATGTTTTGTATACTCATACTAAACTTGTTGCATTGTCAATATTGATGTTTTCTAAAATTAATTGCAGTGGTATTCCTTTTACTGTTGTGTAATGCAATTCTTGTGGTTATGACGCATGTTGTGCTTGCTGTCATTTCCATAAAGACATGTAGACTTTTTAACGCCATGTATTGTCTAAATATTTTCTTGTTCATATTCATGAATTAAGAAGGACATGTCTGGACGACGCAAACGCCCTCGCAATAACCAATTTCCCTCGCCTCCACCGCCCCCCTAAATGATGATCAAGTCAAGGCTATGATCGCCCAGTGAGTAGCCAATGCGATAACTACGAACGAAACTGCCCACACCGCAGGAGGCCGCTGTGAAGGTTCTCCTAGTGGTAAGATGCCCTGACAAATATTGGAAAACCCACGATTATGATTACCGAAAATTATTTATAAGGGTACTGAGGGTGCTGTAATTCTTATCAACTGGTTTAAAAAGACCAAATCCATTTTTTGTATTAGCAATTACCCTGTCCACTTCAAGGTCAGGTTTGCTGCTTACACGGTCATCGATGATGCTCTCACATGGTGGAATTCCCATGCAGAGTCAATTGGAACTGATTTGGCTTATGCTATGCCATAGGATGAGATGAAGCATTCGTTAAGAGACGATTATTGACCACGCGCGGAACTCCAAAGACTATAAGTCAATTTCTGGGGAGTAACAATGAACGAATCTAACGTTGCTTCTACACCAAGCATTTTCATGAACTTGCCACATCTGTTCTGCAATGGTGATACCATTGCACAAGAAAATCAAGCGTTATGTTTAGGGTCTATCTCCTATTATTCAAAGGAACATGATGTCTTCCAATCCAACCACTCTACAAAGCGTCGTTCGCTTGACACACAGTTTGATCTATCAGGCTATACGTCAAGGCGCATCCCTTTCCAGGAAGGATTCTAAATCAAAACCCGTTGATGCTTGTTCCCATCCTTCTTCTTCTGATAGGAAATCTGCCCATAAGCGGAAGCGAGGTCATCCTGGCAAGAAACATTTTGAAAAGCGATCTGAGAAGGCCTCCAAGCCTGTAAAGCTTTGATTTTAGTCCTTTACTTAAAATTCACTCTAAGGATGTTAGGCACTAAATACTCCGTAGGGCTAGCAGATTGTAGTTAGATTTAAACTGATAAAGTCTACCATGATTGTCCCTTACGCCTTTTCTAATCAATTGTTCAACATTGAGTTGTTGCTTATCAAACTGCGAAGTGTCGACATCTTTAATGGCATGATTGATTATCGGAGAATCGCACAGAGATTCTCTGTCACCAAAAGAAGTCAAAATGCCATAGACGAATGGTGAAACTCTAGCCATCCAAGGTGAAAAGAGTGAAGCGAAGTTAGACATTATACCCTTTAGGAAAGCAAGAAAGTATCTTCGTAAAGGATGTCACGTCATTTTGGCACATATCGCGGAAAAGGATTCGATAGTGAAGTCACCAAACGATGTTCCAACCATTTGTAAATTTTCGGACATATTTTCCCGAGGACTTGCCCGAACTGCCACCGCCTAGGCAAGTAGAATTTCAAATTGATCTCATACCAGGAGCTGCACCGTAGCTCGTTTCCCATATCGTCTTGCTCCTTCCAAAATGCAAAAATTGTCCAGTCAATTAACAAAATTATTGGACAAAGGAGTCATTCAACCTAGTTATTTCTATGGGATGCTCCTATTCTTTTGTAAAAAAAAGGAAGAAAAAGAAAGATGAAACTTTACACCAAGTGCATTTCTTAGGTCACATGGTAAAAGAAAGGCATACACGTGGACCCATCCAACATCGAAGCAATCCAAGAAGGGAAAGCACCTTCAACCCCTTCTGAAATCCGCCAATTTCTAGGTCTTGCTGATTATTATCGAAGGTTTATTGAAAACTTCTCCAAGACTGCCCAGCCACTGACTGCCGTTACCCTAAAAGGACAAGAAGTTGTCTGGGATTCTAAAGCTAAGACTGCATTTTAACCGTTGAAGCAAAAGTTATGTAATGCACCCATCATGTCCTTGCCAGAAGGAACCAATGACTTCGTGGTGTACTGCTATGAGTCCTATCAGAGTCTAGGATGTGTACTTATGCAGCAAGGGAAAGTCATTGCCTACGATTCTCGACAGCTAAAAAAAATTCATTAGAAGAATTACTGACCCTCGATCTTAAACTCGGAGCCGTTGTTTTCGCTCTAAAGATTGGAGGCACCATCTTCATGAGACAAAGTGTATTATATACACGAATCACAAAAGTGTCCAACACATCTTCAAACAAAAAGAGCTAAACATGAGACAATGACGTTGGGTAGGACTGCTAAATGATTACGATTATGAAATGCATTACCATCCTGGAAAGGCTTAGGTATTCCCAGATGCATTAAGCAGATAAGATCAAGAGAAATCCCTTCGTGTCCGATCACTTAGTTTGGTCATCCAAACTTTGGAGGACATGCTCCGTGCTTGTGTTATCGACTTATGTAACGGTTAAGGCGATCATCTACCTCTTCCCGAATTTTCATAAAAGTAACAGCTATCACATCAGTATTCAATCCGCCCCTTTCAAAGCTCTCCATGGAAGAAAATGCTGCTTCCCCTTTTCTGGACCGAAGTTGGTGACAGCCAACTAACTGGTCCCGAGCCTGTGCATGAAACTATTGAGAATATCTTCCAGATTCAATACCACCTGAAAGCTGCATGTAACCGACAGAAAAACTATGCCGACAACCGTCGGAAGCCGTTAGAATTCAAAGTTGGTAATCTTGTCATGTTAAAGGCATCTCCATGGAAAGGTGTAAATCGTTTCGGAAAAAGAGACAACTTAAACCCCCGCTACATTGGTCCCTTTGAGATCCTCGAACGGATTGCACCAGTAGCATACCGCCTTCAGTTGCCATCTGAACTCAACAATGTTCACAATGTCTTTTACATATGCAACTTGATGAAGTGTCTGTCCGACGAGTCTACTGTTATTCCTCTCGATGAGATCAGATGGATGATCGACTTCCTTTCATTGAAGCTCCTACTGAAATTTTCGACCGCGAGGTTAAGCGGTTGAAGCAAAACCGCACTTCTGTCACTGATGTGTATTGGAACTTTCGAGATTTTTAATAAGAATCTAACCGATAACTTATCGGCCTAAACTATCTCATGAGCTTAATAGTGTCACAGACATATAACATGTTCTGACAAGAGCTGAAAACTCAGAATAGGTGAAACCTAGGCTGATCATGCAATGCAAATCACAATTGTGGGTGCACACATAATTGTAATCTGAACTGCATGAAAATCCTGGTGGAACATATTGCGTGAGTGATTATGCCTAGCCTAGAACTCTTAATTCAGAATCCTATGCATCTGAATGACTAACGCTCATCTTTATAAAGAACTATTGTTCATGGCCTATCACCTCAACTTTATTCGTATACTCAAGTCAATCAAGGATCATGTGATCCGATGATTGAAAATGGAATCGCTTTCCCGTCGTAAAGGACCGTTGAAATTCTTGACATGAGTCAAAATTTTACATAGGAGCACGAACACCGGATGCGTCTAGAGTACCCGCAACTCTTTACCAATGCTGCTAACTCCGGTGTTCAAGACTAAATTTCGTGACAAAATTTCTTTAACCGGGGGAGTATGTGACAACTCATAAATTCCAGGTTAACATAAATACTATATATATGTGCAATTATCTGTTTAATTACGTGTATTAGGCTTAGTTTATTCAAATTAGGCGAACCTGCGTGCAAACATAGGTAAACTAGACTTGACAACCCGTACTCGTATTGGAAATCAACCACAAAGTTCTACGTTTATTCAAACTAGAATTTTAATAAAAAGAATTTCATGTATTTATTTGTGGAACTTTAACAATAAGAAATATAAAATGTCGATTTTATATTCTTTTCAAACATCGTAGTTACGGTGTAACCCATTCAAAACATATCGTATATTCAAACGAATATCCCATTTCAAAACATATCGTTTATTCAAATGATAAATTCATTCAAATAAACCAAAAGTTTACATTCATTAGACTTATTCATTTCCAATGCATTCAAAACATTGTTTTATTTTCAACAAAAAAATGATCTAAACGTTCGTCTAGATTTAACCATAAAAAATTCAAACAATTATATCACATGTCAAACGACTTTTAATTCAATCAATCAAAAACATCCCAAGTGTGCACAACAATCATCATACATCAAGACTAGTGTCCAAATTCATTTCCATACAATTCAAACAATATCCATTCGACACTCGTTCATGAAACATGCACAATTCAAACAATAAAGACTCGACAATTATTCTTTCCATTTTTTTATTATTTCAAATAATCGTTCAAACACACGTCAAAACCAAATTCACTTTCGGGTTATCGTTTTGACTCAAACAAAGTATCATTGGACTCGTTGGATCGACCCGGACTCACCTCGACCCGAACCGAGACCCGATTTGGCCCAGTGAGCCCAATGGGCCTACCCGACCCATTTTCTTTTCTTTTCTCTTTTCTTTCTTTCTTTTCCGGCCCAACTTCTTTCGGCCCATTCCCTTTCACTTCCTGACCCGATCCATCCATTCGACCCAACCCTTTTGCTGACCCGACCCGTGGCTTAGACTAACCCGAAGGCCCAGTCTGGCCCAACAGGCCCGCCGGCCCAAACCCAATTTGTTTTGCTTTCTTCTTTCCTTGGCCCGCTACCCTCTTTCCCGGCCCATTTCTCGGCCCATTTTTCCTTGGCCCGAACCACTGAACCCATTTCTTTCCCTTTCTTTCCTTCGGACCCAATTTCGAACCCTCTCTCATCCTCTTTTCTTTTTCTTTTCCCGGCCTTTCTTCTCTTCCCTTCTTATTCGGTTCCAACCGGATTTCTCCAACCACACCACCATGTAACCAAACCAATATGTAACTAGATTTTATGATATATTAGCACATGTCTAATTAGACTATCCTCATCACCCCTAAATTGCTACCTAGATCCAAGACATGTTGCCAAGATATTAGACAATTTTGTCTAATAAGGGTACAAGTGAGGATAAATATCCAATGGATAAACCATTTAACCAACCAACATGAAGCATAGATATGAGACAACTTGGTTGGCAAAGTACCTAGCAAAATCAAGAACTAGTGAGTAATGATTTTAACCATCTAGACATGTTATAACTTGTCTCCTCTCCCTTCCTTCCATTTGAACGGTTTTTAGACACCAAACACACACATTTTCTTCACTTTCTAGCCAAAGATCAAGTGTTGGTGAAGAAGGTTCAAACCCCTCTCTTTTCTTCTGCCTTTCTTGGCTCGAACCGAACCCCTTTGGTTCCTTTTAAAACCGAACCATACACCCAAATTGAACCATCTTATATACTTAGTTTACCTACACAATTCTAACACTTAACCATTTCTCAAACACATTCTCCTCATTCTTTCTCCTCTCCCTCTCGGCCTAGACAAAAAACCGCCACCACCACCTTTGTTTCTCATCATCTAACACTCAAATCCAAGCTTCTTCTTGCTTCCATTTCACATCTAAACTTAAGGTAACTTGAATTCATCTCCATTTCTCATCATTCCCTTATCATTTCTACTTATGTTCATCAAGTTCTTTCATCCTAACCTTCTTATTTTCATTATGACCAAGTCGTTTCTTTCTTTCATCATCATATTCATCATTCAAGATCAAGGGTGGGTTGGAGCTTAACCTATTTTTATTAAAAGAAAGCTAAACATAAAAGATATAATTCGTTAAATGATTTTTATGACATAAAAATCATAAAATATGGATTTTTATCAAAAAGAACCATGACAAACCTTATGACGTGTTTGAGACTATATAAATGTGGGTTTGTAAATTACCAACAAGTTTTCAAGAAGTCGCAATTAAGCCCAAACGATAAACGTTCAAAAACGGGATATTCGGGATCCGAAATTCAAGTTTCTAAACCATTTAATATAAAAATTCAGACACCATTTGGTTCTGGTCCAGAACCTAAAATATGATCGTTTTAATGTATAAAAATGTTCCATGACGTCCAAAAGTGGAAAATAATGTTTTAGAAAGAAACCGGACAGAAACCGTGACTTTCGGTAACTCAAAAACACTGATTTTTGCAAGTTAAGCCTCTACCGACAAACTTGGTAATTTAAAACCTTAAACCACTTTAAAATAGGTCCATAAACTTTTCCTAAGGATTTAGGGAACTCAAAACATCATAAAATAAGTCATAACGGTCAAACTGGTGAAACCGGCACCTTACCGGGTAAACCGACGGTCAAATTTTATAAAATATAAATTCTTATATTTTGAAATCATTATTTCGTAAAATAAATATATTTATATGTGTCAAATGATTTTCTTAAAAACGCGACTAATACTGTGTATCGACCCGCGGTAGAAAACGTGCGATCGAGTCTTAATAAACGAAGAAATTTATTTATGATTTCAAGGTGTTCAAAACCTTATAAATATTTGATAACAATAAATATTATTTATTCAATATAATAATTTCTAAACCCGAGTTATTTGTTTGCCAAAAAATAATAATTCAAAGATTTCGTGAAAATAAATATATTATTCAATATAATAATTTCTATACCCGAAAAACCAAATATTATTTATTTATTCAAATAAATATTTGCTTTCATAACTTCATGTTATTTGTTTGCCAACAAATAATAATTCAAAGATTTCCATCAAATATCATCGGGTAATTTCTGTCAAGACTTAACTTCGAACATTGGGTGACGTGTTCACTTACCCAATTTAGCCAAACCCTAAGACGTCTTGATATTATATTGTAGACGCTTGCTAGGCTACGTTCAGCTCATATCTGTCAGTCCACCTTCAAGTCAAGTGAGTTTCACGGCCCCTTTTCACTATTTCTGTTTTCTAAACTATGGGGGAGAATTCAATGACTGCCAATTGAAATTGATTTTTGTCTGATATTATTGATAGCTATAACACGTACTGATTGCATGTTCTTTTCATACTATCCCAAAATTGTGTATTCATGTTGATTCATGTTATATGCCTAAATTCCCACTATTAATTGAATTCATTTAGTTCATTCGAAATGATATCTTGTGAATAGATCTATTTGGGTTGACGACCCTGCCCTGATTTGGTTGCTCCAGTCCTGACTCCACGGTTATAGTCAAGGGGTACATTAGTTATTCTGGTCATTCTGTGTACTTGGGATAGGACAATAGGAGTGGGTAATCAGTTAGTTTTGAATTCAAGGTTCATGCTGGATCTTTACAACAATGGCATCAACTACATAATATCATAACGGCCAAACTTTTCAAACTTGTTTCAAACATTCAAACTTATTTCAAACATTTTTATGTGCCATAAAACCTGTGAACTCACCAACAATTCTGTTGACCTTTTAAAATTCTTGAATTCTCAAGTGATTAAGGATGCAATTCGATGTCTTTCTGCATAGATCCTTCTTGTCTTATATCATGGTCTGCTTGCCGCGTGTTCATGCATTTCATTTGAAGATTTAGTCACATTACACCTTAGGGTTGTTATGATTATAAATCTCATGACATTGTCTTTTGAAACTTAAAATTGTATTCACCAGTACTACTTTTTCCGCTGCCACTGTTTTAAATATTTAAATAAATGTTTAAGACTTAGGTTTTTGAAGACAAATGATTTAACTAAACGTTCACTTATATGTCAATCATTCATAACCATGACCATGATGCCAAATTAGTCACACGCCTACATTTTGCCGTTTCTGGGGTGTGACAACTAGGTTGCATTAGCAGGACCTAGACTATCGCGTATGCTCTATTAGTCTCTTATTGTGTGTGCCTTGCGTGTTGCATTCTCTCTTACATAAGATGGTTGGGTTTTACAGTGGATATTTGGGTGACGGGTTTAGTAGTTGTTTTATTATTAAATATATATAATTTATATAAACCTGTATATAAACATAATAAGATTAACACAACAGAATATTTAAAACGCGAATAATGTAAAACCGTAGCAGGATCAGATCACCATACAAACAAGCAAACACACAAAAAAAAACGTTTAGTTAAATCTAAACTCAGGTTTAGATATACCTTAGCAAGGTACGAACAATCGTTCAAGACACCGGGATTCAATGTGTCCAATGGTTGACTCGAAAGGACGAGACAACTCGTTAATGACGACAGACAGTAGAACAGGAGTGGCGGCAACGTCAGAAGCAGTGGTGGCGGTGATGGTGGCAAGCCATCGCTTGTCGTGACGAGGTTGGCAGATACTTCGCGTGTGGTGAGTGGTGGCAGCGACTCGAACCAGATTTTCGGCCTTCGCGACGGTGAGCCGGAGGTGGCTGTGGCGGTGTCAGGTAGAGGGTTGGCGGCCATGTAAAAGTAGGGCTAGTCCGCGACTGGTGTGCAATGTGAGAGGCGTTGTAGGCGGCGGCATCGGACGATGATAGAGCAGCGGGTTTCGAGATCTCCATGGTGGTGATCATCGGTGGCTAGCAGCGGAAGGGGGGCGCCAGGCTCGGGTATGCGACCAGAGGGAGGGTTCGCGACCAAGTTGTGAGTTTACGACCGGAAGGTCGTATAAGACCGGATCGAGGGACGGGAGAGAGAGAGAGAGAGAGAGAGAGAGAGAGAGAGAGAGAGAGAGAGAGAGTTGGTTTGTTAGTGGTGTTGACTTTTCAGCAACCCTAAAACTCTCTAATGAGGTGGTATTTATAACCTCCTCACCAGTTGTAGATAATCTACAACTAGCTTAAATCCTATGATTATCGAGTTAATTAACTAATTAATTAACTCCACCATTATCCACTAATAATTAATCATTTAATGAATTAAATAAATAATTAATTAAAAATGTTAATTATTTAACTTTTATTTAATTACTAAAATAAATTTAGTAAATAAATAATAATCCACCATAATTACTAAACTTAGTAATTAAGTTTTGGTCAATTAGCGGTTAAACAAATAAAAACATCTTTTTGACACGTTGACCCCGGTGTAACTCTTACGGGTCAAAGACCGGGTCAGGTACGTTAAACGTTGGAGCTAGACATACAATATCCAAAAGTTTCCCACTTGGACTGATCGCGACAGTTTTAACATGCACAGTCAGAGGCACTTTAGCTATGCATGGTTGTACTAACTAGTCATGACGCTTTAAGTCGTCAGCCAAGGTATATCTGTTAAAAAGAAACAGCATATGAAATGGACTTATGGTATTTATGAAGTCATTATTTCCTTTCTGAATAAGCCGTCTGATGAACTATGCTCTCATATTATGTTCCATCATTTTATCTCGATCTAGATTTGAAGTGATCCAATCAATCAAACAGTCAGTTTGGGTGAGGCCTCACACTCATCACTTGGAATCAACAAGGGCGCCATGATGTCTAGCTGTTTGATAATGCAAGAGTACATAAACTAATGTTTCCCCTATACAACTGCCACTTAACTTCAGAACTAATCCCAAAAGTAGCCTTTATGCCTGGCAGTTACGCGATAATGGTTGACTATAATCAGTGAATAGATCTTGGTATATGGTCGTTCGAGTATACGTCTCAGGTCGAATGATACAATTGAGTATACCGTTTAATCAAGGAAATATATTATCCATGGATTTTCTCTTGATGCGAGTTACATGCAGTGGCATTCTATAATGAGGCATGTGAGTTTTGAATGTCAATATTTTGAGTTTCAAAAGTTAGAGTAATCTTATTTCAGATTTGTTCCCACAAGTCCGGTCGATTATGGACTATGTAGAATCTTTGATTTAAGGATAATTAAATGTAATAAAGACGAACACAGTTATGTAATTCTTAATTGCATTCACTAAGGGAATAAGAATACTAAAATCGATAATCCAAATACTAAACTAAAACATACCTTTAGCTAATTTAAGCCCTATCGCATCTCTATGGTGATCATGAATGCGTTGAGCCATGGGCTTAGTAAAAGAATCAGCTATATTTTGATCTGTGTATACTGTGCTAAGGCGTGTTTCTCCTCGTTCCAGTACTTCTCTAATGTAGTGGTACTTCCTCAGTATGTGCTTGGCTCTGTGATGTGCTCTGGGCTTCTTGGCTTGAGCTATGGCTCCTGTGTTATGACAGAGTATCTCGATTGGTTGCTTAATTTAAGGAACCACGTCGAGATCTGAATGAACTTCTTCATCCAAGCAGCTTCTTTAGCAGCATCTGAGGCGGCTATGTATTCAGATTTAGTTGTGGAATCAACCACAACACTCTTTTTGGAGCTTTTCTATGAAATGGCGCCTTCATTTAGAATGAATACGAATTCGGACTGTGAGCGAGAATCATCTCGATCAGTCTGAAACTTCTCGTTACTGTAGCATCTTTTAGAGCATTTTCTGTATGTCTCATGCTAGGTCTTAGATGTGTTGTGTAACTTGTTGAATTTGTCTTAGAAATATCTCAATGGACCGAGCACTGAACCGTGCATGGACCAAGCAGCGTACCAACGGTTCGCTGACTGGAATGGTTCGGTGACAGGTCAGCCTATATATAGTTTCAACGTGTTTCAGAAACACATAGTTCTATGAGATTCTAGGTGTTTAGCTGGGAGCATTTCTGAGTGTGAGCTTACCAGTTTCTGTCTTGTATTTGTTCTTAAGATCTAATAGCAAATCAAGACATATTTACATATTGTTCAATGTCCTTAATCACTTGATTCAATCACACACAGGTACACGATGACTACACCTTCTTACAATAGAGTCGAACAAAGAAGATACATGTAAAGACGGTATGGAATATTTGAATGATCAAGAGGAAGATCCTGAAGGTGGTGTTAGTGGTGGTTCTGGTGCTGGTGCTTTTGGTTTAGCTACTAGTACTGATTCTGCAGCTGATACATCTAAGAGGGAGTCGTCTGGTGGTGACAAATATGATGTTATGCCAATTTCTAAAATCAGATCGACTGCAGTTTTTGGAATGTCTGAAATTGGAAGAATAGAAGAGGGTGAATTTGTTCATACATTGACAAAAGAACAACTTGCTGAACTTTTTGCTTTGAATCTTGAAGATGTTGTTAAATTTCCGGTTGCTGACAAAGATGCATTTGGGAAAGATAATGATACATATGATGATGTTAAGATTGATTCTGAAGAGGTAGACGTTGAGGATATAACTCCTGAAGAATATCCTTACACCACTGAAGCTTATGGGAATTTTAGAGATGATAACCCGACAAAATTAAATTTCTTTGGTAAACAAGATGAGTTTGAAGCCAAGAAAGTACTGAAGAAGAAAGAGTCTGAAAAGAAAGCTCAAGAAGCTAATCAGAATACTAAATCTGAAACTTCTGAGAAGCAACATGAGAAAAGAAGAGTGTTTGATCAATGGATGAAAGAGTTCCATGCGAATTACACGCCTCCGGCTAAACCCATAAAGAAAAGAAGATATATAAACAACAAGAGTGAAGCAATTCGGAACATTATTAGTTGGATGTACGATCCAGAGCTCAAATGTTATACTATTAAAAGAGAATTCGGTATACAGTACTTGAAGCACTACAAGCGTTTTAGTAGACTTTTTGTCCGTGATGTATGTGAACTGACAAGGAAAAGATTTTCTAAATCATGGTTAGAGTGGGCTTACAAATAGTTTAAAGGAGTTGTTCATTGCGAGTGCCAACGGAAATTTTAATTTCTCCAGCCTCAAAGACCCAAGTACATGGACCCTCCAACTATGTTTCATCCGAGAACTAGTAAATCGCTTGTAATGTTGAAGTGTAAGATACCAGTCTTGCTAAAAAAGATTCCACTGAAAAAGATGAAGCAAGATTTTATCAAGGCATTAAAGTGGTGGTATTATGATGAAAAGATCGGTGAAGCTGTGATAGTTGTGGTAAGCAGAACAAAGTTATCAGAATTTTTGACTAAATGTGGTTGATTAATCTTTCTGAAGCTGATATCCGTGAGTTGTATTATACCAACATTCTGTATCATCCCGACAATGCAAAACAAGCATTATAATTTTAAAGGGTGATCAGAATATGCTTTGCTTTTGGAATTCACTCTGGGAAGAACAGAAGGAAGATTTATCAGCAGTAGAGACGTTAAGATCTTTTGAATATTAGCATAATACAAGGGGGAGTCTGTTAGAGAATTTTCTGTATGTCTCATGCTATGTTTTAGATGTGTTGTGTAACTTGTTGAATTTGTCTTAGAAATGTTTCAGCGAACCGAGCACCAACCCGTGCACGGACCAAGCAGCGAACCAAAAGTTCACTGACTGGAATGGTTCAGTGACAGGTCAACCTATATATATTTTCAATGTGTTTCAGAAACACATAGTTCTATGAGATTCTAGGTTTTTAGCTGAGAGCATTTCTCAGTGTGAGCTTACTAGCTTCTGTCTTGTATTTGTTCTTGAGATCTAATAGCTGATGTACAATAAAATATACATATCTTATACACAAATATCCCCCGAAAAATAGACAAAAACTAACTAAATATTATTAAAACAGCTAAATAATGTTTTTTTGTAGTTTTTAGTGTTGTCCAGGTCCGAAATCACAAAAGGAACGGAAAAACAAGGAAAACACGAAGAAATCACAAAGTTCCAAGAAATCGGCTTGAGGCATGACCCGTGCCTGTACCAGCAAACCCTAAGAGAGTTAAATTTTGCTTCATGGCACCACACGACCCATTTCATCGATCCAGCATGGCCCGTGCTTATGAAATCTGTGCTACATGGCCCGTGCCTCTGCCCATAGAAGATTCGTGAACATTTTCTGAAGCCACTCGGCCCTTGCCTCTGCCAGGTACGACCCGTGCCAGTCCGGATTTCTGCCTATAAATAGAGCCCTTCTCCTCATTCTCTTCTCAAGCTTTTGATCAAGCTTCACCCTCATTTCCACGTTTTTATACCATCTTTTGAGCTTTTGTTTTCGGTGTTATAGCTATTCGTCAAGACTGTAAGAACCTTTTCTTAGTAGAATATGATTATGTATCTTTCTATAATCTCTTCATCTTCTTCTAAGCACATCTTTAAACAATGCTTATGCTTGGCCAAATTCTTACACTTACTTGGGGATAAACGAGTCTCTGGTGGGTTGCTAATGATGATTTTACAAACTTACCTTAAGGTAAGTATATTTAATTTTATGCAAACTCTTTATATTGAAAGTGTATTTTCTAACTCTTTTGAACAAATGTGACTTGCGTATTATAGACCATTTGTGTCACAACCCCAATTTCCACTAACGGAGTTATCCCGTGTAGGGTGTGATCCAGACCAGGACCCGAGTCATTAGTTACAATCAAACATCAAATATGTATTTCAAAAAACATTAAACGAATTCCAAACGGGAATAAGTTATATCTGAGTTTTAAATACTAACGGAAGCAAGATAATTAGTTTGCGCGAAACAAGGCGCCCAGACATAAATGAAAACCATTTATTATTTATTAATTAAAAATATTTAAAATTAAATTCCCAAAAATAAAAGTAGAAGATGTTTAGGCCAAAGTTCGCGTCCAAATCTTATAACTCCTAGCGACCTGTAAAATGTGCATAAGAGCAAGTGTCAGCCAACGCTGGTGAGTTCACATAAGCAGTATATACATACAATATACTAAATGTATATGAATACATAATTTATTCATACGTAGTGGTGTAAGTTACAAGTAAAATCCATATTGTAGGTAGCTAGCCTAAGTTCATGTCACTGAAACGTTCACAACCGAAGCTGACTAATGCACGCAGGATTGACCTACGCGTTTTGCCTTCCCCTGTGTCTACCCGACCACGGTAGGTTGACATTGTTCTCACTCCGACCTCCAGTCGGGTGGACATCACATGCCCGCTGAGTGGGTTTGTCAATCCCCAGTAGTACTACATAACATCACTTCGTTATTTGACTTATTAACGGTCTGATATGTAAAGGCTTTAAGTGGGTATGCATTCGAAGTGAACATGTGATATATGTCAGATAATTACTTTAAAATACATATAAAAACAGTAGCCATCACTCTAAACCGGGTGTAACCTAAGTGTTATGTGTTACCATCCTAAACCAGATGTAACGAGTTAAACAATTTGTGTGCTACCATCCTAAACCGGATGTAGCTTAACAGTGTTGTGAAAATCACCTTAGGGAGCGCTGCTACAAGCTGCACTTTCCCCAAATGTGTTTTGGTTACGCACGACCTAATATGATGGACATGTGCTAACCGATTAGAGATTGTCGCTAGGAAGAATTGTTTATAAGGTTGCCTATGACTTAACACATAGCAAGTAGAAATGTAGACCCGACATACTGACTCGACAAGACGATGGTTGATCATAAATGATTGCAGTTTTATGCTAGTACATTAAGGGGTTCATGTAGTAACACAGGTTTCTATTCACACCAAGCCTATGCGATCATGCTTACAATCAGCCCTAAGACAAGCTATTATACACAAAATGTTCAAACATAACAAAACACAATAATAAAGTTAATGCAAACTCCAACTATACCTATACGGAACAAAGCTGACGAGTCGACTTTGCACGGTCTTGTCTTTCCCACCGAGGTGAGAGACTTAGGACTTTGTGTTGATGAATGGTTTCATACTTTATGTAGGTTTTAAACAGATCCTAAGCACGTATGGAAAATAAGCACACAACAGAACAATTCATACATGAACATGTTATTACGTGTTAAACGACCAAATTATATGTCCCGTAGAACAGCAAAAAAAAATCCAAAACACAACATAAAGCATACTAACTGGTAGCACATTAGACAAAGTTCCCGCGACATGGCTGTTTGCACACTGATCTTGCACATGCATGATCAGTGCCTAAACAGTTGATCTAGAGAGTGGCATAGTAGCCAAAAGAAAGACAACAATCCAAATTTCAATTTACATAAATAATCACTCAATTCCGTTAAGAATTGAGTGAGTTATGCTTGTTTGAATTAGACCAAAAATCTGATTTGTTATTGTTAAGGAAAAATGTATACATTAACTTTGCCAGCTTATAACTTGACCAAACTTTAGATTTTGGTTACCGATATCTCTAGATCCTTAATTTACCATACTGTAAACATTTTTCTTTTTATGAACCCCTAGTAAAAACTAACATAGCATGCTTAACAAGTTGACACAAGTTTGTGACTTTAACATTGGACAGATTTGCACACCTTTGTTGTTGTAGAAAGTTACGTGACCAAACGGGGGTTTTAGCAGGTCTATATATATCCAAATCAAAGATAAGACTTAGTTCTTTCATATGCAAAAAGAATCACTTGGATTCGATACAAATTGACCAAGTTATGACAGTTTTAAAATGACCAAAACTTCTGATAGAATCTATCCGAAAAACGAGGTTCATACATCTTGTTCTAGAAATTGTTTTTGCATAGAAAAACATATAGGAAAATTTTTACAGATAATAACACCCCTAAAAATCAATCATCACAGATCATAAACACTTATAACAATTAGAAGAATCACCAACGCAATCTTACTTAGATTCGATATATGGATGAAATGACGACTACTGATTGCGTAGAACGACTAACGAAACTCTAATCTTCAATGAATTGCAAGATGATCAAGATTTGAAAGTGATGATGGCATGCGAGGGTTATGGACGTGAGTTTGGGTATGGGGGCTAGGGTTTTCATTTTTTTTGTTCAATTTTTTAAAATGAGACTTAATCTCATGATAAGGTAAAAGTAGGGTGGGCTTGGGGCTTCCTTGTTGGACCTTTCTCTAACTATCGGGCAATTTAGAAGGGGATTAGAAGGCCCGTAATTATTGTCATTTTTATTATCCATCTAACTAATAATAATGATAATAAAAAAATCGAACTAAAACATTTATACGATTAACAATTAACATGTTATTACGTAAAGCATGCGTTTTTACAAAAACCTTTAAATAATTACACGTCAAATGCATATAGCTCACATGATATTCAATTTTTAATGATCAATTCTCTAAAATAATATATCATATGAGAATAATAAGTACCATGTTATTTTGACAATATCACGAACGTACGACGACTGACTCGGTAAAATATACACACACATGACATTAACATGACATGTAAACGTTAACTACTTTAGATAACTAAGATAACGGAAGTTAACGTGGAAATTTACCAGTTGTCACATCATCCCCAAGTTAAAGGAATTTTCGTCCCGAAAATCAAGGTAATGGATTGGGGTATGTTGACTGGGATGGAAAAATAAAACTTTCCAGTTGTCACATCATTCCCAAGTTGAAAGGAAATTTCATCCCAAAGTTTAAATCACGGTCACATAATAGAATATGTCGACAGAACTCAGGATCTCTATCCAGAAAGGAGCTATAGACGTTATGTCTAAGAGTGTGTACCACATGCAAGGGAGATTTCGAATGTTAAAAGGATTTCGACAAAGGGTTCCAAATGAAATGGTACATAACCGATTTTATCATCGAGGTTAATTGTGGATTCGGTTGCTTGGCGCTAGATAAAATAGTTAGACAATGCTATAATGATTTGACAACTATACTTTGCCACAGGTTGGACGATACCATGTCGTATGATATAGTTAGAGTACGGAGTGTCACAAAAAGTTGTAATGTTAATGTCTCCGGAGGATGCGTCAGCACCCTAAGACAGTAACTATAATCGAGTAATTCATATGATTGCTAAGTGAATATGGATGAATGACGTTGCTAAGTATCATAGTCCATATGACACATGGATTGAACATAAATCTCGCAAGGTGGGTGTTGGTGTTTTAGTTTGGGATAAGGGTTAAAGTTTGAAGTACAAATTTGCATAGGGGTTCTACTTAGTACGTTTGTGACAACTGCCGTTTTCCCAGGTTAACTCCGTTAAACTTTTCCGCTAAGACATGTCCGTATGTACGATTTATTTTTATGTCACGCGATGACATGTGTAATCCATCTATCGAGTCTGTCCCGTTGCATTTGGTTGATCAACCATACCCGACGAATTACCTGAGAGGCCTAACACGTCAACGAATTTGGCATTTTATAAATTTTAAACTTTACAGAAATACTCTATAGGCTCGATCTTTGATTTATAAGTTTATGTTATAAACCATGCCCTTCGTTTCGTGTTATCTAGAAAGCCCGACAACTCTAGCTTGTACGTTTATTTTTATATATAATTTTTTACTAAACTAATCACCACTTAATTTATTTAAATAAATAAAAAAAGTAAATATATATATATATATAGGGGGGAGGGGGGGCGGTCGTAACCCTAGACCCCTCACCCAATATTTTGAACGGCAATTCCTTGCTCCCTCTCCCCTCTCGTTTCTCTTTCG
This sequence comes from Deinandra increscens subsp. villosa, assembly GCA_039602395.1. NCBI lineage: Eukaryota > Viridiplantae > Streptophyta > Magnoliopsida > Asterales > Asteraceae > Deinandra > Deinandra increscens. Next base: position 55,124,361 of record JBCNJP010000003.1, on the reverse strand, counting down.
AAGGAAGCAGCAACCGGTGACTTTCCGGCGATCTCTGACGGCCCTCCGACCACCAAACCGCTCCACATCATCCCAGGAATTAAGTGTGGTAGTCGGTCCTTGCATAGTCTTGCCAAAAAGAATCCAAGGTAAAACCCTAAACTAGTTTGTGTGAATCTTGGTGTTCATCACGATGCATGTCCTTCTATGGCTGTTAGGTGCGATTTGCAGGTGTATACTTGGTTTAATTTTCGTGTTTTTAGACCCTAGTAGGGCTGTGATTTTCGAAATTAGGGTTATGGGGGTTTGGGTGATTGAACGTCATCATAAAATCATAGATTGGTTGCAAACAGATTCTGTCAGAAATTTTCGTCGTATTGTTCGGGTCATAACTCGCAAACCAGAAGTCGAAACGTTCGATTCTTTTTGGAGATGAAAGTTTATTGTTTTAGCTTTCCATTGGTACTAAATACGTGATTTTTGGACATGATTTGGTCACTCAAACGTACACCACAAGTTTGGTGCACGGGGGACATGATTTGGTCACTCAAACGTGCACCACAAGTTTGGTGCACGGGGCTGTTAAATTTCGGAAGGTCAGATTTGCTTCGGGTTTTAGGTCAGGATAACGTGAATATTTCCCAAAGCACGAAAATGAAGTTTGAATCTTACTTGACAAATTAACTTTCTGTAAAATTTCTAGTCTTAATTCAAAGTGGTGAATGACTTATTGAGTCGGGAAGTTGGTACACATAATCTGTTGGCAGAATCAGTTTTCTAATTTTTAGTCAATTTCAAAGTAGCATAACTTTCTCATACGTGAATCAAATCACTTGCTTCTGCTTGATAGTGTTAGTTTAAGGTGTTAGGTTTCTTGTGGCTTTGGTCTCACGTGAACTGAAATTCGTTTGGTACCCCTAAGGCCCCAAACGAAACAGGAACTCAGTTTTGCCATGAAACTGGCTTCACACACTTGTGTGAAGAATTTTTCTATGATGAAACAAACAAACTTAATTGGTTAAAACATGAAAGTTTTTCATTTTATAACCAAGAATAATACTCTAAATTTTTAGAACCTAACTACAAAAGGGTAATGAGTTATAAACCGATTTTGTGTCGTGTGTCGAACACTAGACAGAATCTGTCTAGTTATTTTTATCAAACTTCAAAACATCATAACATGATCAATACTCAACTGATTGGGGTGATTCTTTTTGGAAAATAGACTAGAAGGAGTCTTCTTTCACATGGCATGAATTGAGGGTCTTAACTCACCCGGTATCCCACTGACTTTGACCAAACAAAGTCGGTGCGCGGCTGTCCTAGATTTTTATAACCAAGGTGAATGTGACTGCAATGTGCATTGTGTGCTAATTGAGGACCAAGGTCCAAGGTTTGACTTTAGGGACCCTTAGTGGTCAAAATTGCAGGTTGACTTTTACTTGGTCAAACTTACTCTATTAGATTAAGCTAGTAGTATCAAATCCACACGATTAGCTAGGATTTAATTAGTCTTGCATGTTTTTAACTTGTACTGTACCAATGTGCTTACGTGAAGTGTTGGACTAGACCCCTAGGTTATGTAGTTATGCTTCAGTACAGGTCCTAGGTCCCCACTCCGTGGGAATGGCAAGACTGCATAAGGATCACCCGTTGACCTTATGTTGTACCGTAGTAGTTAATCATCACATTGTTCTAGCTATTTGCTTTTTGTGTTTCACTCACACCACTCTAGTAACATGAGGATGGGACACTTGTACATATACGACTTCAACGGATCCTATTTCTCTTTCTTCCTCTTTTTCCCCTCTCGCGCATGTCTCTTCCATGATCAACCCGTGTGTCGCGAGTCAGCTCGTTATCTCTTGTGACACAACTGACACTGTAGACCTTCATTCTTAGGTCATACACTCTCTCCCGTTTTTCTAAACATAAAGCACCTGGATCAAGTGCAGTTTGTAGTAGCGCTCCCAAAGGTGAGTTTCATACTCCAAATTAGATCATACCCCGTTTGGGTAGTGATCCGCTTTTCTTACGAGTTATTTGGTAACTTACAAAACACACGTTAATGCATTTGAATAAGTGAACTATCACATGTCATAGGATAGCCCATCTATTTAAGCCCTCGCATAATCAGACCGTTAATATAGTGTAAATAGCATGGTGATGTTTAGTAGTACTACTGAGGCCTGAAAACCCTCGCTCTGCGGTGCACGGGATGCCCACCTGACTAGAGGTCGGATGGAGTTAATGTCAACCAAAACTATTGTGTACAGATGGACACAGGGGAGGCAAAACGTGTAGTCATTCCCTACATACATTTAGTCAGCTTCGGTTGCGAACTTCCTAATGAACATGACAACTAGGCTAGCTACCTACGATAGTATTCAATTCTTATTAACACTTATTATTTATATCTATATACTTAGTATATGTATTATACTACTTTTAGTGAACTCACCAGCATTAGCTGACACTTGGTTTTACCAAACTTTTACAGGTCGCTAGGAGTTCATTCTGTTGTTGGTAGGTTTGGCGGGTTATCACTTGGCTTTTGACTTCAAACTTTTATTTTTGGGAGACAAACATTTCTTTTCGTAACATTGCATGGGCTTGATCTTACTTTAAATTATTGGGCGCGTGTTTTGCGCATATTACTTTTCGCTGCGTTACAAATTTAAATTATGGTTTTCTTATGAATGTTTGATGCATTTATTTCATTTAATTATGGATTGAATGTGTTTTTGCAATCATTGACTCCGGTCCTGGTCTATTCTCACACTCCATACGGTAAAACTCCATTAGTGGTAAATTGGGTGTGTGACAGATTGGTATCAGAGCCATTGATTACAGCGAACTAGGCAATTCTATTTTACTAAAACAAGAAAATTGCTCTAGACTATAATCCGAACATAGTGTGATTGCAACTTTTCAAATTATCGATCTCCCAAAAAGCCAATTTTGTTTTTATTTTTATCCCGCTTGCCAAGAATAGAAAGACTTACTTAGTGTTTAGGCTAGATTATGAGGCTTGTAATATTAAATAGTTTGGGCTAGGCTTAGAGGGTTTATTTAGTTTAGTAGACTAGTTTATTTGGGTTTACTATTGGGCTTGGGGTTTAAGATTGGGTTTACCATTAGGGTTTAAGGGCCCAATTGTAAACTCATGGGGTGGCTATATAAACCCCATGAGTTCACCATCATAGTGGTTGCCAGTTTACAATCTAGAGAGCTGCCATTTAGTGTTTACGATCGTGATCGTAAAACCGAGAGAGAAGATAGTTTACGATTTTCTGTTTTGTACCCGACAAGTTCATCTTGTGTGCAAGATCAGGTTTTTATTGTTTTAATCATCGATTCTTGTGTTCTCCTCATCTCTATTCTTGAATCACTAATCTAAACGGTTTCCGCACGTCTAGATTAGATAATATCGTGAACGGTTGTTGATTCTGGACCAACAATTGGTATCAGAGCCAAGAAACGAGTGTTTCGTGGTTCTCACGATATTGATTCAAGAAGATCTAACAGTTTTTATGAGTTTTTCTTGAGTTTTTCAGGTTTACGATCGAGGTTGCTGCTGTTTCTGGGCTGTTCGTCGTGTTTACGATCGTTGTTCTTGCTGTTCTTGGTGTTTACGACTTCTGGAGGTGTTTACGATCGGGTGTTCTTCATCAGATTTGAGTTTACGATCAAGAAAAAAAGTGTTTACGAGTTCAAGATCGAATTTTTCGGCGTTTACGATCGCGAAATTTGTGTTTACGACTTCAAGATCAGATCTTTGGGTGTTTACGACTTTTCTGTATCGGAATTGTGTTTACGACTGTGTTTACGATCGGAATCAGGTTCATGACTATGTTTACGATCGGCCATGCTGTCAAATATCGTAAACTGTTGTTTATGATTAGCCAGGCTGTCAAAAATCGTAAACTGTTGTTTACGATCGGAAACTCTTCTTTTGCGGCAAAAAGTCACTATTTCACACTTTCACGGAAACGGACGTAACTTCCACTCCGAAGGCCTCCGTTTTTGCGTTTTAAGTTTTTGACACTATTCTTTGAATGGTACTTTTGCCGTTTTTGCCGATTTTTCAAAATTTTCAAAGGCTGCATATCTAAAGAAAGAAAATGAGTTGAGTGGTTGAAGAAAAGAATATGGTTGAGGACAAGGATGCTTTCGCAGATGAAGTTGACAAAACTAAGATATGCCCCAATCCTACTTGTGCTCGATTAATTCCTGGCCTTAGACAACTTTGGAAGAATAGTGAGATAGAATTATTTGATATGCAATGTTCTAGAAGTTCGTTTAAGGGTGGATGGGAAAAGAGTGAGGAGAAAGTTAAAGCTCAGAAATTGGACATAGAGAAATATCAAAAGCTAGCAACAGAGAAGACTATTTTATATGATCGGGCTAGAATTGAGAAATCTTAGCTAACACAGAAATTAACTGAACTGCAGCAAAAATATGATGAGCTGCATGTCAAGTATGATTGCAATCAAGAAAGAAATCAACGAATGCTCGATGCTGGAAAGGAATTGTCACATGCTGTTGTGACTGGTCAAGTAGGGAAAGATAAAACTGGGTTTGGGTCAGAAAAGTCTGATAAGTCTCTGTCTGCAAACAGTATTATTCCTCCACCAGTTCCCAGAGACATTATAGGAATGCTTCTTAGTGAGGATCAAGTTGAACGAACCAAGTCTGATTATAAAGAAACTGCTCCTCCTATTGATAGTGTCTTGGTTAGAACTACACCATTGACTCAAGAAGAAATTGATAATGAGGCAAACATGACTTATGGTGAAGGGAGAGTAGAGGATATATCAGACAATGATGCTGGGAGTGCAAGAAATATGATAGGTGTCATAATTCTAAGTCTGATGATGCTGGGATAGAGTTGAAACCATACCCCAAAAATTGAAACCCCATACTTTAAAGTAATTGACAAAGTCGAAAGGGAAAAGGTGATATTGACGACACGGCCTGAGGAGAAGATCTTTATGACATCTGGATCAATGTTTGACAAAGAACCAGATGTTGGATATGAATTACCATCTTACTCCTCCAAGTTCAAGGGAATAACAGATTGAGTGATAAGTGAACCTAAAGTTGAGAGGCCAAAGATCACCATCAAGCATCCAAGTATGAAACCAACAGCTGGAGTGAAGAATGAAAAACTCAAGGGAGTAGCAGGGTCTCCCATTTCTTCAGTTGGATCATGCAGTTGCCGCTGTAATTGCAAGAATGATGCTTCAATGTCAAAGAATCAAGGAAGCCCAAAGACAATAAAGACAGGTTCGACACAGGCTTCGACAAACCAGCAGAAAGTCAAATATGAAGCTGCAGTCAAAGCAAAGAAGCAGACACAAGGCAAACCAGCTCCATATCAGCCACCAAAGACAAATGGGTGCACGTCTGACTTCTATCTAAAGAAGCAAACTTGCTTTAATTGTGGCATCGCTGGTCATATTGCTAGGAACTGTCTTTATCGCCCCTATGAACCCTATTATCCAAAAACTTAAAGGGTTTCATATCAGGAGTCTGTAAAGTCTAAGCCAATGATGGTGCAAAAACCTAAGGCAATGAAGACTGTTACTCCTAAGGTTAAACCCTCTGATCAACATTGGGGTGCTGCCAAAGCTGAAAGAAAATCTTTAAATCAAAACAACAGCTTTCCAAGTTACCAAAATTTTCAGAAAAAGGTGAAGAAACCATTTTCAAAACAACCAAAGCTTGAAAAACCTATAGTTACCCCTCCCAAGGTAACTAAAACTGTTTTGAAAAATGATTCTAAAATGAAGAAGGTTGAAATACCTAAACTCACAACTCCAAAGGTGGCTAAAACAAAAACTGTTTTGAAAAATGAATCTAAAACGAAAAAGGTTGAAATACCTAAAGTCACAACTCCAAAAGTGACTAAAACAAATGTTAAATCACCTGGAACTTGGAAACCAAAAATCAAGGTAGCTCCATCCCAACTTCCTGATTTCTCAAAGGGGATGTTCTTACAAGAAGTATCTTTTATTGATTCCTCAGGTGTACCCAGAAAAACAATGGCCTGGGTACCAATGGCTAACTAATCTCTCACTATGTGCAGGAACAGTCAAGGAGGATTATCACTAACATTTTTATTATTAATTTGTTTGTTGATAAGTGATTGTTCCAGGCACATTTTAGGAGACATATCTTCATGTCATGACAAACAATTTTTTTATGGAGGATATGTTTCCTTGAGAGGTAAAAGGTATGATTCATCATGAAAGGTACTGTTCTTAACTTGGTTGTTTGTTTGATGAAGCGGTAAATGGTATCTTAGGTCAAACCAAATTTCCTAAAATTTTCACTTGGTGCTTGATTGTTGAAGTGTTTGACTTCTAATGCAATTTAGTGTGCATGTCATGAAACCCATTTCTCAAAATTTTCAAATTCATACTTTGAAGACTAGCTTGGCATGATGTGTGTGTCTTTATTTGTTCTGTTTGTGTGTGTTCGTGTTTAAAAAAAAATAAATGAATGAAATGAATGATGTTCACAAAAGTTGTGACATTAAAAATCAAAAAGCAAGGGGAAGAAATGTAAAGATGAAGAAAAATTTGACCCCTCAAAAATAGTGTGCTTTTCAATTTTTAATTGTTTGTGTTTGTTTCTGAGAAGGGAGGGAAGCCCGGATTGGAGATGGCTGACACGTGTAAGGCGGAAGTGAAAAGCAAGCTCCACGGTGATATGCTCGGTAGGCTCGACCTAATCTTATGACCACCAATGTAAGTCCAATGAACTTAAAATATTTATATGTTTAGTTTCTCATCTCAGTTTGCATGATTTAAATAAGTGAGTCCCGGCAAAAACGGGTTGAGAGTGGTAATTATACCTAGTATTCACTCTCGCACACGCTATGTTTCTGCTGTCATGACTACACCACATAATGAAAAGAAAAGAAATGAAAAAGAAATGAAAAAGAAAATAAAATGAAAAATAATCATTCAGTTTGGTCTTCTTTGCGTGCTTATTCGGCCGACCAGATCACCGACTAATGATTAATGAAATAAGTGGTAGTCATAATTGTGTTGCATGGTTCCTCAAGTTGGGGGTTTGTGAATCCTCAATAAACTCTAAGGTTGGGTAGGTTTTGCTATGTACAATTGGGTGTGGGGACGATTAAGCATGTTGGTAATTAGTAATCTATTTAGCATGATGCATTTGGTTGTGTTCAAACGGGTTTGAGTTTAAAGCGGACAAACATACCGGCAATCACCTGGACTAGTCGAGTAACTGAAGCTGAAAAGGGTTCCTCAGTCAGATTCATACGGTTTGATCCCTTGTAAACTTTCTCATGTTTGATATTGGTAAGTATTTGTTTATTTTTATCTTTCGTGTGTGAGTCTTTAAGTTCTTTTTGGTTGTGTTTACGTCTTGGCCAGGTTAATTTGAGAAGTCAAAATGTGTTTTCATGGGTTTTGATGCATGACACTATGCCCCCTTGAGATCTTGACAAATTTTTAGGGGTCAACTTTTTCTTCATCTTTACATTTCTTCCCCTTACTTTTTGACTTTTAATGTCACAACTTTTGTAAACATCATTCATTTTTTTTTATTTGTTATGCAACTCCAATTTAGATAGCATGATATATTTTAACTGAACGGGACAAGCAAGATGCAAAATCCCAATACAGAGTACATAGGTAGGTATTTTACACCACATTCACAAATACAAAAATTACAACAGACTACGATCAAATTCAATGTAGCGGGTTCACACATTGAGCTAATGAATCCCTTGTAGGCTCAAGCAATGAACCGCCACTCCGACTCCAATCTACCATGTTTCTTTGGCTTTGACTTGGGATCATTTTTTTTTTATCATTTTAACTTCTTTATTTATCTCACAATCATATGAATCTGGGAAGCTATTCACGAGAGTAAAGTTGTCAATCCATCCATCCCACCAAAATGTAACTGAGTTCCCATCCACTTGTGTCATTGAGATGAAATTCTAGAAGTGAAACGATTTGGTATATATATTATGCTTTTTCTTCCTGATTATCACCAACCAATTCTATCAATTGAGGTGTTTTGTTCAGATCGGGGTTCGCCAATAATATATCTGAAGGAGAAAGCAATACAATGCTTTAGTGAACATGATTTGAGAAAACCGCAATGCGGGGGTTTGTCGTCGCCGGAAATCACCAGGGGTCGGATGATTTCTGCTCTAAAGTCGTCGTAGGGTGGTCGCCGGAGTTGAGGAACCGTTACAAAGTCGCCGGTGGTGAGACGCTCTGAACGGAAACGGAGCAGGATTCATAGGATTGGGGTTTAAGATTGAGGCAAGATTATGAGGCTTGTAATATTAATTAGTTTGGGCTAGGCTTAGAGGGTTTATTTAGTTTAGTAGACTAGTTTATTTGGGTTTACTATTGGGCTTGGGGTTTAAGATTAGGTTTACCATTAGGGTTTAAGGGCCCAATTGTAAACTCATGGGGTTGACTATATAAACCCCATGAGTTCACCATTATAGGTTGCTGATTCAAGTGGGTTGTTTACGATTTTAGGAGAGCAGCCTGAAGGAGATTACGATCGTAAACTAGAGAGAGATCAGTTTACGTTTACGAGTTGTACCCGACAAGTTGGAAAAAAAAAGACTTCCATAATTCATAGTATCAGGATGGAACTCGAAGGTAATATGTATTATCTCAGGGGAAGTCCTTAGCTGAGGGGAAGTTATCAGCTAAGGGGAAGTCTTTAGAGGTCTTGGGTTCAGGGGAAGTTTTATAGAAAACCCGTAATCTATATTAGGGTTTTCGGTTAAAATAATGTTAATTTGAATCAACTGAACAGATGATAATTACCTTCTAACCCAAAGACCAGTCATCAAATGTCTGGTGGAGTATTTTTTTTCAAATGATTGTCAGACAGGTTGATGATAGAAAGATGCTGCTGATGCTGCTACTGCTCAAAGTTAAAGAACCAGCCGGACAAGACTTCTATCTGGAAAAGAAACTGTTCAGGGGAAGTTGTTGGTGTCTTTACAAGTTTTCAAAAGCATCAAAGAGCTTCAAAGAAGATGTTCACATGTTTAGGGGAAGCTTAAGATTTCAAGTCAATCTTTGATAAAGAAAATGATGCAGAGAGCAGTTAGAGATCATGAAGATCCAAGATCAACAATCAAGTTCTCCAAAGTTAGGAGGTTTTCAAAATTTACCCTCTAATTTTTGGAGATTCAAGACAGTTACCGAAGATTCAGCAAGAACCAGTTCTTTCAAAAGAAGCAAGTCAATGAGAATCCTCCATCTCATTAACTTGTTCATTTCAAGAAGTTCGAGCTGATGCTGATAAAGAGGAAGTCCCAAGTGCGCGTCATGAAACCCATTGAAGATTTATGCGGAAAGAATCTTCATCAACATCTATGCAAGCCAGTCAAGAAGAAGATTTTCAAAGATCAAAGATATTTAATATCACAAGCCTAGGGGAAGATTGTTGAGGCTAGATTATGAGGCTTGTAATATTAAATAGTTTGGGCTAGGCTTAGAGGGTTTATTTAGTTTAGTAGACTAGTTTATTTGGGTTTACTATTGGGCTTGGGGTTTAAGATTGGGTTTACCATTAGGGTTTAAGGGCCCAATTGTAAACTCATGGGGTGGCTATATAAACCCCATGAGTTCACCATCATAGTGGTTGCCAGTTTACGATCTAGAGAGCTGCCATTTAGTGTTTACGATCGTGATCGTAAACCCGAGAGAGAAGATAGTTTACGATTTTCTGTTTTGTACCCAACAAGTTCATCTTGTGTGCAAGATCAGGATTTTATTGTTTTAATCATCGTATTCTTGTGTTCTCTTCATCTCTATTCTTGAATCACTAATCTAAATGGTTTCCGCACGTCTAGATTAGATAATATCGTGAACGGTTGTTGATTCTGGACCAACACTTAGTGTTTTCTTTGTTTTGTATTGTTTTGTTTTGCAACCTTTTACCTGGGAAATCAACAGAGATGGCACCGTCTGACAACACAAGAGGAAAGAGGCCACGAAACGAAGAAGGACCTTCGTCAGAACCAGCGCCTTACACTAAAGCCGATTACTTGAGGGACCAAGGTTTCACACGTGAGACGTGTGCAAGGAATGACTTCTGTTGGGTGACTCCAATGCTTTACGGCTAATTCGATGCATTGGACATGGCCATAGCTAGTATTCCCACACAGCCTTTCTCCCTATGGCACGCTGTGACAGGGATCCTAGCCGGTCATAATTATCTCAGGGACAAAGTTGCTGGATTCGAGGAAGCAATAGAAGATGCCATAGGAAAGGCTCGTGAGAATATGGTTTCAAGGATCCGTCACAACGATTTGGCTCAGCAGGTGTTATACCATGAATTTTGACCTAGTTTCTTACTAATGATCTCCGACAGGTTATTGCCCTGGATTTCGAACATGCAGGGAAGGCGTCTTCGGTAACCAGACCCAGGATGTTTACTTATAATTTACTCAGTTATTGTCCTAGGATGCAATGTGTCCTGGATCTATTTATTTATCTAACCCCAACATGCATGGATACCCTGCATGCTAGGTAAGCATTACTAATCTTTCTCTTTGATTCCATATGTTTAAGCCAGGAACAAAAGGAAGGTAACGGTCACTTAGACTTAGTCAAGCTCGAGAGCACATGTGGAAAAAGAAGACCCGCCGTTAAACTCGGTCAAATAACGACCAGGAGTGGTTGACAGAAGATCCCAGGAATCACGGAATGTTAGTTAGGTTATCCATGTATTTATACGCGGCGTAGGCTTCATTATTTACTCTCTCGATCACTTGTATTCACACTACCACATAGCTTTCAAGCCGCAAACACTTGTACTCGATACTTTAACTTAGCAATAAATAGGCAACGTGTGTTATCGTTGTCGAAGGGGTTTTTTTTGCCGGCAATCCTTGAAGACATTCAAGGATTAAGGGCTTTCCCGCTTTCAAATCTCGCTGTCATTAGTTGCATTCAGGGAAGTTGTTGTTTGTGTTTCCATACGTTTCCATCTAACCTTGGATTTTTGCTTACAAACTTGATTTCCGAAAAGTTACATCCAGGGCACCATACCTCACAAACTAATTTGGTTACTTAATTTACTTGCTTAATTTTTGACCAAAACAATTTGGCGCCCACCGTGGGGCAATTGGTGTTAATATTTTTCCAAATTCTTTCTAGATTTATCTTTAATTTGATTTTCTACAAAGATCTATAAAAAAATGGCAACACAACCGAGTACCTCGAATGTGACTACCCCTGCAAGCACTTTTTACCACAATTGTTGAGGCAAGATTATGAGGCTTGTAATATTAAATAGTTTGGGCTAGGCTTAGAGGGTTTATTTAGTTTAGTAGACTAGTTTATTTGGGTTTATGATTGGGCTTAGGGTTTTTGTAAAGGGTAGTATATAAACCCAAGTTGTTTATGATTCTAGCGGTTGCTGGATTACGATTTCCAAGAGGAGCATTGGTGATTACGATCGTAAACCCGAGAGGAGCTAGTTTACGATTACGATTTTGTACCCGACAAGTTCATCTTGTGTGTAATATCATGTTTTTATCATTTATATTCATCGTATTCTTAGTTTTCTTCTCATCTCTTTCTTGAATTACTAATCTAAACGGATTCCGCACGTTTAGATTAGTTAATATCATGAACGGTTGTTGATTCTGGACCAACAATTGGTATCAGAGCCATAGAAACGAGTGTTTCGTGGATCTCACGATATTGATTCAAGAAGATCTAACAGTTTTTGTGAGTTTTTCCTGAGTTTTTCAGGTTTACGACCAGATCTGCTGCTGTTTATGTGTTTCCGATCAGTGTCTGGGTATTTTTTTGGTGTTTACGAGCTGGTGTTCTTGGTTATCTTCATCGGAATCAAGATTACGACTTCAAGAACGGATTTTTGAAGGTTTACGATCGAAAAAAACACGGGTTTACGACTTCAAGACGCGATTTTTTTGGAGTTTACGATTTTTTCAACCGGAATCAACGTTTACGATTTTAACCTGCCGGAAACGTGTTTACGATTTTCTTTTATCGAAATCGAGTTTACGACTGGGTTTTATCGGAATCAAGAGTTTACGATTCACAGGTGATTACGATCGTAAACACGTGATTACGATCGGAAACAGGGTTGGTTTACGGCAAAAAGTCACTATTTCACACTTTCACGGAAACGGACGTAACTTTTGACTCGTTTGGAGTTAGAAGGTCAAATTTTTACACGACGTTCGTGACAACGAGACCCAAATTTACACCGGACTAACGTCTAGGGGAGCTCGTTTGGACCCCCAAATTCCACTCCGAAGGCCTCCGTTTTTCAGTTTTAAGTTTTTGACACTATTCTTTGAATAGTGATTTTACTGATTTTGGCGACTTTACCAGATTTTCAGAAGTTGCATTTTTTAAGAAAGAAAATGAGTTCGGAAACATCCTCAATACAAGAAAGTTCTTACTCCACTTGTCCGCGGTTGATCAATTCTAACGAATTTAAAGAATGGAAGAACGAGGTTGTAAAGTATTTGAACAATTAAGATCAAAATATGATAAAATCAATTATTGATGGTCCGTTCATACCGAGACATCAAAATTGCCTAAAGAAGGAGAGCCTAAAACTCAAGCTGAATTCTCTGAAGATGACCAACGAAGAGTTAACATTGACAAAAGGGCAAGTGAATTTATTTTCATGGCTTTATCTCCAGATATAGCCCAAAGATTTGAAAACTGCAAATATGCTCAAGAACTCTGGCAAGCTTTGCACAAAGCTTACTATAGAAATGAGGACGAAGAAAAGAAAGAAAATGAGAAACGTGTCCACATGACAGAAAGTGTTGGTGTTGAATGTTCGAATCCAACATGTGTGCAATTAATTCATGGACTTCAGCAAATTATCAAAAATTTAGAAATCGAATTGTATGATGTCCAATGTGCCAGAAGTTCATTCAAGGGTAGATGGGAGAAGAGTGAAGAGAAGGTGAAAGCTCAAAAATTAGACATTGAGAAATATCGTGGATTAGCCACCGAGAAGACTTTCTCATATGATCGGGCTAAGACTGAGATTGGTGAGCTAAAGAAGCAACTGGATGAACTGCAACAAAAATATAATGAGCTGCAGGACAAGTATGATTGCAACCAGGGTAGAAATCAGCGAATGCTATATGCTGGAAAGGAATTGTCACATGCTGTTGTAACTGGTCAAGTTGGGAAAGATAAAACTGGCTTTGGGTCAGAAAAGTCTGATAAGTCTCTGTCTGCAAACAATATTATTCCTCCACCAGTTCCCAGAGACATTATAGGAATACTTCTTAGTGAGGATCAAATTGAACGAACCAAGTCTAATTATAAAGAAGCTGCTCCTCCTATTGATAGTGTCTTGGTTGGAACTACACCATTGACTCAAGAAGAAATTGATAATGAAGCAAACATGACTTATGGTGAAGGGAGAGTAGAGGATATATATCAGATAATGATGCTGAGTGCCAGAAATATGACAGGTGTCATAACTCTAAGTCTGATGATGCTGGGATAGAGTTGAAATCATACCCCAAAATTGAAACCCCATACTTCAAAGTAATTAACGAAGTCAAAAGAGAAAAGGTGATCTTGACGACACGGCCTGAGGGGAAGATCTTTATGACATCCGAATCAATGTTTAACCAAGAACCAGACATTGGGTATGATCTACCATCCTTCTCCTCTAAGTTCAAGGGAATAACTGATGGAGTCATAAATAAAGCTGAAGTTGAGAGGCCAAAGATCACCATCAAGCCTTCGAATATGAAGCCAACAGCTGGAGTGAAGAATGAAAAACTCAAGGGAGTAGCTGTGTCTCCCATTTCTTCAGTTGGATCATGCAGTTGCCGTTGTATTTGCAAGAATGGTGCTTCAACGTCAAAGAATCAAGGAAGCACAAAGACAGTAAAGACAGGTTCGACACAGGCTTCGACAAACCAGCAGAAAGTCAAATCTGAAGCTGCAGTCAAAGCAAAGAAGCATACACAAGGCAAACCAGCTCCATATCAGCCACTAAAGACAAATGGGTACACGTCTGACTTCTATCTAAAGAAGCAGACTTGCTTTAATTGTGGCATCGCTGGTCATATTGCTAGGAACTGTCTTTATCGCCCCTATGAACCCTATTATCCGAAAACTCAAAGGGTTTCATCTCAGGAGTCTGTAAAGTCTAAGCCGATGATGGTGCAAAAACCTAAGGCAATGAAGACTGTTACTCCTAAGGTTAAACCCTCTGATCAACATTGGGGTGCTGCCAAAGCTGAAAGAAAATCTTTAAATCGAAACAACAGCTTTCCAAGTTACCAAAATTTTCAGAAAAAGGTGAAGAAACCATTTTCAAAACAACCAAAGCTTGAAAAACCCATAGTTACCCCTCCCAAGGTAACTAAAACTGTTTTGAAAAATGATTCTATAATGAAGAAGGTTGAAATACCTAAAGTTACAACTCCAAAGGTGGCTAAAACAAAAACTGTTTTAAAAAATGAATCTAAAACGAAGAAGGTTGAAATACCTAAAGTCACAACTCCAAAAGTGACTAAAACAAATGTTAAATCACCTGGAACTTGGAAACCAAAAATCAAGGCAGCTCCATCCCAACTTCCTGATTTCTCAAAGGGGATGGTCTTACAAGAAGTATCTTTTATTGATTCCTCAGGTGTACCCAGAAAAACAATGGCCTGGGTACCAATGGCTAAGTAATCTCTCACTGTGGGCAGGAACGATCAAGGCGGATTATCACTAATATTTTCATTATTAATTTGTTTGTTGATAAGTGATTGTTCCAGGCACAGTTTAGGAGACATATCTTCATGTCATGACAAGCAATTTTTTATGGAGGATTAAAATGTCAAATTCAACATGAAAGGTACTGTTCTTAACTTGGTTTTTGTTTGATGAAGCGGTAAAGGGTGTTTGTGTCAAACCAAATTCCTTAAAACTTTCAGTTGGTGCTTGGTTATTCACTAAAAAAAATGAGGTATGCATGCTATAAAACCCATTTTTCTAAAAATTTCAAATCCATACTTTGAAGGTTAGCTTGGCCAGATGTGTGTGAAGTAATTTGCTTTGCTTATGTGTTCGTGTTTAAAAAAAATTAAAAAAAAAGAAAAAAAAATGAATGATGTTTACAAAAGTTGTGACATTAAAAATCAAAAAGCAAGGGGAAGAAATGTAAAGATGAAGAAAAAGTTGACCCCTAAAAATAGTGTGAAAATAGTGTGCTTTTCAATTTTTAATTATTTGTGTTTTGTTTCTAAGAAAGCTAGGGGAAGTGAAATATGTCCGGACTGGAGATGACTGACACGTGTAAAACAGATGTGAAAAGCAAGCTCCACGGTGATATGCTCGGTAGGCTCGACCTAATCTTATGACCACCAATGTAAGTGCAATGAACTTAATATATATATATATGTTTAGTTTCTCATCTCAGTTTGCATGGTTTAAAAAACTGAGTCCCAACAAAAACGGGTTGAGAGTGGTAATTATACCTAGTATTCACTCTCTCACACGCCATGTTTCTGCTGTCATGACTACACCACATAATGAAAAGAAAAGAAAAGAAAAAGAAATGAAAAAAAGAAAAAGAAAAGAAAATGAAAAAATAATCATTCAGTTTGGTCTTCTTTGCGTGCTTATTCGGCCGACCTGATCACCGACTGATGATTTATGAAATAAGTGGTAGTCATAACGGTGTTGCATGGTTCCTCAAGTTAGGGGTTTGTGAATCCTCAATAAACTCTGAGGTTGGGTAGGTTTTGCTATGTACAATTGGGTGTGGGGACGATTAAACATGCTGGTAATTAGTAATCTTTTAAGCATGATGCATTTGGTTGGGTTTGAACGGGTCTGAGTTTAAAGCGAACAAACATACCGGCAATCACCTGGACTAGTCGAGTAACTGAAGCTGAAAAGGGTTCCTCAGTCAGATTCATACGGTTTGATCCCTTGTAAACTTTCTCATGTTTGAAATTGGTAAGTATTTGTTTATTTTTATCTTTCGTGTGTGAGTCTTTAAGTTCTTTTTGGTTGCGTTTACGTCTTGGCCAGGTTAATTTGAGAAGTCAAAATGTGTTTTCATGGGTTTTGATGCATGACAGTATGCCCCTGCAGATCTTGCCAAATTTTTAGGGGAAGGAGAGGGGATAATAAGTATTATCCGAATGGAACTTGAGGATGATACTTATTATCTAATGAAAAGACTTCCATAATACATAGTATCTGAAAGGAACTCCAAGATAATATGTATTATCTCAGGGGAAGTCCTTAGCTGAGGGGAAGTTATCAGCTAAGGGGAAGTCTTTAGAGGTCTTGGGTTCAGGGGAAGTTCTATAGAAAACCCGTAATCTATATTAGGGTTTTTGGTTAAAATTATGTTAATTTGAATCAACTGAACATATGATAATTACCTTCTAACCCAAAGACCGGTCATCAAATGTCTGGTGGAGTATATTTTTTCAAATGTGTGTCAGACAGGTTGATGATAGAAAGGTGTTGCTACTGCTCAAGTTAAAGAACCAGCCGGACAAGACTTCCATCTGAAAAGCAACTGTTCAGGGGAAGTTGTTGGTGTCTTTAAAAGTTTTTAAAAGCTTCAAAAGAACTTCAAAGAAGATGTTCACATGTTTAGGGGAAGCTGAAGATTTCAAGTCGATCTTTGATGAAGAAAATGATGCAGAGAGCAGTTAGAGATCATGAAGATCCAAGATCAACAATCAAGTTCTCCAAAGTTAGAGGTTTTCAAAATTTTACCCTCTAATTTTTGGAGATTCAAGACAGTTACCAAAGATTCAGCAAGAACCAGTTCTTTCAAAAGAAGCAAGTCAATGAGAATCCTCCATCTCATTAACTTGTTCATTTCAAGAAGTTCGAGTTGATGTTGATCAAGAGGAAGTCCCAAGTGCCCGTCATGAAACCCATTGAAGATTTCTGCGGAAAGAATCTTCATCAACATCTATGCAAGCCAGTCAAGAAGAAGATTTTCAAAGATCAAAGACATTTAATATCACAAGCCTAGGGGAAGATTGTTGAGGCAAGATTATGAGGCTTGTAATATTAAATAGTTTGGGCTAGGCTTAGAGGGTTTATTTAGTTTAGTAGACTAGTTTATTTGGGTTTATGATTGGGCTTAGGGTTTTTGTAAAGGGTAGTATATAAACCCAAGTTTTTTATGATTCTAGCGGTTGCTGGATTACGATTTCCAAGAGGAGCATTGGTGATTACGATCGTAAACCCGAGAGGAGCTAGTTTACGATTACGATTTTGTACCCGACAAGTTCATCTTGTGTGCAATATCAGGTTTTTATCCTTTATATTCATCGTATTCTTAGTTTTCTTCTCATCTCTTTCTTGAATCACTAATCTAAACGGATTCCGCATGTTTAGATTAGATATTATCGTGAACGGTTGTTAATTCTGGACCAACAACAACCAACACTGCGCTGCCTCCTCCACCACCACAAGTTACCTTGACAACAACCGATCCTGTGAACCGCAACACTAGCAGACCCACCACTCAAGGGATCACAAGATCAGGACGTGCTGGAGAGATCCCAATAATGGCTTCCAACGATGAACTCCTTGCCATGTTCGCAAAAGTACATCAATATATGGAGCAAAAACAGAAAGTGAACCAAGATATGTATGGAGAGGTAGCCAGGCTGAGGTCGGAAATCAATAGGGCGGATCGTACACCCGTATCTCCTGTCCAGGCCAGAAGGCTATAATACAACAGCCCTGGAAATGGGTCTAGCTTGGCAGACGACGTTCAAACAATAGAACCGAGATCCACACTTACTGCTTATACTACCCTGGCCGACAGGCCCAGGATGTCAACATTCAGGGACTCCGGTGTGAATCCTGGGGGAACAACTACCCATGATACTGGTAACATCATCGAAACTCCTAACTTTAATACCCGTACTAACGAATCTGTGTAGGATGTATGTGTAAGCCCAGCAGTGGCCAAGGAACTCAAGAAATTAAAGGAGATGATTTCGAGTGTGCCGGGAGTAGTTCAACCTATTCCTGAAGTAGCACCATCGAGTCACCGACTTTCAAGGTTCGCTCCCCTGATATGTGACGTGGAGATACCCAAAAGGTTCCCGACTCCCAGTATGAAATTGTACGACGGAACAATAGATCCGGAGGAACACGTGGCTCAGTATATGGAAAGAATGGAGGTGATCTACATGCCCCCTGAAATCAAGGAGGCATGTTTATGTAAGGGTTTTGGTTCAACACTCACAGGTTCAGCTCTAAAGTGGCTGCTAAGTATTCCACCATTTTCTATTCCATCTTTCTCTCATTTAATTAACTTCTTTAATAACCAATTCTCTTGTAGTCGTAGCTTTGAGAAACTAACGAGTGATCTTTACAGGGTTACCCAGAATGCTAATGAGTCTATAAGAGATTATGTGAACAGGTTTAGCAAGGAGACCCTAGATATCCCCAACATGGATATGGCCACAGCAGTCCAAGCATTCAAGATGGGACTTAAGAAAGATTCGACTTTCTATCAAGATCTCGTAATGAACCCCTGTCACAGGCTTGATGAAGTGAGGTATAGGGCCTTACGATTCATCAGGCTTGAAGAGGAATAGAAATACTGGAAAGAGCTGACGTGCTCCCAGGATATGGATCTTCTAACAGGAAGTCAGAACCGGCACATCCAAGGTCTCAGTGACCTAAACCCTATTCTAAACCCGACAATCCAAGGGTTAATAGGGTTGACCAAGGCAAAAACGAGGATAACGAAGAGTATCATACTTTCAATGAATTTTGTTTTTCTATTGACATTGCAGGTGTGATTAATGCTATGCAGGACTTGGGGGACAAAGCAAGGTGGCCCAAGAATTCGGACAAACAAGCATCCTGGAAAGATAAGTCCAAATGGTGTGCATACCATGAAGACTTTGGTCATTTAACCAAGGATTGTATAGCTATGCGCAAAGAACTCAGCTATTTGTTGAGCAAAGGCTTCCTGAAAGAACTATTGGGGAGAAAGTAGGACAGATCCAGGGGTGCCGACCAGTCTGCAAAATCCAGGGACACTGACCAGACCCTGGATGCAGACAGATCACGCGGACATCTTGAGCTGGCAGCGTCCCCATCTCCGGATGCAAAGGTAATCTATTTTATTTCTAGTGGATCTGATATATGTGGTACTTCGTATTCTGCAGCTAAAAGGCACGCGGGGGAAACCAAGTCAGATATACCCAGGAGATCTGTCAAAGTGAAAACGCTGGAGCGTGTGGATCGGTTCAGTTCGACATCAATTACGTGAGTGATAACAAGAACAACGGTGTAAATAAATGACTCAATCTCTCATTAACAACTATCACAGTTACAAGAGATTCAGAGTACAAAACACACTAGTTCTCACACACAAGCTCTCTCAAAAACTAGTAAATTACAAGACAAAACAACCTATTTATAAGCTGCCAAAACACAACCTCCGAACCTGGTATTCGGCCAGAGTTCGGAGCCACCGAACCTTGGGTTCGGCCAAGGTTCGGCCAACACAAAACTAGATTGAAACATTTGTCTTCAAAACTCTATCTGATCCAGCCCGTTGCCACATATCATGTACCAACTGAAAATGCGTGATCATTGGATCGTCTACTCGAACTAACTATCCGGACATCGAAACGTAATTAACCGATTGTTTTATTGATCAAAACGAACAATTACAACCAGTGTAAACACAGAGAATTAACACAGAGATTACACACTCAGAAACACAAACTTAAGATTTGCTCACA
>JBCNJP010000003.1:55026823-55104102 GCA_039602395.1 Deinandra increscens subsp. villosa | reverse complement strand
ATACGTAAGCAAAGAAAATTGATCAATCAACACGGATATGTTGCAATTTTAGAATTTCAGAAAATTTGCAGGTTAGAAAGATTTAGCATGAAAGTTAAGTTAAGCAGAATACTCCTCCATCAACAATTTTTTAATCATCGATAGGTCTTCTAGAAGTACCTGCACATTGGTCAAACTGATTAGTCCATAAATGACCCGAAGCGGATCGCTTCTGGTCGACCAGTATCCTGATTTTGCTTTGAAACCACCTTAGGTTTCCATTGTTGTTGTTTTGGTAAGTCAGCTTTTGATGAAGTAGTCACAGGTGACTGTGATGATGAACCTACATTTTGATTCTTTGAAAATTTTGGAACAAAACGATTTTGTTTGTGAAAGAATGTAGGTTCAACTTCATCAAAAACTCTGCCATGTGCATCAAAGAACATTTGTTTGACAGGTTTACCAAAAACTGATTTCGTTTGAAACCTTGAGTTTGTTTCAGCAGGAAGTGGACAATCTTTTGCCATGTGCCCTTTTTGACGGCAAACATAACAAATTCGAGTGGATTTGTCCCACTTTGGATAGACCTGCAAAGAACACACATGAATATCTCTAGCATGATCAGAATGAGAATCATATACCTGATGGCGATGATCATGTACCCATTTAGATGTTGGGCTTAGATATTGAGAACTCTCAGAAGACATTTTAGCTTTCACAAACACTTCCGAAATCTTCCGAGCATCCACGCAGTGAAGAGGAAATTCCTTGTCAGAAAATAATTGTTCAGACGCTTTGAGTTTGTAAAACCTTTCAGGTTGAACTTTGTCTGCCTTGAACACATCCTTTTTCACTTGCTTCATTTTAAGCTTCTTGAGATTTGATGATTCAGATGCTGGAATCTTCTCAACTTGAACATTCTTTTCTTGAAATCCCAAACCAACTTGTTTACCAGAAATCGTCTCCTCAGAATTTGAACTCTGATGTCCATTCTTAGCCAACCTGGTGAATTCAGCTTTCATATCAGTGATTTTCTTTTGATCATAGAAAAGAGTCTCATCAATTTCAGGTTGAGACTGAATCTTGTCACTTGATGTAGCTGATTTTTTCATTATCAGCAGAGAATGAACCCGAAACAAACTTCGGTGCTGGAGGAATCTCAGATTTCAAAACCTTCTTATGTTTCTTGTTTTTCTGCTTCTTCACAACCTTTGCTTCTTCAGAAGTAGAAAATGAAACCTTTGAATAATCAAAATCATCAATCTGTTCCTTCACATCTTTGCAGGCTTCCTTGATATGAGCAGGGGGTGATGCAGTTTTGTCAAACATCTGTTCAAAATTTGCATCATTTGCTAAGAAGCTCGTGAAAACTTGAGAATTTGAAACATTGTTGAGTAATCGTTTAGTATCAAGAACTTGAATTTTGAGATCAGATATTTGCTGTTGAGCTTCTGCAAATTCCTTTTCTTTAGCAATCAATCGCTTAGCAACTTTGTGAGTTTCAAATTTTTGTAAGCGAAGATTATCAAGTCCTTCATGTAACTCCTTCTTCAGTTTATTCTCATTTCGCTTCTGAATCTCTAGATTTGCAGCTTGCACCTTATTAACCCTAACCAACTCTCGCTTGTCATCCAACAACTTTTCCATATCAACTTGATATGCTTTAATCTTAGCATCAGATTCTTCAACTCTCTTAGTAAGCAGATCAAGCTTGACCTTGGATTTGTCAAACAAATTCTGGAAATCATTCGCTGCATCTTCTGCCTCTTCCTTCCATTTCTTCACTTCTTTCACCAATTCATCCTTTTCTTCACAAATCTCAGCTTTCGAAATTTCAACATTCTTCTTATCTTGTTTCAAAACTTCTAAACTTTCATTCAACATTTTGATTTCAGTAACCAAACCCTCATTCTTCAAAACTAATGCTGTTTCATGTTCTTTTGAAATTTTCAATTCAGAATTAAACACATCAAATGCCTCAGACAGTTGTTGAACCTTCTTCATCAACAAATCATTTTCCTTCATCAGACTTTCCAAGTTTTCAGCAGACTCATACGAACTTGGTATTGAACTAGTATCTGAACTAGTATCTACTCTTGAATCTGAACAATAATCTTCTTGTTCAACATGAGTAACAATAAAAGCTGATGAATCATACCCAAAATGTTTACCCCAATCAATAGCACCATCTTTTTGAACTGTCAAAGTTGTTGTCTTGCCTGTGCTACTGGTAGATGGTTGAGTAAAACCAGGTTTGGATGATTGTGGAGTATCAAATTTCTGTTGACATTCTTTGGCAAAATGTCCAAGTTGTTGACATTTATAACACTTTAGTTTTGACTTGTCGAAACCCAACTTGTCACCAGAAATACGTCTTCCATGTTTCTTGAAAAACCTCTTTAACCGTTGACATAACATAGCATATTGCCAAGAAACATCCAATTCAGTTAATTGATCATCATCAAGTTCTTCAAGATCTTCACTGGTTAACTTTGCATCAGCAACATTTTTGAGAATCAAACCAAAAGATGATGAAATCAATGCAGAAATCATTCTGGCACAATCCTCCGTTGATTCAGCTGAAAAAGCATTTTGACTTGAAATATTTGGAATTGTGAAATTGCAACCTCTTGAAGAATTATTATCAGAATTTCCTGAAGCTCCAGCTAGAAAAGCAACACTTGGTGCTGTATTCTGATTTGACTTCGATTTTGCACTCATGCTGGCACTATTCTCACCATGGTATAACCCAGGATTTTGCAAAATAGCAGAGGACTTCTTGTTGTTTAACATTTCCATTTCCCGAGCATGAAGTTTTCCAGTAAGCTCGTGAAATGTCATTGTAGAATAATCCTTGTCATGTGTGAGTAGCAAAACATATCTTTCCCACTTCTCAGGTAACGCTTCCATGATCTTTTCCTTTAAATCCGCATCAGATTTTTCAATTCCAACAACCTTTAATTCACTAATCAAATGTGAAAATCTTGAAACTAAAGCTGTAATGTTTTCATTGTCATAATTCTGAAAATTATCAAATTCTTTGTTCAAAACTTTCTTTCGACTCTTTTTATAATCAGCATTTCCTTCACATCTCACAAATAAAGCATCCCACAACTGCTTAGATTTCTTGCAAGTACTAAATTGATGACGCAATTCAGTAGGTAATGCCATAGTAAGATAACCATAAACCTTCTGTTCAAGTTCATAACTTTTCCTTTCAGTAGCATCAAAATCTTGAACTTCCTTAAAATCTCCATCTTCCGTTGGTCGTTCATACAATTTTCGAATTGGAATCCATAGATCAATATCATTTGTACTTATGTAAGCAGAAAATCGTTTCTTCCAATTCTGATAATCTTCCAATTTTAACAACTTGGGAACTTTCTGACTTGTTCCAATTTCGTTGTCAAAGTTTAACATGGTTTGCATCGCGCTTTGCATTGCGGCAAAAGCTTGAAATTCACTCATCTTTTACTCGAAAAATTTATGCAAAAACTTCAACCTCAAAAATGAAGGTCTTCCAAGAGGATTTTGGGGTTCAAACTGAACGGTACAGACCTTTCAAGTTAGTACAAGTCTAGATCTCGTCAAGACGAACGTTTTGACTGGTATTAGCTCCCGTAACTCTTTACGGTTCTCAAGATACGTCAATTTTCGTAAACTACTCAAAAACTTGAACTCTGTGCTCCGAACCTGTTCCGAATCTATTACAGACCTCCGAACTATCACCGAACCTTGTCTGAACCTATGTCAAGCTCCGAACTCTCACCGAACTAGCTCCGAGCCTAAATATAATGTCCAAACCTCGACCGAACAAGTGACCGAACGTAAAATCTCCGAACCTTGACCGATCTACCACCGAACTCTCGCCGAACACTCTCCGAGACACCTCCGAACCCCAAGTTCGGGGCAGTTACACCGAACGTACCCAGTTACCTCCGAACCTCGAAAACATTTTTCGAAAACTCGCAGAAACGGACTGATTTTGACGAAACTCGATATGATGAATCAGAAAAGTCGATAGAAATCAGTTTAGAAACAATTTTGACACAAAACTCACGTCAAAAATGATGGAAAACACGTAAAGTAGCTCGAGAAAACTTAAAAAACGCTCAATAATCCGAGAAAAGCAAGCACAGATCAGTAGAGTGAACCAGAAAGCTCTGATACCACTTGAAAGTGCGTGAGCATATGGATCGTCTACTCGATCTAGCTAATCGGACATCGAAACGTAATTAACCGATTGTTTTATTGATCAAACGAGAACAATTACAACCGGTAAACACTCAGATACAGACTCAGAGAATACACACTCAGAAACACACACTTAACAGATCTCGCACGCTCAGAACCGCTAAAAACAAAGACCAAACATCTATATATACCCGACTGGCCGAACTCCCTCCGAACCCCAGGTTCGGCCGGTCCGAACTTCAGGTTCGGACCTAGTTCGGCCAACCCTATATTGGCTTGAACTTGGTCTTCGCACGATACTTCACACGACGCACATTTCATGTATCAACACATTTATTTCTTCCCCTTACTTTTTGACTTTTAATGTCACAACTTTTGTAAACATCATTCATTTTTTTTTATTTGTTATGCAACTCCAATTTAGATAGCATGATATATTTTAACTGAACGGGACAAGCAAGATGCAAAATCCCAATACAGAGTACATAGGTAGGTATTTTACACCACATTCACAAATACAAAAATTACAACAGACTACGATCAAATTCAATGTAGCGGGTTCACACGTTGAGCTAATGAATCCCTTGTAGGCTCAAGCAATGAACCGCCACTCCGACTCCAATCTACCATGTTTCTTTGGCTTTGACTTGGGATCATTTTTTTTTTTATCATTTTAACTTCTTTATTTATCTCACAATCATATGAATCTGGGAAGCTATTCACGAGAGTAAAGTTGTCAATCCATCCATCCCACCAAAATGTAACTGAGTTCCCATCCACTTGTGTCATTGAGATGAAATTCTAGAAGTGAAACGATTTGGTATATATATTATGCTTTTTCTTCCTGATTATCACCAACCAATTCTATCAATTGAGGTGTTTTGTTCAGATCGGGGTTCGCCAATAATATATCTGAAGGAGAAAGCAATACAATGCTTTAGTGAACATGATTTGAGAAAACCGCAATGCGGGGGTTTGTCGTCGCCGGAAATCACCAGGGGTCGGATGATTTCTGCTCTAAAGTCGTCGTAGGGTGGTCGCCGGAGTTGAGGAACCGTTACAAAGTCGCCGGTGGTGAGACGCTCTGAACGGAAACGGAGCAGGATTCATAGGATTGGGGTTTAAGATTGAGGCAAGATTATGAGGCTTGTAATATTAATTAGTTTGGGCTAGGCTTAGAGGGTTTATTTAGTTTAGTAGACTAGTTTATTTGGGTTTACTATTGGGCTTGGGGTTTAAGATTGGGTTTACCATTAGGGTTTAAGGGCCCAATTGTAAACTCATGGGGTTGACTATATAAACCCCATGAGTTCACCATTATAGGTTGCTGATTCAAGTGGGTTGTTTACGATTTTAGGAGAGCAGCCTGAAGGAGATTACGATCGTAAACTAGAGAGAGATCAGTTTACGTTTACGAGTTGTACCCGACAAGTTGGAAAAAAAAAGACTTCCATAATTCATAGTATCAGGATGGAACTCGAAGGTAATATGTATTATCTCAGGGGAAGTCCTTAGCTGAGGGGAAGTTATCAGCTAAGGGGAAGTCTTTAGAGGTCTTGGGTTCAGGGGAAGTTTTATAGAAAACCCGTAATCTATATTAGGGTTTTCGGTTAAAATAATGTTAATTTGAATCAACTGAACAGATGATAATTACCTTCTAACCCAAAGACCAGTCATCAAATGTCTGGTGGAGTATTTTTTTTCAAATGATTGTCAGACAGGTTGATGATAGAAAGATGCTGCTGATGCTGCTACTGCTCAAAGTTAAAGAACCAGCCGGACAAGACTTCTATCTGGAAAAGAAACTGTTCAGGGGAAGTTGTTGGTGTCTTTACAAGTTTTCAAAAGCATCAAAGAGCTTCAAAGAAGATGTTCACATGTTTAGGGGAAGCTTAAGATTTCAAGTCAATCTTTGATAAAGAAAATGATGCAGAGAGCAGTTAGAGATCATGAAGATCCAAGATCAACAATCAAGTTCTCCAAAGTTAGGAGGTTTTCAAAATTTACCCTCTAATTTTTGGAGATTCAAGACAGTTACCGAAGATTCAGCAAGAACCAGTTCTTTCAAAAGAAGCAAGTCAATGAGAATCCTCCATCTCATTAACTTGTTCATTTCAAGAAGTTCGAGCTGATGCTGATAAAGAGGAAGTCCCAAGTGCGCGTCATGAAACCCATTGAAGATTTATGCGGAAAGAATCTTCATCAACATCTATGCAAGCCAGTCAAGAAGAAGATTTTCAAAGATCAAAGATATTTAATATCACAAGCCTAGGGGAAGATTGTTGAGGCTAGATTATGAGGCTTGTAATATTAAATAGTTTGGGCTAGGCTTAGAGGGTTTATTTAGTTTAGTAGACTAGTTTATTTGGGTTTACTATTGGGCTTGGGGTTTAAGATTGGGTTTACCATTAGGGTTTAAGGGCCCAATTGTAAACTCATGGGGTGGCTATATAAACCCCATGAGTTCACCATCATAGTGGTTGCCAGTTTACGATCTAGAGAGCTGCCATTTAGTGTTTACGATCGTGATCGTAAACCCGAGAGAGAAGATAGTTTACGATTTTCTGTTTTGTACCCAACAAGTTCATCTTGTGTGCAAGATCAGGATTTTATTGTTTTAATCATCGTATTCTTGTGTTCTCTTCATCTCTATTCTTGAATCACTAATCTAAATGGTTTCCGCACGTCTAGATTAGATAATATCGTGAACGGTTGTTGATTCTGGACCAACACTTAGTGTTTTCTTTGTTTTGTATTGTTTTGTTTTGCAACCTTTTACCTGGGAAATCAACAGAGATGGCACCGTCTGACAACACAAGAGGAAAGAGGCCACGAAACGAAGAAGGACCTTCGTCAGAACCAGCGCCTTACACTAAAGCCGATTACTTGAGGGACCAAGGTTTCACACGTGAGACGTGTGCAAGGAATGACTTCTGTTGGGTGACTCCAATGCTTTACGGCTAATTCGATGCATTGGACATCGCCATAGCTAGTATTCCCACACAGCCTTTCTCCCTATGGCACGCTGTGACAGGGATCCTAGCCGGTCATAATTATCTCAGGGACAAAGTTGCTGGATTCGAGGAAGCAATAGAAGATGCCATAGGAAAGGCTCGTGAGAATATGGTTTCAAGGATCCGTCACAACGATTTGGCTCAGCAGGTGTTATACCATGAATTTTGACCTAGTTTCTTACTAATGATCTCCGACAGGTTATTGCCCTGGATTTCGAACATGCAGGGAAGGCGTCTTCGGTAACCAGACCCAGGATGTTTACTTATAATTTACTCAGTTATTGTCCTAGGATGCAATGTGTCCTGGATCTATTTATTTATCTAACCCCAACATGCATGGATACCCTGCATGCTAGGTAAGCATTACTAATCTTTCTCTTTGATTCCATATGTTTAAGCCAGGAACAAAAGGAAGGTAACGGTCACTTAGACTTAGTCAAGCTCGAGAGGACATGTGGAAAAAGAAGACCCGCCGTTAAACTCGGTCAAATAACGACCAGGAGTGGTTGACAGAAGATCCCAGGAATCACGGAATGTTAGTTAGGTTATCCATGTATTTATACGCGGCGTAGGCATCATTATTTACTCTCTCGATCACTTGTATTCACACTACCACATAGCTTTCAAGCCGCAAACACTTGTACTCGATACTTTAACTTAGCAATAAATAGGCAACGTGTGTTATCGTTGTCGAAGGGGTTTTTTTTGCCGGCAATCCTTGAAGACATTCAAGGATTAAAGGCTTTCCCCCTTTCAAATCTCGCTGTCATTAGTTGCATTCAGGGAAGTTGTTGTTTGTGTTTCCATACGTTTCCATCTAACCTTGGATTTTTGCTTACAAACTTGATTTCCGAAAAGTTACATCCAGGGCACCATACCTCACAAACTAATTTGGTTACTTAATTTACTTGCTTAATTTTTGACCAAAACAATTTGGCGCCCACCGTGGGGCAATTGGTGTTAATATTTTTCCAAATTCTTTCTAGATTTATCTTTAATTTGATTTTCTACAAAGATCTATAAAAAAATGGCAACACAACCGAGTACCTCGAATGTGACTACCCCTGCAAGCACTTTTTACCACAATTGTTGAGGCAAGATTATGAGGCTTGTAATATTAAATAGTTTGGGCTAGGATTAGAGGGTTTATTTAGTTTAGTAGACTAGTTTATTTGGGTTTATGATTGGGCTTAGGGTTTTTGTAAAGGGTAGTATATAAACCCAAGTTGTTTATGATTCTAGCGGTTGCTGGATTACGATTTCCAAGAGGAGCATTGGTGATTACGATCGTAAACCCGAGAGGAGCTAGTTTACGATTATGATTTTGTACCCGACAAGTTCATCTTGTGTGTAATATCATGTTTTTATCATTTATAATCATCGTATTCTTAGTTTTCTTCTCATCTCTTTCTTGAATTACTAATCTAAACGGATTCCGCACGTTTAGATTAGTTAATATCATGAACGGTTGTTGATTCTGGACCAACAATTGGTATCAGAGCCAAGAAACGAGTGTTTCATGGATCTCACGATATTGATTCAAGAAGATCTAACAGTTTTTGTGAGTTTTTCCTGAGTTTTTCAAGTTTACGACCAGATCTGCTGCTGTTTATGTGTTTCCGATCAGTGTCTGGGTATTTTTTTGGTGTTTACGAGCTGGTGTTCTTGGTTATCTTCATCGGAATCAAGATTACGACTTCAAGAACGGATTTTTGAAGGTTTACGATCGAAAAAACACGGGTTTACGACTTCAAGACGCGATTTTTTTGGAGTTTACGATTTTTTCAACCGGAATCAACGTTTACGATTTTAACCTGCCGGAAACGTGTTTACGATTTTCTTTTATCGAAATCGAGTTTACGACTGGGTTTTATCGGAATCAAGAGTTTACGATTCACAGGTGATTACGATCGTAAACACGTGATTACGATCGGAAACAGGGTTGGTTTACGGCAAAAAGTCACTATTTCACACTTTCACGGAAACGGACGTAACTTTTGACTCGTTTGGAGTTAGAAGGTCAAATTTTTACACGACGTTCGTGACAACGAGACCCAAATTTACACCGGACTAACGTCTAGGGGAGCTCGTTTGGACCCCCAAATTCCACTCCGAAGGCCTCCGTTTTTCAGTTTTAAGTTTTTGACACTATTCTTTGAATAGTGATTTTACTGATTTTGGCGACTTTACCAGATTTTCAGAAGTTGCATTTTTTAAGAAAGAAAATGAGTTCGGAAACATCCTCAATACAAGAAAGTTCTTACTCCACTTGTCCGCGGTTGATCAATTCTAACGAATTTAAAGAATGGAAGAACGAGGTTGTAAAGTATTTGAACAATTAAGATCAAAATATGATAAAATCAATTATTGATGGTCCGTTCATACCGAGACATCAAAATTGCCTAAAGAAGGAGAGCCTAAAACTCAAGCTGAATTCTCTGAAGATGACCAACGAAGAGTTAACATTGACAAAAGGGCAAGTGAATTTATTTTCATGGCTTTATCTCCAGATATAGCCCAAAGATTTGAAAACTGCAAATATGCTAAAGAACTCTGGCAAGCTTTGCACAAAGCTTACTATAGAAATGAGAACGAAGAAAAGAAAGAAAATGAGAAACGTGTCCACATGACAGAAAGTGTTGGTGTTGAATGTTCGAATCCAACATGTGTGCAATTAATTCATGGACTTCAGCAAATTATCAAAAATTTAGAAATCGAATTGTATGATGTCCAATGTGCCAGAAGTTCATTCAAGGGTAGATGGGAGAAGAGTGAAGAGAAGGTGAAAGCTCAAAAATTAGACATTGAGAAATATCGTGGATTAGCCACCGAGAAGACTTTCTCATATGATCGGGCTAAGACTGAGATTGGTGAGCTAAAGAAGCAACTGGATGAACTGCAACAAAAATATAATGAGCTGCAGGACAAGTATGATTGCAACCAGGGTAGAAATCAGCGAATGCTATATGCTGGAAAGGAATTGTCACATGCTGTTGTAACTGGTCAAGTTGGGAAAGATAAAACTGGCTTTGGGTCAGAAAAGTCTGATAAGTCTCTGTCTGCAAACAATATTATTCCTCCACCAGTTCCCAGAGACATTATAGGAATACTTCTTAGTGAGGATCAAATTGAACGAACCAAGTCTAATTATAAAGAAGCTGCCCCTCCTATTGATAGTGTCTTGGTTGGAACTACACCATTGACTCAAGAAGAAATTGATAATGAAGCAAACATGACTTATGGTGAAGGGAGAGTAGAGGATATATATCAGATAATGATGCTGAGTGCCAGAAATATGACAGGTGTCATAACTCTAAGTCTGATGATGCTGGGATAGAGTTGAAATCATACCCCAAAATTGAAACCCCATACTTCAAAGTAATTAACGAAGTCAAAAGAGAAAAGGTGATCTTGACGACACGGCCTGAGGGGAAGATCTTTATGACATCCGAATCAATGTTTAACCAAGAACCAGACATTGGGTATGATCTACCATCCTTCTCCTCTAAGTTCAAGGGAATAACTGATGGAGTCATAAATAAAGCTGAAGTTGAGAGGCCAAAGATCACCATCAAGCCTTCGAATATGAAGCCAACAGCTGGAGTGAAGAATGAAAAACTCAAGGGAGTAGCTGTGTCTCCCATTTCTTCAGTTGGATCATGCAGTTGCCGTTGTATTTGCAAGAATGGTGCTTCAACGTCAAAGAATCAAGGAAGCACAAAGACAGTAAAGACAGGTTCGACACAGGCTTCGACAAACCAGCAGAAAGTCAAATCTGAAGCTGCAGTCAAAGCAAAGAAGCATACACAAGGCAAACCAGCTCCATATCAGCCACTAAAGACAAATGGGTACACGTCTGACTTCTATCTAAAGAAGCAGACTTGCTTTAATTGTGGCATCGCTGGTCATATTGCTAGGAACTGTCTTTATCGCCCCTATGAACCCTATTATCCGAAAACTCAAAGGGTTTCATCTCAGGAGTCTGTAAAGTCTAAGCCGATGATGGTGCAAAAACCTAAGGCAATGAAGACTGTTACTCCTAAGGTTAAACCCTCTGATCAACATTGGGGTGCTGCCAAAGCTGAAAGAAAATCTTTAGATCGAAACAACAGCTTTCCAAGTTACCAAAATTTTCAGAAAAAGGTGAAGAAACCATTTTCAAAACAACCAAAGCTTGAAAAACCCATAGTTACCCCTCCCAAGGTAACTAAAACTGTTTTGAAAAATGATTCTATAATGAAGAAGGTTGAAATACCTAAAGTTACAACTCCAAAGGTGGCTAAAACAAAAACTGTTTTAAAAAATGAATCTAAAACGAAGAAGGTTGAAATACCTAAAGTCACAACTCCAAAAGTGACTAAAACAAATGTTAAATCACCTGGAACTTGGAAACCAAAAATCAAGGCAGCTCCATCCCAACTTCCTGATTTCTCAAAGGGGATGGTCTTACAAGAAGTATCTTTTATTGATTCCTCAGGTGTACCCAGAAAAACAATGGCCTGGGTACCAATGGCTAAGTAATCTCTCACTGTGGGCAGGAACGATCAAGGCGGATTATCACTAATATTTTCATTATTAATTTGTTTGTTGATAAGTGATTGTTCCAGGCACAGTTTAGGAGACATATCTTCATGTCATGACAAGCAATTTTTTATGGAGGATTAAAATGTCAAATTCAACATGAAAGGTACTGTTCTTAACTTGGTTTTTGTTTGATGAAGCGGTAAAGGGTGTTTGTGTCAAACCAAATTCCTTAAAACTTTCAGTTGGTGCTTGGTTATTCACTAAAAAAAATGAGGTATGCATGCTATAAAACCCATTTTTCTAAAAATTTTAAATCCATACTTTGAAGGTTAGCTTGGCCAGATGTGTGTGAAGTAATTTGCTTTGCTTATGTGTTCGTGTTTAAAAAAAATTAAAAAAAAATTAAAAAAATGAATGATGTTTACAAAAGTTGTGACATTAAAAATCAAAAAGCAAGGGGAAGAAATGTAAAGATGAAGAAAAAGTTGACCCCTAAAAATAGTGTGAAAATAGTGTGCTTTTCAATTTTTAATTATTTGTGTTTTGTTTCTAAGAAAGCTAGGGGAAGTGAAATATGTCCGGACTGGAGATGACTGACACGTGTAAAACAGATGTGAAAAGCAAGCTCCACGGTGATATGCTCGGTAGGCTCGACCTAATCTTATGACCACCAATGTAAGTGCAATGAACTTAATATATATATATATGTTTAGTTTCTCATCTCAGTTTGCATGGTTTAAAAAACTGATTCCCAACAAAAACGGGTTGAGAGTGGTAATTATACCTAGTATTCACTCTCTCACACGCCATGTTTCTGCTGTCATGACTACACCACATAATGAAAAGAAAAGAAAAGAAAAAGAAATGAAAAAAAGAAAAAGAAAAGAAAATGAAAAAATAATCATTCAGTTTGGTCTTCTTTGCGTGCTTATTCGGCCGACCTGATCACCGACTGATGATTTATGAAATAAGTGGTAGTCATAACGGTGTTGCATGGTTCCTCAAGTTAGGGGTCTGTGAATCCTCAATAAACTCTGAGGTTGGGTAGGTTTTGCTATGTACAATTGGGTGTGGGGACGATTAAACATGCTGGTAATTAGTAATCTTTTAAGGATGATGCATTTGGTTGGGTTTGAACGGGTCTGAGTTTAAAGCGAACAAACATACCGGCAATCACCTGGACTAGTCGAGTAACTGAAGCTGAAAAAGGTTCCTCAGTCAGATTCATACGGTTTGATCCCTTGTAAACTTTCTCATGTTTGAAATTGGTAAGTATTTGTTTATTTTTATCTTTCGTGTGTGAGTCTTTAAGTTCTTTTTGGTTGCGTTTACGTCTTGGCCAGGTTAATTTGAGAAGTCAAAATGTGTTTTCATGGGTTTTGATGCATGACAGTATGCCCCTGCAGATCTTGCCAAATTTTTAGGGGAAGGAGAGGGGATAATAAGTATTATCCGAATGGAACTTGAGGATGATACTTATTATCTAATGAAAAGACTTCCATAATACATAGTATCTGAAAGGAACTCCAAGATAATATGTATTATCTCAGGGGAAGTCCTTAGCTGAGGGGAAGTTATCAGCTAAGGGGAAGTCTTTAGACGTCTTGGGTTCAGGGGAAGTTCTATAGAAAACCCGTAATCTATATTAGGGTTTTTGGTTAAAATTATGTTAATTTGAATCAACTGAACATATGATAATTACCTTCTAACCCAAAGACTGGTCATCAAATGTCTGGTGGAGTATATTTTTTCAAATGTGTGTCAGACAGGTTGATGATAGAAAGGTGTTGCTACTGCTCAAGTTAAAGAACCAGCCGGACAAGACTTCCATCTGAAAAGCAACTGTTCAGGGGAAGTTGTTGGTGTCTTTAAAAGTTTTTAAAAGCTTCAAAAGAACTTCAAAGAAGATGTTCACATGTTTAGGGGAAGCTGAAGATTTCAAGTCGATCTTTGATGAAGAAAATGATGCAGAGAGCAGTTAGAGATCATGAAGATCCAAGATCAACAATCAAGTTCTCCAAAGTTAGAGGTTTTCAAAATTTTACCCTCTAATTTTTGGAGATTCAAGACAGTTACCAAAGATTCAGCAAGAACCAGTTCTTTCAAAAGAAGCAAGTCAATGAGAATCCTCCATCTCATTAACTTGTTCATTTCAAGAAGTTCGAGTTGATGTTGATCAAGAGGAAGTCCCAAGTACCCGTCATGAAACCCATTGAAGATTTCTGCGGAAAGAATCTTCATCAACATCTATGCAAGCCAGTCAAGAAGAAGATTTTCAAAGATCAAAGACATTTAATATCACAAGCCTAGGGGAAGATTGTTGAGGCAAGATTATGAGGCTTGTAATGTTAAATAGTTTGGGCTAGGCTTAGAGGGTTTATTTAGTTTAGTAGACTAGTTTATTTGGGTTTATGATTGGGCTTAGGGTTTTTGTAAAGGGTAGTATATAAACCCAAGTTTTTTATGATTCTATCGGTTGCTGGATTACGATTTCCAAGAGGAGCATTGGTGATTACGATCGTAAACCCGAGAGGAGCTAGTTTACGATTACGATTTTGTACCCGACAAGTTCATCTTGTGTGCAATATCAGGTTTTTATCCTTTATATTCATCGTATTCTTAGTTTTCTTCTCATCTCTTTCTTGAATCACTAATCTAAACGGATTCCGCATGTTTAGATTAGATATTATTGTGAACGGTTGTTAATTCTGGACCAACAACAACCAACACTGCACTGCCTCCTCCACCACCACAAGTTACCTTGACAACATCCGATCCTGTGAACCGCAACACTAGCAGACCCACCACTCAAGGGATCACAAGATCAGGACGTGCTGGAGAGATCCCAATAATGGCTTCCAACGATGAACTCCTTGCCATGTTCGCAAAAGTACATCAATATATGGAGCAAAAACAGAAAGTGAACCAAGATATGTATGGAGAGGTAGCCAGGCTGAGGTCGGAAATCAATAGGGCGGATCGTACACCCGTATCTCCTGTCCAGGCCAGAAGGCTATAATACAACAGCCCTGGAAATGGGTCTAGCTTGGCAGACGACGTTCAAACAATAGAACCGAGATCCACACTTACTGCTTATACTACCCTGGCCGATAGGCCCAGGATGTCAACATTCAGGGACTCCGGTGTGAATCCTGGGGGAACAACTACCCATGATACTGGTAACATCATCGAAACTCCTAACTTTAATACCCATACTAACGAATCTGTGTAGGATGTATGTGTAAGCCCAGCAGTGGCCAAGGAACTCAAGAAATTAAAGGAGATGATTTCGAGTGTGCCGGGAGTAGTTCAACCTATTCCTGAAGTAGCACCATCGAGTCACCGACTTTCAAGGTTCGCTCCCCTGATATGTGACGTGGAGATACCCAAAAGGTTCCCGACTCCCAGTATGAAATTGTACGACGGAACAATAGATCCGGAGGAACACGTGGCTCAGTATATGGAAAGAATGGAGGTGATCTACATGCCCCCTGAAATCAAGGAGGCATGTTTATGTAAGGGTTTTGGTTCAACACTCACAGGTTCAGCTCTAAAGTGGCTGCTAAGTATTCCACCATTTTCTATTCCATCTTTCTCTCATTTAATAACCAATTCTCTTGTAGTCGTAGCTTTGAGAAACTAACGAGTGATCTTTACAGGGTTACCCAGAATGCTAATGAGTCTATAAGAGATTATGTGAACAGGTTTAGCAAGGAGACCCTAGATATCCCCAACATGGATATGGCCACAGCAGTCCAAGCATTCAAGATGGGACTTAAGAAAGATTCGACTTTCTATCAAGATCTCGTAATGAACCCCTGTCACAGGCTTGATGAAGTGAGGTATAGGGCCTTACGATTCATCAGGCTTGAAGAGGAATAGAAATACTGGAAAGAGCTGACGTGCTCCCAGGATATGGATCTTCTAACAGGAAGTCAGAACCGGCACATCCAAGGTCTCAGTGACCTAAACCCTATTCTAAACCCGACAATCCAAGGGTTAATAGGGTTGACCAAGGCAAAAACGAGGATAACGAAGAGTATCATACTTTCAATGAATTTTGTTTTTCTACTGACATTGCAGGTGTGATTAATGCTATGCAGGACTTGGGGGACAAAGCAAGGTGGCCCAAGAATTCGGACAAACAAGCATCCTGGAAAGATAAGTCCAAATGGTGTGCATACCATGAAGACTTTGGTCATTTAACCAAGGATTGTATAGCTATGCGCAAAGAACTCAGCTATTTGTTGAGCAAAGGCTTCCTGAAAGAACTATTGGGGAGAAAGTAGGACAGATCCAGGGGTGCCGACCAGTCTGCAAAATCCAGGGACACTGACCAGACCCTGGATGCAGACAGATCACGCGGACATCTTGAGCGGGCAGCGTCCCCATCTCCGGATGCAAAGGTAATCTATTTTATTTCTAGTGGATCTGATATATGTGGTACTTCGTATTCTGCAGCTAAAAGGCACGCGGGGGAAACCAAGTCAGATATACCCAGGAGATCTGTCAAAGCCTCGGTACAAGCAGACGTAAAGGATGTTACCTTCGGTGAAGACGACATATGCAACGTCATGGATCCTCACCATGATGGACTCGTGATTACACTCTACATAGCCAACCATTTCGTAAAGAGAATCCTGATTGACGGAGGCAACTCTGATAACATTATTCAGCTTGAAACACTAATAAAAATGGGGATACCCCAGAATGAAGTGATCGCCAAATCCACGGTTCTTGTGGGTTTTAGTGGGAAAACAAAGAACACCCTGGGAGAAGTGAAGCTCCCAGTTTACATGGAAGGAGTTAACTCAATGCAGCGTTTTGTGTCATGGATGCGCCGTCAGGATACAACTTCATCCTGGGCAGACCCTGGATTCATGACATGAAAGATATACCCTCAACGTATCATCAGTGCGTCAAACTTCCCACACCCTGGGGAGTGGTCACCAACCACAGTGACCAACATGAGGCAAAAGATTGTTACACTTCAGCCATGAAGATTTCAGCCAAAGCCCGTCAAGGATAACAATTAAAAAAGAAGGCCAAGGATGTCCTAGAAGCAAGGGAGCAGGACATAAAACAAGTAGTACTAGACCCTATGCATCCTGGGAAAAAAGCTTTGATTGGTACCAACGTCCCTGGTCCCGTTGAGGAAGAACTGGTGAAATTTCTCTGCTCTAGGATGACAACGTTCGCATGGAACACAGAAGACATGACAGGTATATCTAAAAACATTATAACACATAAACTTGGCATTAACACTTCTTACAGGCCCGTGCATCAAAAGAGGAGAAAATATGCCCCTGAAAAGCATGTGATAATTCAAGAGGAAGTAGACCGTTTACTAAAGAACAAGATGATCAGGGAGGTTAAATTCCCAAGATGGTTGGCGAATGTGGTGGTGGTGGAAAAGAAAAACAGAAAGTGGAGGGTCTGTGTGGATTATACAGATCTGAACCGTGCATGCCCTAAAGATCCTTTCCCTTTGCCACACATTGATTCAATGGTGGATGCAACGGCAGGCCATCAGATGCTAACATTCATGGATACCACCTCTGGGTTTCAACAAATTAAGATGGAACCCGGTGATCAGGAGGATACAGCCTTCATCACACCAAAAGGTATTTATTGTTATGTAGTTATGCCTTTTGGACTAAAACAAAGACTAGTGAATATGATGTTCAAGGAGAAGCTAGGAGACACCATGGAGGTATATATAGATGACATGGTAGTAAAGTCCCTAGATGTCAACGCCCATATCCAGGATGTCAGCGAATCCTTTGACATCCTAGACAGGTACAATATGAAACTGAATCCGGAAAAGTGTCATTTTAGAGTGGGTTCTGGCAAATTCCTGGGTTACATGGTGACCAAAAGAGGAATTAAAGCTAGCCCAGAACATATTCGTGCTATCATGAACCTGAAGTCACCAGAATCAACCAAGGATGTACAAAGGTTAACAGGCCTGGTAGCAGCCCTGAATAGATTCATTTCCAAATCCTCGGAAAGATGCAGACATTTTTATGATATTATGAGGAAGAATAAGAAGTTCGTATGGACGACCCAGCATGAACTAGTCTTCCAGGACCTGAAAGCTTATCTATCCTCGGCGTCACTCCTAATGAAGCCGAATCCAGGGGAGCCCTTATCATTATACCTTATAGTTTCAAGAAACACGGTAAGCGCAGTCCTAACCAAGGATGCAGAGGGTCAACAACACCCAGTGTATTATGTAAGTAAGCGCCTTCTTGATGCTGAATCCAGATATTCAGGGCTGCTACCATAATCTACATGTGAAAACTAATTATCCTATAAAATCTGTTTTGAGGAAACTTGAGATTTCAAGAAGAATGGCAAAGTGGTCCTTAAAGTTGAGTACCTACAACCTAGTATACGAAGCAAGAACAACCATAAAATCACAAGCTCTAGCAGACTTTGTGGCTGATTTCAGTAGTGACATCCAGAGTGAAGCAGATCAAGAATTCTAGATTTTGCAAGAGGATGAGTTCTCAAGATGTTGGACTCTATTCACGGATGGGGCATCCAATGTCAGGGGGACGGGCCTTGGAATCATACTGAAATCGCCACAGGGGGACATGATACCCCAGGCTGTTAGGTGTGAATTCCATGCCACTAACAACGAAACAGAGTATGAGGCCCTAATTGTTGGCTTACAATTGGCTTTGCATCTTGGGATCCAGAACATCTAGGTATATGTTGACTCCTTACTTTTAACTAATCATTTCAACGGATCTTATGCAGTGAAAGGGGAGAAATTAGCCAAGTACCTAGAGATCGTGAAAGCTATATCCCAGGATTTTAAAACTTTCAATATACAGCAAGTACCCAGGGATGAGAATGCTGAAGCAGATGCATTAGCAAATCTGGGATCAGCATTCAAGGCGATGGAAGTTACACATATTCCCATAATCCACATATTAAATCCAGCAATCAATCTACAACAGAATCCTGAAGACATTGGTCCGGGGGGCAAGGTTTTGGCATCCAATACCCAGGATGCTCAGTGTCCTGATACCTAGGATGCACCGAGTCCTAATTCCCAGGATACCCTGTCATCCTGGACCAAACCTATTATAGAATACCTACAAAACGGCTCTATCCCAAAAGAAGAAAGAGAGACTAGAGAATTCAGAACCAGAATGGCCAGGTATGTTCTCATTAAAGAAAAAATATATAGAAAATATGTTGCAGGAACATACTTAAGATGCTTGGAGAAAGACGAAGCCCTGGAAGTACTCAAAGATATCCACGAAGGCGACTGTGGAAATCACACAGGGGTCAGGTCCCTGATGTCCAAAATCCTGAGGACTGGCTACTTCTGGAAATCCTTGAGAAAGGATTCCCAGGATTTTTCCCTTGAATGTGATGCTTGTCAGAGGCATGCCAACATTCCTCATCAAGCAACTGAACCCCTGCATCCAATCCCTGCATCCTGGCCCTTTATAAAGTGGGGAATGGACATTGTAGGAAAGCTACCCAGGGCACCAGGAGGTAAAGTCTTCATGCTTAGCCATGACTGATTTATTCAAAAAGTGGATAGTGGCTGAGGCATATGTCCAAGTCAGAGAAAAGGAGGTTATTTCATTCATCAAGAGAAATATCATCACGAGATTTGGCATACCCTCTGAAATAGTATGTGACAATGGGTCCCAATTTATTGGAAAAAGGACTACTAAATTTTGTGAGAGTTGGGGGATAAAGATGATAACTTCTACACCAGTGCACCCTCAGGCTAATGGCCAGGCAGAATCTAGCAACAAAATCATCATCAACAACTTGAAGAAAAGGCTCAAAGAGAAAAAAAGGGAAATGGGCAGAAGAATTACCACTGGCATTGTGGGCAGATAGGACTACATCCAAGAGTGCTACGGGCCAAACCCCTTTTTCCTTTGGCTTTGTCACGGAAGCAGTCATTTCAACAGAAATGGCTGTCCCGACATTCAGGGTCATCAGCGAGACCCAGGGTGCAAATAACGGATCCCTGGCTAACGACCTTAATACCGTGGATGAGCTACGAGAACAAGCTGTCTGGAGGATGGCCGCATATCAACAGAGGATCTCTAAAAGCTACAAGAAACATGTGAGGATTCGAAGATTCAGGGTCGGAGACTTAGTTCTAAGGAAGGCATTCCAGAATACGACGAATCCAGTGGATGGTAAGTTGGCCCCTAAATGGGAAGGTCCCTACTTGATCGACTCTGAGGCAGCTAAGGGGGTATATTGGCTCGCTAACATGGATGGTGAGTTACTGCCAAGACCCTGGAATGTAATCCACTTGAAAGCTTATTTGATGTAAGTGTAATACCTAGGATGTTGCGTGCCAGGTATGTCTACTAATTAATAAATTTATCGAATTATCTTTCTTGTGTTTTTATGTGATTGTTTTATTTGTTTTCTATTATTATTCATGGAAGTTACTAACTCCTGTGGTTGAGATACTTGGATGAAAACAGATAATTGACCCTGGATGCATGAAGCCAGGGATGTGATTCTCCTAAGTTAGAGACTGGTCATCTCTCATCCGTTCAAGGTATCTAGTATACCTTCTAAGGTTTGAGAGGATATCACCTCTCCTACGTTTTGGTAAACGCTTGTAGCGCACGACCCCCACCTGTAGCGCACGTTAACCCACGCGTGGACCTAGGATTACGGGATCGACCTGTGTTAACAGCATGAGCGGCAACCTCACGGTCTATGGACACATAGGGGTTCCTTAAGGTTTTTGGTGTTTTCACACCAACATAAGATACATGAGGCCATACCCTAGGTCTCCGGCTCGGCTCGAGGTGGACCCTAGAATTCACCAGTACGGCACCGGGCAAGACCCTAGTTCCCCGGATTGGCACCGGGTTTAACCCCAGGATTTTTGGGTTTAACCCCGTGATTTTTAGGTTTAACCCCAGGATTTTTGTGCTTGACCCCAGGATTTTTTGGGTTTGATCCCAAATGTTAAAATTTGTTTCTAACATACGCAGGGTCTACCTGATTGGTTATGCCCAACATTTTCTGGTTTGACCCCAGGATTTTTGGGCTTGACCCCATGATTTTTTGGGTTTGATCCCAATTGTTAAAATTTGTTTCTAACATACACAGGGTCTACCTGATTGATTATGCCCAACATTTTCTGGTTTGACCCCAGGATTTTTGGGTTTGATCCCAGTTATTAAAGTTTATTCCTGACATGTGGAGGACTTGTTTGAATGATTAAATACTAGGATGGCACGACAGTGCCAAATCCTAGGATTTCGGTATCGATTAATCAACATTTTAAATTGAAGTTGATCATGGAAAGCAGAGTTACACTAAGGATAAAAGAAGTCATTTGCTTATACTGGAAGAAGTTTAGCATTCAGGGCTTGTCCCAGGATGCAAAAGGTATAAGTTAGTTATTTAATATTTTTTATCATATTAATGTGTTTGTTTGTGCAGAAAAGATAAAAGCATCACACGGGCATATAGATCATAAGCAGTTATATATATAAAGGGAAACCACTCCTTGGTTGGAACAAAAGTGCAAAACCACCTCAGGGTGGCTTCAAGTCAAAACCATGGGTGATGAACCCGTGGGTGGAGCAATGTAACACACTGGGAATTAAATCTCCGGCAACGACAAAAGAAACAAAATAAAACAGTGTTTAAAGAGCTTCACAATAAACAGGGAAATATATAAAGGACCGTGGACTATTGAACGGTATCCACGGCTGCTGCATCCTCAGCGCCCTTATCTCCTCCCTTACCAGTTTCTTCGTCAGCATCCTTCTTGCCCCCAACATCCTCGACCATTGGCTGCCCTTCTCCAGTCCCTGATCCAGATGCACCAGCAGGCAGGGTCTTCTAATCACCTCGGGCTTCAGCAATCTCGTACCCTTGGGGAAGTGAGCCACCCTGGGCACGCAACTGCTTGAGCCATAACAGCACAATCCACTTGGTGCAGGAGGCACCCTCGTCTTCGGCTTCTTTGGCCATCTTCAGCTTGGTTTGCAGCACCGAGATCATGGCCGAATTCCTAGGATGTCTCTACATAGTCCTTCATGGTCTTCTCATGCTGGTTCCGGGTCTCCACTGCCATGTTCTCACTTTCAAGCAACAGCTTCAGAACCTTGTCATGCTGGGCTTTGGCCCTGGATGCATCTTTGTTGGCCTGGGCTACCCTGGATTTCAGGGTGTCAGATTCAGTGGCGCGCCTCTCGACGGCCTCGAGCAGCTCAAGAAGACGGGAGTTGGCCTGCGAAAGGGAAAACACAAAATAGAAGTTAGCATTGCAACAAGCTATGGAATACAAGAAAAGTGGAAACATCCAGGGTTACCTGATGGGCGACAACCTTAGCATGTTGCACGAGCTCCTGGGGAGACATTTCAGCCAGGGGGTGTTGGACGGTAGCGGTGCTGGATCCTCGGGTCTTCCTTTTCGTGCCGGTTGCCCTGGATGTGGTGGCCTCGGATACTGGAGTAGACTCAACCTTAACGGTGTTTAGAATCACGAGACCTTGGTCATCGGCTAGCTTGGAAGAGAGGGCATCTTCGAGATCGTCAATGTCATAAGCAGGGGCAGCTACAAAAAGAGGTATAACCCTGGATGTCAGCAAATCAGGCACACAAAAATTAACAAAATGCAGGGCGACTTACAACTAGACATGCTGACAGAAGGATGCGAGAGGACTTGATGCTCAATTGCCTTGAATGCGCAATCAAATTTCGGGATACCCAGGAATTTCTACAAGTTGCTCTCAGTCTATTCTTCCTCAGGACCGATTTCTCTCAAACTTTTCACTGCAAAGAAAAACATCCAAGGTCAGATCATGTAATTATTAATAAAAATCCTAACCTCTAGTGTATGTATGCCTACCCTCTATAACCCATGCTTGTGGAAGCTGGAGACCATCAGGGATGCTTGAACGCTTCGACAAGAAAAAGAATTTACCCTTCCATTCACCATGTTGGGTAGCGTTGGGAACGAGTTGCATGTCTTTGGAAAGGGCTTTGTATTGGAAACGGCTGGAACCATGGGATTTCAGCTCGTAGGCCAAGGCTATCTCCGGCAGGCCAACTAGGTGTTTAAAAGAATCGTTCAGGTGATCCAGGGTTCCCAGGATGCGCCATACGACAAGAAGGGTCTGGGCATAAGAAAGGCCTTTGGCCTCGAAGAACTTGGCGACGAGACCAGTGAAAGGATAGGATAAACCCATGCTGAATGGGGTGTAAGGAAAGCAGACCCAGGTCGGGGAGATGAAGTCTGATCTCAACCTGGGTTCATACGTCCTAATAATTGCGCTAGGAGGAAGAAGTCCAGAATTCTTCACCAATGCGATGTCGTCATTGGTGAAGGTACATCTTTCTTGCTCGGGTTGATGGAGGAACTTTTGATCAAGAAAGTCCTCCACCCCGGCGAGAGATATGGTGGGCTCCCGGCGAATTCGGCGCTTAGTCATCGTTCGGAAAAAGAAAGATCAGAAGAGAGAAGATTACATGGCCGGAATTGGTGATCGATGCTCGTAATCTTCTAACTTGGGTGAGGTAAAACACTCGAGTGAAGGGGGTATTTATGGGCGGAGGAAGTTACAGAGGTGAGGCGACATCAAGGGAGCATATTCAATTTGAAAAAAGCAGGTTTAGCAGACGAGATTGAATTGAAGATGATGACTCATCTTATTTCAAAAAAATTCACAGCTATAAATTTTATATACAAGCAGCGAATTTTGGGGGCAATTGTTATACTTTGAATTTTGACCTAGTTTCTTACTAATGATCTCCGACAGGTTAATGCCCCTGGATGTCGAACATGCAGGGAAGGCGTCTTCGGTAACCAGACCCATGATATTTACTTATAATTTACTCAGTTATTGTCCCAGGATGCAATGTGTCCTGGATCTATTTATTTATCTAACCCCAACATGCATGGATACCCTGCATGCTAGGTAAGAATTACTAATTTTTCTCTTTGATTCCATGTGTTTAAGCCAGGAACAAAAGGAAGGTAATTGTCACTTAGACTTAGTCAAGCTCGAGAGCACGTGTGGAAAAAGAAGACCCGCCGTTAAACTCGGTCAACTAATGGCCAGGAGTGGTTGAAAGAAGATCCCAGGAATCACGGAATGTTAGTTAGGTTATCCATGTATGTATTTATAGGCGGCGTAGGCTTCTTTTTTTACTCTCATGATCACCTATATTCACACTACCACATAGCTTTCAAGCCGCAAGCACTTGTACTCGATACCTTAACTTAGCAATAAATAGGCAACGTGTGTTATCGTTGCCGAAGGGGTTTTTTATGTCGGCAATCCTTGAAGACATTCATAGATTAAGGGTTTTTCCCCCTTTCAAATCTCGCTGTCATTAGTTGCATTCAGGGAAGTTTTTGTTTGTGTTTCCATACGTTTCCATCTAACCTTGGATTTTTGCTTACAAATTTGATTTTTGAAAAGTTACATCCAGGGCACCATACCTCACAAACTAATTTAGTTACTTAATTTACTTTCTTAATTTTTAACCAAAACAGCAGGTGCATGGGTATTTGGGGGCCATACACGAAATCAGCATACGCTCCATAGAGAATCAGCAGACTAACCAAGCACAACAAGCCACAATCGACCAGATGCAGGCAACTATAAATCAACAACAGGCACAGGAAACTATAGATCACCTGCAGGCCGAGATGGCAGCCCTCCATGTTCACGTGGGATTACCTATTGCGGCCCAACCGGTTCAGGTAGTTGCTCCAGTGGAGGAGGATCCTGAAGAAGAACCAGGAGAAGAACCGGAGGAGTATCATAGGGAAGAATTCCTGGACGTCGAAGAGGATGTACCTGAGGAATCGGATTCGGATTCTGACATTACAGATTCTTTTTTTCTCACTTGTGACTAATTAAACATATCAACTCTGGGTGTTTTGATGAATGTTTTTGGTTATGCTTGTGATGACTATGATTTGGTGTGATTTTTTTTTTATAATGGATATTATAAGAATTTAAATTTCATCTTACATTTATTATGAACTGAAAATAATATTGGGTATATTAATTCAGTAATAATTTTTTTTATGTTATCAGAACCATGCCTCCACGCAGAAACAACGCGAACAACCCTCAGCCAATGACACCGGCTCAAATTCATAACTTAATTAACCAGGAGATTGCCGCAGCCCTGACGAACCAGAACAACAACAACCATAACAATGGTAAGTAAGGAATCTATGAAATAAATATAGGGTATATTTTTTCCCTTTCCGTCTAAGTAAACCTTTGTAACCTAAGAGTAGAAATTCTAAAGCGAATTTTTATAATGAATTCAGGAAAAAACCAATGTTCATTCAAATCGTTCATGGGGTGCAAACCCATGATGTTCAAGGGCACTG
Organism: Deinandra increscens subsp. villosa; assembly: GCA_039602395.1. Lineage (NCBI taxonomy): Eukaryota > Viridiplantae > Streptophyta > Magnoliopsida > Asterales > Asteraceae > Deinandra > Deinandra increscens. The sequence continues at coordinate 55,079,016 of JBCNJP010000003.1, read as the reverse complement.
AAGGGGCAGTGGGTCTGCTCCATTGGCTGGAAAAGTCAGAGAAAGTTTACTCAATGAGCAACTGTCCTACGGGGATCGAGTGATGTACGCAACAGGCACCCTAGAAGACTCTGCCCTTACCTGGTGGAACGCTCAAATTCAGATGCTCGGGCTGGACACCGCCAATGCGATGACATGGCAAGAGTTCAAGGACGCCATCATGAAGGAATACTGCCCCCGTGACCAGGTGAAGAAGTTGGAGGTCGAGTTCCAAAACTTGAAGATGGGGGTTCTGAGATTGAAAACTACGCTAATCGATATCACGAATACACATCCTTGTGTCCAACCATGGTGGATGCTGATTTCAAGAATATTGAGCGTTTCATGGAAGGCCTCGTCCCATAAATCAAGGGCATGGTTACTGCTTTAAACCATGCCAGCTTGCAACAGGCGATCCGTCTGTCGCACAAACTGACTGACCAGGCTGTCGAGCAGGGGACCCTACCCCCGAGGAAGACAGAAATGGCAGCTCTGGATGGCAAGAGGAAACGAGAGGATGAGCCTGTTCACAATAATCATGCTGGAAGCTCATCTGGGAGGTTCTCAAACTACCCAAACCCTAACAAGCGGCAGGATCAAGGTCATGAGAAAAACAACAACAATGGAGGTTACGGTCAGAACCGTAACAATAATCAGGGCCAGAACGGTGGGGGCCATAATCAGAATGGGTACAGGGGAAGACTCCCCTTTTGCAACAGATGCAACACTCACCACTCTGGAGGTCGCAAAACTGGGAGAAACTGTGAACACTATGGCAAGCCAGGCCACGAGGCATAGAACTGTTGGGGTGAAATGATGAGAAGGCCAAATGTCAACAACAACAACGCCAACCCCAACAACAATCAAGATGATGCCCTGCGCGGTTGTTTTGAATGTGGCAAACCTGGCCACATAAAGAAAGATTTCCCCCAACTGAGAAGGAGAAACAATAATGGCGGTAACAACAATAACCGTGACAACAATGGAAACGGTGGGAATAATAGCGGGAATGGTGGTGGTAACAACGGACGTGGTCGCACATTCGTCATAAACACAGGAGAAGCCAAGAATGACACCAATGTCATAACTGATAAGTTTCTACTCAACAACTACTTCGCCAATGTTTTTTTTGATTCGGGTGCAGAGCGTAGTTTTATCTCTTTTAAGTTTTGCAAACTTATAAAAGCTAAACAAACACCCCTTAGTGCTAATTACACGGTTGAACTAGCTAATGGCAAACTAGTTGACACAACTCACTTAGTTAAAAACTGTACCTTAGAACTATCAGGTCACAAGTTAGGGATAGACTTGTTACCTTTCTCCATCGGTAGTTTCGATGTCATAGTAGGTATGGATTGGTTGTCAAAGAACCAAGCCGAGATGTTATGTCAAGAAAAGGTTATTAAGATACTTCTGTCAGAAGGGAACGTAATCACGATTCAGGGTGAAATAGCTGGTACCGTGTCAAGAATCATATCCTACCTCAAGGCGCAGAAGTGCCTCAGGAAAGGGCATGTCGCCATTCTGGCGATGGTCACGGACAACTCCCGCGAGAAGAAAATGATAGGCGATTTTCCTGTGGTGAATGAATTCGAAGATGTATTTCCTGAAGACCTACCTGGCCTACCTCCGTTTCGCCAGGTGGAATTTGGAATCGACCTAGCACCAAGATCTGCTCCTATTGCTAAGGCACCCAATCGCCTCGCAGTAAGCGAATTGAACGAACTGTCGACTCAACTCCAAGAGCTATTGGACAAAGGCTTCATCAGACCCAATTCGTCACCATGGGGAGCCCCAGTATTATTTGTTAAGAAGAAGGATGGGAGCTTTAGGATGTGCATAGACTACCGTGAGTTGAACAAAGTGACAATTAAAAACCGCTATCCCTTACCCAGGATCGATTGAAGATTTTGAAGATGTTGGTTTTCATAAAAATAGTGCATGTTACAAATTTCTCAAGATTATAAATTATTGTCAACATGGTGTGTTGTTTATCAGACACCATGCTGGTTTGCATCCAAATGACTTAAGTGAACTGGATGATGATCAATTGCATAAGCTAGATTTGGATTGATAGTTTGCTATGGTAATTGAACAAGGAAGAAGGTTTATGAAGAAACATGGTAAACAATCTGTTTGTCAAGGAGAAAACTTGGTTTGAATAAGTCGAAGATTAAATGTTTCAAATGTTTAACTTAGGAAATTTTGCCCGTGAGTGCAATTAATCATCATCTGAAAATAGTACTTCGAATAAGCATGCTCATGATAAAGATGCAAAAGCTCTGGTGGCCGATGACGGATATGATTGGTCTAAAGATTTTTTGCATGAATCTGCTTTTATAGCTACTGTGCAAGTTGAATCAAGTGATTCTGATTCTGAAGTTAGTGGGTATGAGTCAACATGTGAATTTTTTGCTCAAAAAGATAGAAAGATTCGGGAATTGATTCAAGAAAAAGAAGGGCTGATTGTTGGTATGAAGATGAAGGAAGAAGAATTAGAGAGTTTCAAGAAGAAGTTTGAAGATTCTCAAGATAAATGAGAAGTTAGTCAAGGAAAAGAATGTTTTGATGGAAGAGTTTATAGCTTCAGACAAAATTGGATGAGATGGTTAGTGCAGATAAAGACCAAATTTTGAAGTTGCAAACTGAGAATGAAGAGTTGGTTAAAATTGTTGAGAAGTGGGAGAGTGAAGCAAAAGATGTCATTGATTATTTTGATTCCTTGTTTTAGAAATCAACTACAAGAGTAGAATCGCTGAAGAAATATTATGATGAAATCAAGAAAGAGTTTGATGAAGTTACCGCTGCCGAAAACCAACATCAATTGGTTCATTCTGAACTACAAGACAAGGTTATAATTTTGAAAGAAGAAAACCAATTGCTAAAAAGAAATATTGAGTTTCATGAGGTCTGGGTGAAGAAAAATACCCTAGAAGTGTATGATGCCTATGATAAGATGCGACAAGAGAAGTTTTTGTCTAATAGAGCTTTGGAGCTATTGATTGATTCAGAAAAAGCATTGAGTGAATCTCAAAAGAAAATATCTAATTTGAATGTTGAAGTGCTGTATCTTAAGAGGTAGTTGAATAATTTTAAGAATTCACATTCATTCACAAGTTACTTGTGCAAAGATGAGAATTTCAAGAAGGTTTTTGGAAGCGAAGAGCATAATCAAATTCCACATCCAGTTATTCAAACTGATGCTCTAGCTTAATTCATGTTTCTCAAAGAACTAGAGATTATTCTGAATTTGTGTTTGAGAAGTCTGAGAAGAAGAAACCAAATCCTTTAACAAAGAAAGTGGACTCTTCAACATCTGGTGCACCCACATTTGTTAGATTTGTTTCTGGTGGAACTGGTGTAGTTGATAAAGAAAGTTCTGATGACAAGATGGTAGAGAAAGATGAAAAGATGGTGTCTGATGAAAAATTGGCTGCTGACTTAAGTGACTTATGACTGCTGATGCAAACATTACTGAAAAATTGGCTCAGTCCAAGGGGAGTTTGCTGAAGATCAAGTTTTCAAGATGTAGCAGACTGACTGCTAATGATTCCAAGAAGATAAAGACCTACATTCGACAGTAACGTCCAAGGGGGGATTTATTAGAGCATGTGTTCGGGTGTGGTCGTTACTATGCGAATTATGTAATAGTATAGATTGTGGATTAGGCTAGGTTGCCAACGTACCATGCAGCATACCAATTGGTATGCTAGTAGCGTACCAAATGGTACGCTAGGTAGGCTGGTCCGTTAGGCATAGTCACCTATTATTGATACACGATATGGCAATGAGCTGGATCAAACGAAGACATGAAGATTTATGGTTTTGAGTCTGGTGGCCGAACTCCGGCCGAACTCCGGCCGAACCCTGGCCGAGCCTTGGCCAAACCTGAGGTTTGGACAAGCCAGGGAGTTCGGACACCCGTAGGCTATATATAAGTGTTTGTGTCTTTGTAATAGTAAAGTTTTTGAGAGCTGAGCGAACTTTTGTCTGTGAGTTTGTGTGTGTACTCTGATTCTCTTGTAATCACGTATTAATGAGAGATTGAGTTTATTTACCTTGCTTGTGTTCGTTTTCTCACATATTCTCATGTATACGATTGTTATCGACCAAACCGATCCAACGTTCAAGCACTTTCAAGTGGTATCAGAGCTATCTAGTGTTGTTTGGCTTGATTTGTTGCAATTCGTATATTCGAAGTTCATTTTTCAAGTTGCTCTCTAGAAATTTACGTGAAAATCATCATGTTTTGTGTCAAAAATCCTTTTTTCTGTTTGCTTTTGGTCTTCTGAGTGTTTTGAGTCCTTTTGTGTGGGTTTTCTGGTGAGATCTGAAAAATTCCGAATTTTTTACGTACGGCCGAACCTGTAGTTCGGTGAAACCGCTCTGAGTGTCGAGTTCGGTGAGATTTCGGTCACATTTTCGATTCGGTGAGAGTTCGGTGAGCTATCGGAGAGAGTTCGGTGAGAATTTCTGTCTCGGAGATAGTTCGGACCAGGATCGGAGAGAGTTCGTAGTTTCTGTGTTCGGTGATAAGTTCGTAGGGAGTTCGGACTTTGTTTTCAAGATCGGTGGAGGTTCGGAGTGAGTTCGGAGCTTACTTTAAGTTTGGAGCAAGTTCGGAGCTCATCTTAAGTTCGAACCAAGTTCGGAGAATAGAATCTTGAATCTTGAATTTTTCCAAAATGTCGGATTATTCCGCGTTTGCTGCTATTCAATCGCAGATGCAAACATTACTGAATTACGATAATGAAATCGGGATGACGCAGAAAGTTCCCAAACTTCTTAAGTTTGAGGACTATCCTAATTGGAAAAAGAGATTTGAAGCGTATATCGGTACAACGGATCCAGACCTATGGATGCACCATATGTGTATCCTGTCGGGTTGAACAATGTTCCTATTATGCAAAGGATTATGGATCTTACACAAAAGGCTGATTTTGTTCGAGAACAAAAAGCTTATGGTTTAATCACTCAAGCTTTACCTAAAGAGTTACTTCACCAATTTAAAACCTGTGAACATTCTCATGAATTATGGTCAACTCTGAAAGAAAGATGTGAAGGCAATGAATAGTATAAGAAACGTAAGAAGAAAGTGTTAAACAAGGAATTTGACAACTTCAAGTGTTTTGATGGTGAGGGTGTTCCAGAATTAATTTCTAGATATTGTCACCTGCGGTCTGAAATGGACAATGTTCAGATCAAGAAAAATGATGAAGAGCTTAAAGAAAAATTGCTAGAAGGTCTACCATCGAAATGGGGATCTTATGTCCTGCTAATCATGAATGACAAGGATTATTTTGAATTAACGTTTGTAAAATTGTTGGGAAAGTTGCAAGCTACAAATCTGGAAATGAAGAATGTGAATACTACTCCAGCAGCGGTTCATAATCCAGATGTTTACTACGGATCTAATGCAGCAACAGTTTCAAGTAAGTCGGCAAAAATAACAAGTTCTGCACCGGCTACGGCATTTGTAGCTGGAGGTCTACCTGGACATGTTTCTAATTCGGGAACCGGAATGGGCTCACATCATGCTGATTACTATTACAACTCTGGAGGAAGTAGCACATCAGTTCCAGCAAGTAATTTGGTGAACACAGGAAAAATGGCTATGTCTGAGTGTTTGTGAGGATATTCCAGTGAGATTTGAAAAATTTTGAGTTTTTTACGTTCGGCCGAACTTGAAGTTCGGTGAAACCGCTCCGAGTGTCGAGTTCGGTGAGAGTTCGGTCACATTTTCGATTCGGTAAGAGTTTGGTGAGCTATCGGAGAGAGTTCGGTGAGAATTTCTGTCTCGGAGATAGTTCGGACGAGGATCGGAGAGAGTTCGGAGTTTCTGTGTTCGGTGATAAGTTCGTAGGGAGTTCGGACTTTGTTTTCAAGATCGGTGGAGGTTCGGAGTGAGTTCGGAGCTTACTTTAAGTTCGGAGCAAGTTCGAAGCTTACTTTAAGTTCGGAGCAAGTTCGAAGCTCATCTTAAGTTCGGACCAAGTTCGGAGAATAGAATCTTGAATTTTTCCAAAATGTCGGATTATTCCGCGTTTGCTGCTATTCAATCGCAGATGCAAACATTACTGAATTACGATAATGAAATCGGGATGACGCAGAAAGTTCCCGAACTTCTTAAGTTTGAGGACTATCCTAATTGGAAAAAGAGATTTGAAGCGTATATCGGTACAACGGATCCAGACCTATGGATGCACCATATGTGTATCCTGTCGGTTTGAACAATGTTCCTATTATGCAAAGGAATATGGATCTTACACAAAAGGCTGATTTTGTTCGAGAACAAAAAGCTTGTGGTTTAATCACTCAAGCTTTACCTAAAGAGTTACTTCACCAATTTAAAACCTGTGAACATTCTCATGAATTATGGTCAACTCTGAAAGAAAGATGTGAAGGCAATGAACAGTATAAGAAAAGTAAGAAGAAAGTGTTAAACAAGGAATTTGACAACTTCAAGTGTTTTGATGGTGAGGGTGTTCCAGAATTAATTTCTAGATATTGTCACCTGCTGTCTGAAATGGACAATGTTCAGATCAAGAAAAATGATGAAGAGCTTAAAGAAAAATTGCTAGAAGGTCTACCATCGAAATGGGAATCTTATGTTCTGCTAATCATGAATGACAAGGATTATTTTGAATTAACGTTTGTAAAATTGTTGGGAAAGTTGCAAGCTAGAGATCTGGAAATGAAGAATGTGAATACTACTCCAGCAGCGGTTCATAATCCAGATGTTTACTACGGATCTAATGCAGCAACAGTTTCAAGTAAGTCGGCAAAAATAACAAATTTTGCACCGGCTACGACATTTGTAGCTGGAGGTCTACCTGGACATGTTTCTAATTCGGGAACCGGAATGGGCTCACATCATGCTGATTACAATTACAACTTTGGAGGAAGTAGCACATCAGTTCCCGCAAGTAATTTGGTGAACACGGGAAAAATGGCTATGTCTGTGTCTACAACTGAAGATTATATGGCCCTTGTTTCTGCTTTAGTGTCATCTTATTACGGTTTGATAACTGGGAATGTTAGCAATGCTGAATTGACGGAAGAAGATTATGATCAGGTGGATCCTGATGATTTGGAGTTAATGGATATCAATTGGCAATTTGCCATGCTGGCTAGAAGAGTGAAAAGATTCTTAAAGAAGATCGGTAGAAAAGATTTGAACTCTGGTGGCAGAATTAGCTTTGATAAATCAAAAGTGCGATGCTATAATTGTTCTAATTTTGGTCATTTCGCTCGTGAATGTTCTCAGCCGAAAAAGCAAGAATATCAGAAATTCACTCCCAAATCAAATGGTTCTGGATCCAACAATCCTTCGAGTTCAGGGAGTACTTCTAACTCAAAATCTAATCCTGATTCCACAAAAGCTCTTGTATCTCAAGCTGATAAGACTTATAATTGGGGTACTCAATTCACTGATTCATCTGCTTTGATGGTTTCACATGTGCAGGATGAAGACACTATGACTGAATCCACTGAAGATGAAGGTGAAGTTCATGGTGAAGCGAATGGTGAAAGTTTTGTTGGAATCACAATTGATGAAGAAGTCTCGGATTCAAGGATTGATCATAATTCTGTCTGAAGAAAAATTTGCTTTCATGGCTGATTTTTCTGATGAGAAGGTCGAGTCTGATGCTATTCTCTTGTTAGAAAAACAAGTTAAACTTCTAACTGAGGAGAAAGAAGTGTTGATTCGAGAATGTGAATCAGCAAAGGCCGAAGCGCTTGATACAGCAAATGATTTCGAAAGCTTATATCAGAAAAGTCTTCTGCTAAAGGAACGATATGAAAAAGCTCAGCAGAATGCTGTAGAAATTGCTGATAAAATGCTTGCACTTCAGAAGGACATGCAAAAAATATCTGATGAAAACTCAGGTCTGAAACAAGAGATCAGTGCACTGAAAAGGAGCAATTGTATGGCCGATTCTTCTAAGGTAGTTTCTTATCCTTTAATGTGTAAGTCTTGTGATGATTTTGCTACTGCTAAGAGTACGCTCTTAGATGAGAAGACAAAGCTTAATGATCTTATGTCAGTAGCAAAAGCAGATAAGAACATATATAAAGAAAGATGGGAGGGGACAACCAAGGAGTTATTGTCAGTACACGAGCAGTTACGTTTGCAAAAAATTGATTTTTCGACTCAGTCTGAACTACTTGTGTCTGTACAAAAGGATTTGGCTACCAGTCAGAAACTTGTTGTGGATTTGAAAATCGAAGTTTTTGAATTAAAACAAAAATTGGATTCTGTTCAAGTTTCCTCTTCTTTTACAAATTTTCTTTATAAAACTGAAAAGGAAGATGTTTCTGGTAAGCTGAATCAAGTCCCACCTCCTGTGAATATTACACTTGGTCCTTCATCTGAAATGAAGTTAGATGTTCCTTCTCATGCTGAACAGAACAAATCTGTCAAAACTTCAACTGAAAAATCTATTTTGGATTCAACAGTTGATGAACGTTTCTATGATGTTTCAGATTTTGATAAGGTTGATGACTTAGTATCTGAAACCGATGTTGAATGTTCGTCAACCACTCAGCCCAAAGTTTCTAAGCCAAATCACAAAGATTCAATTTCAAAACATGATTTTCCCACAATTAAATCTGAGCTTAAAAAACTGAGTGTGTTCGAACAAAAACAGATTGCTCGGAGCAAATCGGTTGAAGGTAAGAAAGTCAAGTATGGTGGAGTCGGATTTGAGCCTTCGGCAAAATTAAAATATGTTGAAAAAGGTTCTTCTTCGAAAGTTTCAAAACCTACACAAGTCAAGGCTAGAAATCAGACTTTAGACACCAACTGTGATAATTCTGAACCATGGGTGACATATCGATTAAAAGGATCTAATCGGATTTATAGTGACAATGAGTTTCCTTTGGATATGGTTAATCCGAATTTAATCAATCAAATTTTTTCGTGCAAATATGATCCTGCCTATGATCCCAAAATGAGAAATGTGCACATTAAGGGGGGTAATAGAAATGTTAATGTAATGGACACATTTCATTCTGAATCAGATTCAGGGTTGGTTAACAGAGTGAAAACTTCTGATCAAAAGTCTTTAAATAAGAAACCATCAAAACCAACTATTCAAACACCACCAAGAGATTTTTATGATCAAAGACAACCAAATATCAGAAAATCAAGTCAGTTTTTCAAAAAGTCTCAATTTTATAATGACGAAGGATTTTATGATTAATTTGGGTGTGGACCGAATCAACCCGTGTTTGGGAGGGGTCCAAAATGGGTTGATTATGGAGGTCAAAATGAATTTGTTCCAAGGTTTGGTGGACGAAGAAACAGATTTCAGAATTACACGGATCATCGTTTTTCTAGAAATTCATATGTTAGAGGTCATGTTGGGCAGTGTGACGATTCTTCAGGAAATGTGTCAGGGTATGAGTCAGGACATCATGATGAGTTTAAAAATCGTTATGTGCCTAATAGAAAGGGTTTGAAACCCAAGACCCAAAAACGGGTTGTTGAGTCCGAAGTGGATGATGACACGAGCGAAAAGGTTATAATTGATAAAAGAAAATGTTTTAAGTGCAAAGCTCGTGGTCATACATATCGGACGTGCCCATTAAAGAAACCAGAATCTATCAAATCTGACACAGAAAAGTTTGATGATATGTCTGAAGGCTACCAGACTGATACAAAGAAAAAGGTCAGATTTGTGGACGAGCAAGGCAGAGTTCATTCTAATCTTAAATCATCAGAATTTCATAAAAATGATAAGAAATTTCAAAGATTAAATCAATTTTGAAAAACTCTGCAGCTAGCTCCACAGGTTCTTCAACAAATGGACAGAAACCTAAGGGTTTGTCCATGGCTGGTAATGACTTTGTTGAAGATGACGGTCGACCCAAAGCTTCAAGCTTGGGTTCATCCTGAAACTAATCTTATGTTGTAATTTATGCAGGGATCTTCGCGACGACTGATGAATAACATTTGGGTTGTTGATAGCGGAGCATCTCAGCACATGACCGACGACATATCTTTGTTGCATGATGTGAAATACTTTGACGGCGGTAAAGTAACATTTGCTGGAAACAAAGGAGGTCAAGTCACCGGTATCGGTAAACTTTCAAATGGTGCTGTCACATTCAACAAGGTTGAATATGTTCAAGAATTGGAGTACAATCTTCTGAGTGTCTCCCAGATTTGTGATAAGCAATTCACGACTGCTTTCACTGGGAGTGAATGTTTAATACTGAAACCTGAATTCAAGATTCCAGATGAGTATGTGGTAATGCGAGCACCAAGATTCTCAAATTTGTATATGCTCGACATGAATTCAGCAAAAGCAACGGTTGCAGGTCAATGTTTCTTGTCAAAGGCATCCGAAAGAGATTCCGTTCTATGGCACCGTCGCATGGGACACATCCACTACAGGAAAATGAACGAACTGGTGCGGAGGGGTCTTGTTGAAGGGGTTCCAAAGCAACAATTTGTTTTTAATGATGTGTGTGTGAGCTGCAAGAAGGGAAAACGGAAAAGAAAATCCCATCCACTGAAGAAATACCACTAAATTAAAGTCCCGTTAGAGCTACTTCATATGGATTTGTTTGGTCCAGTGAATCGAGAAAGTATTTCGGGAAATTGGTATTGTCTGGTGGTCACTGATGAATTTTCAAGATTTTCGTGGGTTGATTTTCTAGTCTATAAGGATGGAACTTTAAGAATTCTCATCAATTTGATTACAACACTTGAATCTTTGTATAAACTGAAAGTACGAAGAATTCGTAGTGATAATGGCACGGAGTTTAAGAATTCAGCCGTGAGGACATTCTGTTTGGAAAAAAGGACTGTGCATGAATTTAGCACTCCATACACACCTCAGCAAAACGGCGTGGCAGAAAGCAAGAACCGCACAATTATTGAAACAGCACGAACAATGTTGGTTGATGCTCAATTACATGTTCCTTTTTGGACGGAAGATGTCAACACTGCATGTTATGTGCTTAATCGAGTGCTTACTGTGAAGCGTCTTGGAAAGACATGCTATGAATTATTGAAGAATTGTAAGCTGAATCTCGATTATCTAGAGCCTTTTGGGTGTCCCTGTACCGTATTAGCTTCTGCAGGAAAATTTGATGACAAGGCCTTTGAGGGGCTGTTTGTCGGATACTCAAATCAAAAGAAGCGAGTATTTAATCCTATACTTTACCACCCAAAGGTGTTGGACCGGACTGGTTGTTCGATTATAAAGCTCTTTTTGAAAATCTTGAATCGAAGTCAGAGATATCTGATGAGCAACTTACTCGAGTTGTCATTGCGTTACTAGATGATACTCCGGTTCTAAACATACAAACTCTGCCAACTCCGATAGTGCCTGTTGCGGATGAGTACATAACCGAGACTTCAAATGATTCGACAATTGCTGCTGATGATATGTCTTTAGATGATGATAGTAAATTTCATGAAGCCGTGACACATCAGGTGGAAATTCCTACTAAACAACAAGATTCACATGTTGATGCTACTTCAAATGAAGTTGAGGCTGATTCAACTGATAATGTGGTCGATCCACAAGTTGATACGATTTCAAATGATGCTGATGTCAATTCAACTGAAACTGTGGTGGTTGAGGAAGATCATGTTCCTGATGTGGGTGAGATGGTGGTTGTTCCTATTCATCAAACGCTCCGGATAAACACCATACATCCGCAAGACAATATTATTGGTGATTTAAATGAAGGAGCTCGTACAAGACATCAAATTGAGAGCAGTGCTTTACTATCTGTTCTGGAATCTGGTGTTCAGGAAGAAGCATTTCATTCATGCTTTATATCCCAGATCGAACCAAAAAATGTTAACGAAGCTTTATTAGACGGTTCGTGGGTTGAAGCAATGCAAGAAGAATTACTACAATTTCAAAAGTTGGGTGTGTGGCATTTGGAGATTTACCAGCGGGAAGCAAAGAGCAGTGTGGTACACGGTGGGTTTACAAATGCAAACGGGATGATCGTGGAATTATTGTCCGAAACAAAGCCCGTTTGGTTGTTCAAGGTTTTTCTCAAGAAGAAGGGATAGACTTTAACGAAATGTATGCTCCTATTGCCAGAATTGAAGCAATCAGGATTTTCTTGGCATTTGCTGCACATCGTGGGTTCAAAGTCTTTCAGATGGATGTAAAGAGGGCGTTTCTTTACGGCAAGGTTAAGGAAGAAGTGTATGTCAAACAACCTCCGGGATTCTTTGATCCTGATTATCCGGAGAAGGTTTATAAGTTGGACAAAGCTTTATATGGTCTTCATCAGGCTCCTCAAGCTTGGTATGAGACGTTGTCTACTTATTTACTCGACAACGGGTTCAAGCGTGGGTTGGTTGATCCTACTCTTTTTTGCCGTAAAACGGGGGAGGATTTGCTTCTGGTACAGATTTATGTCGACGATATTATTTTTGGCTGTTCAAACGAGAAGTTATCGAAGGATTTCGAGACTTTAATGCAAACAAGGTTCGAGATGAGTTCGATGGGAGAAATGTCTTTCTTCTTAGGATTGCAGGTTCAACAATCTGATAAGGGTATCTTCATACATCAGACGAAGTATGTGAGAGATGTCCTGAATCGATTTAAGGTGGAAGACGTTCGAATTCCTGGTGTTAGAGCATATTCATATGCTATGAGTGTATCGTGTATTGTATCTATGTGAGCATGTCTTAGAGTGAGTTGTAGTGTCTATTTGGTTGGTGGCGTACCATATGGTCTGGCGGATCATGTGGTCCGGCGTACCAGTTTGGTACGCTGGGTGATTAGTCACTAACTATAAATAGCCTGTGTGTTAGAATGTGCAAGTAACCAGTTAAGAACTTATGTCATTCTACACCTTTCTGTGTGTGTTTCTAGAGAGAGAAACTAGAGAGAACTTCATTGTATCTTCAAGTGATCAATAAGAATTCTCTTATTTACATTCGTTGTTGCTATGATTGATTGATACACGCAGTAGTAAGATCGTTTCTCGTTTCTACAAGTGGTATCAGAGCTTTTGGTTGCTCTACTGCTGTGTTTTTGATCAATTTTCGGAGTTTTAGAGAGAGAAAGCTCGGGTTTGGTAAGTTTTTCTTCAATTTCTTCCAATTCTGAGTGATTCCAAGGATAAAAATGATTTCTGTATGCTCCTGGAGTGTTTTCGCATCATATTGATCCAGTTTTCAGCTTCAATTGTCAAAATTTGTGAAAATCAGTCGATTTTTGAGTTTTCTGCGACTGGTCCGCCCGACGAATAGTCTGGTCCGCCGTTTGATCCGCTAGGCAATCTTCATCAGTCTGATCCGCAGCAGTTACAGCGTATCAGTGTGATCCGCTGAAATTTCTGGTCCGCCGTACCAGTTTTGATCCGCCGTATCAAAATCTGATCCGCTGAAAATATCTGATCCGCATCTGATCCGCTAGTATAATTCTGGTCCGCTAGTTCATCTGATCCGGAATCTGGTCCGCTAGTACAAATTTGATCCGCCTGATTGTTTTGGTCCGGAACTGATCCGTCGATTTGTTTTGGTACGCTGGCAGAATAGTGACCTTCACTAAAACTGACGTAACTTGAGAACTGTAAAGAGTTACGGGAGCTAATACTAGCCAAAACGTTCGTCTTTCCGAGATCTAGGACTTGTACCGGCCTACGGCCAGTACCGTTCAGTTTTGACCCCCAAAATCCGCTTGGAAGACCTTCGTTTTTGAGTTCAAAGTTTTTGAAGTATTATTTTCGGTGAAAAATGTCCGATTTTCAAGCGTTCGCGGCTATGCAAAGCACGGTACAAGCTATGCTCAATTTTGATAATGAAATAGGAACAAGTCAGAAAGTTCCCAAGTTGTTAAAATTGGAAGATTATCAAAATTGGAAGCAACGTTTTTCTGCATACATCAGCACAAATGATATTGATTTGTGGATTCCGATTCGAACGCTGTATGTGCGTCCAACTGACAATGGAGAATATAAAGAGATTCAAGATTTTGATAAGGATGAACGAAGAAGTTATGAACTTGAACAAAAAGTTTATGGTTATCTTACCATGGCTTTAACTACTGAGTTGTTACATCAATTCAGTACTTGCAAGAAGGCTAAACAATTATGGGATGCTTTATCTGCTCGATGTGAAGGCAATGATCAGTATAAGAAGAGCCGAAGGAAAGTGTTGAACAAAGAATTTGAAAATTTTCAACAATACGACAAAGAAAATATTTCTGCTCTTGTTTCAAGATTTTCACATCTAATTAGTGAGATGAAAGTAGTCAAGATTGAAAAGACCGAGGAAGAATTGAAAGAGAAATTGATGGAAGCATTACCAGAGAAATGGGAAAATTATGTGTTGTTGCTTACTCATGATAAAGACTATTCCACATTATCATTTCATGATTTGACTGGAAAGCTTCATGCTCGAGAAATGGAAATGATGAACTCAAACATGTCCACTGCTCAATTACAAAATCCTGAGTTATATCATGGACAAAATTCTGCAAGTATCAATGCAAAGTCTAAATCTTCTGGTTATGATACATCAAATCCACCTCAAACAGCATTTGTTGCTGATCATGGATCAGGAAAGTATGAAAGTTCATCAAGGGGGTGCAGTTTCACTACTCCTGATAGATCATCTGCTAGTTCGATTAATGGGAAGTCAGCTGAAGATTTAGTTGCGTTGTTATCTGGGTTCATATCATCTTCTTCTGGCGATATATTTAGTCAAATTGGTAAATCTTGTCTATATAGAGAGGATTTAGATCATATGGATGAAGATCAGTTGAACAAATTAGATTTGGAGTGGCAGTTTGCTATGCTAACTGAAAGAGGTAGAAGGTTTATTAAGAAACATGGAACGACATCTATTTTTCAAGGAGACAAACTTGGTTTAAATAAGTCACAGATCAAATGTTTCAAATGTTCCAAATATGGTCATTTTGCTCGTGAGTGTTCCGCAAAAGAAAAGGTGGTTCAGACAGCTGATAAAACTGCTTCACCTCAAATTGCTTTGACTGCTATTTCTTCTGCATCAAAAGAATAAACATCGAATGAAGGTTATGATTGGGCTGCTGATTTTCCTGATGAGTCTTGTTTTGTTGCTCAGATTGTTCACAGTGATGACGAAGAAGAGATAACAAATTCTGATTCAGATGGTAGTAGTTCTGGAAATAGTGGTTATGAATCTGTCTGTGAGTTTTGTTCTCAAAAAGATAAGACAAACTTGGTTGCTGATAGAGAAAAGTTGGAAGGTATGATCCAAGAGTTAGAATTTCAAAAAGAAAAGGTTTCAGTTTTTCAGACAAAGTTAGTTGAAAAAGAGTTGCAGTTTCAAGGTGTTGAGCAGGAATTTGAAAAGAAATTTACAAAGTTGTCTAAAGAAAAGGCTGAATTAGTCAAAGAAGTAAAGAAATGGAAAGATGAAGCTGAGGATACAGCAAACGATTTTCAAAATCTGTTTGACAAATCAAAGTCCAGACTTGATACACTTACTCAACTGTCTGATGACCAAGCTACTAAGATTCAATCTTATCAGACTGATATGGAAAAGTTACTTGATGAGAAAAGGGAGTTGGTTAGAGTGAACAAGTTGCAAAATGCAAATTTGGATATTCAGAAAAGAAATGACGATAAAATCGAGAAGGAATTGTTGGCTGCTCTAGATGAGTTGAGATTGCAAAAGTATGAAACTAACAAAGTGGCAAAGAAGCTCATTGCAACAGAAAAAGAATTGGTTGACGCTCATCAAAGAATTTCTGAATTAAAGATTGAAGTCATTGATTCAAAACGTCTTTTGAACAATGTTACTAACTCACAATCTTTTACAAGTTTTCTGGCCAAAGATGAAAATTTTGAGAAGATGTTTAACAAAACAGTCTCGCCACCAGGAAGTCTTAAAGAAGGCGTTCATGATTTGAAAGAAAAGGCTGAGATTGGTGATTTTTCTGAGTTTGTTGGTTCTAAATATGTTGAAGAAAAGCAAGAGGAAAAAGGCAATAGTACTGAAGCTTCTGAAGCTCAAAAGGTTGTGTCTGGGTCTTCGTCTTCAAAAGCTGACATTGATGAAACAATTATCAATGCTCTAAAATATCTCAAGAAAGTTAAAGCTGAATTTACTCGTCTTGCAAAGAACGGCCATAAATCATCTGATTCAGAAGAGAAGGTTTCTGGAAAATATACAGGTTTGGGATTTCAAAAGAAACAGGTTAATGTGAATGTTTCAAAGGTTCAACAGCAACAGAATTTGAAGAAAGTTAATCTGAAGCAAGTAAAGAAAGAAGTTTTTAAAGCTGACAAAGTTCAACCCGAGAGGTTCTACAAACTCAAGGGTTCGGAACAAATATTTTCTGATAAAGAATTCCCGTTACATTGCGTAGATGCTCGGAAAGTTGCTGAAGTGTTTGTGAAGAATGTTGATTCAAAGACCAAGAAGCAACAAGGTGCTAAATATTCTTCTTGATGATCCAATTCTACTCCAAAGAGCCCAACATCCAAATGGGTTCATGATCATCGATTTCAGGTATATAATAATTTTTATGATCATTTTGGAGATGAATATGTTTGTGAAGCTATGCAGGTTCCAAAACAAAGACATGTACACAATCGCTTGTGTTACAATTGCCGACAAAAAGGGCATCTGGCACAAGATTGTCTGGTTTCTGCTGCTTGTAGTTCACGAAAAGGAAAGGTTCCATTTGTTGGTAAAGCTGCCAAACAACGATTCATTGATGAATATGGCAGAGTGTTTGATGACTTTCCACAACCTACATTTTTCAAAACTCAAGGAAGATTTATTCCTCGTTTTCAAAATGTTCCATATGTAGGTTGTTCGTCACAATCAACTGTGATTGGTTCATCAGATACTAATTTACCAAAACAACAACACTGGAAACCTAAAGTGGTTTCAAAAGGAATTCAAGATACTGGTCGACCAGAAGCTATTCGCTTCGGGTCATTTATAAACTAATGTGTTTGACCAGTGTGCAGGTACTTCTAGAAGACCTATCGGTGATTGAAAAGTTGCTGATGGAAGAGTATTCTGCTGTTTTAACTTAAATTACATGTGATATCAAATTTCAAAACTGAAATTTTTCTGATAGCTAAACCTGAAAGGTATCCATGTCGAAAGGTCAATTTTCTTTCTTTAATGCATTTCGTGTGTCGTTTAGGGGAGCAAATTGAAATACCAAAAATAGCGTCTTTGTGTTTTTGGTTGTGTTAAAATGAAAATCCAAAAAAAAAATATAGAGTTTTCATTTTAAGGGGGAGAAAAACAGAAAATACAAAAACATTGAAAAATGAGAAATTGTATCCAACATGATTGGGAAATGATGGTACATTGGCTTACGTGTCTGGCTCACGGATAAAATAGATGAAAAAGCCATAAGATCATTGTTCGATGTGCTTGGTAGGCTCGACATTAAATCAGAAAGTATTCAGATGTGATAAACACATTTACATCGGCGTGTGTTATCAACCACGGATAAAGTAAAAATAAAAAGTTGTAGCTTCTTGTTTGGTTAGTTAAATGCATAAGGGTAAATCTGATATATGCTAGTATGATATAAACATAGAAATTTTGCTTGATTAATTGTGAGATACATCATGATGATTACTGTGTGGTCTTGGCATCAAATAAAATAAAAAAGCAAAAACAGAATAAGAGATGTTCTGGTGTACGCATGTTTTCATTGTGCAAAGATTTAAACTTGTTTGATTTTCTTTATTTTGTCAAACGATCGTCCTTTCTCTGCGTATCGAAAGATCGACCTGATTGGTGTTCGTTTGACGTTCTGCTTTATTTTCTTTGGTGTTTAGTATAACTCATCGGACTTTCTCTGCGTGTGCGGGAGCACCGACCTGATTGTTGTTGGGTTATACAATTTCTGCTTTATTTTCTTTTTTTTTATTTTCCTAAACAATCGGACTTTCTCGGCGTGCCTACCAGCTGACCTGATTGTTGTTTGTTTAGGGTTCTGCTTTATATTTGCATGAAACACCATGAACGATAAATCTCTGTGAAAATCAAAATTCTGTGAAAAATACAAAAATAATGAGAATAAGCCAGATTACCGGTATTTCAGATTGTGTGGGTTCTCATATTATCAATGCTTGCTAAATATATCTTAACATATTAGAAAGCTATAAAAATTGATCTACCCAAGCTGAATTAAACTGAAAAATTGTATTTGCTACCAACTTGACTTGCATGCTGATTAAAAAAGAAATTGAAGTGTGTCTGATGCATATTGGCCGATATGATCTCGTGTCTTGATCTTTCTCACAAAAATACTTAAGTTATATCAATTCTTAGTATTTTTTGTTTCAATTCTGTTTGGTTTGTTATTTGAATATGTGAAAAATCACAAAAAGATTTTAGGTATGTTTTAGCATAATTTTGAAAATTCCAAAAAGATTTTAGGTGTGTTGGAAAATTTACAAAAATCAAAAAGATTTTATTCTGCGTTATTTTCGATCAACCGTTAGTGAAAGATTCCAAGTTATGCCGGGAATAACCAAATGGACTTGATTTCAGAAATTTCATCAGTAAAATTGAACGAAGTTTGAGAAAAATTGATAAATTTTAAACTTTGGAAGTTCAATTTGACAAATTCATCGAAATCAGGGGTTATTTTTGAAAAATTTTCAAATTTCCAAACCTGGAGTTCGGAGGGCCGAACATGGAGTTCGGAGGTCCGAAGATGGAAGTTTAGAGGACCGAACCTTAGTATCGGACAGGGTTTGGAAGTGGCCGAATTGGGAGTTCGGTGCAACAGTTCGTCCGAACTTGGAGTTTGGAGGTCCGAACTTGGTCATCTATAAATACGCCAAACCTGAAGTTCGGAGATCATTGTTACTGTTTAATCTCCGAACTTGCACCGAACTGCTGCCCGATTTTCAAATTTTCGATTGATCGTGTTTTTGGCGATTTCAAGACTGATTCTAGGTAGATATCTTGATTCCGAACACACTGATGGACTTAGATTAGGTTTTCATCCTGTTTTTGTTGGTTTTTGGTTCATAAAACACGTTCGGACTTAACTCAGTTTCTAGATCCAAATTTACTCCATCGAAAACGTGTTTTCAACAATTAAAATTGGTTTCAATGTGTTGCTTATCAAAATCCGACCAAGAGTGTTTATTGGTTGAGTCTAATTTGGTCATTTTCATCGAGTTTGAGATTCAAACCTGTCGGAGTTCTTCAAGCTCCGAACCTGGGGTTCGGAGACTCCGAACTAGGGGTTCGGAGGAAGCTTGGACAAAGTTCGGAGGTCTTCAAAATTTTCATCAAATGTTGTTCGTTTACGCAAACGATAATGATTTGACGAAATCGGTGATTATATATGTTAGTAACATTGAATTTAATGAATGTTTTCTTTTATGTGTTTTCAGATATGACAAACGACTTAAAGATTGGAGATAAACATAATATTTGTGCACATATCGGAGTTGCACAAGGCAAACTCGATAAGGTTGGAGGACCTGGGATATTCGAGTTTCAGAGGCGTTCGAGGATTCATTATGCCATTACTCAGCAGTGTGATGTATATCGGGATATTATTCTGGAGCTTTGGAACACAGCTCGTACGATTACTGATCCTCCAATTAGAATCGTTGCAACTGTTCAAGGATGACCTGTTGAAGTAATTGAGGCAGATATTCGCAGAGTTCTACACTTAGAATCTGATACAACAAATGCACGGATTGAATTCCCTCATGAAGATAATGTGGCGTTCTTAAAGCGGATTTGGTATACTGACGATCCGAGTAAGGAATGGGTGTACAAATCGTCGTTGAGCGTCCCATATAAGTATCTTGCACATGTGTTGTTAGTCTGCTTGGGACACAAAATTTCAGGTCATGATGAAGTCTAGCAGATTATTCTGTCTTTGATGAACGCATTGGCGATGAATCGGTCGTACAATGTCTCTGGAATGATCTTTCATTACATGAGAGACAATCTGACTCAACGTCAAAAGAAAGCTGCAATTTACCCCAGATTTCTCCAAATGGTGCTGAATGACAAATATCCGGATTTGATAAAGAATGCTACACAAAGAATGGAGTTGAAGCACATGACTGAGGCTAGTTTTGGTGCTTTAGCATCTTACCAGAAGAAAGCACTAGAGTTTCAACCTAAACTGAAACGATTGATTGCCCATCTTGCCAATATCAATTATGTGCCACCAGTGACGGGTGCGCCTCGTCATGATGATGGCAGTGATTCGGAGGAATTGGATTACAGTTGGATCGAAGAACAGAATCAAATACCAATACAAGGTAGGGTGAAGAGGCCTAAGAGGCAAGTCCCGGTGGTTCAGGAACCGGTACATCAAGAACCATAACCAGTATCTCAGCCGCCAATTACTGAATCGGTGGTCTCAGCATCTGTTACTGTGACTGAGACACCGGTGGTGAATGTCCTTGATGATGAATCTGAATCTAATGATGACTTTCTGAATTCTGAAGCTGATTCTGAAGACTTCTCTGATACAAACAATCCGTTTGTGAGAGTCTTAATCAACTCGAAGTATGTTAAGCTAAGGAAAGGTAGTGCTGAGCATTTTGCCTACCGGATCAGCAAGAACAAAAACAACGATCGTTACAAGGATCGAGTTTATGATGCAGTGGCCTCATCTGACTCTGACAAAGATTATAATCCAGATGCTGATGTGGTTTCTGGCAAAGATAAAAAGACTGTTACTGGTTCATCGTCAGTCCTTTCAGGCAAAAAGAGGCAGAACTCAGTGGCTGGAGGTAGGATGAAGAAGAAGAAGAAAGGTGTACAACAGTTCATATTACAGCCTCGTTCTGGTGTTTCTACATCAGCTACTCCTGCTGTGTCTGTATCTGAAGCAACAACAACGGTTCGGACTTCAGTGTCTGACGTTCAAGCTGATTTCCTGCAAAACCTGATGAATGCCAATCGGTTGACAACTGTTAGCAGAGCACCTTCAGCAAGTGCTGGTGCGCAGTTTGTTAATCAGCCAATGGGATCTACAACTCCGGTGTTCTCAACTGCTACTACAACTGCTTCTACTCATTCTACACCGGATGTGAATTTCAACTTTGAAGAAGGCTCAGTTTCTTTTTCTCAGGCCAGTATTTTGCAAAGCGCTTTATCTGATCAGCAATCACAGATTGATGCCTTGAAGGCTAAAACTGAAGCCCAAGAGAAGATGATTACAGTGCTGCGGTTAGATAATGAAGATTTGAATCAGCGGGTTGTAACTCTCCAAAGTCGGGATGAAGTTAAAGATCAGGAGATTATAAGATTGAAATGGGTTAGTCAGAACCAATCCAAGATGCTTCTGGATATGAATGAGCAGTTAAAATACCTGATGGAGAATTTTAATGCTCAGGGGGAGATTGGAGATGACTCAGTCTGTAATGTAGATCCGTTGCGATTTCTGAACGATGATCCCGATCAGGATGACCCTGAAGGGAATGTTAGTGGTGGACTAGGCCCATCTGGAACCGCAGGTTCGGGTGCTGGAACATCATCTTCCCAGATGGAGGAAGACTCTAGAGAAGCGGTGCCGATTACTTCAATTCCATCCGATCAAGCTGCAAAGTCAATGAGTGAATTTGCAGATATGTTACAGACGCTTGAAGAAGGGGAATTTGTTAGAGATTTAACGGCTGCAGAGTTATAACGGGTTTTTGATTTGAATGATGAGGAAATGAAGAAAGCATCTGAGAAAGCTCCTGAGAAATTCAAAGATCTAGAACCAGAATCTGATGAAGATGTGGAGGGTATTTTTGATGAAGAGATTGAAATAGAGGATATTACAGAAGAAGAATATCCGGATTTGTATTCCAACTTCAATCAATCTGGTGGTGATGAGTTTGAGGTGTTTCCGAAAGAGAAAGATGCCGAGGTTGATGAAATATTGAGAAAGAAAGAGTCTGAAAAATCTGAAGACCTAATGGTTAAGGAGGCAAAGATTCAGAAACAGAATCAGACTTTTGAAGAGTTCATGAAAGCATTTCATGCTAATTATGCACCGCCTCCAAAGCCAGTCAAGCAAAGATCGTCTTTTAAATTCAAGGGTCAGGTGTCAAGGGAGCTTATAAGTTGGATGTATGCTTCAAGCTTGAAGTGCTATGGGATTAAACGTGAACATGGAATCCAGTACTTCAAGTGTGCCAAAGATTTCAGCAGTTTGCCGATTTGGGATATTCGTGAGCTGACAAGAAAGCCATTTTGCTGTTATGGTAATGATTGGTTTGGTATGCATTTCAAGAAGACTCTTGAGAGGGAATGTCAGGAGGGATTTCAGTTTTTGGATCCTCAAAAGCCAAAAAGACGGCGATCCTGAACAAGAGTTCACGAAAGAACTGGCAAGAGGCTGATAATCTTGGTGTTTCCAAAGAAGCCAGAGGTGGTGAAGAAAATACCATTGATGAAGATGCAACAAGATTTTATCAAAGATCCGAGGTGGTGGTATTACAATGAGAAGACAGGAGAAGCAGTGATTGTGTTGAGAGAAGATAACCGGGATGTGAAGATCTACGATCCTATGTGGCTGATTAATTTGTCAAAGGCTGATATTGACGAGTTGTATCACAATCCAATCCTGTATCACCCTGATTACATGGATCAAGCGCTGAAGTTCCAAAGGGTGATAAGGGTTTGCTTTGCGTTCAACATTTTTGCTGGAAATAATCATGAGTTGGTTTGGAAGGATGATGGGGCTGCTACAAATGTTCAAAGCTGATGAAGAACGGTCCAGCTATTGCCAAGGGGAAGTTTGTTGATACACGATATGGCAATGAGTTGGATCAAACGAAGACATGAAGATTTATGGTTTTGAGTCTGGTGGCCGAACTCCGGCCGAACTTGGCCGATCCTTGGCCGAACCTGAGGTTCGGAAAAGCCACGGAGTTCGGACACCCGTAGGTTATATATAAGTGTTTGTGTCTTTGTAATAGTTATGTTTTTGAGAGCTGAGCGAACTTTTGTCTGTGAGTTTGTGTGTGTACTCTGATTCTCTTGTAATCACGTATTAATGAGAGATTGAGTTTATTTACCTTGCTTGTATTCGTTTTCTCACATATTCTCACGTATACGATTGTTATCGACCAAACCGATCCAACGTTCACGCACTTGCACCTATAAATAGGTGAAGTCTAGCTTTGCAATATAGACTTCTGGTCATTATATCTTGTGAGGAGAGGTTTGTCCACCACTCCCAGTGCTTTATTGATGTATACTTCTTCGGTTGTAACCATTCGACACAATTAGAGACTAGATTCTCCGTCTCTGTCTTTGTTATGATCTGGAAACGATCTGTTACGTGTTTTAACAGTGGTATCATAGCCATTGGCTCAATTTCCAGATCTCATTTTCATTTTTGAAGTTTTTTGAGACGTTAAAAGGTCAAATTAGGTGAGATTTAGTGATGTTTTGATCAAATTTTGTTCAAACGGGTGTTCCTGAGTCAGTTTCGCACCTAATATGAGTGATTGACTGAAGAAATTCGACAAATTCTGAACACGATGGTACGCCCTTTGTATCTTCATCCGCCGTATAGGAAACTCATTGAACGTACCAAAGTTGTCCGGAGTGGTTATTTTTTCGTGCGCGTTGGTTACTCTGTACCAAAATGGTACGCCGCTAACCAAAATCGTCCTTTGACTTTCTGGTACGTGGTCAATGGTCCGTTGAAGATAATGGTAAGCTGTTTAGTGGTTCGCCAATGCACGACCCCAGCCAAGGGCTTTGCCCCTTGGACCCCGCCAGGGGCTGCCGCCCCTTGGACCCTGCTTCTCGGGGGCGCTGCCCCTGAACCCCCGTTTATCAGTAATAAACATGTGGGGGATATTTTCAAGAAAATGGAGAGGTCATGGGAATATGAAAGAGTAAATTAGTTATCGGGTTTACCCTTGATTCGGTAGCTGTAAATTCAAAAAGAAGAGTTACTCTGCTTATCATGAATTAGTCGTCGACTTTCTGAGATATGTTTATGGGTAATCACAGGTTCTTATGATGGGCATGAATTCAAAAACATGTTTCTGATGCTGGAAAAGATTCAGAAACTGGGGTATGATTACTTTGGAACATTTTTCGGAGATTATCTTTCTACACAAACTAAATATATAATGTGATTTCATGGCGAGCTACCTGAAGAACATATTACTTGTTGGGTTGGAATCGGGAATTGAATATACTACATGTTTAGGGAGAAATTGGGACCCTTGAAAGTTTCAAAGTTTTATCTGATGAAAATGGAATATGTGAATATTCAAAAGCAATTAGTTCAGGGATGATGATAATTTGTGATCTTCGTGAATTGGTAGTGTGTTCTAATGTTTGTGCGAACCGATATGTCAAAGCTTTCAGTTAATATTTGGAACTCCCTGTCATATGCCTGATATTTTCTAGAGTTATGAAGACTTGGTGAGCTTCCAATCCTCAACGAGATATATGTTTACCGGAGTAATATATTGGGAGAGACTTAATGCTAAGGGGGAATTTCTGTGATTGAAGATTTTGAAGATGTTGGTTTTCATAAAGAATAGAGCATGTTACAAATTTCTGAAGATTATAAATTATTGTCAACATGTTGCGTTGTTCATCAGACACCATGCTGGTATGCATCCAAATGAGTTAAGTGAGCTGGATGATGATCAATTGCATAAGCTAGATTTGGATTGACCGTTTGCGATGGTAATTGGACGAGGAAGAAGGTTTATGAAGAAACATGGTAAACAATTTGTTTGTCAAGGAGAAAAATTTGGTTTGAATAAGTCGAAGATTAAATGTTTCAAATGTTCAAACTTATGTGAAAAACTGTATACGGATCGATTCTATGGATGAGACGGAATTTTTGTCATTGATTCGTGTCAAATGATTATATGACCGAAGGAGTATACAAACGTTTAAGCTCTAGGGGAGGTAGGACAGAACCTCCCCTCTCAACCACACGGACACTACACAGAAACTTACAAAGAAATACAAAGAAAAAACTATTTATACTTCTTCATTCTGTCCGAACTGGGTAACCTCCGAACCTGCTCTGAACTTCCTCCGAACTTAGAGTTCGGACCACCTTCGGACAACTCCGAATCTGGAGTTCGGCTGAGGTTCGGACCTCAGTTCATGTTTTCGACAAATCAGTCTGTTTGACAATTCGAACAGTAACGGCCACACAAGGTTCATGCATCAACAAATTCCCCCTTGGACATTACTGTCGAATCCAGACAATGATCTTCTAGCAATCTTCAGTCAGCTTGCTGCAGACACCTCTATCTTTAGCAAACTCCACTTGACCAAATCATCGGGTATGCAGGAAACAATTCGAATCTTGTACAATCTCCACAACCAATAAAATTCCCCCTAGCTTCAAGCACAACCATCCAATTGGAACCGGCATGTATGATAATGGTTCACTTCATAAGTTGTATCCGGAAATTGTAAAGACACACGAACATCACTGCATCTTGATAATAATCTTCAATCTTCACCGAATTGTAACACACTCTGATCTTTATGAAAACAGACACGATCAGCATCTTCAATCACGGAAATTCCCCCTCAGCATCAAATCCATCCCAATATATTACTCCGGTAAACGTATATCTCGTTGCAGACTGGAATCTGACCAAGTCTTTCGACAACTCAAGAAAGTATCGGGCATATGACAGAAAGTTCCAAACCATAATTGAAAACTTTGACATATCGGTTCGCACGAACATCAGAATATACCACATTTCCATGAAGATCAAAAACCACCATCATCCCTGAACTGATTGCTTTTGAATATTCACTTTTTCAATTATAAAACTTTGAAAGTTTTAGGGTCCCCAATTTCCCCCTAAATAAGTGACATATTCAAATCTTCAATATTCTTCTGATTCCAACCTCGCATTCTTGTAGTGGAATGATAAACTCAAGTAGCCCACAACGGAATCTTTAATCTCATTCAATCTTCAGTTTGTGTAGAAAGATAATCTCCGATAAACATTCCCAAGTAATCATAACCATGTCTCCGAATCTCTGTCCATCATCAGAAACACGTATTCTTGAATCTCTGTCCATCATCAGAAACAATGACTATCCACAAACCCATTTCTTGAATTTTGATCACTAACTCGTAACAAGTATCGGAATCTGGATTTTCTTCAAACATAACACCCCACAGCTACCAAATCAAGGGTAAACTCGATAACTGGTCCACTTCTGTAAAATTCCCACCTAACGGGGGTTCGGGGGCAGCACCCCTGAGAAGCGGGGTCCAAGGGTCAGAGCCCCTGGCTGGGGCCGTGCTTCATCAAAAATGAATCCGAGCTCGTCCGAACCTTGTCCGATCTACTTCCGAACCCGATCCTCCGAACCCTCTCCGAAACTGACCTTCGGACCTAGTCCGAGCCTGACCTTCGGAACCTCCTCCAAATCTGACCTTCGGACGTCCGAACCTGGAGTTCGGAGCGGTTATTTTTCAGATCTGTTCTTCGGCCGAACGTTGTCCGAACTTGAACTGGAAATTTTTGAAATCGCACCAGATTCAGAATTTGATCGAATTTCGACATCTACAGGCTTCTGTTAAGTAAAAACATGACTCAGAAAGACTCG
Organism: Deinandra increscens subsp. villosa; assembly: GCA_039602395.1. NCBI lineage: Eukaryota > Viridiplantae > Streptophyta > Magnoliopsida > Asterales > Asteraceae > Deinandra > Deinandra increscens. The sequence continues at coordinate 55,052,453 of JBCNJP010000003.1, read as the reverse complement.
ATTGATTAAAAACCACTCAGAGACACTTCCAATCACCCTTAACCGAAGTTTTAACGTCTCAAAATAAAGAAAAACGATAGATTTCGACCATAGAAAGAGCCAACAGCTCTGATACCAACTGAAAAACCGTATACGGATCGATTCTATGGATGAGATGGAAGTTTTGTCATTGATTCGTGTCAAATGATTACATGACCGAAGGAGTATACAAACGTTTAAGCTCTGGGAGAGGTAGGGCAGAACCTCCCCTCTCAACCACACAGACACTAGACAGAAACTTACAAAGAAATACAAAGACGAAACTATTTATACTTCTTCATTCTGTCCGAACTGGGTAACCTCCGAACCTGCTCCGAACTTCCTCCGAACTTGGAGTTCGGACCACCTTCGGACAACTCCGAATCTGGAGTTCGGATGAGGTTCGGACCTCAGTTCATGTTTTCGACAAATCAGTCTGTTTGACAATTCGAACAGTAACGGCCACACAAGGTTCATGCATCAACATTAGGACATTTTGCTCGTGAGTGCAATCAATCATCATCTGAAAAGAGTACTTCGAATAAGCATGCTAATGATAAAGATGCAAAAGCTCTGTTGGCTGATGACGGATTTGATTATTCTAAAGATTTTCCGGATGAATCTGCTTTTTGTTGTAACGATGAATCTGCTTTTATAGCTACTGTGCAAGTTGAATCAAGTGATTCTGATTCTGAAGTTAGTGGGTATGAGTCAACGTGTGAATTTTGTGCTAAAAAAGATTGAAAGATTCGGGAATTGATTCAAGAAAAAGAAGGGTTGATTGTTGGTATGAAGACGAAGGAAGAAGAATTAGAAAGTTTCAAGAAGAAGTTTGAAGATTCTGATGAGATTCTCAAGATAAATGAGAAGTTAGTCAAGGAAAAGAATGTTTTGATGGAAGAGTTTGTAGAGTTTTAGACAAAATTGGATGAGATGGTTAGTGCAGATAAAGTCCAAATTTTGAAGTTGCAAACTGAGAATGAAGAGTTGGTTAAAAGTGTTGAGAAGTGGGATTGTGAAGCAAAAGATGTCATTGGTGAATTTGATGCCTTGTTTCAGAAATCAACTATAAGAGTAGAATCGTTGAAGCAATCTTATGATGAACTCAAGAAAGAGTTTGATGAAGTTACCGCTGCCGAAAAGCAACATCAATTGGTTCATTCTGAACTATAAGACAAGGTTACAAGTTTGAAAGAAGAAAACCAATTGCTAAAAAGAAATATTAAGATTCATGAGGTCCGGGTGAAGAAAATTACCCAAGAAGTGTATGATGCCCATGATCAGATGCGACAAGAGAAGCTTTTGTCTAATAGAGCTTCGGAGCAATTGATTGAGTCAGAAAAAGCATTGGGTGAAGCCCAAAAGAAAGTTCTGATTTGAATGTTGAAGTGTCTTAAGAGGCAGTTGAACAATTTGAAGAATTCACATTCATTCACAAGTTACTTATGCAAAGATGAGAATTTCAAGAAGGTTTTTGGAAGCGAAGAGCATAATCAAATTCCACATCCAGTTATTCAAACTGATGCTCTAGCTTAATTCATGTTTCTGATAGAACTAGAGATTATTCTGAATTTGTGTCTGAGAAGTCTGAGAAGAAGAAACCAAAGCCTTTAACAAAGAAAGTGGCTCCTCTACATCTAGTGCACCCACATTTGTTAGATTTGTTTCTGGTGGAACCAGTGTAGTTGATAAAGAAATTTCTGATGAGAAGATGGTAGAGAAAGATGAAAAGATGGTGTGTGATGAAAAATTGGCTGCTGACTTAAGTGACTTATGTTATACTGGTTCCGAAAGGATGTATGTGCTTTATCCAAGGGGGGACTTTATTGGTTGTGGAGATTGTACAAGATTCGAACTGTTTCCAGCATGCAAAAAATTCAGTCCAAGGGGGGTTTGCTGAAGATCAAGTTTTCAAGATGTAGCACTGTTGGTCCAGAATCAACAACCGTTCACGATATCTTAATCTCGAACAAGTGCGGAAACCTTGTACGAGATCGATTCAAGAGAAAGAAGATGAAATAGACTTGATATGTGTGAAGAACAACACAAAAAGATCAAATCTTGAATGAAGTACAATCAACTTTCTATGGATTGATGAATACGATCGTAAATACACAAGAGAATGCAGAAATCATAAACCAACAACCACTTGAATCATAAACAATATGGGTTTATATACTACCCATTACAAAAACCCTAATCATAATCATAAACCCACTAAGGAACCGGCCCATAAGCCCACAATCGTGATCACCACAAGCCCAAAACAAACTAAGCTCAATCTAATGTTCATGCCTCATAAAGTATAGCCCAAAACTCTTCCCCTAGGTATGAACCATTAGAGCGTTTATGGTAGCAGCAAATCAAATCTGAAAGTATTAGGCATCTTGCTCGACCACCATTCACGCTCCACAATCCGGTTCGCTGTTCCATGAAAGATCCCCCCGTATAGCATTTTCAATATCATTCTCATCACCGAGAATAGGTTGGGAGGCGAGGAGCTTGATATCACGTTCACCAAATCTCAGCAGATCAACCGGATCATAGAAGCGGAATTCTCTCATCTTCTTGCAGACCACCACCACCTCGTGTGTTGTTGGATCACAAAACCAGTTGTTGAAGTCTTTCACTAACGTGCCATCTTCAATTTCTTCCAACATATTTATCACTCTAGTTCTTTTGGTGTGTGGTCTCCTTACTTCTCCAACAGGCTCTCCTGTTACAGGGTCAGTTCCAGTTTCAATCCATCTAACCTGTTTGAGCTCAAAGTTCACGAAGTTTTCTGCCAAATGGCTCATCAGGTTGTCACGAACTTGATCTCCTTGAGCATTCCTCCATCTGTTTATGTATGGTGCCCTCAGCAAATTTCTGATCTCAGGCTCTGTCCAGGAGTGAAATCGCCATCTTGTTCTGTAATACTCCACTGGACTGTATCCATCTCGGATTACTGCAAACAGCTTCTTCTCACCATCATAGTGCCAGCACAAGATTGGTTCACGACTCCCCCTTTTGTTAATTTCGTTTACTCCCACATCAATTGAGTACAGAGTGGGGGGAGGACCTTGGTAGAAATCCTTGAACCAGTTGTCATGACTTTCCGGTGCCTTTGAGATGATTCTTCCTCCTCGAGCATAGTCTGACATTATTATGGTGTCATCACCTTCATCTTCATGCACTATTGCAGCAGTTTCAGTACCTTGAGACGAACTCTGTCCTGGGGTACTCTGAGCACTTAGGCTTCCAGACTTCTACAAGTCCTCTAGTTTCTTTCTTAGATCATAGAATGTTGCATACAGGAATCCAATGTTGGCTTCATTCTTGCTTTCTTTCTCCTTCAACCTCTTGTTTTCTTCTTTAAGCTATTTTATCTCTCCCTCTCTCTTCCTGTTTTGAGATACAAGGAAGTTGATTTGAGGATCAGGACTTATCCTAAGGTCGACAGGGAGTTCACTAGCTTGTGAAAGTTATTCAACAAGCGCTTGGTACAAACGAAAGCTTGGAGTAACATTGGGCTGGCTTGATTCTGTAGATAGGTTTATTCTCACAGGACTTGGCTCAACAAACATGTTATCCACATCAAAGAATTTCCTTTCATCATGAACTGGGCTATGTACATTCTGAATAGGATTTTCATTCTGCATTAGTGTTGGTTCTTGAACATCATCTTGGACATCAGCATGAGTTGAGCTTTCAATATTTGTCGGTTTAGTCACATTCTCATCCTGAACATTTGCACCTCTGGGTTCAATCACCATCACCCCTGAGCTTGTCTTCTGAAACTTAAACCTGATAGATCTGGGATCAGCTCTCTTCTTGGTGAGGGTACACGCACAGGAATAGGTTCTACAAGTACATCATCTACTGTAAAATGAGCATCCAATTCCTGTGGAATTGAGCCACTGCTAGAAGAAGAGTTTAAGTCATCCCTCGTTCTCTTGTGGCTAATGGGCCCTAGATCCCCATTGATATCGTCATTCAGATTCTCATGTTCAGGGAAAATGTCATCCATCACGTTTTCTTCATCAGAAGGTATGTCCTCTGTTTCTCCCTGAACATTCACAGGAATAGTTGCTGTCACATCATGGTCTTCAGCAACAGACACATTGACCGGATGCACTTTCGGCTTGGAATCAGATTCTTCTTGATCTTGTTCCCTTGGAACTTCAGGGAATGCACCTCTCTTAGACCATTCAAGCCTCCCTTGAAAGCTATTCTTTCCCTTTCTATCTTGGGTTTGCAATCCAAACACACTGTTATCCATGAATTTGATATCTAGCTTCTCAATCCTTTCTTGTATCATAGGATACTTCTTCAGCACCACCAAATGGACAAACCTTGGCGTCATAAGAAATTGTTTTCTGGCGCTCAAATCAGCATTGCCAATCCAATCCATCAGCATCATCTTTGAAAAATTGAAGTCCCAGTCCAAGGCCAATGCAACGAATGCAGTCCCATGCACTTTGTTTAGCTGGTCAAAACTTGTTCTCTTCCCCAAGAAGGATTTCTGCATGTAGTGTGCCAGACACCTCCAATAGTGCGCCAGTAGTTTCTTGAAAATGGGAGGGAATTTTCCTTCATACCCCAAGGACTGAGCACCTTCTAACACAACGGTCTTTGAATACTCCATCATATCTTCAGCTTTATCATTAATGTTCAAACCCTTGCGAATGTCTTCTTCAAGAATCTCAATCTGTCTATTCTGAACAGTTGCAGTATTCCTTGTTTTGTCTGCACTTGCTCTTGCAGATCCCCAGAATTCTCTGACAAGCAGCTCATCGATCAGCACGCTTGTTCTAAGTGCATAATTGATTTTGCACACGTTCAGTCTTGCCACCAAAGAGTAGAATAACTACATATGTTTCTCTGGAGGGTCATCAAGATAGGCCGGGATGTAGTGATCTCTCTCAAAGTGTATCTCTTCGTCAAGCATATCTTCTGCCATCTGAGAAAACGAGACAAATGCATCAGGATTATCCTCGTTAAAGAGCAATTATGTTTGTTAACACCATCTTGAAGTTCAATTGATTATCACATTTAACTTGTTAAGTTCAGAAAATGTCAATTTAACTTTTAAGAAAAGAATTTGATTTTGAAACACAAATTAACAAAATACACTCTTAAACGTTAACTTGCTTAACTTTATCTTAAAAGACAATTGAAATATATGAGATATCAAAATCATTTTGTGATTAAATAAGTGTTTACTATTTTATATCTCACTTTAAATGAGTTCACGATCAGAAAATTGGGTTTACGATCTGATTATGGGTTCACGATCGGGTCAAAAAGAAAGCCGGTTTAGGTCCGATCGAAAACTCAAGGCCCGATCGTAAACAGTCGTTTGTCGTAATCAACGGGATCGTAAACACCGAATGATCGTAAAGACTGATCGTGAACACCAATCGTAAACGTCGCTCGTAAACGCGAATGGTCATCTTCTTCCTCGAGCCGATCGTAAACACAGAAACCGCCATTTTTTAACCTGCAACAAACTCGTAAACTCATCAATACACATTAAATAAGCAAACTAAACATCTATCACTACCTTTTTCGATTAACAGTCACAAACCCGACTTCAAATCTAGAGTATCGACGCGAGACATGAGGAAATAAAGAAAAAGATCACCGAATGCGGAACACACACAAAAACTGAGATCACACCGACAAATCGAAGTGGAAACAGCCGATTGAAGGGTATTTTTCGGTCGGATTGAGAAGGCGAAGGTAGTGGTGTACTTGGTTTTGACAGACAACGGTCGGAGGTGGTTGGGATCGTTTTTCCGGCGACTGGTAGCGGAGGTTAGGGTTTTTGGGCGGTGGTCGTAAACGGCGAGAGAGAGAGAAAGAGAATCGTAAATAGAAGTCGGAAATGAGGGGTTGTGAGGCTTTGTTGATAAATTTTTTCAAAAGGCCCCTAAAGTTTCAAAAACATTTTAAAAAATGCTCAAACCTCATTTAAAAGATACAACACTTGAAAGGTTGTTAATTTTGAAAAATTTAGAATTGCAAAACTTCCCCTCAGACTCATACCCCGATTATCTGATCATGATCATAAAATAAAATAAAATTTTTTAAATATTCACAGACTTAAAAAGATGAATATAAAATGCATAATAGTTAAGATAACCTAAAATCGAGATAAAAACATACTTGCCTTGAAGTTGATGTTTTTCATGGATCAAACTAGACTTATCTTTGACTGAGGAACCCTTTTCAGCTTCTGTTACTCGACGCTCTAGACAATTGCCAGAATTTTATACCACACAAACTCACATCAAGTAGTTTTGAAGTGCTTAAATTATGGTATCATATTACCGTCATGTTTAACCGTCCCCACACCCAATTATTCATAGCAAAACCTACCCAACCTCAAAGTTTATTGAGGATTTACAATCCCCCAACTTGAGGAACCATGCAACACCGTCATGACAAACACTTATTTCCTAAATTATCAGTTGGTGATCAGGTCGGCTGCATAAGCACGCAGAGAAGACCAAACAAAATAATTACTTTATTATTTTTCTTTTTCTTTTCATTTTTCATTTTCCTTTTGATTTTTCTTTTCTGAGGTGTTGTCATGATACAAGAAACATGGCGTGTGAGAGAGTGAATACTAGGTACAATTACCACTCTCAACCCATTTTTGCTGGGACTCTGTCTTTTAAACCATGTAAACTAGGACGGGAAACTAAACATATATAGAAGTTATGTTTACTGCACTTACATTGATGATCATAGTTTTGGGTTGAGCTTACCGACAAATCATCTTTGAGCAATCTTTCACTTCAGCCTTACACGTGTCAGTCTCCGATTGTCTTGGACATTTATATCACTTCCTACCCACTCAAGGAAAACAAAATACTTCATAAATACCTCAAACAGATTTTTCAGATTTTATGAAACAATGACATTTCTTCCCCTGTTTTTATGAGGCTTTTGAAACATAAACACCCCTTTTTTTAATTTTTTAATATACATTTTTTAAAAGCAAAAGTAAGCAAAACTATATACAAAAGATTTGATCAGATCAGTCCTCGAAGGAAATCATCCTTAGGCCTTCAACACACATTTCAAAATTTGGACAAGGAAGGGGTTTTGTGAAAAGGTCGGAAACATTCTGATCGGAATTTACCTTTTCCAACTGAATCAACTTCCTATCATAGCAATCACGAATGAAATGTACCTTGATATCTATATGCTTTATTTTGGATTGTTGAACAGGATTTTTTTACAATTTGCAGAGCAGCAGCGTTGTCACAAAAAATTGGAGTATTAATGAATTCCATACCGTAGTTAGTGAGCTGATTCTGAATCCACAATACCTGTGAGCATCCAGTTGATGCTGCCACATATTCAGCTTCGGCAATTGACTTGGAAACGGTATGCTGCTTCTTGCCCTGCCATGAGATGAGTTTGTCTCCCAAGTACTGACATCCTCCAGTTGTAGATTTCCTGTCAAGGTCACTACCTCCATAATCACTGTCAGAAAACGCAAACAATTGAAAATCAGTATTCTTAGGATACCAAAGTCCAAGCCAAGACCTGCCCTTCAGATACCTAAGAATACGTTTAACAACAGCTAAATAAGAGAGTTTAGGATAAGCCTGATAACGAGCGCACACACACACTGCATGCATAATATCTGGCCTGCTGGCTGTTAGATACATGAGTGATCCAATCATCAAGCGATACATGAATTCACTCACTGATTCTCCATCTGCATCTGCTTTTAGTAGAGGTATGGATGCCATGGGAGTGGAGATAGGTTTGGAGTCATGCATCTTGAACTTTTCCAGAATCTCATTCACATATTTTGCTTGATGAATGAGAATTCCAGTTTCATCTTGTTTCAGTTGTAACGCCAGGAAAAAGTTCATCTCCCCTTGATCACTCATCTCAAACTTCTTTTTCATGATATCCTCAAACTCAGTGCATAATTCTTCATTTGTAGATCCATAGATGATGTCATCCACATACACTTGCACCATTATGATATCGTCCTTCACCTTCTTTCTGAACAGAGTTTGATCAACCACTCCCCGTGTATAACCATTTTCTACCAAATGCTTTGACAGAGTCTCATACCACGTGCGGGGAGCTTGATGCAAACCATATAATGCTTTATCCAGGAGATACACATGATCCGGATGCTCTTCATCCACAAACCCTGGCGGCTGAGCCACATAAACATCTTCATTCAATTTAGCATAGAGGAAGGTTGTCTTCACATCCATCTGATGCACCGTGAAATTGAGATACGTTGCTACAGCAAGAAAGATCCGAATTGCTTCCAATCTAGCCACTGGAGCATATACCTCATCACAATCAACCCCATGAACCTGTCTATGTCCTTGAACAATCCGCCTGGCTTTGTTCCTCACAATGACACCCGTATCATCTTTCTTGTTCTTGTACAACCATCTTGTGGGTGTAACCTTTTTATCTTCTGGCCTTTTCACTAGACGCCACACTCCTAATTTTGAGAATTGATTCAGTTCATTGTGCATAGCCTCAATCCAGCTTGGATCTTTAAGAGCTACCATCACATTTGGAGGCTCTATCTGGGAGATGAAACATGAGTACATGCAATGGTTGATGTTACCCGTGCGTCTTCTAGTGGTGACACCTGCTGACACTGGCCCGACCACATTGCTAAGAGGATGATCTCTGTTGATTCTTGTGGTTTGAACATATGGTACTGAAACAAAAACAGGCAGGTTAGTATCATTAATATTATTATTCATACCTTGGGTTTCAGGCTCCTTCTGATTATCATGAGTTCCTGAAGATCCTGGAACATCCACAACATCATCCTTAGGAGCTGCTGCTGATACACTGTCTCTGACATTTTCCACAGATGGCCTCACTTCAGGAGCTGGAGCAATGATGTCTTTTTCTTCATCCAGACCAGGAAACATGCTTGAGTAGTTGAAACCTTCAAACAGTGATCCATAATAAAAAAATCCAGTCTAGTCCAGTTCCTGCATCAGTTGGATTGTCTTCTAACCAGTTAACATTAAATGCCTCAATTATCATTTTGGTGGTTTTGTTGTAGACCCGATAAGCACTGTTTGCAGAATATCCGACAAAGTAGCATTCATCAGCCTTTGCTTCGAACTTCCCCACATCAGACTGAATCAGAACTGTGCAAGGACACCCCGAAGATCTTGAAGTATCCCACCCCTGGCTTTTCTCCATAAATAATCTGATAAGGCGTTTTCTCATGCCGCTTGTTTAAAAGTACTCGATTCTGCACATAACAAGCAGTGTTGACTGCTTCATCCCAAAAGAAGATTGGTAGTCTTACTTCACACAGCATAGTTCTGGAAGCTTTAATGAGTGTTCTGTTTCTTCTTTCAGCAACACCATTCTGTTGAGGTGTATATGGTGCACACTACAGCCTTTCTATACATTTCTCTCCACAGAACATATTCAATTCAGCATTCTTGAACTCCGTTCCGTTGTCTGATCTTATCGCCTTTACTTTCTTGCTCATATGATTTTCTATGAGAATTACAAACTGTTTCACCAGTTCTGGAGTTTCATACTTGTTCGACAAAAAGAAAACCCAAGTGAATCGAGAGAAGTCGTCCACTATCACCAGACAATACGCGAACTTGCTGATACTCAGAACTTGCATTGGGCCGAAGAGATCCATATGAAGTAGTTGCAACACCATTGAGATAGAATTCGTCATTTTAGATCGATGTGGTAACTTGTGCTGCTTCCCCTTAGCACATGCAACACACTTCTCAATTGATGTGAAGTCCTTGATCGGGAGATTTCGAACATGCTCTCCCTTTGCCAGCTTGTTGAAATTCTTCATGTTAGCATGTCCGACGATGCCATAACAAAGCCAGATTTTCATTTTGCTTTGAAATAAGACAAGCTTCTTCAGATGACGGAGGATTACCCATGTTGAGAAGATAAGAATTTGATCGTCTTGGTGTACGCATCAGGATACATTCCTCTGGAATCTTAACACCAGGCTTGAGAATGATACATTCCTTCTTGTTGAACAACATTCTTGTTGAACAACACAGAATATTCTCGATCACAAATCCGCGACACACTAAGCAGACTATGTGATAATTCTTTTACATAATGCACATCTAAGAACTTCAAGCTACCACTCTTCACGACACCTTTCTTGCTGATCATGCCACCAACTCCACCAGCAAAAGATACACCTCCTCCATTGAAATCTTCAACCTCTTCCAAAAGCGATAAATCTCCGGTCATATGTCGGGAGCAACCACTATCAACGTACCAGTGATTATTGACAGTTCTTCTCGGCTGTCCCTACATGGATCAAAGATTAGTTAGAGTCAGGTACCCAGGCCATAATAGATCTGGGCACACCTCTGGAATCAGTATAGTTAACTAATTGAAGAGACATTCCTGCTTTTGATTCAGGTACACTCAAACTTTGAGTGTTGACTTTTGGTTTCCAAACAGGATGTTTCTGTGATTTCATCACATTGGTTGAGTTCTTCACTGATGCAGGTTTCTTTTGTGGAGATGTGGCCTTTTTCGGGGAGATTTCTTGACAGGAGTCCACTCAAGTTTTAATTTTCTCTTAACAAATTGTTTTGTTTGAGAGACTTCTTTTGATTTTGAATTTTTTGTCTCAACCTTTGTTTTGCCTTTAGGTTTAGAAATTACTTTTGTTTTAGACACTTGTTTCTCAACAAATTCCGGTCTCGTCTTATCATTCTTTTTGTAAACTCCTTTAGGTCTATAAGTTGGTTTCGGAGTTTTGGTCACATTCCACTTTGCATCAACAGGCTTTGTCACTGGAGCTTTTGTGTTTAAAACCTTAGACCGTTGAGTCTTCATTGGTTCTGAACTTTGCTCCCCCTGTGACAAAGCTTGTTGCTTTTGATCTTTGTTTCCACCTGTCATCATTTTCTTTAACATACTAGTCCGTGGGTTTTGCGGATAGTATGGTTGATAAGGTCTATTCACACAGCTTGCAGCAAAGTGCCCTGGTTCTCCACACTGAAAACAATTCATAAGTCTAGGCCCATTTACATGACTACAGAGATATGTGCGTCTTGGATAAGACGACTTCCATTCAGGCTTATCATCCCATTTGTGTATTACATGTTTTGGAAATTTTTCTGGTTGTGTATTTAAACAAAATTGTTCCGATTTTGATTTGTTTGTTCTGTTGAGAGTAGACACAACCTGGGGATAAGGGACAAAGTCCTTGGGCTTAGACTCACGGACAACTCTTGTGTTAGGCACACGAATCTTAAAACCATTAACTTTTTCATTAGAATCAGAAACATGTTTTGATGAAAAAGACACAAATGCCAGAACATCGTCCTTAGGTAAATCAGAATTCAAACTACTAGACGCATGACACTCTTTGACTCTTAAGCATTCACCATCCTTCTCAGAAACATCTTGGATCCTTACTTCATCTGTACATGAAACAAAAATGTCAGACGAACCAGCATTACTGTTTAATGGTTCCTGGGATGGACCAGGTTCACTTGTGGATGCCACTATTCTATTCTGATTACTCAGCCCATACATCATATGTTTCTCATTTTCTAGTTCCTTTTCTGTCATAGGTTTCACACCGACCAATACACTATCTAGGGGAGGTCCTGCTTCATGCATTTCTGATTCAGATCTATCTGCCTGATCCTCCTCATAGATCATACCTATTATATCTCTAGGCACAGGTTTAGGAACATTATTCTTGTTTTGTTCAAAAAAACTAATTCCTATTCCTCCTTTATCCTTACCAAACCTAACATCGGGTATGCAGTTGGACAAGGCCTTTCCAGCTTCAAGCATTCTCTTATTTCTCATTTGAGTCACATCTAATTTTACTTGCATCTCATTGTTCTGATGTGTAAGTTCATCTACCTGCTTTCTAAGCTCAGCAATCTCTAACTTAGCATTGTCATAAAGGACAGACTTCTCAGAGGCTAGGGCTTGGTATTTTCTCTATATCCAATTTCTGAGCCTTAACTTTCTCCTCACTCTTTTCCCATCTACCCTTAAACGAACTTTTAGAACATTGCATATCAAATAATTCTATCTCACTATTTTTCCAAAGTTGTCTAAGGCCATGAATTAAACGAGCACAAGTGGGATTAGTACATACCTTTGTGTTGTCAACCTCGGCTGCAAATGCCTCTTTGTCTTCAACCAGGTTCTCCTCATCAGTGACCACAAAGGCATGTTTTTCATCAGCATCATTCTCCATCTGAGCAATCATAGTACCCGTCAGACTGAGTTCCCTTACCTGCGAAGCCCATTGATATTCCCCGCAATCCTGTACGACCAAATCCTTTGTCTCCGCCTTCCCTTTACCATCTCCAGCTTTCTTCTCTTCTGGCTTCTCTCTCTTTGGCTTGGTACACTCCCTTGCAAAGTACCCGTACTCATCACAGTTAACGCATCTGAGCTTACTCTTATCAAAACCCATCCTGATCTTGTCCTGATCCTCCCATACATTCCTTCCAGTCTTAGCCATAAACTTCTTAGCACGGAAAACTGCCATTGCCATCTGCCAGGAAACATCAAGCATTTCCACATCTTCAGGATTGAGCTGATTCAGTTCTCCTGACAGCATATCAACAGGCATCAATGTTCCATCCATAAGTGCATGGTAACTGTTCATGAATCCCATTCCAAGGGAAAAGTTGGGATCATTGGTAGCATTAGCCTCATCAGCGTTGACCATTCCACTTGAACTTGCTTGAGATCGTGCCACGAATGCAGTTGACTTTCTGTTAGCACTTGAATCATTTTCAGACGAAATTCCAGCTTGCTTTGATCCTACTTCTTTAGATAAAAGTGCCTGATTCAACTTTCCTGCCATGCTCAGTGAGCTTAGATGATTCAGCTCCCTCTATTTATCATCAATCATCTTTGACTTCAGTTTTTTGATCAGCTCATCAACAGTTAACTCACTCAGCTTGTTGTTATCTTTTTGTCCAGGTTCAACATCATAGCTTGACATTTAAGTGATTAAGGACACGAATCTCTGAACTTGAGCTTCAAAGGACTCTCCTTGAATGTGATTGAACAAGTTGAACTTCTGCTTCAGCATCTGTTTATGTCTAGCCTTGATATCGGGATTACCTTCATATGCTACCACTAGAGCATCCCATAGCTTCTTTGCACTCTTGTACTTCTTAAATCCTTGTGCAATGTCTAGTGTCAAAGCCATAGTCATGATTGCATATGCCCTCTCATCCTTGTTGCATCTCTCCCAATCGTCATCTGAGTATTCTACTTCAGTCTTTACCACTCCAACCTTTCCTGCTTCAGTGTGTGTGGGTATGAACGGTCCATTGACAACAGATCTCCAAAGTCTCAAATCAACACTTTTCAAATGGTTCTGAAATCTATATTTCCACTCAAGAAAGTTATCAGCAGATGTGAGTCTGGGAGGACGAGTAGTTGATCCAATCTCAAAGTCCAGTTTCTGATACATGGTAGGTTCAAAATCCATAACGAAAGCTTAGGAAAACTTAAACTAAATGTCCTAAAGTCCAAAAAGAAGAGTTTCCAATCGTAAACCCCGTTTACGATTCTGACACGCACGCTGATCGTAATCCCTCAATCGTAAACACACCTCGGATCGTAAACTATGTCGTAAACCAGATTCCGATTGATTAAAATCGTAAACTCGATTCCGATTGATTAAAATCGTAAACTCGATTCCGATAAAGAATTGTCGTAAACTTGATTCCGTTTGAGAAAATCGTAAACTCTCAAAGCTTGAGTGTTGATGTCGTAAACCCAAATTTCACGATCGTAATCCGTCAAAAATCGCTTCTTGAAATTGTAAACACCAAAAGACGAAGAACACCAGTCGTAAACTGCCAAAACAACCCAGAAATTTATCGTAAACCCAGAAAACAGCAGCAGATCAATCGTAAACCCACAAAGCAGATCCAAACCCTTCAAAAAAGCGAACATTTTCCAGAAAAAGCTTGAATCCAATACCGTGAGAACCTCGAATCAGTGATTCTTGACTCTGATACCAATTGTTGGTCCAGAATCAACAACCGTCACTAGTACAAAAATGACCTTTCGTGACACTCAAAAAGTGTGACTATATGTGATTAGTGACATTTTTTTTTCCGTCCAATCCGTGACCAAAAGTCGCGCCATTTTAGGCATGATATGGTGACATTAAGTTTCAGTCTCCGTATGGTACCAAAAAATGTGACCGTAGATAAAAAGCGTGACTATAGAGTAGCGATTTTTCTTTCAGGATCAATGAATTTATCGAATAATGTCACCGTAAAACCATTTTTGGTAACACTTATTTATTTTGTAGTGACAAAGTGTTCCCAAATGGTGACATGTTGTTCGTGTTTACTGTGACGTTTTACTAACAATTGGTCACATAACTTATAATTTCGTGTGACTATTGTTTAGGTTTTAGAGACAGACAATTTTGTTATGTGTGACCATATCACGATAGTTGATGTAGAAAAAGTAGAAAGTGTGACTATTTCATAGTTTATAGTGACACAAAAATGTCTTAAAGTGACTATTGGTTGGAAAATGGTCACAATTAAACACCTAGTTGTTAATATAAAGTAACCATTACATCTCTTTAGTGACATAATGTTGCCAAGTGGTCACATTTTTCACGTTCACTGTAACGTTTTGTTAACATTACAGTGGTAAAACAAAATTCCAAACTCATAATTGGTTTCGGAGGGAATAGTTTAGAAAATTGATGAAACCCTACTGGAATTTTCGGAGGGAAGATATGGATTATGAAATTTTCGATTCCGAAATTCAAGTTTATGATGATTTGAAACATGTTTGGAAACTGTGTTCGTAAATATGGAAACAGATCGACCGAAAATTATTGAAGATAAAAACCTTATATGTTAAAAAAACAACGAGAATTGGGAAAATAATACTATATTTTGTAAAAGTATGTCAATTTAGTATGTTTATTAAACTATTATTATACCCAATTAAACTAATATATTTTGTAATAAAAATTGTAAACTTACTCATAATTATCTCTTAATAAAATAATATACTAAAAAAACAAAATACTATATATTATAAACGTATGATCAATTTATATATTCAAAAATATATTATTATACCCAATTAAAGTATTACATTTAGAAATATAAAAAATATACCCAATTGGGTGTCTCATTATACCTAATTGGGCCTTATTATACCCGATTGGGCCTCATTATGTCCAATTAAACCTCATTATACCCAATTGGGCCTCATTATAGCTAATTGGGCCTCACTAAACCAATTGAGGTCTTGAGGATCATTATGTCCAAATTATGATGATTGCCACTTGTGGTTCATTATACCCAACATAGGATAATTACATCCAATTGAGGATCATAATGCCTTAATATGTTGAATATGCCCAATTGTGGTTCATTACACCCAGCTAAGGATAATTGTACCCAATTGATGATCATTATGCCCAATTATGATTATTATGCCCAATTGGGCCTCAGTATACCCAATTGGGCCTCATTATACCTATTTGGGCTTCATTATGCCCAATTATTATTATTATGCCCAATTGGGCCTCATTATACACATTGGGCCTCATTATACCCAATTGGGCCTCATTATACCTATTTGGGCTTCATTATGCCCAAATTATGATGATTATTGCCACTTGTGGTTCACTATACCCAACTTAGGATAATTACATCCAATTGAGGATCATAATGCCTTAATATGTTGAATATGCCCAATTGTGGTTCATTACACCCAGCTAAGGATAATTGTACCCAATTGAGGATCATTATGCCCAATTATGATTATTATGCCCAATTGGGCCTCATTATACACATTGGGCCTCATTATACCCAATTGGGCCTCATTATACCTATTTGGGCTTCATTATGCCCAAATTATGATGATTATTGCCACTTGTGGTTCATTATACCCAACTTAGGATAATTACATCCAATTGAGGATCATAATACCCAACTAAGGATAATTATACCCAATTGAGGATCATTATGCCCAATTATGATTATTATGCCCAATTGGGCCTCATTATACACATTGGGCCTCATTATACCCAATTGGGCCTCATTATACCTATTTGGGCTTCATTATGCCCAATTATTATTATTATGCCCAATTGGGCCTCATTATACACATTGGGCCTCATTATACCCAATTGGGCCTCATTATACCTATTTGGGCTTCATTATGCCCAAATTATGATGATTATTGCCACTTGTGGTTCATTATACCTAACTTAGGATAATTACATCCAATTGAGGATCATAATACCCAACTAAGGATAATTATACCCAATTGAGGATCATTATTACCAATTATGATTATTATGCCCAATTGGGCCTCATTATACACATTGGGCCTCATTATACCCAATTGGGCCTCATTATACCTATTTGGGCTTCATTATGCCCAATAATTATTATTATGCCCAATTAGGCCTCATTATACACATCGGGCCTCATTATACCCAATTGGGCCTCATTATACCTATTTGGGCTTCATTATTCCCAAATTATGCTGATTATTGCCACTTGTGTTTCATTATACCCAACTTAGGATAATTACATCCAATTGAGGATCATAATGCCTTAATATGTTGAATATGCCCAATTGTGGTTCATTACACCCGGCTAAGGATAATTGTACCCAATTGAGGATCATTATGCCCAATTATTATTATTATGCCCAATTGGGCCTCATTATACACATTGGGCCTCATTATACCCAATTGGGCCTCATTATACCTATTTTGGGCTTCATTATGCCCAATTATTATTATTATGCCCAATTGGGAGCAATTGATATTGATTATACACACTTTAACCTCAAGTCATCTTGATTATAGCCAATTGAGCCTAATTAGATAATTACTTTTTTTTAACTGTGGATAGTGGAATTTTATTCATTTAAGTAGTATTATTAACTTATATATATATATATATATATATATATATATATATATATATAAAGGGAGAGGATCATTTGAGAACTAATTGGTTGAGAGAATTTTTGAGAACTATTTTATTCCTTACGCGTGATGATTCTAAGTTCCCGTGGCTGCGGTGGGTGCCTCTGAAAGCCAATGCCTTTGCGTGGCGCGCCGGTTTAGACCGCATCCCATCTAAAGCTGCTCTAATCCGTAGGGGTGTTCCGGTTGACGGTCTCTGCTCGATTTGCTCTAGGTGTTCGGAGTCTACCGACCATCTTTTGATCCAGTGTGCTAGAGCAAATGATGTTTGGAATGCTATATTTGATTGGTGCAACGCGCCGAAGGACTTATTCTATACGGTTAGTGATATTCTTTGCATACATGACGCATGGCACTTCTCCTCGGGTCTCAAGAAAATTCTTCATGCTATCTTCGTTACCACGTTGTGGTGCTTATGGAAAGCTAGAAACGACAAGGTTTTTAACAATCGTAATGTCGGTGTGGCGGATATAATTCATGAGATTAAATCTCTCTCGTTCCTTTGGATTACGAGCAGGAATTATCGTTGTAATGTGGATTGGCAATCTTGGTGTAATTTCTCTTTTTCTTTGTTGTAATCTAGCCTCTGGCTAGCTTTGTTTTATTGGTATCTTCCCTTTGCTGTTAAAAAAAAAAAACTAGTTGTATTTACATATACCCCCTCCCATGAATTGTAGTGATACCCAACTAAAATTAGTGGTGGAGATTTAGTTCTCAAAATTTCTCAAAACAAAAAGTTCTCATTTGAACCTAACCCTATATATATATATATATATATATATATATATATATATATATATATATATATATATATAATATGGTATCCTAAAAAATAATTAAATTATAAAATATATCACTTTAAATGAGGGATCTCATATTTAATAAAAAAAACACCTTAATTGATGGAATCGTATATTCATTGAAATAAACCCTAATTAATAACCGTTAACCTATTCACAATTAATTCGAGCACAACCCCTTCGAGCCAAAAAACGATGAACACACATTCACTCACAGCAAATTCGGTCAAAAAAAAATTCTGAAGCCATTCGATCGAAATACAAGGTATGTTTGATTTTCCCCATCATTTTATTTACTTGATTTTTTAATTTTAATTTTCTTCGATTTAGTGAATTTAATTGTGGTTACGATTTGGTACTGATGTTGGAGATGGACAAATCTTGGATGTTGAAAGATAGAAACACAAAACCTTATAGCGATGGAGTTGGAGCTTTTATAGATTATGCCATTCGAAACATAAAAATATCACAGAATATGGACAAACGTAAAAGTATTGAAAAAATTAAAATTCCATGTCCATGTAATCTATGTTTAAACCACATGTCTCTTGATGTGGACGAGGTATCTCTTCACTTATTCAGACATGGAATAGATCAACTCTATACCTTATGGATTAAGCACGAAGAGAAGGCTGACAAGCCTTATGAAGACAACTACACGAGTGATTTTACGTCGGGCATTCCAACTGATGCCGCCGAAACAATTGAAATGGTTGAAGCTACGGAAGATAATTTCATGAGTCATGAACATGAGAAGTTCATAAAACTGATTGAAGATGCTGAGAAGCCACTTTACAAAGGGTGTCCCGACTTCACAAAGTTGTCCGCGCTGGTACACCTCTTCAACTTGAAGAGTAAGTACGTTATTTCGGATAAATGCTTTACAGAAATATTAGTTTTGGTAAAGAAGATGCTGCCCGAAGACAATGAGATGGTGAACAGTACATATGAGGCTAAGAAAACATTCAAAGCAATAGGTTCGGGGTATACGAAGATACACACATGTATCAACGACTGCATACTATACAGGAACGAGTACAAAGATTTGCAAATATGTCCCACTTGTGGAAAATCCAGATGGAAGGTGGACGACATAAAAAAGGTTATATACGAGAATGTTCCTGCAAAGGTGTTGTGGTACTTTCCCATAATCCCACGGTTGAAACGTCTTTTCCAGTCACCGACAACTGCATGTAATTTGAGATGGCACACAGAAAGTAGAATACAGGACGGTGTTTTACGTCACCCGGCAGACTCAACCGCGTGGTCTGTTATAGATGACAGATATCCAGAGATTGCTAATGATCCAAGAAGTTTGCGTCTAGGCATTTCCGCTGATGGGATAGACGTTAATCGAGGAAATCGAAACCACAGTGTATGGCCAATTTTATCGGTTATTTACAACCTTCCACCTTGGTTGTGTATGAAAAGGAAGTTCATCATGCTTGTATTATTGATATCGGGAACACCGGGTAACGATATTGATGTTTTTTTAGAACCGTTGGTTGAAGATCTACAAATCTTATTTGAAATAGGAGTCGAAACATACGATGCATATTTAAAAGAAACGTTTACACTACGTGCTGTTATGTTATGGACGATAAACGATTATCCTGCCCTTGGTACACTTTGTGGCTGTCCATATAGTGGATTCAAAGGTTGTGTAGTGTGTAGGAAAAAAACACACTGTATTAGACTACCTAATTCAAAGAAACAAAGTTATGCTGGACATAGACGTTATCTACCCTATGAACATCCGTTCAGACGTCAAACTATGGCATTCAATGGACAAGACGAGCTAGAAATTGC
This sequence comes from Deinandra increscens subsp. villosa, assembly GCA_039602395.1. NCBI lineage: Eukaryota > Viridiplantae > Streptophyta > Magnoliopsida > Asterales > Asteraceae > Deinandra > Deinandra increscens. The sequence goes on along the minus strand of JBCNJP010000003.1, from coordinate 55,032,848 downwards.
AAAGGAACCTATGAATGGGGAAGAAATATATAACGAGGTACAATATGTTGTTAATAAATGGGGTAAGGGTGATAAGATAAATAATGATCTTGAAACACAAAAATCAAAAGGAAGAGGTGGAAAGATAAAAAGGAAAAGGAGAGCAAAAGAAGTAGGTACATCAAACGATACCAACAAAGAAGACACGTACTAGAAGAAATTTAATATATGGTATCGACGTCTAAAGTATTGGTGGTATAATTCTGTCAACCACTGTATAGATTTTATGCATATAGAAAAAAATGTTGCTGAGAGTATCATTGCTACACTGTTACACATCCCTGGAAAGACGAAAGATGGATTGGAGGCTCGGTTGGATTTGGAGTCATTTGGTTTAAGACCAGAATTACAAGCTAAGAAAGATGGCAACAAAACAATACTTCCGGCAGCTTGGTACACATTAACATCCGAGGAAAAAGACAAATTCTGTGATACTTTATACAAGTTAAGGGTTCCACAAGGGTATTGTTCTAATTTTTCTACTTTGGTTAGTCTAAAGGATAGGAAGCTTATTGGACTAAAATCATATGACTACCACATGCTCATGCAACAGTTTTTGCCTGTTGCAATACGGTCTATTATGCCGAAACACACAAGAAATGCTATTATAAGGTTTTGAATTTTATCTTTTATATATCATTTAAACTTACATTATGATTTTATGTCTCTGATTGATTTTATTTACGTTATACATTTTGCTTTTGTGTATCAAATTTTGCTTCTTTTTCAAATCTATTTGTTCCAAGGAAATCAAGGTGGAAGAGCTAGATAAATTGCAAGAAGAATTATGTGTTACATTATGCCTTCTAGAGAAATACTTTCCCCCCTCGTTTTTCGATGTTATGGTTCATTTGACCGTGCACCTTACAAGGGAGGTAAAGTTATGTGGTTCGGTATGCTTTAGGTGGATGTATCCTTTTGAAAGGTGTACGAAGGTTATAAAGGGACACGTGCGAAACAAAAACAAGCCAGAAGGATGCATTGCTGAAGAGAATTTTGCAGAAGAGACGATTGAGTTTTTGAGCGAGTTCCAAAAAAAACTGACCACTATTGGTTTACCACCTGACAGGCATAATAATGACATTATTGAAGGTAATAGGGACGAGAATCCACTATCAGCGGGTAAACCAACGGAAGTATCTTCAGATATCTTCATGAAAACTCATTTCTTTGTGATGCAAAATACTTCTGAAGTTGAACCTTATATCGCGTAAGTCTTATTTACATGTATTTTGTTACTTTATATATATATATATACGTATATATAATATAATATTTATTTTACAGTCGGCACATGAAGTATCTGGAAGAAAAACACATTTCTAAAGGAAAAGGATGGCTAGAGAAGGAGCATAGTAAAACATTTAGTCAGTGGCTATGAGACGAGGTGAACAGTTTTCATATTATGAGTTGAAATAATGTTCCTCGTATTATTATATTGGTGTTTTTTTTCGAAACTAAAGGTTGAGAGCGAGTTAGCTGTCTCCGAAGATAGTATATCAGAATCTGTAAGGTGGATTTCACATGGACCAAATAGGAACGTTGTGAAATACGAAGTGTATGACATCAATGGATTTACATTTCGTACAAAATCCCGTGAAGGTAAAGTTCATAAAATAGTGGGGTTAGTGTAGTGGCGACCGACATGCACATTTCTAAAGAGGTTGTATCCTATGACCAAACTTATTATTACGGTGTTTTACAAGAAATATGGGTACTCGACTATCATTTTCGAAGAATTCCTCTTTTCAAGTGTGACTGGGTTGACAATAAGAATGGGGTAAAGAAAGATAGTCTTGGCTACACATTAGTTGATCTTGGTAGATTAGGCCACAAGGATGATCCTTTCATATTGGCTCCACAAGCCCAACAAGTATTTTACGTGGCAGACCAACTTGAGAAGAGGTGGTCAATTGTCTTTAAAAATCCTGCTAAAAACTACAGAGATGCTTATGAAGATGAGGAGTTTAGTACCGTGGTTATTCCTGACAATGATAATATACTGCCATCTTTAGACCCAATAGAGTTGCGTAAGCAATCCAGAAACAACTATTTTCGGGACGACTGTCGAGGTATAGTTATATGAAAGGTATGTATGCTTATTATTATTTCATCATTACAATTTTCCTATTTCAAACATAAACAAATCCACATTAAATTTTTTACAATCTAGTATTCTATTTGTTTGTCCTCACTGATCTTAATCAGTGCTAATGAAGGTGTTTTGAGAAGAAAACCAATCAAATATCAATAAAAGATGATTTCCAATAGCTAAAATGGGTTTTTAGTATTGAACAATCACAACTATAACCAAATAGATGATAAGAGATGAACAATAGCTACAAATATTGAATAGAATGCTCCTAGCCGTCACCAAACTTACCAATAATCAGAAATCTTGTATTAGGGTTGCAAAAGTTGCAAAGGTTACAAATGAGAGCACAAAGGCTACTTTTATACAGATCAGTAGACAGTTTCGTTGGCAGTTTCACTGGCCAAGCGAAACTGTCACTGAGACAACCCTAATCTAGATACCGAGCGAAACAACAGTTTCGCTTGGTAGTTTCGCTAGCTAACAAAAGACAACATTACAAATGAAACTAAACTAAACAAGCCGACTAAACAAAACTATGAATTCCTCCCTACATTGATCTTCAATATTCCCCGTAGGGAGGGATTCAGCCTCTGGATCTTCATTTTTCTGGTTAGGCTTCATTTGCGCTCGGCTCTTTGTTCAAATCTGTTGTCCCTAATTCCCCTAAAACAGTTGACTCATCAGCAACGGAGACGATATCCTCTGATTCCCCCAAGACAGTAGTCTCATTAGCAGCGGGGACATTAACCTCTGATTCCCCCAAAATAATAGTCTCATCAGCAGCGGGGACATCAGCCGGCTTCACAACCTGCTCAGATGATTCGCCAATTCCGCCCCAAGCAGTATTCATCAGGTTTGCCAATTCTCTGTCTTCTTCCTGTCTTTCTTCACCAGCTCTTACCTTCTGTGCTAAATCTTTAATTTCTTTAATGATCCCCCGGGCCTTGTTAGCAACCCTCATGAACAGGTTTGCTTATTCAGCAGTGTCGTCTCCTGCCCCACATCTAATTTGATTTTCGCACAAGGTTTTCAGATCGTCATTGCTGAATGAGAAGACTTCCATAGGATCAAACAGCCTAATTTCAGCATCTTCGCCCAGCCTGATAACTGCTTCACTAGTCTGATTGTCATAGAACCATTTCTTAAATGATTGCAGCCTGGATAGCTGTTGATCAGGAATTCTAACCCTGTTCATTGTTTTTGCTGGTTTGTACCTTAGGGAAATTTTGGGCTTACCAGTCCTTTCATCAATTTCAGTCTTTGATTTCCTCCTTTCTCCTCTCATATCCCCGAAGGACTTAAAGTCGTCTTTCACAGCCTGCTGCAGCAGCATCTTCAAATTGCTGGCCCTTGTACTATTGTCTTCGTCAATTAAGGGAAGATCTGCCAGCCTCCTCAGATCCCATCTGGGCAAGGTTTTGAAGCTATCGCGTTTGTGCACATATGAGATACTGCCCCCTCTTCTTTTAATCATGAAGGCATGTATGTCAACATTGAATTTCCAGCTGATGATGTGACGATCAGACTCTTTCCTCTTCGGTTGTGGGATGTTTTGGAATAAAGGAGTCTGTTCTTCAATAGCGGGCTTTGTGAACCATTCTTCTCTTCTTAAATCTATCACTTCTTGGCTGATAGAACTTATCCTTGCTTGATAAGTTAGAGGATTTTCTTTCAAAGAATAGTTATCAGGCTCAGAAAGATCTTCAATTTCATCATCTTCATCATCTTCATCAAGTAAGTGGTGGAATTGTGCCTCGACAATCTCTGGCTGTTTGTCGGGTCCAGAGTCATAAATGTTTAAGTCACCTACATTGATGGCATCGAAATCTTCATCATTCCCAGCACGACTTCCTCGTGCTTCATTTCCACCAGCTTCATTTCCTCCAGCACCATTTCCACCAGCTTCATTTCCACCTGCACTACTGCCACCTGCTACTCCGATTGTAAACTTTGAAATATCAGTGATAGAATCAATCTCAGCTTCACTCATCTAATTAGGCAGACCCAGGTGCTTCTTTATCTCATTCATATTTACCAGCAGAGATTTTAAAAGCACAACAATCTCATTCAGACATTGAATCTGCTTATCCTTCTCCTTCTCTCTAATCTCAGAGTTGACCAGCTTGGTTTTGATCATTGCAAGTTCATTGGCCAGAGAGGTGTTTACATTTCTAATAACATCCTGATCCAACTCAGATTGAGGATCAACTTTTCTTTTCTTGCTTCCCCTCACTTCTTCTTCAGTAGTGGCACTACGTTTTTGCTTTGATCTCCTTTCTAGCTGTGCCATCTCTTCAAACTCATCTTCAATCTCATCTGCTGGTTCCTTACCAGAGCTTCTTACATACTGTTTCCTTTTTCCCTTAACATTCTCACTTTCTTTCCCGTCGTTTCTCCTCTTGTTTTCGGATTCTATCAGCTTCTGAATATATTCGTACCTCTTTTCAGAGTACACATGCTTCATCAGGTAAGTGGTGAACCCGGAGAAATCGGGTCTTTTAGCAGCACAATCAGATAAAATTCTTGGGTGCATAGGAGTTACAACAAGAGCTACACCCAGCTTTGGCAGTTCCGGCTCTAAGTGATCGATTATCATTTGCAAAAATCTTGGATACAGGAGCCATCTCGACTTCCTCAGCGCTTGAATGTTAGAAACCATTGTGTCGAAGATAAGCTGAGGGATGTTGGCTTTCTTCCCTTTACATACCAACAACATTGCCTCGGCCCAGTTTAAGTTAAGACCATCAGAACCCCCTTTTCTGTCGTCCAAGCAGGAAATCAAAACGTGAGCGATGTATCTCCATTCCTTCGACATTAAAGACTTTTTGATTTCTTTCTTGTTCTTCCATAATTCACCTCCTTCATAACCCATTTCTTTCTTAAATCCTTTCAAAATTTCCAATTCATTCATCTTTGTGACTTCACCTACGTCACTTTCAAGCTTAAGGGCTGCAGCAATCGTTTTCATTGTAATAACGATATCCTTCTTCATAACTTTGGCCCGAATACATTCTGGTTTAGCCTTTACGTCGTACTCAGCAGTGAGCCAAAATTCTCTGATATGCCTTTCGTCCATGATTGGCATGTGTGATATAGCGTGAGAGATGCACGATTTCTTTAGCCATGCTATACAATCTCTAAATCCAATTGCCTTCTCGGTGCCATCATCCAAAAATGCTGTAACGTTGCTTCGAGGCTCGTGCTTTAAATTTGACATTTTCTGCGTATGAAACCGAGAGTTTGTGAGTTAAACTGAATTTAAATTAAATTAAATTTTAAAACATAGTTTCTCTGCGAAACAGCAGTTTCGCTTAAAATCCAAAGCATCGCAATGCAGCGAAACCAGTTGATTCGCGAGAATGGTCGCGGCGACACTGACGAGGTCAGTTTCGCCGAGAAACAGCAGTTTTGCTACGAGACAGCAGTTTCGCCAAAGGCGAAACAACAATTTCGCTGGAAATCACGGCGACACTGTTAACGAAATTAGGGCATTATCGCTAGACAGTTTCGCTCGTGACTTTGAACTTTCGTTCAGTTTCGCTGACATAACATTTAATTTCGCTTAAGAAACATCTAGTTTCGCTGAAGGAACACTTTAGTTTCGCTGAATGAATATGCAGTTTCGCTGGTCGCGACTTTTCGGATTCAAAATCCGGTAATCGATTTTAGGCATTGATTTTTGCATCTAAACCAACTGTAAGTTGATAGATCATTCAAACGAGTACAATGAGGGTCCAAAACAGTTTAAACAACAGATTAAAGGGGCCGAGAACCCCTTTCGCATCGATTGAACATAAAAACCCCAAAAATTTGTTGTTCCAGTTGCGATTAAGTGATGAGAAGACCTGAAACATGTTTACCTTAACTGCGACAGCCACCTGTTTCAAGACA
>JBCNJP010000003.1:54945925-55026323 GCA_039602395.1 Deinandra increscens subsp. villosa | reverse complement strand
TATTGAAGATTAACTACACATATATGTCTGGGTAAAGAGTACCCTTTACCTACATATAACCAATGTGTGGGTATAGACCTTTATCTTCATGGCTCCGGCCACACATGTTGACACTTAATTTATGTGTCGGTAAAAACAACTACCCACGAAATGTACACATATGCCCACACTTATAAAGTGTGGGTGAAGACCCTAATTTCTTGTAGTGATATGGACTAGTGGATCTCGAATAGAAATTTGAGGCATCACGTTTATCTGCGAACTTCTCACAGTAGGATCTTGTTAAGTAGTCTTTATCTGTTTCACCTTTGTTCGAGTACTTTGCTCTTCTAAAAACTTCAACAAGATGGTATTTACATGTGAAATCATGTACCAGAGACATCTGAACATGACTAAAATATAAACACTCATAAAATGCATGTAAAGCATGTTACTAACATGACTAGAATACCAAAAAAAAAGATAGAACAATAGAGTATATACATGTGAAATAATGTACTATAGACATCTGAACATGATTAGAATACAAAAAAAGATGGAACGAGAGATGATTAACATGTGAAATCATGTACCATAGACATTTGGTCAATAATTTCTATATTTTGGATAGAAAGCATTGGTAACAGTATGCCAATCAAATCAACTGAATCATGTAAAAATGAACCATAGTGACAAAAATGCGAAAGTTAAAAAACCACATCAATACCGGGTTTTCTTCTGTTGAACTAACATGACTAGAATACAACCAAAAAAAAGGAACAAATTAAACTTTTATACCACAAGTAAAGCTACCTCAATGAAATTCGTCAAACTACTTATACATGAGTCAAAGCTATCATGTAAAATTCAAACAAAATCCAAAAAAACGGAACTTGTAGAAGATGCATATAAAATGCAAAATCTAAAGCGAATCAAAACCGTAGTTGCAAATAATCAGGGACCCCAATGAAGATCGGGTCGTAAACGATTAAGAGAGTACCTCATTCAAAGCTGCAAGTCGAATCCTTATTCAAATTAAATATCAAGTTCGTGCGTTTCGCCGGAACTAGAATTGATTCCAAACTACAAAAACTAAGATTAATGAGGAACTGATCACAAATCTGATGAAGCGATGATTAAAAAAAATTAATCATGGTTAGGTCGATCAATCCCGCAATAGAATTTGATTCCAAACTACAAAAACTAATAGCAAACCTGATGAGCATAGGGTGCTGGTAACCCTGATCAGATCGATTCCTTGCAGCGAAAATTGATTCCAAACCAAGATATGAGGATACGTGAAAGTGATAGAACAAATTAGGATACTTTTCCCATGCTGGTAAGCACCTAAGTTAGACGTGAAACTTGTCAAAACTACGTAGTTTTGGTCAATCAAATTAAAGTAAGATTTTATTTCCAAAACAAATATCATAATTTGTTCTATCACTTTCACGTATCCTCATATCTTGGTTTGGAATCGATCTGATTATTTGCAACTACAATTTTGATTAGCTTTGTAATGACATTCTTAAAATAATAAGGTCTGCACCGTTCAAAATCAGACTTTTTTTTTCAATCATTTAACTTGCATTTTATACGGCTTTTATATATGTTCATGGTCATTGATGATCTTTAGGATATATTGATTTTAAAGTTGAGTTAATAATTTTTCGTATGGGTCTTGGGTTGGTATGGTGTTGATGAATAAAGCGTGGTTCCCATCTTGTTAAGAACTTTTACATGATCTAGCTCTTTGATAAAAATCTTACCCAAATCTAACCTCAAATGGGTCGGTCACCCGGCACAGTTTTTTAACAAATTTTATAATCTTTTCATACTAATTGTTTAGTGCCAATATCAAAAGCTTCCTCCTGTTTGACGGTTCTCAATTACAACAATCTTTTTCTGTTTTGTTTTTATTCAATAGAGATGACCATTTCACATGTCTTGATTAGCATATACAACTTCTTTTCCCACCGGTTTATTTTCATTACTGCATTTAAAACATTGTAAAATTTTCAAATTCAGAAGGCTAATGAAGAAAGGATCTACTTTAAAATATTATAATCATTGTAACATTTTAAACCATTGTAACATTTTCAATATCATAATCTCATTGTCTATTAAACTTTAACTAAAACCTACATTGCTCAAATTCTCAAACAGGTGTAACCTTGAACAATTCTTCAAAACTACCAATTCTTCCAAATTGACAATTCTTCAAGTCAGGTTCAAATTTCATCCTTCTCTTTCTAGTAAAGCCTCGTCTGCCTGAAAAAATCAATATTAGTATCACATTGATAACCATTAATTATTAACAGATATAAATCTTACCTTCTTATTCGAACATTCACTGATGTAATGAACATTTTCCTTACAGTAAGGAAAAGTTCTCTTTTTTGGTGCTTCGAGAGAAGATTTCAACCTATTTGCACTTTTAGGACGGCCTTTAGTATTAGTATGGACTAGTGGATCTCGAATAGAAATTTGAGGCATCACGTTTATCTGCGAACTTCTCACAGTAGGATCTTGTGAAGTAGTCTTTATCTGTTTCACCTTTGTTCGAGTACTTTGCTCTTCTAAAAACTTCAACAAGATGGTATTTACATGTGAAATCATGTACCAGAGACATCTGAACATGACTAAAATATAAACACTGATAAAATGCATGTAAAGCATGTTACTAACATGACTAGAATACCCAAAAAAAGATAGAACAATGGAGTATATACATGTGAAATAATGTACTATAGACATCTGAACATGATTAGAATACAAAAAAAGATGGAACGAGAGATGATTAACATGTGAAATCATGTACCATAGACATTTGGTCAATAATTTCTATATTTTGGATAGAAAGCATTGGTAACAGTATGCCAATCAAGTCAACTGAATCATGTAAAAATGAACCATAGTGACAAAAATGCGAAAGTTAAAAAACCACATCAATACCGGGTTTTCTTCTGTTGAACTAACATGACTAGAATACAACCAAAAAAAAGGAACAAATTAAACTTTTATACCACAAGTAAAGCTACCTCAATGAAATTCGTCAAACTACTTATACATGAGTCAAAGCTATCATGTAAAATTCAAACAAAATCCAAAAAAAGGAACTTGTAGAAGATGCATATAAAATGCAAAATCTAAAGCTAATCAAAACCGTAGTTAAGTCGAATCCTTATTCAAATTAAATATCAAGTTCGTGCGTTTCGCCGGAACTAGAATTGATTCCAAACTACAAAAACTAAGATTAATGAGGAACTGATCACAAATCTGATGAAGCGATGATTAAAAAAATTAATCATGGTTACGTCGATCAATCCCGCAATAGAATTTGATTCCAAACTACAAAAACTAATAGCAAACCTGATGAGCATAGGGTGCTGGTAACCCCGATCAGATCGATTCCTCGCAGCGAAAATTGATTCCAAACCAAGATATGAGGATACGTGAAAGTGATAGAACAAATTAGGATACTTTTCCCATGCTGGTAAGCACCTAAGTTAGACGTGAAACTTGTCAAAACTACGTAGTTTTGATCAATCAAATTAAAGTAAGATTTTATTTCCAAAAAAAATATCATAATTTGTTCTATCACTTTCACGTATCCTCATATCTTGGTTTGGAATCGATCTGATTATTTGCAACTACAATTTTGATTAGCTTTGTAATGACATTCTAAAAATAATAAGGTCTACACCGTTCAAAATCAGATTTTTTTTTTCAATCATTTAACTTGCATTTTATACGACTTTTATATATGTTCATGGTCATTGATGATCTTTAGGATATATTGATTTTAAAGTTGAGTTAATAATTTTTCGTATGGGTCTTGGGTTGGTATGGTGTTGATGAATAAAGTGTGGTTCCCATCTTGTTAAGAACTTTTACATGATCTAGCTCTTTGATAAAAATCTTACCCAAATCTAACCTCAAATGGGTCGGTCACCCGGCACAGTTTTTTAACAAATTTTATAATCTTTTCATACTAATTGTTTAGTGCCAATATCAAAAGCTTCCTCCTGTTTGACGGTTCTCAATTACCGCAATCTTTTTCTGTTCTATTTTTATTCAATAGAGATGACCATTTCACATGTCTTGATTAGCATATACAACTTCTTTTCCCACCGGTTTATTTTCATTACTGCATTTAAAACATTGTAAAATTTTAAAATTCAGAAGGCTAAAGAAGAAAGGATCTACTTTAAAATAATATAATCATTGTAACATTTTAAACCATTGTAACATTTACAATATCATAATCTCATTGTCTATTAAACTTTAACTAAAACCTACATTGCTCAAATTCTCAAACAGGTGTAACCTTGAACAATTCTTCAAAACTACCAATTCTTCCAAATTGACAATTCTTCAAGTCAGGTTCAAATTTCATCCTTCTCTTTCTAGTAAAGCCTCGTCTGCCTGAAAAAATCAATATTAGTATCACATTGATAACCATTAATTATTAACAGATATAAATCTTACCTTCTTATTCGAACATTCACTGATGTAATGAACATTTTCCTTACAGTAAGAACAAGTTCTCTTTTTTGGTGCTTCAAGAGAAGATTTCAACCTATTTGCACTTTTAGGACGGCCTTTAGTATTAGTATGGACTAGTGGATCTCGAATAGAAATTTGAGGAATCACGTTTATCTGCGAACTTCTCACAGTAAGATCTTGTGAAGTAGTCTTTATCTGTTTCAACTTTGTTCGAGTAGTTTGCTATTCTAAAAACTTCAACAAGATGGTATTTACATGTGAAATCATTTACCATACACATGTGAAATCATGTACCAGAGACATCTGAACATGACTAAAATATAAACACTGATAAAATGCATGTAAAGCATGTTACTAACATGACTAGAATACCAAAAAAAAAAAGATAGAACAATAGAGGATATACATGTGAAATAAGGTACTATAGACATCTGAACATGATTAGAATACAAAAAAAGATGGAACGAGAGATGATTAACATGTGAAATCATGTACCATACACATTTGGTCAATAATTTCTATATTTTGGATAGAAAGCATTGGTAACAGTATGCCAATCAAATCAACTGAATCATGTAAAAATGAACCATAGTGACAAAAATGCGAAAGTTAAAAAAACCACATCAATACCGGGTTTGCTTCTGTTGAACTAACATGACTAGAATACAACCAAAAAAAAGGAACAAATTAAACTTTTATACCACAAGTAAAGCTACCTCAATGAAATTCGTCAAACTACTTATACATGAGTCAAAGCTATCATGTAAAATTCAAACAAAATCCAAAAAAAAGGAACTTGTAGAAGATGCATATAAAATGCAAAATCTATAGCTAATCAAAACCGTAGTTGCAAATAATCAGGGACCCCAATGAAGATCGGGTCGTAAACGATTAAGAGAGTACCTCATTCGAAGCTACAAGTCGACTCCTTATTCAAATTAAATATCAAGTTCGTGCTTCGCCGGAACTAGAAATGATTCCAAACTACAAAAACTAAGATTAATGAGGAACTGATCAGAAATCTGATGAAGCGATGATTAAAAAAATTAATCATGGTTAGGTCGATCAATCCCGCAATAGAATTTGATTCCAAACTACAAAAACTAATAGCAAACCTGACGAACATATGGTGCTGGTAACCCCGATCAGATCGATTCCTTGTAGCGAAAATTGATTCCAAACCAAGATATGAGGATACGTGAAAGTGATAGAACATATTAGGATATTTTTTTTGGAAATAAAATCTTACTTTAATTTGATTGATTAAAACTACGTAGTTTTTACAAGTTTCGCGTCTAACTTAGGTGTTCACCAGCACCGTATTCACGTAGTTTTGACAAGTTTTGACAAGTTTTGACAAGTTTCTTTTGAGAACTTTTGAGAACCATTCTGAGCCACTATTTTTCAGGGGGAAGTATTCAAATTCATGGGGGGGGGGGGGGATATTCTTATATATAACTTGTGGCTCATAATGGTTCTCAAGAGTTCTCAAATGTTCCTCCCACTATATATATATATATATATATATATATATATATATATATATATATTTTAGACAAATAACATACATACTAGTATAGACGTCTTCATGCATCGGACAGATTTCTGCAGCAATGGTCCTGGTAGATGATATCATATCCTGATGATAATGGGCCACTTACTTTTGAAAAGCCTTTTCCTCGAAAATCTTTTGCTATTGTGAAAATAAATAGGTGTAAAAGTGTGCCAAAAAGCTTTGGTGCGAAAAATGTTGTTTTGGGGGGAAAGGGGGTTTAGGCAGATAAATTTGTGGGTTAAGGAATGAAAGGTTTAGGCTTAAAGGGGCTACTAGGGGATATTTTTTCGGGTGGTAAAGAAAATTTCGGGGGTGAAGGAGAAAAGAGGGGTTTATCCTAGGGGCCTCAATCATATGAAAACATGTTTTCCGACTATATCCATCTTAGACTGTATACCCTTACCAAGTTCTAGCTTGAATGATCACTTGGTTTCTCACTATTTTTATGGAGTATGAGCTTGTTAGATATTTACAAGGTTAGGCTCGAACACTCATTAAGATGTGGGAAAAGGGGTTTTAAGTACCAGTTGTATAAAAATAAACTTTGGGTTCGGTTTACTGTACCCAAAATAGCTTTAATGTATCCATTGAACTTTAAATGGTTCGAATCTTTTCTGTTTGGAAAACAATGTATTTATTCAGATGATTTTGATCCATAAACAAGTTTTATTGGCTTTCTCAGAAGACAAACTTTTGCTTATTTTCGAAAAATTTCTACGGGTGGAGCAAAAGTTTAGTGTTGCGTATTTTCGGCTAAAGTTGACAATCCCGTCCCCACAATTAATTTGCACATTGCCCTCAATGTGCTTCTGCTAGCACAACATAAAAGCAACAATGTGATTTAAATAGTTTAAGGGTAAGAAAATTGTCAGCGAATGCACTGTTCAGATATGGATTCTGCCTTTGAGGTTGCATTGCTTTGGCCGACGCTTCTAGCTCTTGCTCGTGTTTTCCTCAGTTGTCTTCTTTATTTATTACCTATACTACTAAGTTAAAATATGAAATACTTGTACTAGAGATCCGGTAAATCTGCCCGCGTCTCAGTAGGAATATTTCCTACTGGTCTGAGCTCAGAGTTACACTAGGCGAACCTCGATCTCTAGTACTAGTAACTAAACTACTAGTACTAAAAATAAAAACTAAATAAACTAAGATAGATATCTAAAAATAAAGTGAAAAGAAAAGAAAGGGGCGGAATTCTGACCGTCTTGGTGATGATTTCTTTGAAGTTCGTCCTATTCTTATGCTTTTACTTTAGACTTCCATGGTAAGCCACCATGTCGTGCCACGTTTAGTGTACGGGTCTACTGGCTAGACCCGCAGTCCTGGTCTAGAAGATTGATAGTGGGGGAGAGGCTTCCTCCATTCCTTGGTATGCGAACTCTAGGCCTGACTCGATACTGTCCACCACCTGTAAGGTACTATCCATTTTCTTACCTATGTTGAAAGTTGCTTCATGGTCACCGAACTTGATCGTTAGCTTGCCACTGCTCATGTCTACCACTGCTTGTGTTGTTGCAAGGAATGGTCTTCCAAGGATAAGGGGTACCTCCTTGTCTTCTTCCATGTCTAAGATAACAAAGTATGCAGGATAAACGAACTCTCCTACTCGGACTAAGAGGTTCTCAGCGATACCTGAAGGGTACTTCATTGACCGATCTGCAAGTTAGATGCTCATCCTGGTGGGAGTGGGTTTACCGAGGTTTAGTTTGTTGAACATGGAGGATGGCATGAGGTTTATGCTGGCCCCCAAGTCAACAAGTGCATTTGAAACCTCAATATCGCCTACTACACAAGGTAGTGTGAAGCTGCCAAGATCTAGTTGCTTTCGGGGAATGGTGTTTCAGAGAATGGCGGAACATTCTTCCCCTAGGCTAACAGAGTTGAGTTCCACGATCTTGCGCTTATTAGTCAGGAAGTCTTTCATGTATTTTGTGTACTACGGCATCTGTGAAAGAACTTCAACAAAAGATAAGTTAATATGTAGTTGTCTTAGAAGGCTCATGACTTACCGAACTGTTCCTCATTCTTTGCTTTGTTAAGCCTGCTGGGGTACAGAATCTTTGGACTCTTCATGACTTCTTCTACAGCTACAGGAATAGGTGCTTCAGTTTGTTTTTGAGAAGGTGGGCTTCGTGTTGTTGAGCTCGGGTAGCTTCCTCGGGTCCAACCCTTCGGCTATGGAGTGTGATAGCATTAACCATCGCTTTGGGGTTGGTTGTTGGTGTTGCTACAGAGAGAACCTGGGGCTCTTTCACCTACCGTTTTTTTCTATTTGACCAAGTTGCTTCTCTAGTGTCATAATAGAGGCTTCTGGTTTCGAAGTTCAGCATATTACTTCTGAACTTTTCCTCCATCTTCCTCTCAGCTTCTGCGAACATTCGAGATATGGATTCTTCAAGGAGAGTGAGTCCATCAAATGAACTGCTGCCTTGGTAGTTGTTTTTTTTTTTGCGAGAAGTTTTGGTGGTTGCCTAGTTGCTGATTGTTTCCGTTGTTTCTCCACCTAGAGTTTTGGTTGTTCCTCTACTCAGAATAGTTGTTATATTGCTGGCGGGGCTGGTTCTGCACAAAGTTCAAATCTTCGGGCTTACCATCCACCATACAGCTCCAGTCTTTATGTAGGCCTCCACACCCGTCGCATCGCGGAGCATCCTCTGCAGATTTGTAGCTCTCTAGCTTCTTGACTTTGGAAGTTAAGGCCTCAATTTGAGCTTTAAGGGCTGTGGCTTCATCTAGAGAGTGTATAGCTGGAGCTTTTGCTTTAGCACTACGAGAAGTGTGCCACTGAACACTGGTCTGTGCAATGTCTTCAATCTTTGAGAAGACTTCCTCAGGACTTCTATTTCCCAAAAGGCCACCAGAGTTGGAGTCGAGAATCTGGTGGGTCTGCGGGTGCAAACCATTGTAAAGGATCAAAATATGTTGCCAGATTACGAGACCATGATGAGGGCATTTCCTCAAGAGTTCTTTGAAGCATTCCCAAGTGTCATACAATGATTCTCCGTCTTCTTGAGTGTATAAGTTGATTTCGGTCAGGAGCTTGGCTGTCTTGGCAGGAGGGAAGTACTTGTAGAGAAACTTGTGAACGAGCTCGTCCCAAATGGTGATAGAACCATTGGGCAGAGCGTTCAGCCATGTTTTCGCACGGTCCTTGAGTGAGAAAGGAAACATGTGGATTCTAACGGCGTCATTAGAGGCTCCGTTGGACTTGAATGTCTCACAAACTTTGAGGAAGTTTGTGATGTGAGAATGAGGGTCTTCATCGGGCAGACGGTGAAAAGTAGCAGAAGAGCATCTGCACCAACTGGGGTCAAATTTCAAAGTTGTTAGCGTCGAAACTAGGAGGAGCGATAGCTGCACCAAAATTAACTACATATGGTCTCAGATAGTCAATGACTATCCGCTCGAAAGCTATTGGGACTGGCTTGTGGATGACTTTAACAACAGTTTTGGAACGAGATCGGAGTCTGCTATGTAGAAATCTTTTTGGGTCAGGGAGTGGTTCTACTACGTCTGGTTGTATTTTGTAGAACCACGATACGATCTTACTACTGCAAGATTCGGTAATCGGATAGCAACAAGAAGGTAAATAAAGCTTTGCTTTATTGATTCACAAAGAGATTACACAAAGTCTAGAGAGAGAGAGTTACACACTCAGTTACACACACTTAAGAGATGTAGAATGACAAAACTTCTTGACTCTCTCTAACACAAACTATTTATAGTAGACACATGCTAGCTGGCGGACCACTAGCGTACTATTTGGTACGCCCGGACCAAATGAGCTGCGGACCATTTGGTCCGGCCACCACAGCATATAGCCACTAACTCACACAGAAGCTCTTGTCTAGATACAATACACGAGACACAACGTTAGCATAGGAATATGCTTCTACAAACTCCCCCTTAACGTGTAGTGTATCTAGTTAACTATCTATCTAACAAAACTTCAGTCTTCAATCTTCAGCATTGTTGCATCCGATCTTCAACTTGAAATCTTGCAAGAATTAGAGCTTGTATGGCTGAACCAATCTTGAATAATCTTTGAACTTCAAGATCCACTTATGAAAGATATAACATACTCCCCCTTTCACCATGCTTGAGTCATCTCACATAGAAACCTGCAATTTCAGAAGACAGAAACGCGGCTTTCCTTTTCTTTTGAAAATTAATTTAATCTTGGCACAAAACTTCTCTTCGAGAATCCAAGATATAGATTTGAATTTTTTTTTAAATTTTGTATCATGTATCGATCGATCGAAAACAAATAAGAAACAAAATCTTTTTGGCTTTTTGAAACTTTCTATTAAAACACACCGAAAATCTTTTTGGATTTGTCAGATATGACACATAAATGCAATACAAAAACAGACACTATTTTGTCTTTTGTGAGAAAGATCACAACTTAGGATCATATTGGTCATGATATGCTGAACTACATTTCAATTTCAATTACTTCAGCACACAAGTCATGTCGATTACTGGTATAATTTGTCCATCTTAAACTCACGCACAATCATACTCATACCATCTGGATATGTTATTGTATTGATTAGATTTGCATTGACCAGTGTACCCCACACTATCAGACATACTCAGAAATGTATCTGCTTATCACACTTTGTGATTTCATTTGTGATTTAGTCACATAATGATTGTATTCATGATTCAGTCAACTGTATTCCATGCAAAAAGAAATAAGAACGTTAAATCGTCTACCTTAAAGTCGATCTTTCGATACGCAGATAAGGCCTCGGATTTAACAAAATAAGAATATAAAACAAGTTGAAGTTGTATAACCCAACAACAATCAGGTCGGTACTCCCGTACACGGAGAGAAAGTCCGATGAGTTATACGAAACACCAAAGAAAATAAAGCAGAACGTCAAACGAACAACAATCAGGTCGATCTTTCGATACGCAAAGAAAGTCCGATCGTTTGACAAAATAAAGAAAATCAAACAAGTTTAAATCTTTGCAAAATGAACACATGTATACACAGTGACTTCTCATTTTCTTTTTCACATATCTTTTCTTGATATATCATGAGATATGCATCAAGATGTAGTCCACTTGGTCAAGCATTAGTATTTAGTGTTTATCACATCTGAATACTTTCTGATTTAATGCCGAGCCTACCAAGTACATCAAACAATGATCTTATGGCTTTTTCATCTATTTTATCCATGAGTCAGACATGTAAGCCAATGTACCATCATTTCCCAAATATGTCGGATACAATTTCTCATTTTTTAATGTTTTTGTATTTTTCTGTTTTTCAATGTTTTTGTATTTTTCCATTTTCTCCCCCTTAAAATGAAAACTCTATTTTTGGATTTTTCATTTTAACAAAAACACAAACACACTATTTTTGGTTTTTCAATTTTCTCCCCCTAAACTTCAAACAAAATGCATTAAAGAAAGAAAATTGACCAATCCATACTGATACCTTTTTAGATTAAGCTTTTAGAAAATCTTTCAATTTTGAAAAATGAATCATTCAATTTAAGTTAAGAACGCAGAATACTCCTCCATCAGCAACTTTGCAATCACCAACGGGTCTTCTAGGAATACCTGCACGCTGGTTATAAAGATTAGTACTCAAATGGCCCGAAGCACACAGCTTCTGGTCGACCAGTGTCTTCCACAAAATCAGTTGCAGCTTTGCGGACCATCTTAGGTCGCCACTGCATTTTTACTTTTTTATTTTTAACTGAGTCATCATCACATGATGAACCACCAACACTTGAATCAAATTTGAAAAATTGTTTCGTTTTAGATTTTGATTTGAATGGTGTTGACTCAGTAAAAATTCTGCCTGATTCATCAATAAATGTAGCAGATTCGTTTGAAAATGATCTTTTACCAGTCTTAGGACAATCCTGTGCCATGTGTCCCTTTCGGCGACATTGATAGCACAAACGATAAGATCGTTTAGATTGTGATTTGCCCTGAACTGGATGACATCTATCATCAGATTCAATACTATCAGAAATATCAACAAAAACTTGAAATCGGTTAGATTGTACCCATTTGGAAGTAGGACTTCGAGGAGTGGAATTTGATCCAAATGAAGAAGATTCTTTCGGAGAACTTGTAGATGAATCTTTCTTCTTTTGTGTTCCTCCGAATCCTTTCTCGATAGTAGAAATGAATACATGTGCCAAATGATAGATTTGTTCAAGACTTGTATCTTTCTTTGCCTTTTGAGTCTTTTTTGACATGTTCTTCTTGTCTTTCTGCTCAAATTTCTGATTGTTATTTCCCAAACAAGATCGTTTATAACCAGGTAACTTTGATAAATCCATTTGAGACTTAGAAGAACCAGCTTGAGCAACCTCAGTGAACTTAGCTTTAATACCTTGCAAATTATTAGTTTTAACAAGCGTAGCAAGAACTGATGCGTCAGATTCTATCTGTTCATCGGGCTTCACCTTCTGACCATCAGACACATTATTATCAGGAACAGCAAATCCACCAGAAACAAACTTAATAGATTGTTCCATCAAACTTTTATCTTTCTCAACTTTCTTGGTTGAAACCTTCGATTCTTTTCTCTCAGACTTCTCAGAAACAAACTCAGAATAATCTCCATCAATACCAGAAGAATGAATATCATCAAGAACATCAGATGAGATAACCGGATGTGGAATTTGATTATATTCTTCACTACCAAAAACTTTCTTGAAATTCTCATCTTTGCACAAATAACTTGTGAAAGAATGTGAATTCTTCAAGTTGTGCAATTGACGTTTCAGATCCAGAATCTCAACATTTAAATCAGATATATTCCTTAGAGCTTCACCCAATGCCCTTTCTGATGCAATCAATTTCTCTGAAGCTTGATTTGACAAAAATTTCGTTTGTCTCATTTGATCATGGGCATCATAAACTTCCTGGTTAATGTTCTTCACCCTGCCTTCATGAATTTCAATGTTTCTTGTCAACAGTTTGTTGTCATGCGTCAAGCTTGCAACTTTGTCAAGTAAGATGGAATGTTCCTTTTGACGATCACTTTATTTTGCATTAACTTCATCAAACTCTTTCTTAAGATCACCATACAATTGCTGAAAAGAATCCAATTTTGTTTTGGATTTGCTAAACAAAGCATCAAAATCTTCAATGGCGTCTTTTTCTTCACTCTCCCATTTCTCAACACTTTTAACCAACTCCTCATTCTCAGTTTTCAACTTCAGAAGTTGTTCCTTATCTTGAGCAACTATGTCATCCATATTGCTCTTAAGCTTGACAATCTCTTCCATCAACTCATCCTTTTCGTTTATCAACATATCATTTGTCTTAAAAATCTTATCAGAATTTTCAACTTTCTTCTTGAAACTTTCTAATTTTGTTTCCTTCAGTGTTCTCTCAACTATTAACCCTTCCTTTTCTTGAACCAATTCACGAATTTTTCTATCCTTTTCAGCACAAAATTCACAAGTTGACTCATACCCACTAACTTCAGAATCACTTGTTTCAGATGTAGTGATCTCAGACGTATACCCACTTGATTCAACTTTAATATTTGCCATAAAAGCCACAGGTTGACCGTTGATATAACAAAATTCATCTGGTTCTGCACACATATCTTGAATAGCAGTCAAAGCAATAGGTGATTTGTCAAATTGTTTTGACCATTCATCAAATTCTTTATCTGCTTGAGCTTGAGCCATCATAGCTTTTGCATCATGCTTATCAGATTTATCTTTATCAGATGATGATTGAGAACACTCACGAGCAAAATGTCCAACCTTGGAACAATTGTCACATTTTACTTTAGATTTATCCAAACCCAGTTTTCTACTTCCTGGAACAAAAGAACTCTTCCCATGTTTCTTGATAAATCGTCGTCCTTTTTCAACCATCATTGCAAATTGCCAATGCAGATCTAATTCAGCCAATTGATCATCATCCAGCTGTTCTAACTCAGTTCCACTCAGACCAGCATCACTAGCTTGACCAAATATCGATCCAGACGGCGAAGATATAAAAGCAGATAATAATGCAGCCAATTCTTCAGTTGATTGAGCAGGATGCGAATTATTTGTTGATCTATCAGGAATGGTAAAACGACACCCTGGAGAATAACCAGCCTCAGCAAGAAAAGTTGTTACCGGTGGATTACTGCTTGAAATAGCATGTGACTTTGCTTTAGCATGAACGGTAGCATTATTTTCCCCAAAGTACAATTCAGGATTTTGAACTGTAGGATGTGCAGATTTCTTCACCAGCAATTCCATCTCACGAGCTTGTAATTTGCTAGTTATTTGATTGAATGTCCAATTTGAATAATTTGGAACATTTGTCAACATCATCACATAATTTTCCCATTTTTCTGGTAAAGCTTCCAGAATTTTCTCTTTCAATTCATCACTATCTTTCTTGACTCCTACAACATCAAGTTCATTTATCAAATGCGAAAACCGAGCAATCAAATCTGGAATTTCTCATTCTCGCAGTGCCTGAAATTATCAAAATCTTTCTTCAAGACTTTCTTTCGAGTATTTTTGTATTGATCATTACCCGTACATCTCTCTTCAATAGCATCCCACAACTCCTTAGCCGTTGTATATTGCTTAAATTGATGCATTAGATCTTTTAGTAAGGCCATTGTAAGATAACTATATATTTTCTTTTCTTGAGAAAAAACTTTCCGTTCATCAGCATCGAAACTACTAATCATCTTTGGTTTGTTGGGACTTATCATCGGATATTCATATTCTTTCTCAATTGGAATCCAACTTTCAATATCTTGCGAATAAATGTAAGATTCAAACCGACTTCTCCAATTGTGATAATCTTCAAGCCTTAGCAATTTAGGAACTTTTTGAGTTGTTCCTATCTCATTATCATAGTTTAACATGGCTTGCATTGATGTTTGAGCAGCAGTCATTGCATAGAAATCACTCATTTTGATGTTAAACCTAAAACTCCAAAACTTTAAACTCAAAAACGAGGGTCTTCCAAGTGGATTTTGGGGGTCAAACTGGGGGGTACAGACCTTATAGGTTAGTACACGTCTAGATCTCGGAAAGACGAACGTTTTGGCTGGTATTGGGTTCTGTAACTCCAAACGGTTTGCAAGTTACGTCAGTTTTAGTGAAAGTCACTATTCTGCCAGCGGACCAAAACAAATCGGCGGACCAAAATACTACCAGCGGATCAGATTTGCATATTTGTACCTGTGGACCAAATCCGGATCAGATTTCGTCCGGCGGACCAGATTTCGTACGGCGGACCAGATAATACGCTGAAATAACTGCCGCGGATCAGATGGTACGCTGAAACTGCCACGGATCAAAAATATGAAGATTGCCTACGCGGACCAGATTAGTGGACCAAACTGCTGATGAAGATACACGGGCGGACCAACCAGCGGACCAGAAAATTCATCCGGCGGACCAGAAATTCGTCCGGCGGACCAACTGATTTTTAGGCTGATTTCACTGATTTTCGTGAATTTTAACGTTTGGAGCTGAAAATTGCTTTAGTATGATGCGAAAACACTCCAGCAACACTCAGAAATCATTTTCCATCGTTGAAACACTCGGAATTGCAGAAATTTGATGAAAAAATGATGAAAACCCAAACTTTCTCTCTCTAAAAATCCGAAAATTGCCAAAATCACAGCAGTAGAGCAACCAAATGCTCTGATACCACTTGTAGAACCAAGATACGATCTTACTACTGCATGATTCGGTAATCGGATAGCAACAAGAAGGTAAATAAAGCTTTGCTTTATTGATTCACAAAGAGATTACACAAAGTCTAGAGAGAGAGAGTTACACACTCAGTTACACACACTTAAGAGATGTAGAATGACAAAACTTCTTGACTCTCTCTAACACAAACTATTTATAGTAAACACATGCTAGCTGGCGGACCACTAGCGTACTATTTGGTACGCCCGGACCAAATGAGCTGCGGACCATTTGGTCCGGCCACCACAGCATATAGCCACTAACTCACACAGAAGCTCTTGTCTAGATACAATACACGAGACACAACGTTAGCATAGGAATATGCTTCTACATATTTTGATACACTACCTGAGCACAAAAAGATAAACAAGAATCAGTAGTAACCAAAGTAAGATAATACAAAAAAAGAAAAATCAGTCTAAGTGGTGTGTGATCAAGACACAACCTAGAGCTGATGTACATTCTAAAAAAGAAAAAGATTTTTTCTTTTTTTAATTTCTAGAAAAATACCAAGTTGTAGAGAT
Organism: Deinandra increscens subsp. villosa; assembly: GCA_039602395.1. Lineage (NCBI taxonomy): Eukaryota > Viridiplantae > Streptophyta > Magnoliopsida > Asterales > Asteraceae > Deinandra > Deinandra increscens. The sequence continues at coordinate 55,010,052 of JBCNJP010000003.1, read as the reverse complement.
CTAGGTTTTTTAGAAAATAAGTTGAAGAAAAATTATGGTACAAATATACAAACATTAGGCAGCCAACTAAGATTTCTCTCAAAATCCTCGTTTTGTGTCCCCGGCAACGACGCCAAAAAGTTTGGTGTGCTGTGATGTATATATAAAATATAGCGTTATTTGTGACACCTTTTTACCATTTGAAGCTTTTAAATTTATAAAACCTAATTTACTGAAAACTACTATTTCTCCACGTTCACGGGCAAATGCACCCATCGTGGGCAGTATAGTAGTGGTAAGTTGAATCGGGGTCGATCAAAGAAACAAAGGAAACGGAGGGCTCTTGATACTTCATCTTGTTGACGTCTAACTTGAGCAATCTTCAAGTGAAGAGGTAAGTAAAAAGTAAAAATAATAAAACTAAACTAAATTACACTAAAAATGGATGCTTTGGTCTACAAAGTCGCAGATAATATCATTTGGGAGACTTGTCAGTGGTGAAGCTGGTACCCCGTAATTATGACTTTGTTTTAAGATTGTTTACCAGCGGAAGATCAACCACCTTTTGGAATCTTAGGATGATTCAACATCTCCATGATCAACCGTCTACGAGGAGTATGAACTCCATGGGAAGGTGGCGTTGATAAACAAAAAAGTGGTATAATGCCACTTACTTATGGGGTCCCTCAAACCGGCAACTTACCGTACTTGATACGCCATCATGAACCAGCAGGGGAACAACCCTGCGTGCCAGATTATTTTATTATAAAAATGACATTTTTAAGGGACTCTGGTCCGTTTCATTCGCACCCAATTCTCCACATATGTACGTCCGACGTAACTAGAGCCAAGTTCACAAACACGTACCATCTTGGCTTCCGTGAACAAAATATTACCAACCCTCATTCCCAACCAAATACTTTCAGCACGCACCTACGTGGTCAGCCGAGTTTGCTTACATAGACATAAGGACCTCAATCGTATCATGTAGCATGGGGCGCTAGTTACCTTACGGATCATGCATTATCCCCCGACCGGGTGTCACAAGTCCGGCCTTTGGGATTTTGACTCCCAAATGGTCTGTGATACGAAGAGCATGTTTGGTTCAGAAAATTAGTAATAAACTTTCAATAAAAAGGGTTTTTTATAAAGTCATTAGACACACCTTAAAACAAGTTTATAAAAACAGTCTGCCAACCCACCAAAGACTTGTTTATTCCCAAATAATTGTAAGAATTGGACTAACACTTGTAAGATTGAGGCTTACATATGTTAGCCTAAAGATTTGCTTAAGAGATAATGAAAGATTCATAGACAAATAACAATTCATTATCACCAAAATTTATAGTTCTTACAATATTTGACGAGTAGACGCAAAAACACTAAACAAGTGGCTCAGAACCAAAAAGATGAACTAAACTAGAGACATGGGGAGGGAAGAATTGAGCGGTTTGGATGAATGGTCGGCCGCCTCCTTATATAGCCAAACTTCTGACATGGCACGGGGTGTGCTTCTGACGGCATAGGGCGTGTTCGTTCAGGCGGTATGGGCTGTGTCTTCTTGGGCATGGGCCATGCTATGTTAGAAGGTTGATCTCGGATCTTTGGTGGCAGGTAACACGAGGGCGTGCTCTTTGGACACGAGGGCATGCCATGTCAGACGCTTGATTCGCAAATCTTTGTGTGTAGAGGCACGGGTCGTGCCAATCCTAGCATGGGTCGTGCCAATCCTGGCACGGGCCGTGTTATGTCAGATGGCCGATTTCCAAATCTTCTTATACGAATGGTTCTTTGCTGGATGAGCACGGGGCGTGCTGGGTCAGGCACGTGGCGTGCTAAGCTTCAACTTTCACAAAATCTTCTGTTTTTCTTGCATTATTCCTTCATTTTGTGATTTTGACTTAGTAGAACCTGAAAAACTACAAAGAAGACAAAAACATTGTTTCTTTGTGATATTTAGTCAAATTTTACCCAATATGCGAGGGATATTTGTTTATAAAACATGTATATTTTTAGGCACATCATGAACAGCACGGGGCGTGCCTACCATAACACGCACCGTGTCACCCATTTTTTTTTCCAGAAAATCATAAATCAAGAACAGCACGGTCCGTGTTGGTCCAAGCACGGGGCATGTTGTTCATCTGTTCTTCGGTGTTTAACCCAGAAAATCATGATTTTAACAAAATTGAAAACTTTTTACGTGATCAAGATCACAAACTTCCGATTTTAACTACCCTATCAATAATTCTTCCAAAACTCAAATCATCTAAAATAAATCGAAGTTTTTCTAAACTAGAGTTTTCGGGAAAAAAAATGTCAAAAGCTATTCTAATTCGTGTGTTTTGACATGGAAAAACAACAACGATGATAGCTAGACGCTTATTAGACACAATCCTACAACAAAGTTTAGTCAATTCGGTCTATAATCTTGGATTTGAAGAAAAGCCTTAATTTGAACAAAAACTTTGACCTAACTAGAACTTTTGAAGAAAAATAAAGTGGTTTGGTGACTTACATGATATTGGTGGATGTGGAGGGAAGAAATTCATGACGTGGAGATGAAATCCGGCCAGAGAGAATATTCGAGCATGACCCGTGTCAACTGACATCACAAAAAGGGTGTTTCTCCCTTTTGTCCGGTTGTGGTCCCGCTCAGCACGGGGCGTGCTTGGTGTGGCATGGCCCGTGTTGGTCAGCTGCTCAACCGTTTTTTTACAAAATAATTCTCCTTTAAAATACTTTTAAGAAAAATTATTTAATTGTTTATAAAAAACAATGATGTCATATTGAGAACGTGTCCGGCTGTCGGTCCCCTCTAGTGATGTGGTGATCATATAAGAAACTAAAAACCTCTAAGTTTTCTTCAAAAGTTTATTTATTCTAAAACAGCTTGGTTTATTTACAGGTCAGAAGTTAGACCTAGTTTATTGAAGTTTTGTAAATTTCAAAAACTTAGTTGATCAAAATCTTATTTGATTCTATCAGACGGGAAATTCTGATAGTTTTGTTTTAACAGATTTTTTAGATTTCTTCAAACAAGTTGAAATAAATCAAAACACTTACCTGGGTTGAGGGTTGTTATTTTCATAAAATTTTACTACAATAACTTCACTAGCCTTTGATGATTTCTTCTTTCCTTCTTGGTTGCATGTTCCTTCCCGTGGACCCTTCCTGTACCTGAGAGGAGTGTTTGCTGGCCAGACAAATTCTTCTGCTGGTGTAGTGTAGGTAGGAGAACAAAAATGAAAGGTTGATTTTTTTTATAATATATACTATTATATATTAATTAACTAAATTACACTAATATAATATTTATATATATATATATATATATTTAGATAGAAATAAAAGGAAAATTTTGGTTAAGCCGTTAACGCGAATTTTTTTTGGAATCCTCGTTTGTGTCCCCGGTAACAGCACCAAAAAGCTTGACGTGTGCTGAGGTGTACTAATAATATGGCAGTTTTTCTTTAACCTTTTTAGCAACTTGAAACATTTAAATTTATAATACCTGATTTACTTGACAACTACCATTTCACCACGTTACACGGGCAAGTGCACCCATCGTGGACAGTATAGTAGTTGTAAGTTGAATCGGGGTCGATCAGGACACAATGGAAAATGAGAGCTCCCAATACTCAACATTTGTTAACGTTTAACCAAACTCTATCTTTTGGTTTTTAGAAAATAAGTTAGTAATATATATATATATATATATATATATAGAGAGAGAGAGAGATAGAGAGAGAGAGATAAATAAAATGGGTTTTGAGATTTAAGTAGTCATTGTCACTATTAATTGGAGAAACATACCATTAACTTGAAATCGAGTTGTTGTTTTATGACTTTGCTTTAAGATTGTTTATCAGCAGAAGACCAGCCACCTTTCGGAATCTTAGGCTGATTCACCATCTCCACGATCAACCGTCTATGAGGAGTACGAACTTCGTGGGAATGTGCCACTGATAAACAAACAAAGTGGTATAATTCCACTTACTTACGGGGTCCCTCAAACCGGCGACTTACCGTACTCGACACGCCGTCAAAAACCAGATGGGGAACAACCCTACGTGCCGGATTATTTTATTATGAAAATGACCTTTTTAAGGGACCGTGGTTCGTTTCATTCGTACCTAGCTCTTCGCATGTATACGTCCGTAATAACCAGAGCCAAGTTCACAAACACGTACCATCTCAGCTTCCGTGAAGTGACAAAATATAACCAACCCTCATTCCAAACCAAATACTTTCAGCTCGCACCTGCGTGGTCAGCCGAGTTTGCTTACATAGACATAAGGACCTCGATCGTATCATGTAGCATGGCACGCAAGTCACCTTTCGGATCATGCATCGTCCCCCGACCGGGTGTCACAACTCCGGCCTTTGGGATTTCGACTCCCCAAATGGTCTGTGATACAAAGAACACGTTTGTTTCAAAAAATCAATAATAAACTTTGAATAAAAAAGGGTTTTTATAAAGTCATTAGTCACACCTCAAAACAACGTTATAAAGACAACTCAAAAACTCATTAAAAGTTGGTTACCTCCAATCAAGTGTAAGAGTTGAACTAATCATTACTGATTAGCCTTAAAGATGTGCCAGGTAGTAAAATAAATTTTTCATAGACAAAATGCTTTCATTTACTAATGTTGGTTATAGTTCTTACAGACTCTGACATACTTAAAGACTCGAAAACGCCAAATGGCTTGACTAATCTAAAAGTGGGAGAGGAGAGGAAAGAATTGAGCAAATTAAAAAGTGGTGGAGGTTGGCTTTTAGAGGCAAAATGTCTGGAAAAGCATGGGCCATGCCCTGCTTGGCATGGGTTGTGTTGTGTCAGTGACTTTGATCTGTAAATCTTCCTTCATCAGAGGCACGGGCTGTATCGAATTGGGCACAGGTCGTGCCCTGTCAGAAGGTTGATCTCTAAATCTTTTGTCATCAGAGGCACGGGCCATGTTGAGTTGGGTACAAGCCGTGCCGTGTCAGAAGGCTATGGTGTGTCATCAGAAGCACGGGGTTGTGCCGAATCAGGCAAAGATTTTGAGTATTCGGGTCGGGCACGAGGCGTGCCGGGCAGGGCAAGTGCCATGCTATGGCTGGTTTTTTTTCAAAGTTAGCATTTTCTTTACTTTTCTGCCAGTGACAAAATCATTGCATTGCAAAAGGAGATGCGGAAACTCGCTAATGATAACAATAGTATGATATTAGAGAATGGATCTCTCAAAAGAAACAATCTCAAAGAATCAGTCGTTGCCTTAATGACTAATACTCCAAAAGTATCTACTTTTCTTCAATGTAATACATGTGATCAGTTTGCTAAGTCTAAGAGTGATTTCTTAGATGAGAAAACCAAATTGTTTGATTAATTATCTGTGGCCAAAGCAGATATGGAAATTTATAGGATAAGATGGGAAGGAACCACAAAAGAATTGATGTCCTTAAATGAGCAATTGCGTATTCAGAAATATGAATTCAGCAAACGGTTTGAAATGCTCGTGTTGGCACAAAAGGACTTGGTTAATAATCAAAAACTTGTTTCAGATTTGAAGATTGAAATTCTTGAATTAACAAACAAAATTGATACTTTTCAAATACCATTTTCGTATACCAATTTTTATACAATAGAGATAAGGGTAATATGTCTGAAAAGTTTAACCAAGTTCCTGCCCCTATGGTTATAACCAATAGCCCGTCCTCTGATCAATATGGTGAGAAATGTGATTACACTTCTTACAACAAGAAAGTGTATGTTGAATCATACTCACAAACCACTGACAAGCAATCAAATAAGAAATTTGCTTTATATTATGAGGTTGACGAGTTGTTTTATAACTTCTCGGATTTTGATAATATTTATGATCTTGTTTCTTAGAAGAACCTGAAATTTCAAAGAAAGTGTCTAAACCAAGTTCAGATGAAATTATTTCTCAATACAAATTTGCCAACATGAAACCGGAACTTTAGAAGTTAAGTGTGTGACATCCGAGAATTTCAAGGTTTACTTCCGTTAGACATTTCCGTTAGTTACGTTATAAGTGTTAACTTAGTAATTAATGCTTAACTAGGCCGAATACGTCCACGACCTTTGGTTGATCACCAAACCCGCCCATATGTGCTATGTGTTCATTTATTAATGTCATTATGTGCAATGTGATTTAAACGCATGATTTAATATTATGAATAGCATGACAAATTGTAATTCCTTGATTATGTGAAAATTGCCTAAGTTGTACAGCCAGCGAAACTACCGGGCGAAACTGTAGTGTCGCCCGGTAGCCAGCTAAGTTAATCAGTTAAAACGTGACCAGAGCTAGTTTCGCCTGGCCAGCGAAACTGCCAGCGAAACTAGCCTCTGATATAAATAATCTTAATAAACCCTAGTTCTCCTATTTGCCTCATTTACACAAAAACACACACACTCTTCTCTGGAGATCTGGTCAGCCGAAAACCATCAAGAAAACCAAGATCTCAGCCTCAAGACAACATCCATTCGATTCCTTGATCGAATCGTGAGTCCCAAAACCTTCCTTTATGCCATTTCTATGTGTTTTCTATGTGTTTTTTCATAAAGCATGCTTAAACCTTCATGATATTGTTAGATCTTCTGTAGGAATGCTTAGGAATCTTAGATTTGTTATAAAGTTTGCAACTTTACGTATGAAATCCATCCATGATGAAGATTTATGCAATTTTAGTCATTTTAGGGTTTTAAATGCACTTTGGTGATTTGATGATGAAAATGCATGATTAAGGTGTTAAAGCTTACTGATTTATGTTGGTAAATGGTTATGTATGCTAGATAATGAATTGCATGTAATATGGAAGCTGTTAGATTGATTTTTAGGCTGATTTATGTGTTTTTCGCGACTAGCGAAACTGTGGTGTTCTCTGGGCAAAATTGTCCAGCGAAACTATGTATATCTTCAACCAGCGACACTATGCAGCGAAACTGCAGTGTCGCCGGGTAAACCAACCAGACCAGCTCGAGCGAATCTGCCGAGCGAAATTCCCTGAACGAAAGTTCAAACCAGTTTCGGGCGAAACTAGGCTAGCGAAACTGCGTCAGCAGTTTCGGGCGAAACTAGCCTAGCGAAACTGTGTCACCGGGTATTGCCTAGCGAAAGTGATGCCCGTGCACGTAGCGAAACTGCCTAGCGAAACTATGCTAGCGAAACTAAGACCTGACCTAAAAACCAAACTTGTACAATTTACTTGAATGTTATGCCATGACTTACATGATTATGCTATGATGATACATGCTTTGATTTCTGATATATATGAACCCTTGTTTATGATCAACCATCGGTGTCGTGTGTCTGTATGTCGAGTCATAGTTCCAACGTGCTATGTTATGGGCCATAGTGACGTTAAGTAAAGATTAGACACAAAGCTAATACTTAAGACCTAAACGTGTTCATAGGTCTTCGATAAGCAATACTTGGATTATTAGCAAGTGTAGCAGTGCAACCCAAGGTGAGTGTCACTAACCCGATTACCGTGAGCCCGTTTGGGTCACACCGAATAACTAAAAGTAAAACAATGCTGACAAACTCGAGAGTGCTAGGCACCTCCCTGATGAACTTGAAAACCTGGAGTGCGCGGCGCCCACTTGATGAACTTGAAGTGCTTTATGGGAAGCACTTGCGAATTACCAAAACAACGATTTCTAAAACGAAACCGAAAACACTTTTGAGATTCATGAGAATCCAGTAAACCCTTTTAATATGGCTAGTGTAGGTTAAAGTCTAAACCACATGATATCACATGATTTCTAAGGATGCCTTGAAAACTTAAAAGTCCTCAACTAAATTGTACCATTAATTGTAAAGCGAGGGGATGTTGGGTAGATCTACTGGAGTTTGACAAACTCCGCCCCGTGGCACGGGGAGTGCACGGAGGTATAATATCAGCCTATCTGACCGTGATCCCGAGAGGACACGGGGGAGGCAAAACCGCGATGACGTAGGTCCGCAGTACTGATGGCACGGCCACTACAATAAATTATGGTCAGCTTTGGTACAAACTTCCTTAGTGCATGGAACAACGGATAGCTACCCGCGATATCGGTTGAGCACTTTAACTATACAAGACTAGTACATACCCGATAACGTAGGTTACGGACAATACTTTTACTAAACCACGAAACTATGAATTGGATTTCACTAAGCATTGCTTTTCACAAATAAATATTACTCAAAGCATATGTTGATACGTTTATGATTATGAGACCGGGCCACTGCGTGACAAGCCCACTGTCAACTCACCAACCGTTAGGTTGACACTTGCGTGGTTTAAACTTTTGCAGATCGCTAAGGAGTATCCGCTGGAGGTTGGCATGGCACTTGAAGATTTCTTATTTTAAACTTAAACTTGGGAATTTAATAACAAATCATGTTTTGTAATTTAAAGCACGTGGTTAGTGCTAAGATACTTATGTTTATTTTCCGCTGCGTACTTTTGAAAACTGTTTTTGGTTATGAACATTTGGAATTTACTTTGATTCGTTTAGTATTTGTAACTAATGGTTGTGGTCCTGGTCTAGTCGCACCCCTTAACGGTATAAACTCCGTTAGTGGTTAATTTGGGGGTGTGACAAAGTGAGTTTGAACAAAATCAGATTGCAAGAAGAAAGTCGGTGGGGGGTAAAAAGTTGAAAAATGATGGGATTGGATATGAATCCTAATCTGTTAAATCAAAGCCAAAAGTTTTTTTAAAAGGGTTCCACTTCCAAAACACCAAGTTATGAAAAAGGAAAATCCGGTGATCAAACTCAAACTAAGAAGTTTGATAAAAATGTAAAGTGAACTACTTATTGGTTAAAGGGGTCTAATAAGATGTATTCTGATTTAGAATTTCCTTTAAAGATGGTTAACCCTGGTTTGATTGACAATGTTTTTCGGGGAGGGTATGGTCCAAATTATGATCCCGATACCCCAAGTGTGCCATTTAGGGGGGAAGAATGGAAAAATAATAATTCCAAATGGCTCACTTGATTCTGATCACTAGGGTTCTGATCATTCTAAATTTGTTACTAAGTCTGTGCAACAACATGGCAAAAAGCCGTTTGTTTCTCCATCACCGAAAAATGTCAAACCAATTTTTGCTGAAAATGTTAAACGAAATTTCAAAATGGCAAATAGATTTTCTCAAAGAACACAACTTCATGATGATGGCTTTTACGATGATCTTGGCTATGGGCCGAATCCGCTGATCTACGGTAGGGGGCTAAATTGGTTTGGGAATGGATCCAGACGGGGTCCTGGTCCATCCGGGTATGGTGATTGGAGAAGCTGATATCACAATGGTTATGATGGTTTTTATTCACAAAATGAAGATTTTTGTGATGATTTTTGTCCTGAGAATGACTATGGTTATGATTCTGGCTTTTATGATGACTTTAGTGATCATCAGGTTTCTCGGACACAAAAGAAAGTTTTTAAATTAAAGAAACCTAACAGGTAATCGAAACCATTCATGATTATGACACGATCGAGGAAGTTCTTATCGATCGTAGTGGATGTTTTAAATGCAAAAAAACAAGGTCATAATTATAAAAGTCGTCCTTTAAAGAAAGTAAAATCTGAAATGTCTGGTAATGGTTCTGATGGTTACCAAACAAAAAAACCTGCATCTGCTGGTTCTCAAAAACGTGTCAGAATTTTTTATTACAAAGGGGTGGTTCATTATGATGTGGAATCATCGGTTTCTGATTTTTAAAGTTTAAAAATGATAAGAAATGAGATAGCGATTCTGGAAAAATAAAATGCATTTTGAAAAATTCTGATTCAACCTCAACTAATCAGTAGAATGAAAAGTGGAAACCAAAAGGTCCTTCCACCGCAGGCCAAGATTCTGTTGAAGATGAGGGACGACCCAAAGCTTCAAGCTTGGGTTCTTCCCGATCTAACTAAGTTTTTCTGATGTGTGCAGGGAGCTTCGCGACAGCCCGTGAGTAACCTATGGGTAGTCGATAGCGGAGCGTCCAGGCACATACCGTTGACATTTCTCTACTCCATGATCTTCAACCATTTAACGGAGGAAATATTACATTCGACGGGAATAAAGGTGGAAAGATAACAGGGATTATTGGCAAATTAAGCAATGGTGCAATCACGTTTGACCGAGTCGAATACGTACAAGAGTTGGAGTATAACCTGCTGAGTGTGTCTCAAATATGTGATAATGAATTCACGACTGCTTTCACTGGCACAGAATGCTTAATCTTGAAAACTGGTTATGTGATTCTCGATGATTGCATTGTAATGCATGCACCAAGACTATCCAGTTTGTATGTATTGGTTATGAATGTAGCAAAGGCGAATGTAGTGGGTTAATGTTTCTCAACAAAAGCTTCTGAAAGAGACTCCCTTCTTTGGCACAGACGCATGGGTCACATCCGTTATCGCAAGATGAACGAGTTGGTGCGAAAGAATCTTGTTAAAGGGTTTCCAAACCATCAATTGATGTCCCATTGGAATTGCTTCACATGGACTTATTTGGTCCTGTGAACAAACAAATAATTTTCGTACATTGGTACCTTTTAGTCGTTACTGATGAATATTCTCATTTTTCTTGGGTGGATTTTCTTGTGACGAAAAGTGAAACACCACGAATTCTTATCAACTTGATTAATACTCTGAAATCTTATTACAAGTTGAAAGTTAGAAGAATTCAAAGCGATAACGGCACGGAGTTCAAGAATTTCGACATGAAAATGTTTAGTTTGGAGAAGCATATCGTACATGAATTCAGTACTCCTTATACACCTCAACAGAACGGTGTCGCAGAACACAAAAATAGAACGATTATTGAGGCGGCAAGAACCATGTTCGCTGATGCTCAATTTCTAGTGAACTTCTGGATGAAATTAGTCAATACAGCATGTTATGTGTTGAATAGGGTTCTAACCGTGAAACGGCTTGGCAAAACTTGCTATGAGCTGTTGAAGAATCACAAGCCAAATCTCAAGTATCTGAAGCCATTTGGGTGTCCCTGTACTGTTTTACGGTCTGCTGGAAAATTTGATGACAAAGTGTTTGAAGGTTTATTTGTTGGCTACACGAATCAAAAGAAACGAGTTTTTAACAAAAAGACTAGTGTAGTGGAAGAATACTTACATGTTGATTTTCAATCATACACTTTACCACCCAAAGGTGTCGGTCCAGATTGGATGTTCGGCTACAAGAGTAATTATTATTCACTCGAGTCAAGAAGAGATGAAACTGATGATCATCTTACAACCGTTTATTTTCTTTACAAGTTGATGTTCCGGTTATGAATATTCCTTCTTCGTCTGCTGCTCCGGATGTGCCTGCCACTGAAGATTATCTGACCGAAACCACAATTGATTCCACTACGTCAAAACTAACCTTTGGCCACGGAAAAAAACCGTGACAAAAGGTGTTTTGTCACGTTTTTTTTTTCCATTCCAACCGACACTATAGGTGCCGTGACCATATGTACCCTACGGCCACGTTACAATATCAGTGGCTGAAGCCACTTATAAGCGTGGCTAAAGGGTACTAATATTTGTTGTTGTAATCAAACAATTCTTCAGAAAAGCGTGGCCAAAGGGTCCCAACGGCCACATGTGTTTGGTTAACGTGGCCTTTGGTATTTTATGGTCACGTATATTCGTGTTTTAGCCACATACATTATAAAAATACGTTGCCAAATGGTTGCTGAAATCATACATTTTGTCACAGTACGAGTGGCCAAAGGGTGGCAACGGCCACGTTAAAATATGAATGGCGTGGCCTTTGGTATTATATGGTCACGTATATTTGTGTCTTAGCCATATTTGTAATAAAAAACGTGGCCAAATGGGTTGCTGAAATTATAATTTTTGTCCCAATACGCGTGGCCAAAGGTTGGCAACCGCCACGTCAAAATATGAATAGCGTGGCCTTTGGTATTATATGGTCACGTATATTTGTGTTTTAGCCACATATGATATGAAATAACGTGGCCAAATGGGTTGCTGAAATCATAAATTTTGTCCCAATACGCGTGGCCAAAGGGTGGCAACGGCCACATTAAAATATAATAAGGGTGGCCTTTCGTATTATATGGTCACGTATATTTGTGATTTAGCCACATATATTTGGAAAAAAAAAGTGGCTAAAGGGTAGTTGAAATCATACATTTTGTCTCAATACGCGTGGCCAAATGGTGGCAACGGCCACGTTAAGATATAATAAGGGTGGCCTTTGGTATTATATGGTCACGTATATTTGTGTTTTAGCCATATATATTTGGAAAAAAAAAGTGGCTAAAGGGTAGTTGAAATCATACATTTTGTCTCAATACGCGTGGCCAAATGGTGGCAACGGCCACGTTAAGATATAAAAAGCGTGACCTTTGGTATTATATGGTCACGTATATTTGTGTTTTAGCCACATATATTTGGAAAAAGAAAGTGGCCAAAGGGTAGTTGAAATCATACATTTTATCTCAATGAACCCTATATTTAATTACAAATCAAATAAAATTTAATTACAAATCAAATAAAATTTAACACATATATTTAATTACAAATAAAATAAAATTCAATTACAAGTCAATACAAATGAAATACAAATAAAAAATTAAAGAAAATTACACTGCATACAAGCATTATTCTCAATCTAATTCAATTACAAGTCAACAACACTACCGCGTAAGTGGTCTTCATCTTCAACTGTCCAGATTTGAGCTTAATTAGGACCATTTTTTATTGTATTCCTTCCTATACCAAAACATATAATTGATAATTAGGTTATGGAAATTGATCATAATATATATAGCAATTTTGAAATACTTACCACCATGATAGATATGGACTGAGGGGTGCCATTTTATTGCAAGTAGTATGGGTCATTAGGTCCTACAGTTCAATTGATTTCCAGATGAACATTAGATATCCAGATGAACTTAAAACATCCGGATGAAGATCACATTAATTAAGTTCCAGATCAACTTCAAAGTCAGTTGAACTTTGTTTGCTACACATCTCACCATTTGTTCCAACAATCCCTAGCTGGCCCAAGTGTTTGAGGTACCAAATAACATTTAAAATGGGATTACATGACATTACCAAACAGATTACTGTGAAAATATAGAAGGGAATGAAACTTGACTGGCAAATATTTACCTTTTTCTTTTCAACCGCTTCAGACGAGGTTGATCGACCACCGATTTCACGCCCTACAGTTCAATTAATTACTTTATGTAAATGAGCAATCAAACCTATAATGAGTTTGACAAATACTAACCGTTGTGTGTATGTCAGCATGATTAGTGCTGTGGCTAGATCCAACAAAAATCTCCTTAGAATTTTCCTAGAACAATGTTTTTGAATTGGTAAAAAGTTAGACCAGAATAATGACGCAGACCTATCATGAAAGTATTTATTCTGTTTTTTTAATCTAACATAAGTTGTTCCAGTTTTATTCATACAGATTATGTATATACTCTATTTTTTCATATTAACATACATTTTTAATGAATAATAGCAGGGCCCCATTTAACTCATATCTTTGTTCTTACATGAAGTATATATTCTTATGTACCAGGAACTTGCATCTATTTGTGTTCTTCAGGAACAAGAGTTCATCCGGATTGTGTTCTTCATGAACAAGAGTGTATGTGATTATAAGGCACTTGAAAAATAGTATGATTAATTAAGTTGTGATGTAAAGAATTCACCTCTGTAGATGCCGGAGCATTAAGTTTGTGTGGTAACGGTGGTCCAATTGCAGATAGATGAGCTATAAGTAGATCAAGTTTTTTCTCCGATTCTTGAATCTTCAAGAAGAGGGCCTTAATCTGTTCATTTTTTTCATCCCTAAGAAGTCTCTCCTCTTTAAGTTCGAACTCAAGTTTTTCCAATTGACCATCAGTGTTGTTGGATCGATCCTTGAATTTTGTACAATTAACAGAATGTAGTTAGATGCTTTTTAATAAAGTACATAAATAGGAAAGCATGCAGACCCTATTGATTCATTATCTCTTAGTTAGTTCGTAATTATTAATATATCACATAAAGACCCTATTGATTGATTATTTGATATGTTATACACAAATTAAAGACATCTAAAGGGAAGAGTGGAACACATCATGTCTTCAGTGGATATAAACAAACAGTTCACCATTTCTAGCAGAGTAGCAGATGCATGACATCAACATTCTTCTATTCTTCTACAGGGAATTTAAACTAAAATTTCTTTATTTTGTACCCCTCTAACATGAACCTACAAAAAATGTTGGAAACATTCCTATATATGTCCTCTAGGATCATTTCCTAGCTAGTAATGACCAGAGTAACATAAATTAGTTCTTAGTTATTAATACATCACATAAAGATCCTATTGACTAATTATTTGATATGTTATACACAAATTTAAGACATCCAAAGGGAAGAGCAGAACACATCATGTCTTCAGTGGATATAATTAAACAAACAGTTCACCATTTCTAGCAGTGTACATAAAGAAGAAAGGAGGTTCACCAGTAACATGAATCTACAAACATGTGCATATGCTTGACCTCAACATTCCTAGCATAAAAATAACTAATTTAGCATGCTCCCCCAGTCATTTAAGAAGGTAAATAACTAATTTAGCATAAAATGAATGGGTTGAAATGAATGGAGAGGATATCTGCAATATATACCCCTACCTAATCAATTCTGTATGAAACGAAATTTTATCGATCTGTAACTGTAACTGTACAAAAATTCAGGGATCCCAAGTTAAACGTGTATCATCAATAAACAAAAGAAACAATTTTATGAAAACAGATTGTAAGTAATGAAACGGAATAACTTGACAATTACCGTTTTCTGGACTGAATGGTCTCCCAAATCACATCCCACTTCTGAAGAATCGCTAGCGCTGGCTGTTGAAGCTATTCGTTGTTGAAGCTCCATGGAAGATGTGAATCATATGGATGAGAAAGAAGACCTAGTTATTCGCTGGAGGTTTTTAATTGGAAATTTTCTGATAAAGTGAGAGGGAAAAGTATCTGATGAATCGATAATAAGTAAATTTAGTTCGAAATTTTGGGTGTAGTTTGAACTAATGGTGGGAAATTCAAATTTTTTGGTGAAAATTTTTAACTAAAAGGGGGGGAATTGTTCAAACTGATAAAAAAACCCAAAATTAATATAAACAATATGTATATTAAACATAATTAAACCTAAAATTAAACATAAACATAATTAATTAATTAATTAAATGTCTCCACGTGGCTCTTCCAGCGGGTTCTTCTTGAAGATGAAATTCATAACTGTGATTCTTTAAGCAGATCTGGATGACGATCGGAGTTAAAAGCCCTAATTAACAAAATAATGTTTTAATATATATTAACTTTATTATTTTATTTTAGATATAATAAACAAGATTTTAATAACACGTGCCTTGTGGCCGTGATAACACAACTACAAAAAATGGATACATTACTAAAACACAACTCAAAAATGAAAATGATAAATTATTATGCAATTTAGAACAAAAATACCAAAAGACGTACCGCCATGTTGTGAATTTCTCATGTATAATAATTTTGTTTCCAAAAATATTAAACGACGTCCAATTAGGATGTTGAGGAGCAATTAGGACCAACTAGACTCAATGAGGACTAAATACTGACAATTAGCGTCATTTATAAAGATACTTTAGTGAAGACCAGTTATGGTCAATTAATATGGTCAATGAATACGAATTAGGACCAGTTCAATGAGAAGGTCGATTATGCTCATAGGACCGATAAGGACGGAGCATGAAGGAAGTGACTAATGAGGATTGATAATCAAGTATGACCAATTAGGACTAATTGGGGCCAATTAGTTAAAATGAGGACCAATGATACCGATAAGGGTAAATCAGGGTTAGTGATCGTCGATTAAGACCAATTAGGTTCAATTAGGGTCAATGAGGACCAATTAGGACCAATAAGGATGAATTATGACTTATTAGGGCCAGTTAGGACCGATGAGGGCCAATTAGACAGAATAAGTACCAATATGGCTCAATTCGGGTTAATGAGGAGCAATTTGAACAAAATGGACCAATAAGGACCAATTAGTGTCAGTTAACCTCAATAAGGATCTACTAGACTTATCGTTTACCATTTACTTTGTAGTACAACAAATTTGAGTCAATTAGGCCCAATTGACCCCAATTGATTATAATTGGTCCTAAATGAGCCTAATTGATCGTAATTGACCGTAAGTGATCTTCATTGAACCTAACCGAGCCGAATAGACTATAATTGACCTTCATTGGCCCTAATTCATCCTAACTGAGTGTTCACTGGCCCTCATTGGTACTCATTTGTCATAAATGACCATGGTCGACCTTAATTCAGTCTACTGGTCCTCATTGAGCGTAATTTGGCCCTCAATCGGCCTAATAGACCCTAATTGGTCATATTTGGTCCTCACAAGGGGTCGACATTGAGCAAAATCGACCCTCGTTAATTAGTTATAACTGGTCTTCATCAGTGACCCTAATTGATCCTCATTGACCCAAATTGACCCCAATTTACCCTAATTGGGCCTCGTGGCTTCGTTGGTCCTAATTGGTCCTACTTTATCTTCATTTGTCCTCATCGGTCTTAATCGACCCTAATTGATGTGGATTCAATTAAAATAAATCTTTAATCCTAATAAAGCAATAAAATGATTGCCACATGGCCTTTTTCTAGGGCCTCCACATCATCATGTCCACATGTCAACACTATATTAAATTAATATATAAATTTTAAAATAAATTCAATATATTATTTCAACTTTATAAATATAAAATTGAACCTTACATTTAATAAAATTTAAATTTCTAATTAATGTAATGAAACTTCAAATCTTTTAAAATTTCTAAACTTAAATAACTTCAACTAAATGGGCAAACTCCAATAACTTCCCCTGTATCAACTCTTAGGGTTCATTGTGATCCAGAAGAACTGCCGTTAGTGTAAAACTGCATTTTCGAAAAACATTTACCCTGTATTTTCTCTCCAGGTTTATAATTGGCGATTTAAACCTAAACCTTACTCTCTAATTTCTACCAAATGGCACCCAAATTGAATCGAAAGGCTGCATCAAAGGCTACTCAACTGTTCTTCGCCGAACACAATGTTGTAGCGTACTTCGAGAAGTCTGATAAGTCAAAGCTATTTGATGAAATGAACGATTTCCTCGAGAAATCCAACACTCATTTTGCTTTAACTGTGAATCATGTAATATGCAAGCAGAGAATTGCTGAATTTTGGGACTCAGCCAAAAAATCTGTTGATAGCAACGGGGTTGGTAAAATTGACTCTAGAGTTAATGGGAATGAGATTAGTTTGACTGAAGAAATGATACGGAAGCATCTGAAATTCAATGATGCAGGAGGTGATCCTGATTACAAGTCTGAATTGTACTTGAAGACGTACGAAGCAATTGGGTATGGGGGTGACTTAACTTGTGGGACCATCAAAAAGGGACAACTACCCTATGTTTGGTGATATCTTGCTTATACCATTCTCCACTGCCTGTCTCACAAGAAAACTGCGTGGGATGAACTTGCTGCACCTCAATCAACCGCTTTTCATGGATTGGTAAATGGCCTCAATTTTAACTTTTCAAAAATGATATTTGATGGAATGCTGGAAAATCTAAAACCTAAAAGGATCTTTTACATGTACCCCAGATTCATCCAACACATTCTCAATTGTGAATTTCCAAATCTGCAAATCTCTGATCAATATCTTGAACTAAAATCTTTTACAAGTAAAACATTTTCTAACATGCAAGTGAACAAAACTGTTTTCCTTCGTAAAGACACATCACACCCTATTCCTAAGGCCAGGACTGCTCCTGAGCAAACTGCTCCTGGTGACAACATTGTTACACCAACAAGTGTTGAGCCCACACCAGACCGACCATCCTCTTCCACTGATATACAAATTCCCACCATTCCCACCAAAAGGAAGAGGATGTCCACATCAAAAACCACACCCAAAAATACCACACGCACTCCACAATGACCCAGAAGGAAGAGGACTAGGTCTCCTTTACCTAGACCCTCCACAGGACTACCTCAGAATGAGGGTGGTATATCACCTAGGCCACGTGAAGTAGATTCCCCAACCCTTATTGCAGGGAATATACTGCTGGACTTGGTTCAATCACCCAACCGACATTCTGGTGATAAGGTGACTTGCAGTAGTGATGAAGCAAGTCAGGTGGAAAGGGATGACACTACTCATGAAGTCCCACTGGACCCTGAGGACAATGCCAACATCATTAAGACCCAATCCACGGCAACTGTTTCTGTCAGGGAACCTATTCAGGAACCTTTGATTGACAACAGGAATCCCAGGTGCCAAGAAACCATGGGTGCTGAGCATGAATTGACGGTTCGATGTACAAAACTTGAAAATGAATTGGCAGCTCTCCGTGCAATTGTGAGAGCTCAAGGAGAAGAAATTGAACGGTTGAAGGCAGGACAATCTGTGAAAGCCACTGATAGGTAAGGTTGTCAACCATGCATACTATACGTTGAAATGAAATTCACAAGCAAAACTAGATTTAATTCAAAATAGGATCTTGCACAGGGTGTCTTCCTCAGATGTTGATGAAGTTGAACAAGTTGATCCGGTTGAACAACTTCATCCGGAGGAAGAAGGCCATGTTGATCAGGTTGAAGTAGTTGATCCGGTTGAACAACTTCATCCGGAGGAAGAAGGCCATGTTGATCAGGTTGAACTAGTTGATCCGGTTAAACAACTTCATCCGGAGGAAGAAGGCCATGTTGATCAGGTTGAACTAGTTGATCCGGTTGAACAACTTCATCCGGAGGAAGAAGTCCATGTTGATCAGGTTGAACTAGTTGATCCGGTTGAACAACTTCATCCGGAGGAAGAAGGCCATGTTGATCACGTTGAACTAGTTGATCCGGTTGAACAACTTCATAGCAGACTCCATTTTACTCATAACTGTGATCTTACATGAAGTATATATTCATATGTTATGTTAGTATATGTTGGCATTTTGATATGGTTGGATGAGATGATTTATAAACAGGATAAATCTTACTTCTAAATTGGATAAAATCACATCAGTTGACTGTAAAATCTACTTGCAACAATCAAATTTAGAATAAAATCAACTTAAATGATTGAGATAAAATCTGTCTATATAATTAATGGTGTTAACCAAAACAAAACATGAGGAAGACTACAAAAACTTGCATATATATATATATATATATATATATATATATATATATATATATATATATATATATATATATATATATATATGTGTGTGTGTGTGTGTGTGTGTGTGTGTGTCCTTGTGAAAGTTTTATGCTGATCTATACCTTGCTGTTATTATATTTAGCATGGTTTGTGTTTTGCTGCATTTAGTTAGTATTGCTCTAGTCGATTTCGATCTAGGGCTCCTATGCCAATCCTTATCTTGTTTATCAAGTCTTTTAAACCTATATATAGACCCTCTGGGTTTAAGGTTTAGCTGCTGCTTTTTTCTGATAAAAGGAAAACCCTAATTCTCTCTCTCTCTTCTCCCTCGAATTCGGCAACAAGAAAACCCAAGGGGGGTTTCGGTTCTTGTGTGGTTCGACCAAGGCCAACTTGAGTGGAGGTGTTCGTGATCAAAGTGCTAGCACATAGCATTGGTGTGTCGTGTGTGCGATTGTAGAGGGATTTGCTTTAAATCCTCCAAGAGATCAAGTCAATCCGAGCTCATAAGGTAAACATGTTCTATCCGGTTAGTTAGATTAATTCATAGGTTTCTTTCCGCTGCGTACTCGTGAGATAATTTGTTATATGACCAAACAGTGGTATCACGAGCCACCTATGATTTTAATTAATTACCGGGAATAAAAACTTGGAAGGGGGGTAACAAAATCAGATTCTAGCTTTTCGATCCAATTAAAAATCGTGTTTTACAATTGGAAAAGGTTTCGAAAATTGGTAAAAACGAAAAAATTCGATGGAAAACAACTTTTTGACCCGATCGAAAAGTTCCTGATCGAAAACCGCTCCTCGACCCGATCGGAAACCCTTGTTTTCCGATTGGAAACTCTCGACTCGATCGGAAACCCTTGTTTTCCGATCGGAAACCCTTGTCCCGATCGAAAACCCTTGTTTTTCGATCGGAAACCCATGTTGGATCGGAAACTCGTGTCCCGATCGAAAACCCTTTTTCCGATCGGAAACCCTATCGTAGATCGTAAACCCTTTTTCCGATCGGAAACCCTAATCGAAAAGTGATGTTCTCGATCGGAAACCCTGATTCCGATCGAAAACTATATATTGTGGATCGAAAACCTCTAGCCGAATCGGAAACCCTAATTTTAGGTCTAAAATTTGATTTTGTGATCTAAAATTGAGAACCCAAGTTTTTGTTATTTGATAATCAACATGTTGTACCTTTATTTTAAATGTTAAAAAGAAAGTAAAAACCATGATGTTTCATGCAAATCGTTCATGGTTATTACTTAGATCAAAGAGGATTAAAATTAAAATTATGTTAGATAATTAGAAACCCTAAGATTATGTGATTATTGTGATAATTGTGACATAGTAAAAGGTTTTAATTGCAAGTTTGTTTTATGAAAATCGAAATTTGCTAAAATATCTATTGAAATATGAATTTGTTTATAAAATAAAATTTCTGTCCTAAAACTCAAAAGAAACACCGGCTCACCCATTTAACACACTCTAAGAGAGGTATAAGTCGGGTCGCTCTGCTTCCTTAAAGTGGGTAGGTTTTTAATTGCAAAAGTTGCAAACCTCACCCCTACGCTTCTTTGTGTGTTGCAAATGGAGCTACCGAGCTCTTTTGATTTAGAAGACAAACTAAGAATTTTATAAAAATATGATGTAGTGAAGATATGCATGAATCTTCACACATAACATTTTGATCACACATCAAAATTGATTTGACCCAATCAAGACTTAAGTCTTTGCCACCCAACTCGTAAAGGACACTTGTGGGTGTTACTCTACTCATTGGTACACAATGGTAGATTAGCATCTGCAAGACAAGTTCCCACTCATTGGTACACAATGGTGGACAATTTGTGCGTTCTTGGTTGGATGACTTAAAGCGAGCCAGGTGGTGAGACCCTTAGCCCGTGGCAAAAGATGGGATGAAACATGACAACAAATCACTTGGTGCAAGTTGTAGGTCCCATAAAATCTAAGAATTGTACTTAGAGTACAATTATTGATCGTCACTTACCTTTTGAATGCATCATTTCTAGCAGATCAACTGATGAAATGATGTCATGTCAATTGGATCCTAGCCTTAATAAGCTTAATTGTTTAAAATGTTTAAAAATTGGGTAATTAAATTTATTAAGGAAAAGATTATCGAAAATACTGATTTTTGAACTTAATCTGTTTTGTAGATGGCAACAAACCCTCCTCAAAACAATGTTGGTCATGCTTTTCGTCAAATGTTTGAAAGAGAAAAACTGAATGGATCAAACTTCAATGACTGGTACTGTAAACTGAGGATTGTCCTTAGAGTTGAACGGAGGACCGATGTCCTTGAACATCATTGGCCGACCGAGCCAGCTGCTGATGCTTCTGATCAAGAGAAAGCGTTCTACAATACAGAGTATAGCAGATTCGATGAGGTTGCTTGCATAATGATCTCGAGTATGACTCCCGATCTTCAGAAGCAATACGAATTTCATACACCTTGTGATATGATCAAAGAGCTAAAGAAGATGTATGAAAAACAAGTTGGTGTTGAATTGTTCGACCTAGTTGTGGAACTCCACGACTTGAAGCTTGAAACTGGTAAATCGGTCAGTAGTCATGTGCTCAAGATGAAGAGCTACTTTGACAAATTTGAATCTCTCAATTATGGGTATAATCAGGCTGTGGCAGTTGGCATGATCCTCAAATCTCTTACGAAGGATTTTGAGGGTTTTGTGCACAACTACAACATGCATAGTATGACTAAGACTATACCTGAGCTTCATGATATGCTTGTCGAGTATGAAAAAACGATTCCTAAAAGGGCCACTGAAACACCCCAAGTTCTTATGATCAAAGGGGGAAAGATCCAAAAGGCTAAACGACCGCAAAAGGCGAAGGGCAAGAATGATGGTAAGGGAAAAGGCAAGGCAGTTGCGCTTGTTCCTAAAACCAAGCAAACCCCTCCGGCCGCAAAAGAGCATCCGGCTAAAGACCAGATCTGTCACCATTGTGGTGAAGTTGGACACTGGAAGAGGAACTGTCCTACCTATCTAGCTGAGTTGATGAAGAAGAGAAAGAATACTAGTGGGACTAGTACTTCAGGTATCTTCACAATTGAATTATTTTCCTTTTCTAAGAGTGATTCATGGGTGTATGACATCGGCTGTGGAACTCACATCTGTAATTCGTTACAGGGTCTTAGAAAGAGGAGGAAACTGAAGCCTGGAGCTTTGCAGCTGTTCGTTGGAAATGGTTTGCCAGCAGCTGTGGAAGCTATAGGAGAATTTCATTTAATTCTGCCTTCTGGGTTATTAATTGTATTAGACAATTGTCATTATGCACCTTCTATCACTAGAGGTGTTATTTCAGTTTCTTTGTTGAAAAACCAAGGATTTATTAATGCGTTTAATAATATCGGTATTTCAGTTTCTAAAAATAATGTTCATTATTTTGATGCTATTCCTAGTGATGGCATTTATGAAATTGATATGCGTGGTTGTGTTTCAAATAATTCAATGTTTACTGTTAGCAAACGAGCCAAAACTAGTTTGGACTCTACCTATCTATGGCACTGTCGTCTTGCCCATGTTGGCAAAAACCGCATTGAAAGACTTCAACGTGAAGGGATCTTACAATCAAATGATGAATCATTTGATAAATGCGTTTCCTGTATCTCAGGAAAGATGACAAGAAAACCCTTTCCGAATAAGCCGCAAAGGGCTAAAGAACTACTTGGACTCATTCATACTGATGTTTGTGGCCCATTTAGACATGTGTCAAGAAAAGGTGCTAGCTACTTCGTGACTTTCACGGATGATTTCAGCCGTTATGGTTATGTTTACTTGCTTAAACATAAACATGAGGTATTTGAAACATTCAAAGAGTTCAAGAACGAAGTTGAAAATCAACTCGGTAAGACCATCAAGATCCTTCGATCGGATCGTGGTGGAGAATACTTAAGCCAAGAGTTCAAGGATTATCTTAAAGCGTGTGGAATTGTCCAACAGCTTACTCCTCCTTATACTCCTCAGCATAATGGAGTGTCTGAGAGGAGGAATCGTACCTTACTAGAGATGGTGAGGTCGATGATGAACCTTACAACTCTCCCAATATCATTTTGGGATTTTGCTCTAGAAACCGCTGTACGCGTTCTAAATATGGTTCCAACCAAGAAGGTTGAAAACACACCATATCAATTATGGCATGGAGAAGTCCCCGTGTTGTCTTAATTAAGAGTCTGGGGATGTGAGGCACTTGTGAAGCGTGATACGCCTGACAAACTACAACCCAGGACTACTAAGTGCATCTTCGTGGGATACCCAAAGGAAACAATGGGTTACTACTTCTATAATCCTTCCGAAAACACTGTTCGTGCTGCTCGATATACTGAATTCTTTGAAAAGAATTTTATAGCTCAAGAGAACAGTGGGAGAATTGTAGAACTACTAGAAGATGTGTCACCTTCTGAAACAACTAGCAATCATCAACTTGGGGGGGGGGGGGAAATGTTCAAAGTGATGAACCTCAAGTCGATGATGTTGCGATTCCACTTCATAGATCCGAAAGGGTCGTACGTAATCCGGATAAATGGATTGGTCTAGTCGAATCCGAGGATGACGTATCAGGAGATCTCAATGAGCCTCCGAACTTCAAAGCTGCATTATCAGATCCGGAATCTGAAAAATGGCTTGAAGCTGCGAATATGGAAATGAAATCCATGCAAGATAACCATGTTTAGACCCTGGTTGATCTTCCTCCTAACGCAAGAACCGTTGGGAGTAAATGGCTCTTCAAGAAGAAGACCGACATGGATGGAAATGTACACACCTATAAAGCTCGTCTCGTGGCGAAAGGTTATACTCAACGTTTTGGCGTTGACTATGATGAGACCTTTTCACCAGTAGCAGACATAAGAGCTATTAGGATTCTCTTAGCCATAGCAGCGTACTATGACTTTGAGATATGGCAAATGGATGTTAAGACTGCCTTCTTAAATGGTTACTTGGATGAAGAAGTCTATATGGATCAACCTGAAGGGTTCATTGATCCAAAACATCCCAACCAAGTATGCAAGCTTCAAAGGTCCATTTATGGACTAAAGCAAGCATCGAGGAGTTGGAATAAACAGTTTGATGAAGAAATCAAAAAGTTTGGTTTCGTTCAGAATCCCGATGAGCCATGTGTATATCGCAAAGCTAGTGGGAGTAATGTTACTTTCCTTGTCTTATATGTAGATGACATACTGATAATAGGAAAACACATTCCAATGTTGCAAGATGTAAAATCCCATCTTGGAAATTGTTTTGCCATGAAAGACTTGGGAGAAGCAGCATTCATTCTTAGAATCAAGATCTATAGAGATAGAACTAAGCGGTTGATTGGACTAAGTCAAAGTGCTTATATTGATAAGATCTTGAAGCGATTCAAGATGGAGAATTCCAAGCGTGGTAATGTACCTATGCAGGAAGGACTTGGTCTATCGGTCAAACAAAGTTCTTCTACACCTGATGAGGTGAAGCGTATGCAAAGAGTCCCTTATGCTTCGGCAGCAGGATCTATAATGTATGCGGTGAGATGCACTAGACCTGATATAGCATTTGCGCAGAATATCGTTAGCCGATTTCAACAGAATCCAGGTGAAAGTCACTGGACTGCTGTTAAGACCATTCTTAAGTACCTACGGGCTACTAGAGATTTGTTTTTGGTATATGGGGGAAATCCAGATCAAGAGCTCAAAGTGACCGGATACTGTGATGCTGGATTTCAGACTGATAGAGATGACACGAAGTCTCAGTCTGGATACGTCTTCGTTATGAATGGAGGCGTTGTGGATTGGAAAAGCAAGAAACAAACCACAGTTGCTATGTCTGCAACAGAGTCTGAGTACATTGCTGCTTCGGAAGCTGCAATGGAGGCTGTCTGGATAAGGAAGTTTATTAGTGGGCTTGACATTGTCCCCACAAGTAACTTGCCGATCGACATGTACTGCGATAACTGGGGTGCATTGATCATCGCCAAAGAACCTGGAGTTCAGAAGGGCGCTAGACACTATGCCAGGAGATATCACTATGTTCGTGAGCAGATCGAACTAGGTGAAATCAAATTACTCAAAGTTCACACAGATATTAACTTAGCTGATCCTTTCACGAAAGCTTTGTCGAGGCCGAAGCTTGAAAGGCATGCCGGGGGCATGGGACTTAAATTAGCTAGTTAAATCATGTATGTCTGATGTTCGGTATTTGGATAAGGGATGGTAAACAATTTCTATTTGCATAATGAAATAAAGTACTTGATATGTTTGATTTCATTTAATAGTAAATTGTGTCCTGTATTTGCATGTTTAATCCTTGAGTACTTGTCAAGTATTCTAAATTGTCCATTGTCGATTAACTATATGGGAATATAGTTAAACTAAGACAAAATCTGAGTGATTGGTTAGGATGGTCCCACCAAACTCACATGGTATTCACTGGGTGCATACTGGACTGACCCACTAACGAATTGTCACTTTATGGATCGGCATCATTAAGTGAAATTCGTAAATGGTTGCTTTACTTATCCTTAGACTTGAGATACAAGCAGGTCATGCATGTATGGATTGCACCTACTTGATATAGTTCTAACTATCCTGAATAAGGTAGTACAAAAGGGCTATTTTCAGTAAGTGTAGTGAAGTATGTGACTTGACACGTGTAGTCAAGAGGATTTGTTCCTTCAGCTTTGTGCTGAAGAAGATACCACTGGGCCCCTCATTGGACTAATTAAGATGTTTGCATGGCCGTGCCCAAATGAAATCTAGAAATGTCTCGATTTGCAATTTGGTAATCTTAAGTTAGTTGAGAGAATGAGAAACAGAATCGTTAAAGTATGAAATGACTTGATCCATATTCATATTTAACACAGTATCGGTAACAAAGGGATAGTAAATGACTGTACCATTTAAATACACTTTGAGAAACTGTACTTAAATATTTCTGGGAGCATTGGCGTGTTGCTAGACGCTAACCAATGTTATTACCTTTTCTATTGCAAGCTCAAGTGGGAGCTGTAGGGATATGATCATGTAATAGTAAGCGTATGTCCGGAAATTATTTAAGCCTACGGGGTCACACGTCTCGACACCAGATGTATTAATATTAATTAATAGTTAATTGATATTTATCGGAATTATTTAACGAGGTTTCGTTAAAAACTGACAGTTAATTGTTAACAAAGGGTGTTAGTTGTAATTAGAGAGAGTTGTAATTGGATTAGAATTGAGAAAAGGCTTTGGATAGGGCCTCTAGTCGATTTCGATCTAGGGCTCCTATGCCAATCCTTATCTTGTTTATCAAGTCTTTTAAACCTATATATAGACCCTCTGGGTTTAAGGTTTAGCTGCTGCTTTTATCTGATAAAAGGCAAACCCTAATTCTCTCTCTCTTCTCTCTCGAATTCGGCAACAAGAAAACCCAAGGGGGGTTTCGGTTCTTGTGTGGTTCGACCAAGGCCAACTTGAGTGGAGGTGTTCGTGATCAAAGTGCTAGCACATAGCATTGGTGTGTCGTGTGTGCGATCGTAGAGGGATTTGCTTTAAATCCTCCAAGAGATCAAGTCAATCCGAGCTCATAAGGTAAACATGTTCTATCCGGTTAGTTAGATTAATTCATAGGTTTCTTTCCGCTGCGTACTCGTGAGATAATTTGTTATATGACCCAACACAAACATGTAGGTTATTATCATCATAGAAGAAGATATAAGTTTAAAGTCACCATTTTTAACCAAGACTTGATGTAGGAGTTCTAGATGGAAAATGTAACTAGTTAACATGATTAACTAGAGAAAAGTCAAGAAAACATCATCTACTAAGTTGAGAAAAACGTGGAGATGGATGGAGGATAGTAGATCTTGCTTCTTTGTTTCTCCTTGTAACTTTTATCTTCAAGTAATCTTGTGTTAGGATGAAGAAAGCTAGAGAGAGAGAGTAGAGAGAGAGAGGGCGACGAGTTTTGAGGGAGAGAGTGAAAGAGTGTGTGTTTGATGGTGGGAGGCAAATGAAAGTAATTTCTAGGGTTTCCCATTATGTTCTTTATATATGGTTCCATAAAAGAAAGGAAAGAAAAGAAACAAGTAAGAGGAGGGTTTGGTTCAAGAGGTGGTGGTGGCGGTTTGTCGTTCAAAACCGAGAGGGAGAGAGGCAAGGGGAGGGGCCGGTTTTTGGGGAGCAAGGAGAGAGGAGGGTGAAGTCAAGTGTGGTACATACTTGGTTGTTTTAGGGTGGTGATGGGATATTTAGGAAAATGTGGTGTAAGATGATGATGGTAATAAGGTACTAGAAGAATAGTCTTTGCTTTATGGTTGGGTGATTAGTGAGAGATTAAGCAAAGGTGGTGGATGGTTACTAGAAATCGATTAAGACGAGGTTCGGGTGTCGGGTTTTGATCACGAAAGAAAATATGATCAAAGGTCACAATTGGATTTGATCATGCATGGGAATGAATGTGCATGATGATTAATGAATCAAGGTTGAAGAAAAATAAAAGATGCAAGTCTTGTTTAAATATAGTTGGTGTTAAATGGTGAAAAACGTTGACGTTAAATGTTTATATAAAAACCTAATGGGTTTTCGTTATAAAAATACTAAACATTTAAAGAGTTTACTAATTGGCGTAGTTGACAAATAAATAAATAAACTCAAGCGTTCATTGGATAGTTGCATGATACGCTATCAGATACATATATGTAACATCTTTGTTTTAAAGGTCGATCGTCGAAATGTTAATTTAGGGTTACGCCAAGACTAACGGATAGTTGCATGATACGCTATCTACGTTAACTAAAACATAGATTTATGCACACAGAAACAGGTAATTACACGTATTATTATATGAGTTGACTTAGGAAGCTTACGGGTTGTCACATTCTCCCCTAGTTGAAGGAATTTCGTCCCGAAATTCAGACTGTGGCGTCTATAGGAGCTGGGTTGGGAAAAAGATGCGGGTACTTGGCTTTGAACTTGTCTTCGTGTTCCCAAGTATACTCAGATCCGCACTGGGAGTTCCATCGAACCTTAACGAGAGGGATTCGACTTCGTTTCAGCTTTTTGACCTCGCGGTCGATGATTTCAGAAGGTTCTTCCACGAAGTGAAGGGTTTCGTCAACTTGAATTTCATCGAGAGGGATGACGAACGATTCGTCGGTAAGGCACTTCTTTAAGTTAAAGACGTGGAAAACGCCGTGTATGCTACTAAGTTCGGCTGGCAGTTGTAGTTTGTAAGCTACTGGCCCGATCTTTTCGAGGATCTGGAATGGACCAATGTATCGAGGGTTTAGCTTACCACGTTTGCCAAAACGGATGACTCCTTTCCACGGGGAAACTTTCACAAGAATTTTATCTCCGAATTCGAATGATAGGGGTTTCCGTTGGATGTCAGCGTAGCTCTTTTGGCGATCGCGGGCGGCTTTCAGACAGTTTCAAATCTGCGAGACCCTTTTGGTAGTCTCGATCACTAATTCCGGAATCTGGTTGTCTCCAACTTTAAACCAACAGATGGGAGATCGGCACTTTCGTCCATAAAGTGCCTCGAATGGGGCGGCTTGAATACTTGTGTGTTAACTTTTGTTGTATGAAAACTCGCATAGGGGCAAGTGTTCATCCCAGTTTTTACCAAAGTCGATTGCGCAAGCACGCAACATGTCTTCTACGATTTGGATTGTTCGTTCACTCTGACCATCGGTTTGGGGATGGTAAGCAGTACTCGTGTCAAGTTGAGTACCCGGGGCTTCATGCAACGATTGCCAGAAGTTAGACGTGAAGCGGCTATCTCTGTCAGAGATGATTGAGACGGGAGTCCCATGGCGGTAGAATATCTCTTTCATGTAGAGGGCGGTTAGTGGTTCCATGAAATCCTTTTCATTCATGGGTAGGAAGTGAGCTGATTTCGTTAGACGGACGATGATAACCCAAATAGTATCGTTACCATTTCGGCTCTTCGATAGCTTGGTGATGAAATCCATGGCGATGCGTTCCCATTTCCACTCAGGGATTATCGGTTGGACAAGCAAACCGGAGGGTTTCTGATATTCGGCCTTAACTTTGGCGCACGTTAAACACTTACCGACGTAAGTGGCAACTTCCATCTTCATGTTGGACCACCAGTAAAGTCCTTTCAGTCCGTGGTACATATTTTCAGCACGAGGGTGGATTCAGTACTTCGATTTGTGAGCTTCGTTCAGAACCAGTGTCCTGAGGTCTCCGTACATAGGTACCCAAAGTCGATTCATGAAGTATCTGGCACCATCGGATTTAATCTCGAATTGACGGTCCATACCTCGTAGGCCTTCCTTTCCGATGTTCTCTTCTTTAAGTGCTTCCAGTTGGGCGTCACGAATCTGGGAGGGTAGACCGTTGTGAATGGTCAATGAAAGAGATCTGACGCGAAGTGACTTCACACGATCCTTACGACTCAAGGCATCTGCTACTACGTTTGCCTTTCTAGGGTGATATAAGATTTCGCATTCGTAATCGCTGAGCAACTCGAACCATCTTCGTTGCCTCATATTCAACTCTTTCTGGTTTAAGATATGCTGGAGGCTCTTGTGGTCCGTGAAGACCTTTCATTCTGTGCCATAGAGGTAGTGTCTCCAGATCTTGAGGGCGAATACTACGGCTCCGAGTTCTAGGTCGTGAGTGGTGTAGTTTTTTTCGTGAACTTTCAATTGGCATGAGGCATAGGCTATGACTCTGTCACATTGCATAAGCACGCATCCAAGACCTTGATGAGACGCGTCACAGTAAACGCAGAAATCGCGGTTGCCTTTAGGTAAGGCAAGAATGGGAGCGTAACATAGCTTTTGCTTCAACGTTTGAAAAGCATCTTCAGTCTTATCATCCCAGATGAATTTTTTCTCCTTCTGAGTCAGAGTGGTCAAGGGTCTGGCTATTTTTGAGAAGTTCTCGATGAACCTACGGTAATAGCCGGCAAGACCAAGAAATTTTCGTATTTCAGACGGGGTAGTTGGAGGGCTCCAACTTTTGATCGCTTCGATTTTCGCGGGATCAACATGAATTCCACGGTCATTGATCACGTGACCTAAGAAATGTACTTCTCTGATCCAAAATTCACACTTTGAGAACTTGGCGTACAGTTTTTCCTTTCTAAGCAATTCCAGGATGAGTTTGAGATGTTGCTCGTGTTCTTCCTTACTACGGGAGTAGATCAGAATGTCATCGATGAACACGATAACGAATTTGTCGAGATAGGGTTTACACACATGATTCATGAGGTCCATGAATACGGCAGGCGCGTTAGTTAACCCGTAGGTTATAACTAGGAATTCGTAGTGGCCGTAACGAGTCCTAAAAGCAGTTTTAGCGACATCTTCATCTTGAACCTTCAGTTGATGGTAGCCGGAGCGTAAATCGATCTTCAGAATAGACGCAAGATCCTTGGAGTTGGTCGAATAAGTCGTCAATCCTTGGGAGGGGATACAGGTTCTTCACCGTCAACGCGTTTAGTTCTCGGTAGTCGATGCACATACGAACGATCCGTCCTTTTTCTTTACGAATAGGACTGGGGCTCCCCAGGGTGAGAAGCTCAGCCTGATGAGTCCTTTATCAAGAAGTTCTTGTAGCTGATTCGACAACTCTTTCATTTCGGATGGAGCTAAACGATACGGGGATCGAGCAACTGGTGCGGCTCCGGGTATTAAATCGATATGAAATTCGACCTGTCGAGGTGGAGGTAGACCAGGTAGATTGGAAGGAAACACGTCTGCAAAATTCCGAACGATTGGAACGTCTTCGATCTTCTTCTCCTTGGATTTCTTGGAAGATACATGTGCTAGGAGGGCAGGATAACCCTTTCGGAGGAATTTCTGAGCCTTCATGCATGAAATGATGTGAAGTTTTGTATCGACACGATCTCCTTAAATGGTCAAGGTTTCGTTGTCAGCTAGGGGAATTTTAACATGTTTCTCGTGGCAAACTATTTCTACACGATTAGCGGACTGCCAATCCATTCCAACTACTACATCGAAGCTTCCGAGCTGGACGGGCAGGAGGTCTATGCTGAACTTGTTTCCTAATAGATCCAGTGAACAACCTTGGAGCGTTTCACGCGCTTCGATTTGTTTACCATTGGCCAATTCGATTATATACTTGGTGTCTAACTGCGTAGGGGTGATATTAAAGGTAGAGCTAAAATCACTAGACACGAAGCTTTTATCAGCACCGGTGTCAAATAAAACCGATGCATAATGTTCGTTTAACAGAAACGTACCCGTAACAGTGTGCGGGTCTTATCGTGCTTCAGTCGCATTCAGCACGAACGCTCTTCCACGTGCAGCATCAGTCCCTGATTTCTTCAGCTTGGGACAATCGCTTTTGAAGTGACCAGAGTTCCCACATTCGTAGTAGGTGTTAGTGGTCTGAACTTTGTTCGCGTGACTCGGACAGTCCCGATAGATGTGACCTTTAGCTTTGCAATTCTTGCAGTAAACGTTACTGCAGTCCAGAGTGTGGTGTAGGTTACACTTGTTACATAGGGGCAGGTTGCTGGTGTAACCATTTCTCTTTGCATCAGCGGTAGGTGCAACAGCTGCATAAGCCTTGATGGCTTTTGGAACATCAGCAGTAGAAGTTTCTGCAGGCTTCTTCTTCTTCCAATCATGACCACGTTTGCGCTTGTGGTCAGGTTTGACGTTACCAGAGGAGGTGGGGGGGGGGGAATAATAGCAGACTTAACTTCAGAGGCTTTCTTGGCGAATGACGCACCTTGGCGGGCAGTTTGGTATGTCAAGATGTGGGCCAAACGTACGGCGCTCTGGAGGGTAGCAGGGTTAGATGACATGACATTTCCTTGGATGAGAGGGGAGAGTCCCCAGATGTACCTCTCTATCTTCTTGTATAGAGGAGTAACCATAGTGGAGCACAGGTGTGCTAGTTCATGGAAACGTCGAGTGTACCCGGCTATGTCGGCACCGACCATGGTAAGATTCCAGAATTCCACTTCTAGGCATTGCAGTTCCTCTCGGGGGCAGTACTCGTCTCTCATGAGCAGCTTTAGATCTTCACAAGGCATGGTATAGGCAAGATCCTGTCCCAAGGTTTCAGCATAGGAATTCCACCAGGTGAGTACACCTTCGCTGAAGACGCAAGTGGCATACTTGACCTTGTATTCGTCTGGGCAGTTGCACATGCGATAGACGGATTCAGTTTTCTCGAACCATCGGATCAGTCCGACAGCACCTTCAGTGCCTTTGAAATGGATGGGTTTGCAGTTCATGAAGTCTTTATAGCTGCAATCCCGAGTACCGGCAGGCGAACCACTTTGACGTCCACCAGAGGTAGTGGAGCGTTCGACATTGGCGGCGGCGAGTGCTTCGGTTACAGGTTGAAGGATTAACTCTTCAATCGCAGCAGCGCGCATGGGCGGCGGCGGAGGCGGAGGAGGAGGAGGAGGGTTAGCTGTCGTGGCACGTCTAGGCATGATTCTAATTTCACATGGGTAAACCAAGAGTAAGGCAATCATAATAACAACCAAACATATCACGACATACATCAATCATACATACAAGAGGAAATATAACATCACAACACAATCATAATAGCGAATCAAAACATACATCATAACATCCATAACCGTGACTGAAAACAATCCATACAAGACAACATTGTTTTTGGTGGATAACATGATTCCACAATAGTACAAGTTACAACACATTACAAAAGTAGGGGTAAAACATATCCCCAATATGTCAATACTGCTAATATCATGGGTGCTGGAGCAATGTCAAGATCTCTCCAACCTGTACGATGACCGAGAGCGTCAGCCGGAGGACGTTGTTGAAATCCACAAGTGTCGGCGTGTTGGCGGCAAGGGCTTCCACGGCAGCGAGGGCGGCGCCGGAATCTCTGTTGACTTCTCCAAGAAGTGTGTGCAGAGTGTCAAAGGTCTGGACATAAGAACCAGTGAGGCTCTCGAGCTCAGAATTGCGAATCTCCAGGGCAGCTATGGGGGTAGGTGGGAGCTGAATGGTAGCATGGAGACGGTGAATCTCAGCATCATGTCGAGCAATGTCGTCGAAGAGGGAGGAAATCAGAACGTCTACGGCAACACCATGAAAAAGGATGGGTGGGGAATCAGCCTCTGCGGGTGCAATGGGTGCTACGGGGGTAGTAGGTGTAGCAGGGGTCACCGGAGTAACAGGAGTGACCGGAACAACAGGGGTAACTGGAACAACAGGTGTGACTCTAGCGGCTGCTGCGGATGACGTCTCGCCAAACTCGTAGGTGCTATTATCAAAATGCACTCGCTTCTTTAAGGGAAGAGAGGGCGAGTCGGTGGGAGCAAGGGTAGGCTCGGGGGTACGTGATCTCTTGCGGGGTGATCCCACACGAGAGGCAAGGCGGATCCCACGAGTGGGGGGGCGAAAGACGGATTTCCGCGCGGTATACATGCGGAGGGGTCCAGAGGGAGTAGTCCTATACGGGCGAAAAGACGGGGCACGCACATGAGAGGTAGCACGGGATTAGCTCAGAGTGACCGTAATGGAGTCTACGTCATCGAGAGGGTCATCAGCAGTGATATCCACGTCATAAAATGGCGGATCATCCGGATCTTCCTCGGAGTCAGTCTCCTCGTCGTCAGTGACACGGTCGAGTACGCTAGTGGGTGAAGTCGGCGTGACAGTGGGTGGAGATGCTGGAGCTGGCTGAGGTGGTATCGTCTCCATCTCAACTTCTGAGTCCGAAGATAGCTCAACAGGGTTAGACATGCTGTGACAAGTTTCCAAGTCATAATAATAGTCTTACGTTAGTGTAATTTTAATAGTTAAGAGATGCAACAAGTAAGGTATGTATGTAATGCAAGCCAGTAATGCATGGGATGGGGCTAGCAGAGCGTTAGGCTATAGACTAAGTTCTAGTATGCAACCTAGTTCTCTATAACCTTGGCTCTGATACCAATCTGTCACACCCCGGTATTTATTGTGTCGGGTGCGAACTAGATGGATCATAGTCAAGATTACATAGAACGACCTCTGGATGATTAAACAACTAGAGCCGTTTAAAAGATTAAGTTAATTCAAAATGTGGAGTTTCATTCAAAGTTGCAGCGGAAATAGTAGTGAAAGTACGTTTGTTTTAATTGTTACAAAACAATTACATTTCAAAAAGATTTGAGAACATGACATCGTTAGGTGTTATGGAATGAAATCTCTAAAAGTGCAGCTCGGTTTGACCATGACTCCAAAATAAAAAAATGCAGGTCCTAAATGATATGATGTCCTGAATGCAGCAAGTTTCAATCACCTGAGAATTCATATACTAAAACGAGTCAACATAAAGTTGGTGAGTTCACAGGTTTTGATAGCATGCATGTAAGGTTTGATAAACAAGTTTGATTAAATCATACCATCGTTTGACAATTTGTTTAGATATTATTTTATAAATTACCATGAACCTTGAATACCGAAACTAACTGATTACCCACTCATGATACTATGTCCAACAGTACCGCATGGCCAATTATAACTGTATGTACTCTTTTGACTATTAAAACGGAGTTCAGGATTGGAGCTACCAATCAGAGCAGGGGCGTTAACCTAATAGATCTATCCACGAGTCATCGTTTCTCTTTGTAAATTAATCGGATTCAACTAATAGTGGGGTTTCATCATAACATGAACAAGCATGATACAACATGATTTGGACTAGAAAAGCTCATGTAATCAATAAGATAACAAGTAATCTATTTGTCGGGTAATGATTTATGTTTGTAATGAATTCTCCCCCAAGTATTAAAACTGTAAAAGAAAGGGGCCGTAAAAACTCACCTGAATGCAAAGGATTCAGTAAGATAGGCAAGTAAGCAGCCCTATACAATATTATAAGACAAATTAGAAAATAGAAATTGGGTTGACATCTAAGTCACTCCAATTTGGTTGGTCAAGTCTTGGTGTCATGGTAACCCGGTGTTATGATACGATATCGTTGACCTTAGTGAATATTTATTGAAAATAAATATTTATTGTGTAATAAATAAAATATTATTTATTTTCAAGATAATAATTAGTTTAGAAATAGTTTATATTTCCCAAATAAATATCATGTGAGTTCGAAGGACTTTTAAAGGAAGATATGACGGTTTAAGATTAAAACGAGCTTTTTGTCGGTTTTAGCCGCATTTCACGTTATTTGTAATTATGACTAAGGAAATGATCTAATAAATAAATACTCGTTTATTTTCATCATAGGATCATATCAAATCAGAAAATTAAGTTCAAAAGTCCAAGTTCCTAGTTTTGTCGGGTTTGCCGGTATGTGTCCGATTTAGCCAGTTTTGATCCTGTGACTCGTTCTAGGGTTTTGTAAACTACCAAAACACTTTGTAAACTTACTAGCCGTGTGCCCACGCGTTACGGCGGCGACAGTGTATAGCGTGTTATTCGTCTTCTGTTCGCTTGTTATGACGGCATGACAATTTACATCGAGGTATTCGTTTTTAGAACTCAAACAAATAACAACAAACACTCAAATTGAAATATATATTGGTCACAAACATAGTAATTTAAAACTAAATGAGTTGTAATATAGAAGTCATCTATCGAAAGGATAATTGAACATATAAATATGTATTATAATCATAGTAAAAACTTTTTTACCTTTTAGAAAATAGAATAAACAAAATGAAGATTCAAAAATAAAAGTAAAAATAAAAACAAATGTATACTACAAATTTTGATGCACTGGTTGATGTATATTACTACTCATCTTGTATTACATTTCAAGTTCTTTTTGTCCAATGAAGAACATGATTCTTTTATATGAAGTCTATTACTTGATGTGTTTTAAAGAAAGATATATCATTGATGTATATTACTACTCATCTTGTATTACATTTCAAGTTCTTTTTGTCCAATGAAGAACATGATTCTTTTATATGAACTCGATTACTTGATGTGTTTTAAAGAAAGATATATCATGTATGGATATGTAGTTCTTAAAGTTACAAGCAAAAGAACAGCTGAGAAAGAGTCTCGTGCTTTAGACAAAATAAAGCCAAAAAAAAGCTGTAAAATTAACTTAACGAAAATAAATTACTAACACTTTTGAACAAACCTAAGATCCTAAGAAGACTCAAGTAAAACTCTTACATGTTATCTTCGAGATATTAAATAATCCTAATCCTAATTTGACTATAACGATGGAAATTTTAACTGTTAGAAATCAGGATCAAATGTGTAGCTAAATACCATTTAGAGGCAAGAAATTATGAGAATTTACTAAATTTGAATGTCTGAATCACAATTGTTACACAAGAATATCCTTTCTTATTTGATCCGACATATGTATAAAACTGTGAATCAATGTTCTAATTGTGTACAAAGTATCAAACATGTTAACTGAAGTTACAAATAAAGTGAACCTAGGTAATAGCTTCTCACAGGATCCTAAATCCCAACAGCATAGCAGGTGTAATAAATGTCATTCAAAACATATGTTAAATAATTCTGGGTTAACCATGGGGTTAATGATTGTGTGTACTCATGGTTAATCTATATAATCCCAGGGTAACCATGACGTTAATGATTGCATGTATCTAATTTCTTTCCGTATCCTCATGGGTATCATCTGCAAAGAAAGGGGTGCGTACGTCATGAAATCGGTAATGTAATCTTCTTGGTGAAAATAAATAACAATCGAGAAAAGAAGTATTTTCCTTTACAAATTAAGTGGACCGAATGAGTTAAAAGTAACAAGAAAACTGTGAGGGACTAATTATTCCCAAAAAAAAAAGAATATTCCCTATTCAATATCTATATAACATCAAACCCACCACTCTCGTGTATTGAACAACACACCAATTTCTTAAAAACATCAAGATCCTATATTTGGATCCCTATTTTCTATCACTGGTTAATAAGTACCTATTTTTTTGCCTCTGCATCCTATTAGAAGTTGTTGATTTATCTCTGGTGCTTACATGCAGTTTTTCAAAATGTGCTCACTCAAGATAGTGATCACAGACCACTATTTCATAACTCTCATCTAAATTTAAAATATTTTCTTACAAAACTAAACCAAAACTCACATAATAACATAAGCAATTGTTGAATAATGATCATATACGACCATCTCATCACTTTCATTAAGTATTTTCTCAAAAAACTAAAACCAAAAACTAAATAATAGCATATGTAAGTGTTGTATAATGATCAGATACAACCAGGACATCACTTTCATTTAAATTTTAAGTATTTTTACCATTAAATTATAGAAGATAACCAGTCTCATTAACAATCTCATAATAACATAAAAACCCTCACTAACACAAACTACCCCCAAACCTACTTAAAAAGAGAAACAAAATGAAATGGATGTAACATAAGAACATTACCTTAGATCACAGAGAATAATAACCACAGATCTGTTTCAACACCTGCATCTCAAAATTAAAAAGTAATGAGCAAAAAGCAAAAAAATGTAAAAGCCAAAAATTCTACACACATTTATACAAACACATAAACAACACAAATTAAACACACAAAATACACAAACTCTTGACAAACGCAAGTAACGGAAACCAATAACCATGATTATTAATGTATGGATTTCATTACCACCGGAACTAAATGACATTTGTTTCAAGAAATTGTTTGGAAGAAAAAATATGTACCAGAAGAGAAAATGAGAAAATTTTTACCTTAGATCATAGAGAAAACCAATAACCATGATGATTAATGTATGGATCTCGTCCTGTTGTTTATCACAGGGATGAGGTGCTTGGCATTTAACTATGCAAGACAGTACAAAACACTAAAAGCAACATATAATTAGGATGCAACATTAACAAACTACTTGATCAAGAAAAGAGTTGACTCAAATGACAGGGAATACCTTCGAGTCTTCAATCATGACCAATCCACTCCTACATCACAAATTATTTATAAAAAAAAAACTACTGAAGCATTTGGACCCATCATTCATGTTAAGGTGAGCTTGTTACTTGTAACAGGTGGATACTTGATCAAAAATGGTGAACTTGTTATATTTACAGGTTCTAAGAAACACTGGTTTGGTGTATGGAGAAAGTAGCATTGAGTTAATGGGTCTGGTTTCACAAACATTGATTTAAGTCCTGAATAACTTTGTCATTGACCTCTATATACTTATTCACCTGCACAGGACACAACACAAATCAGATCAGTTGAAAGACTTCTAACTAAAGTTCTTGTTGGGTCAATTTGTGCTGCCATGTACCATTAACTAAAAATAAGGGACTGATGCAATTGTTTGTTCTACACTAACATATGAGACAGTAAAAAACTAACAGCCCTACAAATCAACAATTAGAGTTTTGGTTCAATCTGACCCGACCCTTTTAGTTCTGCCACCTGTATCAAGTTTCAATGTGTTAATTAACCAACCTTATCCACAATCTGAACAATTTGCACAACCCTTAGGACCTTAAAATATCATATTCAACTCATCGGGTGTTCTCATACTTTAACTATGCTATTTAGACAACTGCATGTATCCAATAACATATTTAAATGAGGGATAAAACTTCAATGGCTAGATCACTTTGATAATGATAATATTCACCAGGAGGGTCATCCAAGCCAACACAAAGAAAATAATGACAGTGATTTGGAAAAAGAAGCAAAGCTGAAGTTAATAAATAAATAAAAATAGATTAAAGCGGCCCGTTTTATAGGACCGAACCACTTAACCGCCAACCCACTAAAACTGAACCGCATAAATCTTAAACGGTTGAACCCCTAACTTGCTTTGGTTTGGGCGGGCAGTTCAGCCCTTCAAAATTTATGAACAACCCTAGTCATATATCAGTTATCACTAAAATGTAGAAATGGCATCGGAAACATGTTCAAAATATCAATT
Organism: Deinandra increscens subsp. villosa; assembly: GCA_039602395.1. NCBI lineage: Eukaryota > Viridiplantae > Streptophyta > Magnoliopsida > Asterales > Asteraceae > Deinandra > Deinandra increscens. Next base: position 54,970,981 of record JBCNJP010000003.1, on the reverse strand, counting down.
ATCTTCTTTATTGCTACCTTTTCACCAAGATGAGTATCATATGCAGAACACACAACACCGTAGCTTCCTTTACCAATCACCTCCTCTATTTTATACCTACTCCCTTCACCATATTCTTTTAAAATCTTCACCTACCAGACCCCTACAACTATAAAAACAGAAAAATAGATTTTATGTCTTTCTGTAAATGTCCATATGAGGTTAAAACAGTAAGAATTAATTAATAAATACAATTGTAAACCAAAGACCCTACCTATAATGGTAACTGTAAAGAAAAATGTAGCAATCCCCACTGTAGACCCTACCTAAATTCGATATTTAAAAATGTAAATGATAACCAAATAAATCAATGACATATAGAAATAATTATGTTCTTAAACCTCAATTTTTCCATTAGCGTCGGGCAAAGGAGGGAAAATTAGCTAGCCTAGTGGATAAGATACCAACTGCAATATCAACAGTTTCTTGGATGCCATACTTACATCATCAGAAAGCTTCATGTTCTGCTGGATCAATTTAGTGCATCTTCATATGTGTTTAGCATAATTAATAGCAATTAGCCCAGCCTCGATTAAAACTGCACAGACAAATGGAAATCATGACAACATGGTCACTTTAGGAATTGATTTGAAAATTTATTTAGACATCAGAATTGATATTGAATTTAGAATATATCCAATTGACATCAGATATGCTTCCCGTTCAAGGTCTCTTTTTCATTTTGTTTCTGCAGCAGGTTCAGCCTCGAGCCGCCTTCGCGCATCTTCTACTGCTTTGACTTCTTCTTGTAGAGCTTTTTCTGGTGAATACATAAAAGTCCATACTTGTATAACCAATTGCCTGAAAATTGAAGATTAAAATTAATTTGTATAAACAACAAATAAAGATAGGGCATTAGCAGTTACTGCAAAAATGTGACTACCATCTTCAGATCCTAAGAGCTCCTTTGAAGCATAATCCATTCGTGTTACTAATCATCCCTAGTTCTACCAGACACATCAAAATTATCTCTATTCTTCTTATTTCTGCTTCAAGTTTCACACTCTCACAAGCTTGAATCTAAACATAGAAAGTTAACAAACATAAAAAAACGGGACAAAATTAACTACACTGCAAACAATTTTTCAGCTAACTGAAAATTAATCCAGGTACATCAAAGAGATAAACATTTCGAGGTAAAAGTAGAACACATACATGACATAACAAAACAAGAACACAATAGCAACCGATTAAACATAACGAATAGTAAATCAAAAAATGCACAAGAGAAAAGATAATCAAAGATAATACAAACCTTAGAGAAAGGATAAATTGCGTCTAAAGGTCAAGCACGAATCCCTAAATCGTTGAGGTCCGTTAATGGTCTGAAGTCGGAAAGCTTGAGTGGCTGCGAGAGCAAACAAGAGCTTATGAGGTCTTTTGTAGCTGATTTCTCCATTATCGTCTGGGTTTTACGAAGAAAGAGAGTGTGTTCTTATGAACCCTAGATCTGAACTTGTACAGTAGATTTGAAATTCAAATGGGGAGAGCGTCTGGGGTTTCATCTGCTATAAAGCTGACCATAATCGGTGAACCTCTCAACAGCGTCCATGATTCCTTCCTCGAACCTCCCTCCCCATAACACGCGGTTGAGTAGAAATCGAACGAATATCATTGACTCTTCCATTTAAGAGTTCCAAATCGACGAAACAACCTGTATAAAACAGAAATAAGAAGTTTGAAATCGGTGAAGCTACATGACTATGTTGTGATATGGGTTATTTACTGCAAACATCACTGCCGATGAGGTATGGATCCATGGAGGTACCAGTGAAGATGAAGAACACAGAAGTTACATCCATCTTAGGTACGACTGAAGATGAAAACCTACCGGATCTTGCACGGAAGAGAGATGAGGTTTGAGAGAGAATACGGAGAGAGGCGGCTGAACTATTCATCAGATTAGAATTAGGGTTTGTAGTCGTTAGGTCATAAGGCAGGAAATGAGCATAAAAGTCCTTTTATACCTAGGGTTTGAAGGAACACGGGCTTTAAAGGTTTGCTTTAAGAGATTCAACATTGTGCTTTAAGTGTTTGTACATTGTGTTTTAAAAGTTGTAAAACTCTTAAAATTTTCAACATTAAACTTTCTCTCTCCAATATGCTTAATAATATAGTATAGATTATGAGTCATCTTAAGTCCCTGAAAGTGTCCAAGATCAGTTATAACATTCATTTGCATATCTTTACAAACACGAGGTTTCCGGGCCCGTAAAGTGTCCGTTTTTGGTCCCGTTTTTTCCCAAATTTAGCTATTTTCAAAAGGGGTCTTGTCCTAGGGTTCTTATGACTAAAAAAATATTTTAAATGAACTTTAAGATGGGTCAAAGTTTCTGACCTAAAATGGCTCTAATTTAATAGTTTCCGAGACTTTTTAGCCGGTTATTTTTATAGATTTAGCCGTTCAAACATATCAATAAGTCGTATGGTGTTATCCATAACCTTCTAACATGTTAAAAATTTCGGATCTAGGTTTCCAAGAGTCACAAATTTCGGATCTAGTGGTTTGTTTATAAAACCAAGGCACATTGTTCACATACTAGCATTATAACACTTGTTTTTCTATAGATCTATATAATGTAGCATACGAGGGGTTCAAAATACATGAAATTACTAGCATAAACATAATATTTACTAGATCTAACAAGAGTAATGAACAAACAAGTAGGTTATTATCATCATAGAAGAAGATATAAGTTTAAAGTCACCATTTTTAACCAAGACTTGATGTAGGAGTTCTAGATGGAAAATATAACTACTTAACATGATTAACTAGAGAAAAATCAAGAAAACATCATCTACTAACTTGAGAAAAACGTGGAGATGGATGGAGGATAGTAGATCTTGCTTCTTTGTTGCTCCTTGTAGCTTTGATCTTCAAGTAATCTTGTGTTTGGATGAAGAAATCTAGAGAGAGAGTAGAGAGAGAGAGGGCGACGGGTTTAGAGGGAGAGAGTGAAAGAGTGTGTGTTTAATGGTGGGAGGCAAATGAAAGTAATGTCTAGGGTTTCCCATTATGTTCTTTATATATGGTTCCATAAAAGAAAGGAAAGAAAAGAAACAAGTAAGAGGAGGGTTTGGTTCAAGAGGTGGTGGTGGCGGTTTGTGGTTCAAAACCGAGAGGGAGAGAGGCAAGGGGAGGGGCCAGTTTTTGGGGAGCAAGGAGAGAGGAGGGTGAAGTCAAGGGTGGTACATACTAGGTTGTTTTAGGGTGGTGATGGGATATTTAGGAAAAGGTGGTGTAAGATGATGATGGTAATAAGGTACTAGATGAATAGTCTTTGCTTTATGGTTGGGTGATTAGTGAGAGATTAAGCAAAGGTGGTGGATGGTTACTAGAAATCGATTAAGAGGAGGTTCGGGTGTCGGGTTTTGATCACGAAAGACAATATGATCAAAGGTGACAATTGGATTTGATCATGTATGGGAATGAATGTGCATGATGATTAATGAATCAAGGTTGAAGAAAAATAAAAGATGCAAGTCTTGTTTAAATATAGTTGGTTTTAAATGGTGAAAAACGTTGACGTTAAATGTTTATATAAAAACCTAACGGTTTTTCGTTATAAAAATACTAAACATTTAAAGAGTTTACTAATTGGCGTAGTTGACAAATAAATAAATAAACTCAAGCGTTTATTGGATATTTTTACGTCGAAGTAACGTTACGAACTTTGCATGTAATTTAAATACTACAAAAGTGACAAGGTAATATAAAAATTCTTTTTATATTAAACCACATAGTTGTGGTGAAATTTCTTGTTATTGAAATTCCATCGGATATATATATGTAACATCCTTGTTTTTAAGGTCGATCGTCGAAATGTTAATTTAGGGTTACGCCAAGACTAACGGATAGTTGCATGATACGTTATCTACGTTAACTAAAACACAGATTTATGCACACAAAAATAGGTAATTACACGTATTAATATATGAGTTGACTTAGGAAACTTACGGGTTGTCACAAAAAGCTCCCTGGTTGCTTCCTTATCTACCAAAGCCGCTCTCCAAAGTAGATTGTTGCTGATCTCACACAAGATATCCCATATTTCGAAGATTATTCTTTTGGTAGTATAGTTTGACTTTTGTAATTGACGGTCTAGATGATCGTATGGAAATCAATGGCTCTAGCACAATATATAGCATAGCTCGTCTTCAACATTTGTACGCATGAATCTGTGCAAGACTTGTGTAATATTGTTGAGTTATTGCAAATAGCGTCGAGTATATTTTTCTTCGTGTGTTACTATACTTATGCAAACAACTATGACTCACAAGTGTTAATCGTTTTGGTAATGTGAATGTTAACTTAGTCCCGCAAGGTTAATCTTGCAAGTAAATCTTGTAACTTAATTAGGTGTTAAGAATTTCGATCCTACAAGTGGTATTAGAGCTTAGGCTCTCACTTTACAGACGTCAAGTGCTTCAAAGTTGATATTTACTTGTCTACTTTACTGTTTTTCAAGCTTTTCTTTCTCAAGTTTTTCAAAATGAATGATCTCAGTCTAGTATCTTCAAACGGTAGCACAAACAAACCAACTATGTTCACCCCAGAGAACTTTGACACATGGAAGCTCCGTATGGAGGGGTTTGTTCGCAATTTACACCACCGTATTTGGAAGTTAATGAATGTTGGTCCCATTGTCGTAACTGTACCATCTGCTGATGATGAAAATGTTTTCATTCCAAAACCACTTAAAATTACCGACATAAACCACAAATAACTCGAGCCAAACTTCAAGGCCTACTGGAACATGCAAGCAGCACTACCTAACTACATACTCATTGGTTTTAAGGGGTACAAAAGGGCTTTTGAAATGTGGAATTCTCTTAATGAGATGTATGAAGGAACAAGTGAGGTCAAAGAGAACAAAATGGAAATTTTAAAACAAAAGTATGAAAATTTCAGTTACAAAGCTGGTGAAACCATGACCAATCAGTACCTTCGCTTTGTCTCTCTTCTTTATGGGCTTCAAAGAGCTGGTGTAACTTTTGAACAGGCTGACGTTAACAAAAAATTTCCGAGGTCACTACCTTCAATGTGGACTGTCTATACAGTAAGCATTAGAGAGTGTAAAAACCTCAAGAAAATGAAACTGAATGAACTCCACGGTATCTTATGTGCCTATGTGATGGACATAAATCTTAAACAAAACCCAGTCTCTGAAACATCTCAGCCTCAATCAACTGCACTTGTAACAACTGATTTTCAAGGTCAAAGAAGCATAAGCTCAAACTTTTCTGAAAATGTGTCTCATAACTTTGAGAACAACCATCATGCCTTTGTAGTCACTGACTCACACTCCAACTTCACATGTGAAGATCTAGAGTGTATTGGTGCAGATGACTTAGAGGAGATGGACATTCTGACAAAACTTACCATGGTCTCAGTAAGAGCCCAACGTTTTAAAAACGTACTGGGAGAACTTACAAAGGAGCCAAAAATGCACCTATTGGTCTTGAAAAAAGCAAGGTCAAGTGTTATAACTGTCACCAATTGGATCATTTTGCAAGGGAGTGTTCAAATCCAAGAATAGAAGGTAAGTTTCAGAACCAAGGTCAAGCCAAGAGCCAAGGAAATAATCATCACAACAACAACAGATACAAGAACAACAACACCAATGGTTCCTTAAGCTCACAGCCAACACCGCCAAAACCAAGCGGAAGTGGAAGTAATAGTAACTCAACAGCAGCTGTGGCTAATGAAACGGAGTTTGTTGACTGGGAAGAAGTTATTGTACAATTTAAGCCAATCAACCATGCACTTATGGCCAACGAAGAGTCATCATCTCAGGTAAACTCTATTCCCGAGAAAGTGTTAACACACCAGTGCTCTCATGCTTGTATTGAACAAGTGGAAAGATACAGGAACCACAACTCTGTTAGAACTTGTTATGATGTCTAATGCTAGGTCTAGGCGTTTTGTCTTTATATTAGTCATTTTGTAAGTTTTGGTCCCAGCGTACCAGTGGACGGATCAGGTGGTACGTAGCCACGGACCATCTGGTACGTGGGTTAATTGGTATACCGGGCAGAACCATATAAATAGTTTAAGCTCTTGTGTTTGAGAGTAGTTGTGAGAGTTGAGTTCTTAACTGTGTGTATTCTGTAGTGTTTTGCTCTTTGTTCTCTCACTGTAACCTTAAGCTTGTTATCAATCAAACGGAACATTATTTACCTCGTGTATTACCGAATCGATCATGATCATGCATTAGTAAGACTCGTCACAGTGTTTTACAAGTGGTATCAGTGCTTTGTTGCTTTTTTGCTGTGATCTCTGATTGGTTTTTTTCGTTTCTAGAGAGAGAAACAACACTTTTGGTTCAAATTTCATCATTTCTTCTTGGTTTTACGTCCAATATATACGAAATTTGTGTCCAAAATGATCCGTGAGTGTTTTAGTTGAGTGTTGTATCGAATTCTCGCCCGAAAAGCCAAAAACATCAAAATCAGTCGAGTTTCAGTTGGTACGCTTCTGTATCAAAGATGTTTCTAATGATGATGATGATGATGAAAGTTCTTCTGATACAAGTTCTTATTCTGGTGATTATGTGGAAATTTTGCATAATACCAAAGGTGTTAGGGTGAAGAAAGGTTCTAAAGCTCATCTGGCTTATCTGGCTTCAAGAAATGAAGATATATCTAGATTTGAGCATCTGTCAAAAAGGTCTGCTGATAGAGAAGATGATGATGATCTATCTTATACTCCATCTATGGAAGAATCAACGAGACAGTCAATGACTGCTGATAAAGGAAAAGCCCCTATGGTATCTACTGGCAAACGTGTGAAACATATGTCTAGGCCGAAGATGATGGTAAAACAGGGCTCGTTCCTTGCTGATGCTAGAAAGGCTGGTAGCAGTCCGCCTAGCAAGAAGCGAAAAGTTGCTTCAAAGTCTTCTATTCCAAGTCAATCAACAACAAAATCTGCAAATGTTCAAACTTCTAGTATTCCACCTGTTAAAATATTGATTGTCAGAAATTCGTCAAGTTCTGCTTCTACATCAACTGCTGCTTCTCCTACAACATCAACAATTTCATCTACTGACTTAAATCCTGCTTTGCATCAAACTCGACTTGATGAATTAGAGTCTACAAATCGTCAACATGCTAATGAAATTCAAGGATTGAAGAATAATCTGAAAGAGTTGATATCTCGTGATCAGTCAAAGGATCATGAGATTGTTCGACTTCAACAAATCTCTCGTTCTCTGGGCGAGTAGCTAAACCGTTTGTTAAAATCTTTATCTACTCAGGGGGGAGATGAGACCAAATCTTGAAGAGGCTTGCAGAGAAGATGACAATGTATCAAGATATTTGAATGATACGGATGACCCAGAAGGAGGTGTTGGTGGAGATGGTTCTGGTTTTTCTGGTGCAGCCGGAACATCTGCTGTTGCTGGAACATCTGCTGCTGCATCTCAGGGGGAGTTGTCTGGTAAAGATGCATATGATGTAACTCCAATTACAAGAGTTGCTATTGAAGAAGAAGAATTTTTGCATCAATATTCAAAAGAGCAACTGGCTGTGATATATGCTCTAAATATTAAAGATGTTGATAAGGTTCCTTTCACTGAGCCTCACAAAGAAGAAGATTTAGATGATGAGTTTGTATATGAAGAGGAGCATGTAGAAGTTGAAGATATGACTACCGAAGAATATCTAGATGATCCTAAAGTCTATGGGAATTTTACCGATAATGATCAGTCTGGAGGATTCAATTTCTTTGCAAAAGATGATGAGGAAGATGGTGAGAAGGAGTTAAAGAAGAAATAAGCAGAGAAACAATCTGCACAATCTGAAACTACTGAATCTGATAGTTTTTTTTTGAAGAACAAGAGAAAAGAAGATTGTTTGATGAGTGGATGAAGGAATAAAGGTCAAAGAAGATAACTATGGTGAAACCTACAAAATCTGTTGATCAGAAGAAATTATTTGAAAATAGAGGTGTAGCCAATAGTAACATTATCAGTTGGATGTTCCACTCACAGCTCAAGTGTTATGCGGTCAAGAAAGAATTTGGCATTATCTACTTGAAGAATGCAAAGAGATTTGATACTTTGCCAGTCTGTGATGTAAGGGAGTTATCTAGAAAGCCATTCATGAATTATGTAGAACATCCGTCGGCCGAATTCTTCAAAAACAAGTTGCTTGAAGAATGTTAGAAGCGATTCAAATTTCTAAATCCTCAAAGGCCGAAGTATACTGATCATCCAACCGATATTCATCCGAAAACAGGAAGAGCAGTTGTGCTATTAAAGTACAAAAAGCCTATTCAACTCAAGAAGGTACCTTTGAAAAGGCTAGAACAGAATTTTATCAAGACTTTGAGATGGTGGTACTATGATGAGTATACGGGAGAAGCAGTGATTGTTATAAAGGAAGAGAACAAGGTGGTTAGGATTTTTGATCCTATGTGGTTGATTAATCTGTCTGAAGATGATATCGACAAGCTCTATCATAACAAAATTCTATACAATGCTGAGGACGTTGAGCAAGCCTTGCAGTGTGAAAGAGTGATCAGAGTTTGCTATGCTTTTGGTATTCATGCAGGAAATAACCGAAGACAGTATTGGAATGAGATGAAGACAAAAGCTTCTGAAGACTAGCATAAGACAAGGGGGAGTTTGTTAGAACATGGTATGATGTCTAATGCTAGGTCTAGGTGTTTTGTCTTTATATTAGTCATTTTGTAAGTTCTGGTCCCAGCGTACCAGTGGACGGACCAGGTGGTACGTAGCCACAGACCATCTGGTACGTGGGTTAATTGGTACGTTGGGCAGAACCATATAAATAGTTTAAGCTCTTGTGTTTGAGAGTAGTTGTGAGAGTTGAGTTCTTAACTGTGTGTATTTTGTTGTGTTTTGCTCTCTGTTCTCTCTCTGTAACCTTGAGCTTGTTATCAAACTCTGAGTTAATAGAAGAAGATTTAAACCTCAAAGAATTAAAAGAATGCTTTAGAAAGACAGAAAGCTCATACATTTCAAAAGTAACTGCTTTAAATGAACAAATCGAGAAGCTAAAACAAACTCAAACCAAGAAACTCAGATTGATGACTTAATATCCAAGCTGAACACCCCAAGAAAGGAGACCCAACATGCTAAGGCAGATGTGGGTGCTCTTGAGGTGAAGCTAACTAAAGCTCAATTCATCTGTGATAAATTTTAAAAGGCAAATGAAAAGGCTGAAAAACTCTTGAAAGGTACTATGTATGGCAAAACTGGAATTGGTTACAACTCTGTCCAACCACCAAGTGATTAATTACCCGTAATTAAACCAATTCCTGCCTTACAAACTAAAAGCACAGTCAGGCTAGTTGTTGATGAAACCGCTCAAGTAACAGTTATTGAAGAAAAATGTGAAACGGTTAAAAATGAAATCACTGCTGCAAGCACCTCTGCAGTAGTTGTTTAATAAAAATTTTTGAAACCAACGCTTGAAGTACCTCCACCCACCTTTTATGAACCAAAAGAGTAAAAAATTGGAGGTAAACATATTGAAAATGTTAAAATTGGCAAAGGTCAAATTTTTGGTAGAACTGTTTTTAATCAAGAAGCAAATGAGAAATCCCCTAGATACACTAACTCTTATGAATCTTCTAGAGTTCCAGAGTGTATAGTTTGTAGTAAAATGGGTCACTTGGCAGCTGATTTCTATTTCAACACTCTGAAAAGAAACCAAGCTGTAAAACCTAAACCTATGAAAAGTCAAAATTTAGCCAAGAAACTAACAGGAAAAGTTTCACCCGTTAAGAGTCATACAGTTAAGCATTTTCAGTCAAATTCAAATCAGGTTTTAAATTGTAATGAACGAAATTGAAGTTTCTCAGTTTTAAAGCAATACAAATTTTCGGATGAAGTTCAAGTGGAACAATTCTCCGCTCGAACTCAAGTTCAAGCGGAAAACAGAAAAAACTTCAGGTCTGTCACTGCTTTGAAACAAAGACCATCTGTGAAGTTTAACGAAAATTATGAAGTGTTTGAAAGTCAAGGAAGGAGGAATCCTTCAAGAGGAAAGGTCAGTGCTTGCAACTTTTTCCAAACAGAAAAGAATTTTAGTCAAAATTAATTTGTGACTAGTTCAAGCGGAAGTTCCACTGTTCCGCTCCAAAGTGCAAAATTTATCAAAATAGCTTTGTATCACATAAGTATGCTGCTTCACCAGAAAGAACTAGAGTTCCAAATTATAACCAATTTCCAACCAATGATTTTGTAAACAGTGAGTCAAACAAACAGATGAAGTTTAGAGAGTTTGGAGAAAGAAAAGAATTGGAAAGAAAATCAAAAATAGGAAGTGAGAAATTTCACAACAAGGTTCTTACCAAAGTTTAGACATTGAAAATGATGATTTGCTTACTAAGCAACCGATTTTAAATACTTTAGTACTGAAAGAGTATAAGTATAATGATGTATTGGAAAGACCCAAGACCACAAAGGCTTAGGTCCCTTACAAAAACTAATAAATCTGTGACATGTGCAGGTGCAGAATAAGAGTCAAGATCGACTATGGATCATTGACAATGGGTGCACCAGTCACATGACAGGAAATACAAATATCCTAGAAAACACAAAAACATGCAATGGAGGAGTTGTTGCCCTTGGAATCAACAAGGGGTACATCTCAGCTAGAGGAGATGTTACAATTGGTTCAGTAAGTTTGATAGAGTTAATCTTGTTGGTACATTAAACTTTAACATACTCAGTGTCTCACAAATGTGTGAGAAGAGGTTAAATGTCGTGTTTAATGAGAAAGAGGCAATCATACTTAAATCTCAAGTCAAAATTCCTAAGGATATGATTTTGCTAAGAGCACCCAGGAAAGAAGGTTTGTATGTATTGGATATGTCAGTTGCTACACCTACCCGTGGCACTGCTTGTTTTATATCCAAATCCTCAGTTGATGAGTTTGATCTTTGGCATAAAAGGCTAGGACATGTAAATTACAAGAACATGAACATAATTGTCAATCTTGGTTTAGTCAAGGGTCTTCCTGCTAAACAATTTACTTGTTCTGAGCACTGTGTACCTTGCCTCAAGAGTAAGCAACACAATTCTTCCTTCAAGCCAAAAGCTGGAGTTCTATCTCACAACCCTTAGAGTTACTGCACATGGATTTATTTAAGTCAACTAGGGTAATGAGTTTTGGAAAAAGGTCATATTGTTTTGTGATAATTGATGATTTCACTAGATACACTTGGGTTTTCTTTCTAAAAACAAAAGATGAAACTGCTGGATTGTTGAAAACTCTTGTTGTCAAGATAGAAAATCAGTCAGGATTTAAGGTCAAAAAAATCAGATGTGACAATGGCACTAAATTTAAAAATCATGTTTCAAATTCATTTTTTGAAGAAAAAGGGATAACTAGGTAGTTCAGTGCTCCTAGGACTCCACAAAAAAATGGAGTTGCTGAAAGGAGAAACAGAACTTTGATTGAAGGTGCCAGGACAATGTTGGCTGATTGTAAACTTCATGTAATCTTTTGGGTTGAAGTAGTAAATATTGCTTGTTATGTTCAAAATAGAATTTTAATTGTTAAGGGAAAGAATAAAACACCATATGAGCTTTGGATAAATAGAAAACCTAACATTTATTTCTTTAAATCTTTTGGGTGCCCTGTTATAATTTTGATAACCAATGAGCTATTGCCAAAATTTGCTGAAAAAGCAGATGATGGATATTTTGTTGGTTACTCTGGTGTGTCAAAAGCATATAGAGTATACAACAAGAGAACTAAGGTTGTTGAAGAAACACTAAATGTGTTCTTTAATGAGAAATCAAAGAACAATTTTAATTCTCGGTCCCACTTGGTTATATGATATTGATTCACTAAAAATTGCCTTTAACATAACTGTTGAGAAGCCTGTTAGTAATTCTGTGCAGGAACAGAAAATCAAAACTTCTACCGATGAACATTGGAGGAGTAGCTCAAAGAATTTCTTAGTTGACACTCAATTCTTTTCTTCTATCATTATGAAGCCACTGAAGCCAATTGTTGTGAACAATACTTATAATGTCATTTAAATTGAAGCAGATGTTGTTCCGATTCAAAATCAAGCAGAAGAACTTCCGGTTCAAGTTCAAACAGAACATGTCTCAATTGAATCTCTGGCTCAATGTCAACCGGAAAATGACAGTTCAGAGTCTTTGGAGAACTCTGACTCTAGGATCACTGAGCTTTCAAACTCAAATGATTTAGCTTCAAATGAGCTCAGTTTTTAACATGAATCCTATGGGTGAATGCCTAGTTCCCAAAAGTTAAATACAACACCCGATCCCGTCTAATCCATTGGTAACATTGAGTCTGATTTGATAATTCCACAACTAAATCGTCTACCTTAAGGTCGATATTTCGATACGCAGATAAGGCCTCAGATTTAACAAAATAAGAAAACAAAAACAAGTTGAAATTGTATAACCCAACAACAATCAGGTCGTTACTCCCATACACGCAGAGAAAGTCCGATGAGTTATACGAAACACCTAAGAAAATAAAGCAGAACGTCAAACGAACAACAATCAGGTCAGTCTTGTGGACACGTAGATAAAGTCTGATCATTTGACAAAATAAAGAAAATCAAACATGTTTAAATCTTTGCAAAATGAACTCATGTATACACAGTGATTTCTCATTTTCCTTATTCACATATCTTTTTCTTGATATCTTGAAATATGCATCAAGATGTTGTCCACTAGGTCAATCATTTGTATTTAATGTGTTTATCACATCTGAATACTTTCTGATTTAATGCCGAGCCTACCAAGCACATCAAGCAATGATCTTATGACTTTTTCATCTATTTTATCCACGAGTCAGACACGTAAGCCAATGTACCATCATTTCCTAAATATGTCGGATACAATTTCTCATTTTTCAATGTTTTTGTATTTTTCTGTTTTACAATGTTTTTGTATTTTTCCATTTTCTTGTTTGACTCGGTCTGCCCAAGACACATACTAGATTGATATGGCTAGTACGTTATGATCCAAGTCGGGTCATACCCAATAACGAGTTAGACAAACACCCACAAGACATCCATTTAAGATATGATCAAATAAATGAATGTCACTAATAGAAGACAATTAGAAATCGGTTTCTAATTAATTGAACTTGTGATTGAATCATATGAATGATTTAAATTAGAGAAGAAAAATAACAATGTTATTTAATTGGTTAAATAATATTGATACATAACATATATATTAATATGTTATAAGTTTATTTTGTAGACAACATGTAAAATGTTACATATATTGTCCAAATGAACAAAGACTAGGAAATGGACTAGGTTCATTGGAGGGCACTTAAATGAGTTTGAAATACATTTTCCCCCTCTTTTTACCCTCCTAGAAGCGGCCTCCCACCCTCTTAATGAGGGTGGTTGTGCTTTTTATATAACCAAGAGTTTGGTCTTGAAAAGCACTAGTCTATTAATTACTTGCTTTCTCTACATACTTCTCTCTCTCTCTCTCTCAAAAGCAAGAACATCTTCTTGCTCCCAAAATCTGGAAATTGGTTCTAAGATCTCCTTAAATTCGCATTCAACAAGAGGGAGGAAAGAATTAGTCTTCAAGAAATCCTAGCAACAAAGGGTGTTTGTTGTTTGAAGCTCGTGGGTATCACTAACTTGAGGTCTCTTCTTTGAGGCTTTCCATTCGAGTTCATCATCCTTCTTCACGTCTCTTGCTTGGAAGAAGGTATAAATCTAAACACCCTATGTTTGTTCTAGTTTGATAGCATGTATTCCATATTTAGATCCTTGGTTTGGGTTTTGATAAACAATGTTAAAAATCGGTTTTAACATTAACTAACATGAAATATGATTTTGTTTTCCGCTTAGTTTCACATTTTAAGGAGTTAAAATGGCTTTGATAAAGTTCTTAAAACCCAAAAATGGCATCTAGAGCCGCTTATATGGATGCATGCTTCAAAGAGCTAGTTGGTTAGCTCCACAGAACTCTTGGTTTTGGTTCCTCATACCACAAATCGAAAGTTTTGTTCATGGTTTCCCTTTGTCTTTCAAGATGCTTCACTAACATGCATGTGGTTATCTTGAAAGATTAAAGCATTTTATCATTTTGTTATTTTTGTTGTTTAGACAACAAACCCACGTTTTCGGTTTTGTGTTGGACCGAAAAGGGAAATGGGTTAAAAGGGAACCATTTTTACATTTGTACATATGGATGTATATTAGATATATGTTTGGTGCATAAAGCCTAGCCAAAAGACCTTGTGATTGTTTGTTGCGAATGTTTGTGCTTGATGTAATTATTCAAAAGTTGTAATAATTTCAAGTTCGTCATTTTGGGCATGTAATCTATTTATTTCATTTGGTATGTAATGTAATAGATTAGGTGCATTTTGTTTTACTAGAAAAATGTATTAGGATCCATTTTTGTAAAAAGGAAGAATGCACAAGATGGAGGATCTTGGATGCCCAAAGGAGTGAAGCAAAACACAACCAAAGGAGGTCACTTGAAGCATTTGGATGCGGGGTCAAGTGGGAGTTCACCTATACATCACTTGTGTGATCTTGTCCCTTAGGAGAGACCATGACACACACTTGTTTCGGCTAACAAGTGTTGTCAATAGTTCGCTATGGCTATGCACCTATTTTATTATGCTTGTGTGGTTGTTTATTTTCATGTTTGGATGATATTTGGATATGCATGCTAAAACAAACTAATAAACATTAACAAGCTAAAAACGGTTCTTAAAATATCATTAACAAATACTAATAAAATGGGTTTTATTAAGTTGATGATGATTTATTAACAAAATGGGTTTTATTAAAAGAACCATGAAATATGGATTTCAAACAACACTAGGGTACCATACATTTGAATGCATGTGAATTGTATGGTACATAGAGTTTTATACACTAGAATTATGAAGACTAAAAACGACCCTTTTCAAAAACAAGTTTAAACGGCATCGTTTTATACAACACTCAATTTGCTTGTAAACTCTTTATGGGATAAAGGTCACCTAAAAATATTTGAGGGAATTTGTAAACTTGGGGTAGGTTTACCATATTTGTGGGATAAAGGTCACCTAACCACTTGTATGTATAAATCTACACGTGTGTATAAGTAGGACAACTTGATTTGGAGACCATGTGAATAGGGTCACCGAAGCATGGGGCACCAAAGGCGTTGATGGGATTAAACATGCCAACTAAACATTAGATGTTTAATCGATCCCATACTACTATAAGTTGCAAAGAGTTGCAATTGTGAAACGTTGACTACCTTGTTAATTTAAGGAGTGGGATAAAGGTCTCCTAACCACAACTTAAATGTAACGTTGGATTCTAGGTTTTAATTTATTAATTGTCTATGAGACACAAAAGGGTATTAATTAAATTAAAAGGTTTATATTGATATCAAAGATACTTAATAGAACTTTGTTAAATTTTTGTAGATGGCCAATAATAAGGAAATCATCCCCGCCACCAACGTCCATAACCTATCACTAAGATCCATCTTAGATAAGAATCGTCTTAACCAAGACAACTTTGTGGATTGGTACCACAACTTGAGAATTGTTCTCAAACAAGAAAAGAAGTCTTATGTGTTGGACGATCCTATCCCCGACGAACCCGATGTCTAAGACGTTGAGGCTTATGCCGATTGGGTGAGGTACACCGAGGACTCGGTCCAAGTTTCATGCCTCATGCTAGCAAGTATGATCCCCGAGCTTCAAAAGGATTTAGAGAATCATGGGGCATACGACATGATATACCAATTGAAGGAAATGTTCCAACAAGAGGCAAGGACCGAGCGCTTCGAAACGGTTCGAGCACTCCATGCATGTCGTATGGACGAGTCACAAACGGTTTCATCCTATGTTCTTAAGATGAAGACCTCATTGATCGTCTTGAAAGGCTCAATTGTCCCGTTTCAAAAGAGTTCGCTACGGATATGATCCTCAACTCTTTGTCAAAGAAGTTTGACACTTTTGTATTGAATTACAATATGAATGTTTAGGAGAAGACCATTCCCGAGCTTCACGGGATGCTCAAAACGGCTGAGCAAGGGATAGGCAAAAGTGTTATGTCCGTTCTAACGATCGATGAAGGTAGTAGCAAGAAAAGGTCTCGCTCTACCTCTAGTTCCTCAAAGGCAAAGGTTGCCAAAGGAAAGGGATTCGTCAAGGGGAAGGGCAAGAAAAAAGCCCCCATACCGAAGGAGAAGAAGCAAAAGGTTGCTTCAAATGATCCATGCTTTGAGTGTGGTGAGGTAGGACATTGGAAGAGGAATTGTCCAACCTATCTCAAAGGGTTGAAAGCAAAGAAAGATGAAGGTCAAGCCTCGGATAAGACCTTTAGGATCTATATTGAGCTTAATGCTATTTCTTCAAATACATGGGTATTGGATACCGGATGTGGAACTCATATACGTAATATGTTGCAGGGGTTCAAAAGAAATAGGTAATTGAAGATGGGAGAAGTTAGTCTCTTCATGGGAAATGGAGCGAAAGTTCAAGTTGAAGCCCAAGGAGACTATATTTTGGAACTTCCAAGTGGTTTGGAAGTAATTTTGAATAATGTATTGTATGCTCCTAGTTTGACTAGGAACATAATTTACGTGTCCCGTTTAAGACATTTTGGATATGATTTTAAGTTTGTTAACAATGATATCCATGTTTAAATGAATGAAGTGTTTCATTTTAAATCTAGCCCTTTAAATGGTATTTATGAATTGGTTCATGAAAACACCTCATATAATAGCTCGATATACCAAACCACCACCAAGAAACTCAAAAGAGATTTGAGTGACACCTATATTTGGCATTGCCGCCTTGGTCACATTAATAAGAACCGCATACAAGCATTACAAAAGAGTGGTCTTTTGAAAACAAATGAATGCGATTCGTATGACGTATGCGAATCTTGTCTTCAAGGGAAGATGACTAAGGCACCTTTTAGTGGAACTACCGAAAGGGCAAAGGATTTTCTAAGGATCATACATTCGGATGTATGTGGACCTTTTAAGCCAACATCTAGGAATGGTGAAAGATACTCCATCACCTTTACCGACGACTATAGTCGCTATGGGTATGTGTACTTGTTAGCACACAAGGATGAAGCTTTTGAAATTTTCAAAATCTTCAAGAATGAAGTAGAAAATCAACTCAACAAAACAATAAAGATCCTTCGTTCGGATAGAGGAGGTGAATACCTAAGCAATGAATTTCTAGACTATCTTAGGAGTTGTGGGATTGTCTCACAACTTAGTCCACCTCGAACACCACAACATAATGGTGTATCGGAGAGGAGGAATCGAACCCTATTGGATATGGTTCGATCTATGATGTGTGGAAGTTCATTACCTCTATCATTTTGGGGTTATGCCCTACTCTCAGCGGCCCGCATTTTGAATATGGCCCCAACCAAGAAAGTGGAAAGGACACCTTTTGAGTTATGGCATGGAAGGGTTCCATCCTTATCTTATCTAACGGTGTGGGTTGTGAAGCTTATGTAAAGCATGATGCTTCAAACAAGCTAGATCACCGGTCCACTAAGTGTATATTTGTAGGATATCCTAGAGATTCTATAGGATATTACTTCTACAATCCAACAAAGCAAAAAGTATTTATTGCTAGAAAGGCCGAGTTCTTGGAAACTAAGTTCCTTATGGAAGGAACTAGTGGAAGAACGGTGGAACTTGAGGAGGATCAACAACCACAAGCCGATACACGTTTGGTTGAAACTAGCCCTCAACAAAAGGTTGTCGAAGATGATCAAATGATTAATCAAAACACACACAATGTTCGCATATCTGGTAGAACTAGTAGTCCACCTGAAAGATATGGATATTTCATGGAGGGATGCTATGTGGTAGATGATAACGGTTTGTCAGTCCGTTTCAAATCCCCAACTAAATTGATTTGTAGTAGTGGTAAGTTAGGGTTATCGAACCAAGGGAATATGTGGAAATTGACTAATTGATTACTAAATTAACTTAAATTACTGATTACCTAAAGTTAACTAAAATTGCCACTTAGCTGTTTTGATTTGTTGGGGTGATTTAACTAACAAAGTTACTAACTTTAACCTAGAAAATTACTTGAACTATCAAATGAGACAAATCTAACCACTTCTGGATCCTGGTTGGCTACCGATCTAGAAAAACCTAATTACTAACTAGTGACACATAGACATGCCCCCCAATTGCTTCCTTGACCTAACAACCTAAGTTCCTAATGGGCTGATTAGTCCTGCCGCAAGAAAGTGCTAGATCAATAAACAGTGGACCACCAAAACCCTAGGTTACTAGTTAAATTAAACAATTCCGCATGCAGGTGTTCAACGGTAGCAAGTATTCCGGAACAACTAGTTAAGCAATAGATTAATCATAGAACGAATCCACCAACCAATCACCAAAAGTGGTTAGTGGTGATTAGCCGGACATGGCTAATGAAACACACATTATTAAAATTAAAGATTGCATAAGAACGATTACCGGATGATTACAACCTTCAAAGAATCTCTAAAAAAGTCTCCAAATTCGTAATTCTCACCCCAAAAACGGCTGGGGATGATTAGGGTTCGAACTAGAACTCAAACACCCTTTAAATAGGTTTAGAAAAATAAAACAATTAAAAATCTGCCGACTTCGATCGTAGGCGTACCGCCGTGATTTAGAAATTATTGGGCGTACCGCCCGATTTCTAGAATCTCGAATTCCATTTTTTTTTTGCTGCTTTCTTTTCTTTGCATTCACATTGCTCCTCAAATATTTATTTAATGATCACGTGCACTTCTGATTCCATGGATCCCTTTCTTTAATTTCTAATCATCACGTGGGTCCTTCTAGCTTGAAAACCATATATGCACAAAGTTAAGCCACATGAGCTCCTGAAATTAATTTCACATATACGTAATTTTAGTTTACACATCCCTTTTAAAATAAATACTATCTAAAGATTAATGTTTATGAATAAAGAATATATTTGAAGCTAGATTTGTTAACGGGTTATATCTCAAACTCAACTTAACTACACCATTTAAACTCATTTACACCGAAACAAACTTAACATCAAAATTATTTAAATCTCTATCTTTTATATCCAGTTTGGTGTGTATAAGGAGTAATTAATATAAAATAAAGTGTACATTTTAACCTCTCATCACATCCCCACACTTATCTTTTTCCGTCTCGGAAAAACTGCCATGGAATCATAGCCGGGAAATCAATTTCAAAATCATTTAACTTTTTCATTTATCAACCATTCTCATTCCACATTCCAAAATGTAATCACATATGCTAATTGCAATTGCCGATATTTCTATCCGACTAAACCCAACCACTGATCTTTGAGCCCCCAAGGTGTTTACAAAAATTACCAATCAGTTGTATCAGTCTACCAATGTGTCCCACATTCAGAAAATTCTAGCTCAATCTAATCCCAACTCAAATTTGGTCAAAGTAAAGGGTAATACAGATAGAATATTTATATTTTCCCCACCCTAGTTAAATCAGATACTCATATATCCCAAGAATGATGGATTTGAATGTATAGTGAAGTTGCTTGAGCATTTATTTGACTACTGGTTTTTTCCTATTTTTTTCTTTTCTTTTTCTCTCTTTCTTTTTTTTTCATCATTTTTTTTTTATTTTTTATAATTGGTTAATTTTAACTATACTTACCAACGGACATCATCAGAGGCATTTTTTCACAAGGTCTTACCCCCGAAATCATACGTGAGTGTTTTGCCCGCGAGATCCAGAACATCATCAGAGGTATTCTTTCACAAGGTCTTACCCCCGAAATCATACATGAGTATTCTGTCCCTTCACTCTAATTCATTAACCAATTTATTACCTAATATGCTCAAAAGATGGAAAAATGGGGCGCCGTTATTTCTCGGATTTGCTTTCGCAAAAAGATCATAACGTGCCAGTTTATTCTGAGGATATATAAGTCTCTAATCTAAAAAGGTCTTTTTCCTCCTAATCATCAGTTTCAATCTCACTATCACCCCTAAAATGGGAACCCACTAGCAAACTAATTTAATTACATATTTATACACAAATAAACACCAAGGGATAATTAAGCTTTACTAAATCAGTTGGGCCTACCGACACATCACAGATTAGATATATTTTCCATTCTTTCCTTTTCTACCACTTATCCCTTTCTTTATTTTTATTTTTAAAAACCGATTCCCAATTGTACTATCATTTTCCATGTACCGGCAATTTTTCCAAAACAGATTTGACTCAAAACACTAAACTAAAAATGACTAAAAAAAATGAAAATTCTTTTTGGATTTTTTTGGATTTTTTTTATTTATTTATTTATTTTTTTGGATTTTTTTTTTAGATACACAAAAAAATAATAAACACAAACGAAACACGTTATTCCCCTCCCCACACTTGAGTTCAACATTGCCCTCAATGTGAACAAAGAAACAACAAAAATAAAGAAGAAATAAAAAAAATAAATAAAAAGAAACAAGAATAGGAAACGTACCGGTGATCGGAGATAAGA
The DNA here is from genome assembly GCA_039602395.1 of Deinandra increscens subsp. villosa. NCBI lineage: Eukaryota > Viridiplantae > Streptophyta > Magnoliopsida > Asterales > Asteraceae > Deinandra > Deinandra increscens. Next base: position 54,950,443 of record JBCNJP010000003.1, on the reverse strand, counting down.
GACAAAACAAACAATCCTGACAGCCACTCCTAGGCGTACCGCCCAGGACTTTGAAGAACTGGGCGTACCGCCCATCCCCGTTTTCGACAGAAAGTTTATGAAAAAAAATTTTAGACTTGGAATTTTTCTTTACTCTGTCAAAACCTCTAAATTTCTTACCACACCCTATTCCAATTAATATTTAACCCTAAACATACCTGGAACATCCGATTTTGCTCAATTCCATCACCGAAAACTGATTCGACTCCTGAAAAACACAAACACAAAAACACATAAAAACCGAAAAATAATAAAAACAAAAACTTACCGTTGGGTTGCCTCCCAGGAAGCGCTAAGTTTAAGGTCTTCAGCCAGACCCAACTCCCTCCTGGAGGTTCAAATACATGATTTTCATCCCACTTTGACACCGTGAATGGATTCTTAGTAAAATCGAACTTGCCATCTTGAGTCCATCCACTAACTTCACAACTTTCCTCATCCTTCATCTTCACTGCTCCTCGACCATATTCATTTTTTCTATCAGCTTTTCCTTCACCCCCAGTCCGAGCCTTCGATCTCGTCACCTTCTCTCGTGGTTTGTGTCCGTTTTTAGCATCCTTCAGCTCACCCGAATCAACATCTACCGGGTCACCGGTATCCCCACACTTAAGATCATCAACCTCCACTTGCAACCTGTCAACCACAAAAGCACCTTTCTTTGCATGCTCCCCATCGTCACAAGGAGGACACACATCAGTAGCAAATAGTTTTGGAATTGATTTAATAACCGAATAAGAAAAATCATGATTAAACAAATTTAAATGTAGTAAACGGTTACCAAACCTCATGGTGCATGTGTTGGCCTTACAATCAATGTGCGTGTTAGCGGTTGATAAAAATGGCCTTCCAAGTATGATCCTCGGTTGGTGTCCCGTATCTTCATAATCAACTACTAAGAAATCTTCGGGAAAATAAAACTCGCCAACTTTAACCGCTACACCCACCAACATACCTCTAGGCTTCTTCTTCGACCGATCCGCAAAGAACACTGCCGTCTTCACTTCCTCTAAAGGACCAAAAGTTAGTTCATCATATATACTACTAGGTAGAATACTTACCGATGCACCGTAGTCGAGAAGCGCTTTGTTCGTCTTGAATTCCCCGATTTGGATCGGGATGAGTGGCGTCTTCAACTCTTCAAACTCCTCTTCTTCACTTTCCTCACCATCCTCATGTATGTCAACCGCACTAATCGGTACCCCTCGAACATTTTTAGAACCTGAGGTGGAAGCTTGGTGAGATGGATTCAACACTGTGTCAGATGGTAACTTACCTGGTTCTCGCATGGACACTTGCTCTGCTAGTTGACCCATTTGCTTCTGCATTGACTCTATTGTCTTATCCCGAATCTCATTAGCCTTCTGCATCTCTTTAAGTGTCTCCAATATAGCAGTCAATTGGGGATTGCTTTCATCCTCACGAAGCTGTTGTGGTTGATAAACTCTTTGCTGTTATGGACCCCCCGAGTTGTAGTTGTTTCTTTGGTAGCCTTGATTGTGATTTTGAAGGCGGGGTTGATGTTGTTGACTCGTGTTGAAATAGTTTTGCTCATTTTGTACAAAATTGACCTCATTGCCACCAATCTTCAGTTGAGCCACTTGCTTCTCCAAGATGAGGTTTTGTTGTCTTAATTTTTCTATTTTTTCTTCAGCCTCATAATCCACTGCTTTCACCTGAGATCTTGATCGTCTACTCGATTGGGCTAACCGTTTTGATGTTGCACTCAATTTTTCTAGGTTCCCCCAATCAACCTCTTCAGTATTTGTCAAAAATGTACCGTTGCTCATTGAATTTAAATCTCTAATATCCTCTGGAAGCAACCCGTCGTATAAGCATTTGATCAAATCCCAAGTCTCTATACCATGATGTGGGCACTTTCTGAGCAAATCTTTAAATCTTGTAAACGCCTCGTGAAAAGGCTCCCCCGAATGTTGTTGGAATGATCTAATGGCTTCCTTTGCTTCAGATGTTTTGCTCATTGGATAATATTCTTCCAAGAAAGCCTCTTGCAACTCTTGCCAAGTGCAAATGCTTCCCGCCGGTAAACTGTCAAACCAAGCACGGGCACGATCTTTTAATGTATATTGAAATAACATAAGTTTTACCTCGTCTGGCGTGAATCCTAATCCTCCAATCAACCCGCTCATTGACTCAAATGCTGAGATGTGCAAGTATGGCTCCTCATGTTTCTTCCCAAAGAACTCTGGCAGGTGGTTCAAATATTGTGGCTGAACTTCAAATAATCTCCCATTTCGTCCTATAGGATTCACCACTGCAGATGAACTCGGCATGACCACCGGCTTGAAATGACTCTCGACCCCTCGGGCCGGTGCTTGCCTCTGAATTCTTGGAACACCGTCTATGATCTCGAGTCGATCCCTATTACGATAATTTCCATTAAATTGTGGGACCCCCCGAGGCGGTTGATTATCCTGCTGGTACTGCTGAACTGGTGGCTGATGTACTTCCTGATTTTGGTACACGGGTGGTTGTTGCTCTGGATATCCAAAACCCATGTCATATCCATCATTTTCATCATCCTCGTACAAGTAGTTTTCGTATTGATTGTCATACTGCTCAGTTGGAGGTTCATTCCGCCATCCCGTCTCCCATGTTCCTTCACTTCGAACTTCGTCATCACGAGGGAATGCCTCGTATCCATCCGGTTGCTGACCTGGTCTCGATCTCGCGCTCCCATGGCTCGAACTACTTACTCTTGAAAATGTGTGTCGAAACTGTGGAAATGGGTCACCCATTTGATTTCTCTGATTGGCTCGGTTCTGCCTAGCCGTTTTCTCTATTTCTGGATCAAAAATCAAAGGCGAGCTTCGTCCCGACTTCCTGGTGTGCATAAACATAACTTACTGCAAAACAAACACAAAAACAAAAAAAAACAATCAAGTAGCACTGCTCTAGGAGATGAAAAAAAAATGCAATAGAGAGGAAAAAAATGAAAACTTAGGAGGTAAAAAATAAAAAAAATTTCTGTCAAAAATGGCTCACCGCGTACCGCCCAGAATGGTGAAATTCTAGGCGTACCTCCTCAAAAAGAATTTCGGATTTTTTTTTTATTATTTTTTTTTAATTTTTTATGACTAGACAGAAATTAAAATTGCAGAGAATAAAAATACACTATTTTTGGGGTTTTTTTTTTATTTTTTGAAAAAAAATTAAATAAAAATGCAAATTCAAGATAACTAAAAATCAACTAATCAAAAAGCGCACTAATTCCCCGGCAACGGCGCCAATTTGATAACGGTTTGTCAGGCCGTTTCAAATCCCCAACTAAATTGATTTGTAGTAGTGGTAAGTTAGGGTTATCGAACCAAGGGAATATGTGGAAATTGACTAATTGATTACTAAATTAACCTAAATTACTGATTACCTAAAGTTAACTAAAATTGCCACTTAGCTGTTTTGATTTGTTGGGGTGATTTAACTAACAAAGTTACTAACTTTAACCTAGAAAATTACTTGAACTATCAAATGAGACAAATCTAACCACTTCTGGATCCTGGTTGGCTACCGATCTAGAAAAACCTAATTACTAACTAGTGACACATAGACATGCCCCCCAATTGCTTCCTTGACCTAATAACCTAAGTTCCTAATGGGCTGATTAGTCCTGCCGCAAGAAAGTGCTAGATCAATAAACAGTGGACCACTAAAACCCTAGGTTACTAGTTAAATTAAACAATTCCGCATGCAGGTGTTCAACGGTAGCAAGTATTCCGGAACAACTAGTTAAGCAATAGATTAATCATAGAACGAATCCACCAACCAATCACCAAAAGCGGTTAGTGGTGATTAGCCGGACATGGCTAATGAAACACACATTATTAAAATTAAAGATTGCATAAGAAACGATTACCGGATGATTACAACCTTCAAAGAATCTCTAAAAAAGTCTCCAAATTCGTAATTCTCACCCCAAAAACGGCTGGGGATGATTAGGGTTCGAACTAGAACTTAAACACCCTTTAAATAGGTTTAAAAAATAAAAGAATTAAAAATCTGCCGACTTCGATCCGTGGGCGTACCGCCGTGATTTAGAAATTATTGGGCGTACCGCCCGATTTCTAGAATCTCGAATTCCATTTTTTTTTTGCTGCTTTCTTTTCTTTGCATTCACATTGCTCCTCAAATATTTATTTAATGATCACGTGCACTTCTGATTCCATGGATCCCTTTCTTTAATTTCTAATCATCACGTGGGTCCTTCTAGCTTGAAAACCATATATGCACAAAGTTAAGCCACATGAGCTCCTGAAATTAATTTCACATATACGTAATTTTAGTTTACACATCCCTTTTAAAATAAATACTATCTAAAGATTAATGTTTATGAATAAAGAATATCTTTGAAGCTAGATTTGTTAACGGGTTAGATCTCAAACTCAACTTAACTACACCATTTAAACTCATTTACACCGAAACAAACTTAACATCAAAATTATTTAAATCTCTATCTTTTATATC
>JBCNJP010000003.1:54880301-54945425 GCA_039602395.1 Deinandra increscens subsp. villosa | reverse complement strand
ACCAAAACAATAACGTGCAAACACCAAACCGCGTTAAACAAAACGCGACATATTCTTAAATAAATAAACAATTAAATCTAAACTAATAACGAGTTTAGATATACCTGAGTGGTGATTCAAACAAACGTTCAAGACACCGAAAGTCAACAGGTAACCTAGGGTTTCGCAGGACGATTTGACCGACAAATCGTGACAACCTCGCGGATACGGGTTACACTCGGTGGCACGGCACCGAAATCCCGTACGTCGGATAGGCGCGAAGTTAGGGTTTCGCGGACGACGGCGGAACATGCGAATGACGCGGTTCGCGGTAAGGATTAGTCGGCAGTGAAACCGGCGACGGCGAGGAGTGGCAGCGGCTGGCTCGGGCGGCGGCTGGGAGCGACGATGACGGCGGCGGTGTGTGGCGTCCGGCTGCGGCTGTGCTGCTGGCGGCGGCGGCTCGGCTTTTCCGGGCTGCTGCTGCGGCGGCTTGGTCGTGGCCTGCGGCGGCAGCTCGGTGGCAGGCGGCAGCAGCGGTGCGGCTGCGGCGGGGAAGGAGGGCGCGCGGCGGCGGCTTGGTGAGCGGCGATCGGCGGCGGAACGACGGGGCAGTGGCGGCGATTTAGGAGTAGGGTTCTCGCGAACGGATTGTCGGAGAACAAGGGAGACGGCGAGTGGCGAGGGTGCCGTCGGCGTTGGATTCACGAGAGGGAGGAGAAGGGGGCCGAAAATTCTCACTCGGAGGATTAGGGTTTTGTCTCTTTAATCAGTTATATTTATAACTGATTTAGTTTCCGTTTAGCCCCTCGATTTTACATAATCCTTAATGGAACCGTTTTATTTTCGAGATTAACATTTAAACTCTTTAAATGTTTATCGCTTCCCGACATATAACAAATATTAGTCAAACCAATAATTCGTTGATTCCCGTCCATGACCTAAATATTGTTTAACGTCTTTAGTCTCTTAATTAATCTTGATGATTAATAGTAATTTAAATAAGTAATTAATTATTTATCTATTAAACTATTTAATAAACAAATAATTAATTCTTCTGCGAATTTGCCGGTTAAAAGTAAGCGGACTTTAAATAACCGTTTCCTCCGATGTAACTCTTACGGGTCTTAACCGGGTCGGGTACTTGATTTAGTCGGGTCTGGATACCTAAATCCAACAGCCGGAGGTTCCCGAGAAGGCAATGGGCGATGAGGATATGTCAACGGTGTGAGCCCACTTTTTTAGTCTACATGTGTTTGTGAATGATGTTGGCATCCCAAAACAATTTATTTATTTTTGTCGTTCCCTGCAACAATGTTCAACAAGTAACAACAAACAATGGTTGGGAATCCTGGTGGAAGGATCTTGCGGTTTGCAAGACGAAGCCAAGATTCCTAACGAACTTTTGACCTACGAGCTTCCCGAGTGGAGGGATCCTGAGGTTTTCAGGACGAAGCTTCGGGAAGCTCAAATCCAGCTTTAGTATGTTAATAATATAACCGCATTTTGTTTATTTCAAACGTACTTCGTATTTTATTTGTGCCTTTTAGAAATTTGTCATAAATAGTTAATCTTAAAAAATCACATAAGTCGGTTACTAACTCTGAAGCAAAATTAGAAACCTTTGTATGGCCAAGGTCAAATAAGTTAAACGAAATAACCATAATAACATCCTGACCTTTTAGATTTACCTTGGGCGACAGTCTTAGAGTACTCTGCCTCGGGATACTGACAAGAATCTTGTTCATATCGAGTTTTATAACCTTCTGAGTGTCTTTCTTCAGGATTCTAATAGGAATCCTGATCAGATAAATTAAAGGAATCTTCTCCACATCCTGCTTCAGGATCCTTACAAGAATCCTAACCGAATAGTGTTATACCCTGAATTTTCGGGTCGTAATCCAGGGTACAGGTATAGGCTTAGGGCAGGATTGACCCAGGAATTGTGTGACCCAGAATTTAACAGGTAACGTCGAGTAACCCTGAATGTATCAGAACTGAGATAATGTCCAAGGATGTCATCATAATTCAGGGAAGTTTATATTTATTTCACTTTTTTCATACATTATTATGACCCAGGATGAGTATAATCCAGGGTCACTATTGTTTTACAGATGACCCAGCATGCGGAAATGACCCTGCATGCTAGGATATTGTTACTAATACATTTTGTGCCTGTATCCGATCAAGGATAGGTTGACGAAGTCTACTAACGGTCGAATGGAATAACCTGAAGACTTATTTCGTACGTGGTCAAAGGAAGTTAGCTAAAAACTCGGTCAACCAACTGAAAAAGACGTTGAAGAAAAGATCCCTGAAATATCGGATAAGTTGCTGAAGAGCTAGGAGTATAAATAGGACATTTAGACTTATTATTCAGCTCACTCGAGCTTTACACATTGTATTCTCGTATTCAATTCTCTGTTTACTCACTGTACTTAAACATTTACGTGATCAATAAATTGGTAGCGTGTGTTATCGCTACCCGGGGTTTTTATGCCAGCGGCGCCTTAGAGACATCTAAGGGCTAAGGGCTTTTCCCTAGTAAAATTCTCGGTGTTCTCATTTGCATTCAAGGTTTCATTTGTGTTATCAACTTTCTTAATCGATTTCATAATTAAACATACGTTTTAACCCAGGATTCCGGCTTTTGTCCCTGGAATTCAGCTGTTGTCCCAGGATTTTTACAAACAGTTTTCGTATCTTAATCCTAGGCACCAAACCTCACAATCTTATTTGGTTCAAATCCTGCTAAATCAACTTAAGTAATTTTTAGCCAAAACAATTTGGCGTCCACCGTGGGGCAATTGGTGTCAATTTTTTGATCAAAACTCTTTTCAGGTTCATCCTAAACTTGATATTTACCAAAATCTATTAAAAAATGTCGACACAAATGAACACCTCAAATGTTTCCATTTCTACTGTGACTACTTCAACAACTGGAGTTACCCCACTGGGTCCAAGGACCAGTATTTCGACAAGTGGAGTCACCTCATTTGCTTCACGGTTTAACACTTCAACTTCAGCTACACACAGCGACGGACCGACAGTCAACCATGAAGTGATCGAGACTGAAAACATCCCAGATAAACTTGTCTTGATATCTAATACTGATATCCTAGCCAGATTCGGTAAGATGGAGCGCCACATGGAACTCCAACAAAAGGTGAACCAGGAATTCATGGCCCAATTGACGAGCATAAGATCAGAGTTACCTAGGGCTACATCAGTTCAGCCTTCTCCACTCGACCCCGGAATTCTGAATTTCAGCACCCCTGGAAGCTATTCCAGGGTACATTAAGGTGTCACCCCACTGGACAGGAGGTCAACATCCTATGCCGCTCAGATGACCCAAGCTGATTTACCCAGGATGTCCACCATCAGGGAACCATTCGTTAATCCTGGGACAAATGCGACCCGGAATGTCGGTAACACTCCTCAAACTTTCGTCCATTAGGCTAATACTAACAGTTCAATGTAGGATCCAGGGATCAACCCATCGATGGAACGAGAAATCCAAAAGCTCAGGCAGATGATCTCGAGTGTCCCAGGAGTTGTGCAACCTATCCCTGAAGTTCGACCAGCGAGTCATAGATTGTCCAGGTTTGCTCCACCGATCTGTGATGTGGAGATACCCAAAAGGTTTCAAACACCCAGCATGAAACCTTATGACGGCACGACAGACCCTGAAGAACATGTGGCGCAATACCGTGAAAGAATGGAGGTTATCTACATGCCCCCTGAAATTAAGGAGGCATGCTTATGTAAAGGATTCGGGTCCACCCTACTAGGGGCAGCCTTGAAATGGCTCCTGAATGTCCCTCCTTACTCTATTACTTCATTTTCATATTTGATTAATTTATTTGACAACCCGTTCTCTTGCAGCCGTAGCTTTGAAAAACTAACAAGTGATCTCTATAGGTTAACCCAAAATGCAGGTGAAACCCTAAGGAATTACGTCAGTAGGTTTAGCAGAGAAGCCTTGGAAATCCCAAACATGGACATGGCGACTGTAGTCCAGGCTTTCAAGATGGGACTTAGCAAAGACTCACCATTCTATGAAGACCTGGTCATGAACCCATGCAAAAAGATGGACGAAGTTTGTCATAGGGCTCTACGTTTCCTCAGGCTAGAGGAGGACAGGCAAATCCTATGGAAGGATGAATCCTCCCCCGGGTTTAACATCTCCAACAGGAAATTAGATTCCTCACATCCTAGGTCACAGCGATCTAAGCCATACTCAAGACCGATGAACGTCGATTGAACAGTGTGGACCAGGACGAAGAGGAAGAAGAATATCATTCCCTTAATGATTATTGCTTTACTACTGATATTTCTGGTGTTGTGTATGCTATGCAGGATCTTGGAGACATAGCAAGATGGCCTAAGAAGAATGATAGACCTTCTACTTGGAATGACAAGTCCAAATGGTGTGCCTACCATGAAGACTTTGGTCACCAGACCGAGGATTGCATGGCCCAGAGGAGAGATATTAGCTATCTACTCAGCAAAGGTTACTTGAAGGAGCTCCTAGGAAAGAAGAAGGACAAATCCAGGGAGCAGAACCCAAAATACAGGGACAATGGTCCAAGGTCCCAGGATTCTGGACACGTCGATGGCCGTCTTGAGAGAGCGTCCTCACCACCCCCAGATGCTAAGGTAATCCACTTCATTTCTAGTGGTTCTGATATTTGTGGTACCTCTTATTCTGCAGCGAAAAGACACGCCAAGGAATCCAAGTCAGATAGAGAGGGAAGACCCAGGAAGAACTCTGTTCAACCTGATGTCAGGGAAATTACGTTCGGCGAAGACGATAGACGCGACTTCATAGACCCTCATCATGACGGGTTGGTGATAACACTTCGCATCGCCAACAACATTGTGAAGATGATCTTGATCGATGGAGGAAGTTCAGTAAAGATAATCCAGTTGGAGGCTTTGCAAAAGATGGGGATTCCACATTCAGAGATCATCTCAAAATCCACGGTACTCGTGGGTTTCAGTGGTGAAACCAAGAATACCTTAGGTGAAATCAAGCTTCCGGTCTATGTAGAAGGGCTCAACTCAGTTCAACGGTTCCGTGTGATGGACGCACCTTCAGGGTACAATGTAATCCTGGGTAGACCCTGGATATATGACAACAGGGTTGTACCCTCAACGTACCATCAATGTGTGAAGCTGCCAACACCATGGGGTGTGATCACAGTCCACAGCGACTAGCAAGAGGCCAAGGAATGTTACACTACATCAATGAAAATATCCTCCAAACAAAGACAAGGATATAAATTAAAGAAAAAGGCCCGGGAAGCCCTGGAAGCAAGGGAGCAAGATGTCAAGGCTATTGAATTGGATCCCTTAAATCCAGGGAAGAAAGTCTATATTGGAACAAATATTCCAGGGCCAATAGAGGAACAATTAGTACACCTACTCAGGACCAGGATGTCAACCTTTGCTTGGTCCCACGACGACATGACAGGTATTTCTAAATCCATTATTACACATAAACTTGGGATTGACAACTCTTTCAGGCCCATACACCAAAAGAGGAGAAAATTTGCACCAGAAAAGAACGTCATAATCCAGAACGAGGTGGATAGACTATTAAAAGCAAAGATGATCAGAGAAGTAAAGTTTCCCAGGTGGCTAGCCAACGTGGTGGTAGTAGGAAAGAAAAATGGTAAATGGAGGGTATGCGTAGATTACACGGACCTGAACCGTTCATGCCCAAAAGATCCATTCCCACTGCCACACATAGATTCCATGGTTGACGCAACGGCAGGCCATGAAATGTTGACTTTCATGGATGCCACCTCAGGATTTCAGCAGATTCAGATGGAGCCCCAGGATCAAGGAGATACGGCATTCATAACGCCAATAGGTATATATTGCTATATAGTTATGCCCTTTGGACTAAAAAATGCAGGGGCAACATATCGGAGATTGGTCAACATTATGTTCAAAGAAAAACTGGGGGACACGATGAAAGTGTATATCGATGACATGGTGGTGAAATCCAGGGTTGTCGATGATCATGTCCAGGACGTTAAGGATTCCTTTGACATCCCGGACAAATACAACATGAAGCTGAATCCAGAGAAGTGTCATTTCGGGGTCGGAGCAGGAAAAATCCTAGGATAGATGGTAACCAAGAGAGGTATAGAGGCAAGTCCATAGCAGAGCAGGGCGATCGCCAACCTACAATCACCATCCAACACCAAGGATGTTCAAAGGCTTACAGGTAGAATTGCTGCCCTGAATAGATTTATATCAAAATCCTTGGAAAGATGCAGGGAATTCTATGACATCCTGAAGAAGAACAAGAAGTTTGAATGGAAAGAAGAGAACGAGAAGGCGTTCTAGGATTTGAAGGTATATTTATCCACGGTACCCTTATTGATGAAGCCTAATCCAGGGGAACCCTTGTCCCTATACTTAGCAGTTTCCAGAAATACGGTAAGTGCAGTCCTGACCAAAGATGCAGAAGGTCAGCAACACCCTATGTATTACGTAAGTTAAAGTTTACTTGATGCTGAATCCAGGTACTCACACCTTGAAAAACTTATATTAGCCCTAAGTATGGCATCTACTAAACTTAGACACTATTTTGAAACTTATACAATTCATGTTAGAACTAACTACCCTATAAAGTCTGTTTTGAGAAAACCAGAAATGTTAGGTCGAATGGCTAAGTGGTCAGTGAAGCTGAGTGCATATGATCTGATCTACGAGGCCAGAACAGCTATAAAATCCCAAGCTCTAGCTGATTTTGTGGCTGATTTTAGTACTGACATACAACAAGAGGCAGACCATGAATTCCAGCAGCTTCAACAGGAAGAAATTTCAGGATGCTGGACTTTGTTCACTGATGGAGCATCAAATAGCAGGGGGAAAGGCCTAGGAATCGTACTAAAATCGCCACAGGGGGACATGATACCCCAGGCTGTTAGATGTGGATTCCAAGCAACTAGCAATGAAGTTGAGTATGAGGCCCTAATTGCTGGGTTACACTTAGCATTACACTTAGGAATTCAACACATCCAGGTATATGTTAATTCTCTTCTTTTAGCTAACCATTTTAATGGGTCCTACGCAGCTAAAGGAGAGAAACTAATCAAATACTTGGATGTGGTAAAAAGAATGTCCCAGGATTTTCAAAATTTTAATATTCAACAAATACCAAGGGAGGAGAATTAGGGGTGTTCAAAACCGGATACCCGGAATTTCGGATATCCGAATTTCGGGTATCCAAAAATTTCGGATATCAGTTTTCGTTATCCAAGTCCAAGTCCGAAATTTCGGATATCCGAAATTTCGGACTGGACTCGGATAGTTAAAACGGATATCCGAAAATCCAGTTTTTTTTAAAAAAACCATAATTTAACAAAAAAAAAAACGACAAAATGACAAAACAAATAAACATATTCCAAGTCTTCAAATACAAATAAACATAAGTTCGACCTAAAAACGACAAAACAAATAAAAATAGTCCAAGTATTCAATAATTCCTTATTTTTTTAATATAAAATTTATTTTAATTTATTTAAATTTTCGGATACCGGGTATCCGAAACTTCCGAAAATTTTGTAAATTCTTGTCCAAGTCCAAGTCCGAATTTTCGGATATCCGAGTTTCGGATATCCGAAATTCCGGATATCCGAAATTTTCGGATAATTCGGATACGGAATTTCGGATAATTCGGATACGGATTCGGACTCGGATATTTTTGAACACCCCTGAGGAGAATGCTGAAGCAGATGCATTGGCAAACCTAGGCTCAGCATTCAAGGCACTTGAAGACACTCATATTCCTATAATTCATATACTAACACCAGCTATAGACCAAGGCACAGATACCCAGGATTCCAGTACAATAGATAAAATCCTGGTATCCAGTACCCAAGATTCTTCAACCCAGAAGGAATCCTGGACCAGACCAATTATTCAATATTTGCAGGATGGTATTATTCCAGGGAACGAGAAGGATGCCCGCGCATTCAGAGTAAGAATAGCCAGGTACGTGATTATTAAGAACATATTGTATAGAAAATCTTTTGCAGGTGCATATCTGAGGTGCTTGGAGAAGGATGAGGCTCAAGTAGTACTCAAGGATATCCACGAGGGTGATTGTGGAAACCATACTAGGGGCAGGTCCTTAATGTCCAAGATTCTTAGAACAGGGTATTATTGGCCTACCATGAGGAAAGATTCCCAGGATTTCTCCCAGAAATGTGACGCTTGTCAAAGACACGCCAATGTCCCTCACTAGCCTGCAGAACCGTTGTACCCTATTCCAGCATCCTGGCCCTTCATGAAGTGGGGGATGGATATTGTTGAAAAATTACCCAAGGCCCCAGGAGGAAAGGTATTCATGTTAGCTATGACAGAATATTTTCAGAATGGATTGAAGCCGAGGCATACATTCAAGTCAGGGAGAAAGAAGTCATATCCTTTATTAAAAGAAACATTCTGACAAGATTTGGGGTACCATTCAAGATTGTTTGTGATAACGGGTCCCAATTTATCGGAAGCAGAACCACAGGGTTCTGTGAATCATGGGGCATAAAGATGATAACATCAACACCAGTGCATCCTCAGGACAATGGCCAGGATGAATCAAGCAACAAGATTATAATAAACAACTTGAAGAAGAGGTTGAAAGAGAAGAAGGGAAGATGGGCAGAGGAGCTACCCTTAGCATTATGGGCAGATAGAACCACATCCAAGAACGCCACAGGCCAAACCCCATTTTCCTTGGTCTTTGGTACTGAAGCAGTTCTCCCAACAGAAATGGTGGTCCCAACATTCAGGGTCAGTGGTCAGACCCAGGATTCGAATGATCAGTCCCTGGTTGAAGACTTAGATACCCTGGATGAACTGATAGACCAAGGGCTTGGAGGATGGCAGCGTATCAACAAAGAATTTCTAAGACTTACAACAAGCATGTGAGGATCAGAAGGTTTAAAGTGGGAGATCTAGTCCTTAGAAAGGCATTTCAGAACACAACAAATCCATGGGATGGAAAGTTGGCTCCTAAATGGGAAGGCCCCTACCTGATTGACTCTAAGGCTGGTAAGGGGGCATATTGGCTAGCTAATATGGAAGGAGAACTACTACCACGACCTTGCAATGCAATACACTTGAAGGCATATTTCATGTAAGGCTTCCTGTCCCAGGATTCAGTTGCCCAGGTATGTGTTTAATTTTCAAATTCATGCTGGAAATCCAGGTCGGTTTCTCTCACTTAATTTTTTTCATTTATTCCTTTACATGTTTAATTTTCTTTGTTTATTTTTTAATCAGTCACATGTCGTATCTTTTTTAAAAGTTGTTATTCACTACCCTAAATACACTAAGATTTATGTTTCGTCAGTTGGGTTACTCATAAGCCAGGGTATCCCAGGATTCAGGGTACCCAAAATGCAGGATGGTCAAAAATCCAAGGTACGCGGAATAAGATGCACTCATAATTCACCAAGCTAAGGATAATCAGTATGTGTCTCCTAAGTTTGAGACTGGCCATCTCACTCCCTTGTTGGGTAAGGCCTAAACCCACTCTTAAGGTTTGAGGACTAAGCTTCCTCCATCCGAATATAGGCTATCACGCCTCGCCGGGATGCACGTGGCAATTTTCGCTTCGCCCGAGATGCACGTGATCCAAGTATGAGACCCTGGGATTGTGGGATCATCCGTGTTAATAGCATTGGTGGCAACCTCCCAATCCAGGGACATATGCGGACACCTCAAGGTTTAAAATGATTAACGCGTTTTCAAGACGGATTGGTGCTGACGTACCAACTTAAGACTTCGAGGAAATGCCCTAGTCAGTCGGTACGACTAAGAGGAAATCCCTAGTTCGCCAGTATGGCACCGGGCATGACCCCATAAATAACTCAAAGATTACCTAGTGGCCCAGGATCATTGACTTAATCCAGGGTCATAACGGTTAAAACCTAAGTAAATTAACTACTTGGCTAGTTAATTCTAATTGTTATGTTCATATGACATGGAACATTCACAAGTCTACTAAAGCTACGAGGATTCCTAAATCCTGGGGGCAACCCAGGAATACTAAGGTAAACCCTAGAATGGTTCCATGCACTAGCAAATATTTTTCAAATATTTCAAACACAATCATGTAACTAAAAAAGCGGTTATATTAGAGGACCCATCCTGGGTCTGGAAAAGCTCCGACCACCCCAGGATGGGGGCATGTAAAAAACCCTTGATTCATAATCCAGGGGTGGGGCATATTATCTTAAATAAAAAACCGGGAAACATCAACCGACATCACATCACAAGCAGAAAATTAAAATTGATTTTAAACAAGAGCCACAAAAAACAAAAAGACGACCCCCAACTTTCAGACTGCATCCTGGGTCGTCTCCTTAGCTTCCTCCACCGGCACCTCCTCTGCTGCCTTGGGCTCCTGGGCTGGCACATTCCCCTCCTTGGGCTGATCAATGTCCATGGAATGGTCGGCAGAGCCCTTGGATGGGGTACCCTTGCTGGTTCAAGGGTTTGCTTCAGGGTCACACCCAGCAGGGATGGTTGCGCCTAGCTCGTGCAGTTTGGCTGCCCATCTAGTCAGATCCCAATTGGGGTTCCTAAACCCCAGGTCCCTGGCCTCCTTAGCCATCTTCAACCTGCACTGAAGGAGCGAGATGCTGGCTATCAGCCTGCCCTAATCACCCTTTGCAGCCAGAGCAACCTCATGCTCAGCCCGCGCATCCACAACCTTCTTCCCCAGGTCCTGCACCAGCCCTAGATATTTATTAGCCACCTCCCTGGTCAAGTTCAGCTCCTTGTTCAGAGCAGCGGCCTCCCTCTTGGCTGAAGACTCAGCATCATGGGTACGCTTATCGGCAGCCCGGACCAGCTCGAAGAATCGCCCAACAATTTGCGAGATAAGGTAGTTTAATTAAGTATTTTATACCCTGAATGGCTTAACTATACAGAAAATTCAGGGGTACCCAAAATTTACTTACTTGGCGAGAGGAAGCTTCAGCATGTGTGAGCAACTCGGAAACATCCATGTTTTCCAGGGGTAGCAGGGAAGGAGCAGCAGCGGCAGCCCCAGTCTTACGCTTTGTGCCAGAGGCCCTTGAAAAAGGAGCCTTGGGGGCAGACATGGGCTCAGCCTTTACTGGGGCCAAGACCTGGATGTCCTGTTCAGATCCACCCAGTAGGAAAGCGTCCAGATCAACGTCCTCGAGATTGATGGGAGTAGCAGTAGCTGAAGAACAGAAACATGAGAAATCAGCAAAATCCAAGGAACAAGAAGCAGGGTATCAGGATAATTACAACTCGGCATGCTATAAGAAGTGAAGGAAGCAGCTTGATGGGGATCAGCCTTGAACTCTCGATCCTCCTCGGTGATGCTCAGGAATGTCTCAAATCTCTCAAATGCCCCTGGATTTGCAGGGCCGATTGAACTCAAGCTAGGCACTGCAAAATAGAAAAATCCAAGGTCAGTATTTGTATAACATATAATAAAAAGAGAATCCTAATTCCTATTGCAGGTGAGAACCTACCATCTACTTTCCACCTAATCGGAAGACCCATCCCTCCTGGGATGGCTGAACACTTGATAAAGAAAAATTTTCCCTTCCACTCCTCGTGAAACAAAGCTCGGAGAACCATTTGAACCTCCTTGTTCAAAGCCTTGAACACAAACCGATTGCTACCATGGGACTTGAGTTTGTAACCTAGGGCTAATTCAGATAACCCAACCAGAGAATCAAACTCCCTGTTGAGACGGTCAAGGGTGCCCAGTATTCTCTATACAATGGGGAGGGTTTGGGCATAAGCAAGGCCGGTGGCCTCAAAGAACTTGGCCAGAAGACCGGTGAAAGGAAAAGACAGACCCATGGAGAAAGGGGTGAATGGGATACAAACCCATGTTTCAGAGCTAAAATCGGACCTAAGTCTTCTATCGAAGGGTCTGATTTCAGCGCTAGTGGGAAGAAGACCCAACAACGACAATGCGCTAATGTCAGCGTCGGTGAAGGTGCAGGTTTCTAAATTCCGACTCTGTAAGTAGTTTTGATCGAAGAAGTCCTCGATCCCTGTCTTTTTAGCCAGGGTTTCCGATCGGATTTTCATGCGAGTCATGACCGGAAAGAAAGAAAAGGAAGGGCTAGAAGGAGAAGATTACCTGGTCGGAGGAAGGAAGCCGGAGATGTTAACGTTAACCTCTGCTCGCGAAAAAGTTAATGGTGGAGAAAGGAGAGGTTAAAGCTAGTATTTAAGGAAAGTGGAAGTTGCAGGGGTGATAGTATATTACCCCACGACGTGGCGTCATGGATACTCAGTTAACGGCCACGATCAAAACATACGTGGATTAGACCCTAATTTGAAATTTTCACAGATGTAAGACTTATCTACAACTTGCGAAAATTTGGGGGGCAATTGTTATACCCTGAATTTTCGGCTCGTAATCCAGGGTACAGGTATAGGCTTAGGGCAGGATTGACCCAAGAATTGTGTGACCCAGAATTTAACAGGTAACGCCGAGTAACCCTGAATGTATTAGAACTGAGATGATGTCTCAGGATGTCATCATAATTCAGGGAAGTTTATATTTATTTTACTTTTGTCATACATTATTATGACCCAAGATGAGTATAATCCAGGGTCACTATTGTTTTACAGATGACCCAGCATGCGGAAATGACCCAGCATGCTAGGATATTGTTACTAAAACATTTTGTGCCTGTATCTGATCAAGGATAGGTTGACGAAGTCTACTAACGGTCGAATGGAATAAGCTGAAGAATTATTTCGCACGTGGTCAAAAGAAGTTAGCTAAAAACTCGGTCAACGAACTGAAAAAGACGTTGAAGAAAAGATCCCTGGAATATCGGATAAGTTGTTGAAGAGCTAGGAGTATAAATAGGACATTTAGACTTATTATTCAGCTCACTCGAGCTTTACACATTGTATTCTCGTATTCAATTCTCTGTTTACTCACTGTACTCAAACATTTACATGATCAATAAATTGGTATCGTGTGTTATCGCTACCCGGGGTTTTTATGCCGACGGCGCCTTAGAGACATCTAAGGGCTAAGGGCTTTTCCCTAGTAAAATTCTCGGTGTTCTCATTTGCATTCAAGGTTTCATTTGTGTTATGAACTTTCTTAATCGATTTCATAATTAAACTTACGATTTAACCCAGGATTCCGGCGTTTGGCCCTGGAATTCAGCTGTTGTCCCAGGATTTTTACAAACAGTTTTCGTATCTTAATCCTAGGCACCAAACCTCACAATCATATTTGGTTCAAATCTTGCTAAATTAACTTAAGTAATTTTTAGCCAAAACAAATAGGTTGGTAGAGTCCTTTCGGCATCCTGACTTTAGAAACCTATAAAGCAAAATGTAAAAGGATCCTGGCTGACAACCAAGGACACTTTCTACACAGAATTAAAAATGTACTGGGGTTACACCCGGGATTCTTGGGACTAAGCCAATACATGGGACAAGCCCATGTAATTCTGGGGACAAGCCGATATAATTCTGGGGACAAGCCGACATAATTCTGGGGACAAGCCCATATAATTTTGGGGACAAGCCAGATTAACTTGGGACTAGGCCAACGTAAGTGACATGTAAATGCCAAAACCTTAGTTAACACGTTAGGGTTAAAAACCTTGAGAATCCCCCCCAGCAGCCTCCAGTGACAAGATTGTCAGCCACCCCTGGAGTGGACTGGTCCGGCCACCTTGAGCATACTGGTGGACAACGTGTGCTCCTGGCGAGGGTCGTGCCCTACTGGCGATTACCCAAACGTAGGAGAGGAGTCAGCCTCTCAAACCTTTGAAGGTATGCGGGATACCTTAAGCGTAGAAGAGGTGATCAGCCTCTAACTGGGGATATACCCAAAATAATCTAGGATTCTCAAAATCTGCAAAACACTCAATACTTGGTGAGGGGTGGGTGTTAGCATAGCTAACACCACTCCGATGCTTAAGGCAGCAATGTGTCATAAGAATAATAAGAATAAATTAAAATAGGATTAGTATACGTACCTTGCAATATTTAGGTAGTGAGGATCCTTGGGATTCTGCCTGAGATCCTCAATGAGACTCTCACATAAAATACGCTTTAAGATGGACGGCATTCCAAGCTCTTGGTAGAGGTTCTTCTTCCATATTTACCAAAAGGTATGCCCCCTTTCCTTCTTCAGAATCTATAAGGTAAGGGCCCTCCACTTGGGTGCTAACTTCCCATCAACAGGATTGGTAGTATTCTAAAAATCCTTCCTCAAGACCAAGTCACCCACTTGGAATCTTCTTAGCCTGGTATTCTTGTTATAGGATTTTGCTATCCGCTGTTGATAAGATGTCATCCGGATTCTGGCCATATCTCTAAGCTCCTCAACCGTTTCGAGATCCTGAAGGAGATTTTGGCTATTAGTTTCAGGATCCTGGCAGTTGACTCTGGCTGTAGGAAGAATTATCTCTCTAGGGATCATAGCTTCTGCCCCAAACACTAGTGAGAATGGCGTTTGGCCAGTAGCATTCTTAGGCGTGGTTCTATCTGCCCAAAGGACAAATGGCAGCTGCTCAGCCCATTTCCCTTTCTTGGAGCCCAGCTTCTTCTTGAGGTTGTTGATTATGATCTTATTGCTGGATTCCGCCTGTCCATTAGACTGAGGGTGGACAGGTGTTGAAGTGATCATCTTGATGCCCCAGCTTTCACAAAAGCTTGTAGTTCTCTTGCCGATAAACTGGGAGCCATTGTCTCATATGATTTTTGCCGGAATCCCAAATCTAGTGAGGATGTTCCTTTTGATGAAGGATATCACTTCTTGCTCTCTCACTTAAACATAGGCTTCCGCTTCAATCCACTTGGAGAAGTAATCCGTCATGGTAAGCATAAACACCTTTCCTCTGGGAGCCTTTTGCAGCTTACCCACAATATCCATGCCCAACTTCATGAATGGCCATGGGGATAATATGGGATGCAGATGCTCAGCGGGTTGGTGGAGGATATTTCCATGACTTTGACAAGCATCGCATATCTGTGAGAAGCTCGCGGCGTCATTCTTCATGGTTGGGCAATAATATCCGAATCTGAGAACTTTAGAGAACAGTGCCCTGCCCCCGGTATGGTTCCCATAATCTCCACTGTGGATGTCTTCGAGCACCTCAAGAGCTTTCGACTTCTCAAGGCATCTTAGGTAGACACTTGCAAGAGATCTTCTATATGGGGTTTTCGCCTTTGGTAATCTCCCCATCTTTGAGATACTTCCTGATCGGGTAAGTCCAGGATTCCTGAGCATCTTCAAGATTCTCAACATTTGCACCTGCATTATTGTCAACAGCCTGAGCTTCCTGTTGAGCTATCGCTGGCGTCAGGATGTGAGTTATTGGAATCTTGACATCCTCAGGGATCCTGAGCGATGAAGCCAAGTTTGCCAAGGCATCGGCTTCTACATTACTTCTCTTGGTACCCGTGAAATGTTAAAATTTTCGAAAAATAGAGAAATTTCTAACAATTTCAAGATATTTGATCAGATTCTCCCCTCTCACTGCATAAGAGACAATAAATTAGTTAGTCAATAAGAGAGAATCAACAAATACTTGTATGGACAGGATTCCCATATCCCTGGCCAACTATAATCCAGCAATTAAAGCTTCATATTCAGCTTCAATGTTGGTAGCCTGGAATTCACAGGATATGGATAGAGGTATTATGTCCCCCTGTGGCGATTTTAGCAGGATTCCCAGCCATGTTCCTCTGACATTTGAGGATTCATTAGTATAGAGGATCCAGTCTTCCTTGAGTTTCTCAAGCTGCTGGACTTCCTTCTCAACTTCTGGTTCAATGTCACTGCTGAAATCCGCGACAAAGTCAGCTAATGCTTGGGACTTGATCACTGTTCTTGGTTCATATTTGATGTCATAGGCACTCAGCTTGACTGCCCACTTAGCCATCCTTCCTGACATTTCCGGCTTCCTGAGAAATGCCTTGATAGGATAGTTAGATATCACAATTATAGTATGGGTTTCAAAATAGTGTCTGAGTTTAGTGGAAGCCATTATAAGAGATAAAATTAACTTCTAGAGATAGGAGTACCTAGATTCTGCGTCTAGCAGAGTTTACTTACATAATAGACCGGATGCTGCTGTCCTTGGTGATCTTTGACTAAGACAACACTTACTAAGCTTCCGGATACAGCAAGATATAGATATAGCGGCTCCCATCTTCAGGTTTCATCAGAAGTGGAGCTTCTGACAGGTACTCTTTCAGGCTCTTCAGGGCTTCCTCATGTCTTTCAGCCCATTCAAAATTCTTGTTCTTCCTCAGAATCTCATAGAAATTCTTGCTCTTCTTTGAGGATCTTGAAATAAATCTGTTGAGCGCTGCAATCCTTCCTGTCAGTTTTTGAACTTCCTTTATATTCGAAGAAGACTTGAGGTTGAGAATTGCTTTAATCTGCTCCGGGCTTGCTTCGATCCCTCTCTCGATTACTATGTACCCTGAAAACTTCCCAGCTCGCACCCCAAAGTGGCACTTGGAGGGGTTGAGCTTCATGTTGTAATAGTCAAGGATGTCAAGGCAGTTTGGAGATCCCTGACATGGTCTTGAACTCTCTTGGACTTCACCACCATATCATCAATGTAGACTTCCGTTGTGTCCCCCAGTTTCTCTTTGAACATCATGTTGACAAGTCTCTGATAGGTGGCACCTGCATTTCGTAAACCAAAAGGCATAGCAATATAGCAATATATACCTGTCGGAGTTAGAAAGGCTGTATGCTCCTGATCACAGGGTTCCATCTGGATTTGTTGTAATCTCGAAGAAGAGTCCATGAAAGTAAGCATCTCATGACCTGCTGTGGCATCCACCATTGCATCGATGTGGGGAAGTGGGAAAGGATCCTTGGGACATGCCTTGTTTATGTCCGTGTAGTCTACACAGACTCTCCACTTCCCGTTCTTCTTCTGGACCACCACTACGTTCGCTAGCCACCTGGGATATTTGACTTCCCTGATCATTTTTGTCTTGAGAAGGTTGTCAACTTCCTCCTGGATGATTGCATTCTTTTCTGGAGCGAACTTCCTCCTTTTTTGCTGTAGTGGCCTGAAAGAAGGATCTAAACCAAGTTTATGAGTAATAACATGTTTAGGGATACCTGTCATATCCTCGTGTTTCCATGCAAAAGTTGAAGCTCTGGCTTTGAGAAGCTTAACTAGATTCTTTTCAACTTCCTGTGGGATGCTGGTGCCGATGAACACCTTGACTTCAGGATTCTCAAGATTCAGCTGGACTTCTTTAACATCGAGC
This sequence comes from Deinandra increscens subsp. villosa, assembly GCA_039602395.1. Lineage (NCBI taxonomy): Eukaryota > Viridiplantae > Streptophyta > Magnoliopsida > Asterales > Asteraceae > Deinandra > Deinandra increscens. The sequence goes on along the minus strand of JBCNJP010000003.1, from coordinate 54,928,154 downwards.
TCCCTGTCCTCCTGTTCCTCGGGTGCTCTTTTCTATAATTGCTATCCCTTTGTCAATTTTGTTGTATTCTTCATATAGGTTGAGTAGCAGTTCTTGGCTTCCTGCTGGTCACTTTCAATCCTGACAACTCCCCAGGGTGTAGGAAGCTTGATACACTGGTGATAAGTTGAAGGGACTGCCTTCATCTCGTGAATCCATGGCCTGCCAAGAATAATATTGCAACAAGAGAGAGAATCTATAACACAAAAGTTTTGCATACAATTTACTCCCTCTATACATACTGGTAGTCTAATGTCTCCAACGGTGCTCTTGGTTTCACCACTGCAACTAACCAAGACTGAGGATCTTAGTACAATTTCTGATTCTGGGATGCCCATCTTTTTTAGCATGTCCAGGTGGATTATGTTGACAGAGCTTCTGTTGTCTAACAGGATCCTGCGTACAAAATGGTTAGCAATATATAAAGTAACCACTAGACTATCATGGTGAGGATCCTGAATGTGGGAGCGGTCGCTCTCATCAAAGGATATCGTTTTCTCCTGGGTCAAGGTGGAATCCGGACAGGTCTGGATCCCTGTTCAGACTTAGACTCCTTAGCATGCTTCTTGGTTGAGGAATAGGAAGTGCCACAGATGTCTGAGCCTCCTGATATAAAGTTGATGATTTGAGCATCCTGTGGTGGTGAAGCTGCTCTCTGGGGAAGCTGGTCAGCTTCTTGAGTTTTGCTCTTCTTTAAGGCTCAGCAGCTCCTTCAGGTGCCCCTTGCTGAGCAGGTAGCTGATTTCTTTCCCGAGTGCAATGCATTCGTCTGTCAGATGGCCAAAATCTTCATGATAAGCACACCACTTTGATTTGTCCTTCCAGGATGCCTGCTTGGTATCCTTCCTGGGCCACCTTGCCTTTTCACCTAGGTCCTGCATAGCACACATCAAACCACCAATGTCAACTTAAAAACAGTATTCAGATACCTTGGGATACTCCTCGTCATCTTCATCTTGGTCCACAACAATGATCCTTGGATTTTTGGATTTGGAATATGGCCGGGATCCGTACTGCTTCCCAGGGGATTCCGACTTTTTACTGCTAGAATCATACTTGGGGACGTCCAGTCTATGATGGATCTTCTTATCATCCTCCAAACGGATAAACCTCGAGGCTCTGCTTCGAACTTCTTCAAGGTTCCTACAAGGAGTCATAACAAGATCATCATAAAATCGGGAATCCTTACGGAGTCCCATCTTGAAAGCTTCGACTGCCGCTACCATATCCAGGTTGGGAATCTCGAGGGATTCTCGTCCGAATCTGGCAATATAGTCACTAAGTGGTACTTCTGGCTTCTGAACTACCCTGTACAAATCACCTGTGAGCTTCTCAAAGGTCCTGCTACAAGAGAACTGACTATTAAACATGTTAACCAAGTGAGAAATCGAAGTAATAGTGTTAGGAGGGATGCTCAGTAGCCATTTCATGGCTGGTCCTGTAAGAGTCGAACCAAATCCTTTGCATAGGCAAGCTTCCTTGATATCCGGGTAGGATTGATTTCCTTGCGCTCCCTGTAATGTGCTACATGGTCCTTAGAATCCGTCGTCCCGTCATAGAGTTTCATGCTAGGCGTCTGGAAGCGCTTGGGAATCTGAACTGCTGAGATTGGCCAAGTGAACCTCGAGATCCTGTAGGTCTCAATGGGAACCTCAGGGATAGGTTTAATTATCCCTAGAATTCTTGATATCATTTCTTTCGCCTTCTGGAGCTCTTCAATCTCCTTCATCACCGTTTGATTGGTTTTCTCTTGCTGATCCATTTGACCTTTCACCTGCCTGATCAAAGCAAACAAATCATTGTTGGTAATAACAGGATCAACAGATTGAACCTGGGATCCTGTCAAGACAGGATAGTCAGTTTTTCTCGGCTGCTCGTCCACTTTCTTTTGGCGATCATTATTTTTCTTCTGGCTTCCTAGAGCGGAAGGAAGAGGAGGAATGGAGGACGATGTGGAGGCCGAAACATATTTTTGTTGGTTTGACATCTTTGGGATTGGAGATCAAATGGAGTGGATGAAAAATGGAATTTCTATAGAATGAAGCACCACTTGCCCCACGGTGGGCGCCAAACTGTTTTGGTAAAAAATTCACAAAGGAATCTTGTATTCCAAACTTAGATTGTTAGGTAGTGTCCTTAACGATCTAATGAGCAAATGATCCAAGTTAGGATGGTGACACGATGATATAGTGAGGAAAACTCCAGAATCCTTAGAGGTGCCTCTGGGTATCCTGGATAAAAACCTCGGGATCCGGCCGAATAGCCTGCCTCCTAGTCAATTTTATTGATAAAACGAAAGATTACAAAGGGTTGGAGGTTTGATCGATCAAGACTATGTGATACAATGCTTTACAGTCTTAACTGAACTAGAGAGTGCGTTGTGTGTTTCTATTGATCGAATCTTCGATTTAATATATAACAAACAAGCTAACTAACTGTCCGGGATTCCCGGGATCTTATCTTCCCACTTTTTTGACCGTTGAAGCAGGATCGACCCACTGATCCACGTATTAGTCAGCTTAGTCCAAGTCTTTAGGAGTTAGTTAAGAGTACGTTACCACCTGCAAACAATTAAACACGAGGCAAAATAGAGGTTAGACATATACCGTAAATTCAGGATACCTGAACTGATAGGATTCCCAAACTATTTTCGGATTCCTGAACTGCTTGAGCTTCTTGATGAGCATCCTGAAAATCAACCCCTAACAGTGGACAAGGCCCAATTCGAGATATGACATAGATCTTATCCATAGTTATCATACCTCATGGTATGGGGATGTGAAGCTTATATCACTAGTGAATATGACAATAAGCTCGATCCATGAGGTGAAAAGGTAATTACCATTAGATATTATAGTAATACCGGTTATTACTTTTACCATCTTGAAGGGAACTATGTTTCCATCAAAAGGAAAGGTAAGTTACCAAAACCCTGAAACAGTCGCTGCGTCTGACCGAAAAATTTCTCAACAAAGGAACCAATAGTGATCCAGTGGACCTTGAAGAAATTCGAGAAACATAAAACCCTGAAATAGTCGCTTCGTCTGACCGAGAAATTGTTGTCGCACCATCAGACCCAAACAGAAGCTTTTGCAGAAGCGAAAGGACACGTAGAGAACCTGATAGGTACCTTGGTAATCTAGAAGCTTCCGAAGTTCTATTAGTATTATAATGATGAACCTACTAATTACAAAGCTACTGTATCAGATTCAGAATCTGACAAATGGCTTGATGCCATGAACACAGAGATGCAATCCATGCGTGATAATCAAGTCTGGGACATGATTGAGCTACCCCCGGGTCTCGGGTAATAGGAAGCAAGTGGATCTTTAAAAGAAAACTGACATGCATGGAAACATCAAAACCTATAAGGCACGGCTTGTTGCTAAGGGATTCACTCAAACCCAAGGGGTTGACTATGAAGAAAACTTCTCACCCTTGGCCATGATTAAATCGATTAGGATATTACTTGCCATAGCCGCATACTATGACTATGATATATGGAGAATGATGCCACAACCGCCTTCCTGAACGGACAGCTCACTGATGATGTCTATATGGTTCAGCCAGATGGTTTTGTTGTTCCAAAATATCTAAATAGAGTTTGCAAACTGAATAAGTCTAACCATGCACTTAAACAAGCATCTCAAAGGTGGAATCTTCGTTTCGACCAGAAAGTCAAAGAATTTGGTTTTACTCAAAACGAAGACGAGCCTTGCGTTTACAGAAAAAAAGGCACGTGGGAACAATATATATTTCCTCATATTGTATGTGGACGATATATTGATCCTAGGAAACAACATACCCATGCTTAATGAAATTAAGAAATGGCTTTCATCTTGTTTGGCTATGAAGGATCTTGGTGAAGCCGCTTTTATTCTGGAAATTAAAATTCACTAAGATCGATCTAAGCAACTTCTAGGTCTTAGTCAAAGCACATACATTGACGGAATTATAGCAAGGTTCAACATGAGCAACTCCAAGAAAAGAGCCATCCCTATGACAAAGGATGCTGTCTTGAACAAATCTCAATCTCCTAAAATGGAGAAAGAGATCAACCAAATGGCTTCGATCCCATTTGCCTCTGCTATAGGATCAATTATGTATGCCATGCTCTGCACACGACCTGACATCTCGTTTGCACTAAGCTTGACTCGTCGATACCAACAGACTCCAGGACTAGCTCACTAGACAGCTATGAAGAACATCCTGAAATACTTAAGGAACACAAGTGAAATGTCTCTAGTATATGGAGGAATTGAAGAGGAGCTTACTGTAAGATGTTACACTGATGCTAGATTTTAGTTTGAACGAGATGACTCTCGCTCGCAGTCGGGATTCGTATTCACTCATAACGGAGGGGCTCTATCATGGAGAAGCTCCAAATAGCCAGTAGTGGCTGACTCCACTACTGAATCCGAATACATAGCCGCCTCAGAAGCTGCTAAGGAAGCCGTGTGGATGAAGAAATTCATCATGGATCTCGATGTTGTCCCAAGTATCAGGCAACCAATCTAGATACTGTGTGATAACACATGTGCTATAGCTCAAGCTAAGGAGCCAAGTTCACATTGAAAATGCGTGAGCGTATGATCGTCTACTCAATCGTATCGAAATCAATGTTAAACGAGGATGACACGAGATGTAAATACAAAGAATTTGTATTAGACCACAGAGAAACACCATAGAGTTCACATACAAGATATGATCAAGAAGCTTCCTAAACAATACACAAGTCGATCTATTTATAGTGCTGAAATACGATGGGCCGAACCTTAGGTTCAGACCAGGTTCTCCTGTGTCCGAACTTGGAGTTCGCCCAAGGTTTGGCCACTAACAAACTTGCACATCTTGTCTTGCACTCGATACTTCACATGATGATCAGGAACTGTGTATCAACAAACTCCCCCTCGGCATGTGTAGTATCAATTCCTTCAGTAACACTTGTATCTTGTATCCTCAATCAAACTCTTCCTCAACTTGACGATGAATCTGATCTTGAATACTTGATATTGCATCTTGTGTAATTTCTTTATCAACAATCTTCAGAAGACTTGAAGTTGTGATGTTCTCTTTCCACTTAGAAACCTGCCAACATAAATAATCTTGGCAGGTTACGTCTCTTCGAGACTCCAAGATATATTTTTAATTTTGAAATTGATTTCGTATTCCGTGTTGATCAATCGAAAAGAAATCAAAAACAAAATATTTTTGATTTTTAGAAACTTTATATCAAAACACACCTAAAATATTTTTGGTATTTTCTTATATGAAAAGTAAATGCAGTACAGAATCAGACACAATTTTTGTCTTTTGTGAGAAAGATCACAACTATTGGACATAACATGCTGAACTACACTTCAATTTCAATTATTATAACACATAAGCCATGTCGATTGCAGATATAATTTGTCCAACTTTAAACTCCAGCAAAATCATACTTATAACATCTGGATATGTTAAAGTATTGATTAGATTTGCTTTGACCAGTGTACCCCATACTATCAGCCATACTCAGATATGCTTTGCTTATCACATTTTTGTGATTTCATTTGTGATTTATCACATAATGATTGTATACATGATATAGTCAACTGTGTTCCATGCAAAACGAAATAAGAACGTTAAATCGTCTTCTTTAAGGTCGATCTTTCGATACGCGGATAAGGCCTCGGATTTAACAAAATAAGAAATTAAAACAAGTTGAAATTGTATAACCCAACAACAATCAGGTCGGTCTTACGGACACGCAGAGAAAGTCCAATGAGTTATACGAAACACCTAAGAAATTAAAGCTGAACGTCAAACGAACACCTGTATACATAGTGATTTCTCATTTTATTTTTCACATATCTTTTTCTTGATATATCTTGAGATACGCATCAAGATGTTGTCCAATAGGTCAAGCATCAGATTTAGTGTTTATCATATTTGAATACTTTCTGATTTGCCGAGCCTACCTTACACATCGATCAAATGGACTTATGGCTTTTTCATCTATTTTATCAATGAGTCAGACGATTAAGCCAATGTACCATTATGTCCCAATCATGTCGGATACAATTTCTCATTTTTTAATGTTTTTGGTTTTTTGTATTTTTCAATGTTTTTGTCTTTTCAATTTTCTCCCCCTAAAGATGACAACTCTATTTATAGATTTTCATTTTTACTATTTGAAAAACATCACTATTTTTGTATTTTTGCAAAAACACACTCCCACTCAAAATGAGACTGAATGAAAAAACAAAACAGAAATTGATCAATCAACACGAATACTTGTCGTTTAGCATTTTGAAACCAAAATCAGTTTGAAATTCAATTTAAGTTATCATAGATATTTCATAATCAGCAATTTTCCAATCACCGATAGATCTTCCTGAAATACCTGCTGACACCAGATAAAACATTAGTCTCTTTGGGATCGACCCGATTCAACAGCGTCGAGTCGCCCGGTGTCTTCCACATTCTTGGAAACAACCTTTGGTTTCCATATTTTGAAAGATTTTGATTTTTGATCAAAATTTTGACCAATACGACTCACGAGTTGATTTACCCTTTGGAGACCATGGTTCATCAAAATTTTAACCTTTGTTATCCACATATTTAGCAGTGTTGTGGATATATGCAGTCGTCAGACAATCAGCAGCAAGATATCAAGGCCGACGACATGCATAACAAAGTCGTTCTCGAAAAATATTTGAAAAATTCTTTGATTTTTGAAAACCAGATGAATGTTCAGAATCAAAGTTATCAAATCAATCATCATAATAATCATACCTAGGAGATGGACTCCTTGAAGATGATGACCCTCTAGAAGAATAAGACTTGTCCTTTGGAGGAAGTGATTTCTTTGAAACCTTAACTTTTGAAATCTTCTTATCTGTTTCTGGCTTCGTAGCTTGAACTGGTACTTCCATGACCTGATGTAAAACCGAGATACGATCTTACTACTGCATGCTTTGATCAATGTAATGAACACGAGATGTAAATAAGAGAATTCTTATTGATCACTTGAAGATACAAAGAAGTTATCTCTAGTTTCTCTCTCTAGAAAACACACACAGAAAGTGTAGAATGACTCAGAGTTCTCAACTGGTTACCTGCACATTCTAACACAAACCTATTTATACTAAGTGACTAACTACTCAGCGTACGCCGGATCATATGGTCCGCCGGACCATATGATACGCCACCTATAATATAGTCACTACAACACATTCTAAGACATGCTCACATAGATACAATACACGAGACACATCATAGCATAGGTATATGCTCTAACAAACTCCCCCTTAACGTGTAGTGTATCTATTTTCTAACTAAACTCTAGTCTTCAATCTTCAACATTGCTGCATCCGATCTTTGACTTGAAATCTTGTCTTGCATGGCTGGATCACTCTTGAATAATCTTTAATCTTCAAGCTCCACTTGTAAAAATAAAACATACTCCCCTTTCACCATGCTTGAGTCTTGGCACATATAACCTGCGATTTCAGAAGACAGAAACGCGGTTTCCTTTTCTTTTGAAAATTAATTTAATCTTGGCGCAAAACTTCTCTTCGAGAATCCAAGATATAGATTTGAAATTTGATTTCGTATCACATGTCGATCGGTCGAAAAAAAATAAGAAATAAAATCTTTTTGACTTTTTTGAAATTTTATATCAAAACACACCGAAAATCTTTTTGGACTTTTCAAATATGAAACATAAAATGCAATACAGAATCAGACACTATTTTTGTCTTTTGCGAGAAAGATCACAACTTGGGATCATATTGAACATAACATGCTGAACAACACTTCAATTTCAATTACTTCAGCACATAAGTCATGTCGATTACTGGTATAATTTGTCCATCTTAAACTTAGGCAAGATTATACTCATAACATCTGGATATGTTATTGTATTGATTATATTTGCTTTGACCAGTGTACCCCACACTATCAGACATACTCAGATATGTATTTTCTTTTAAATCACCCTTTGTGATTTCATTTTTGATTTACTCCCATAACGATTTTATTCATGATGTAGTCAACTGTGTTCCATGCAAAAAGAAATAAGAACGTTAAATCGTCTACCTTAAGGTCGATCTTTCGATACGCAGATAAGGCCTCGGATTTAACAAAATAAGAAAATAAAAACAAGTTGAAATTGTATAACCCAACAACAATCAGGTCGGTACTCCCGTACACGCAGAGAAAGTCCGATGAGTTATACGAAACACCAAAGAAAATAAAGCAGAACGTCAAACGAACAACAATCAGGTCGATCTTTCGATACGCAAAGAAATTTCGATCGTTTGACAAAATAAAGAAAATAAAACAAGTTTATATCTTTGTAAAATGAACACATGTATACACAGTGACTTCTCATTTTCTTTTTCACATATCTTTTCCTTGATATCATCAGATATGCATCAAGATGTTGTCCACTTGGTCAAGCATTAGTATTTAATGTGTTTATCACATCTGATTACTTTCTGATTTAATGCCGAGCGTACCAAGCACATCAAATAATGATCTTATGGCTTTTTCATCTAGTTTATCCATGAGCTAGACACGTAAGCCAATGTACCATCATTTCCCAATCATGTTGGATACAATTTCTCATTTTTCAATGTTTTTGTATTTTTCCATTTATCTCCCCTTTAAAATTAAAACTATATTTTTGGATTTTCATTTTAATGCAAACAAAAACAAAGACGCTATTTTTGGTTTTTCAATTTTCTCCCCCTAAACTACATACGGAATGTAAAAAGAAAGAAAATTGACCTTTCGACATGGATACCTTGCAGTTTTAGCTTTTAGAAAATTTTCAATTTTGAAATTGATATCACATGTAATTTAACTTAAATCAGCAGAAAAACTCCTCCATCAGCAACTTTTCAATCACCGATAGGTCTTCTAAAAGTACATGCACACTGGTCAAACACTTCAGTTTATAAATGACCCGAAGCGAATGGCTTCTGGTCGACCAGTATCTTGGTTTCCTTTCAAAACCACTTTAGGTTTCCACTGTTGTTGTTTTGATAAATCAGTATTTGATGAACCTATCACAGTTGATTGTGATGAACAACCTAGATATGGAACATTTTGAAAACGCGGAATAAATCTTCCTTGGGTTTTGAAAAATGTAGGTTGTGGGTATTCATCAAATACTCTGCCATATTCATCAATGAATCGTTGTTTAGCAGCTTTACCAACAAATGGAATCTTTCCTTTTCGTGAACTAGAAGCAGCAGAAACTGGACATTCTTGTGCCATATGCCCTTTTTGTCGGCAATTATAACACAAGCGATTGTTTAAATTTCGCCGTTTGGGAATCTGCAAAGCTTCACAAACATTAATATCTCAAAAATGATCATAAAAGGAATCGAATACCTGATAACAATGATCATGAACCCATTTCGAAGTCGGGCTTTTTGGAGTAGAATTTGAATTTTCAGAAGAATATTTGGTTGTTTGTTTCTTCTTGGTCTTTGGAGCAGCATCAGTTTTGATAAAGACTGTAGCAACTTTCTGAGAATCCACACAGTGAAGTGGAAACTCCTTATCAGAGAATATGTGATCTGAACCTTTGAGTTTATAAAATCTCTCAGATTGAACGTTGTCAGCTTCAAACACATCCTTCTTGACTTGCTTCAGATTGACTTTCTTCATATTTTGTTGTTTTGAACCTTGAGACCCATCAACTTTAACATTCTTGGTCTTGTAACCCAACCCAACATGTTTACCCGAAACCTTTTCATCAGAACCAGAAGATTTATGTCCGTTCTTTGCTAGACGCGAAAACTCAGCTTTCATTGCTTTAACATTCTTTTGGTCATAGAAAATCCTTTCATCAATAGCAGTCTTCTCAGTCGAACTTGTCGATTTCTCTTCTTCAGTAGATGGAGAGACAGACACAACCGTTTCATCTTTCTGATCTTTCTGTGACTTCACAACCTTTCCCCCATCTAATTTCTTATCAACAAATTCAGAATAATCACCAGTTTCTTCATTTTCCTTCAGATCACTAACACCTTCTTTGAGACTACCTGGTGGTGAAACTGTTTTGGTAAACAATTTCTCAAAATTTCCATCTTTGGCCAAGAAACTTGTAAAAGATGTAGAATTTGTAAAAGACGTTTTGAATCAATGACTTCAATCTTTAGTTCAGAAATCTGTTGTTGAGCCTTAGCCAATTCTGTTTCCGTAGAAATCAACTTCTTAGCCACTTTATGAGTTTCAAACTTTTGCAACCTCAACTCATCTAATCCAGCCCACAATTCCTTCGTCAGCTTATCTTCATTTCTTTTCTGAATATCCAAATTTGAAGTTTGCAACTTATTTACTCTTGCCAGTTCTCGAATCTCATCTAACAACTTCTCCATATCAAGCTGTTATGCTTCAAGTTTAGCAACCGAGTCATCAGAATCCTTGGTAAGTAAATCAAGTTTAATCTTGGACTTTTCAAACAAATTATTAAAATCATTGGAAGCATCCTCAGCTTCTGCCTTCCATTTCGCAACTTCCTTGACTAGGTCATCCTTTTCAGATAACTTTGTAACGTTCTGTTCAAACTCCTGTTTAACACTTTGAAATTTTGATTCTTTCTCAACAAACTCTGCTTGAAAATCTGAAAACTTTTCTTTTTGAGAAGAAAATCCTTGAATTAGATCTTCTAACTTTTGTTTGCTTATTTTCCAATTCTTCTATCCTTTCTTTTATTTTCCTGAAGCAACAACTCATTTTCCTTTATCAATCCTTCTATCTTCTTGTCTTTCTGAGAACAGAACTCACAAACCGATTCATAGCTACTATTTCCAGAACCACTTATTTCAGATTCAGAATCAGAATCAGTTAATTCTTCTTCAACATCATTATGAACAATTTGAGCAATCATTGCAGATGCGGGAATCCACGTAGACTCATCATCGGAATCGGGAGTACAATAAGTACCTTTATCCGAAATAATAGCAGTTAAAGCAAGAGGTGGAGAATCATTAGAAGTTCGTCCCCAGTCATATTGTTTATCAACTTGAGAAACTAAAGCTGTTGGAGACTTGGATGAAGAGGCATTTGATTTTGAACATTCATGAGCAAAATGTCTAAAATTGGAACATTTGAAGCATTTTGCTTTTGACTTATCTATCCAACCTTGCCATCAGGATTTAAACTTTGAAATCCTGTCTTCTTTTTGAATCTTTTAACTCTTTGAGCTAACATTGCTAATTGCCAATTGATATCTATTTGTTCAAGATTATCAGGATCAATTTGATCAAAATCTTCTTCAATCAGATTAGATGTTGTCAAACCACCATTCAGCAGTCCATAATATGAAGATAACAAGGCTGAGATTAATGTCAAGTGCTCATCCGGTGTTTTTGCTGAATATGAAGTCTGACTTGAATGATTTGGAACAGTAAAATTACATCCTATTGATGAATTTCCAGAATTTCCTGAACCATGACCAATAACAAAAGCTGTTTGAGGTGGATTTAATGAACCAACACCAATTGATTTAGACTTTGCATTGATACTTGCAGAATTTTAACCATGATACACTTCAGGATTTTGGAATTGAGCAGTTGACTTGTTTGATGTCATCATTTCCATCTCTCTAGCATAAAGCTTTCCGGTCAAATCATGAAATGATAATGCAGAATATTCTTTATCATGAGTAAGCAATAATACATAGTTTTCCCACTTTTCCGGTAATGCTTCCATCAATTTCTCTTTCAATTCCTCCTCTGTCTTGTCAATTTTAACCACTTTCATCTCACTAATCAGATGTGAAAACCTTGAAACAAGAGCAGAAATATTTTGTTTTTATAATGTTGAAAATTTTCAAATTCCTTGTTCAACACTTTTCGTCTACTCTTCTTATATTGGTCATTGCCTTCACATCGAGCAGATAAAGCATCCCATAACTGTTTAGCTTTCTTGCAAGTGCTGAATTGATGCAACAACTCGGTAGGTAAAGCCATGGTAAGATAACCATAAACTTTTTGTTCAAGCTCATAACTTTTTCGTTCATCCTTATCAAAATCTTGAATTACTTTATACTCGCCATCTGCAGTTGGACGTACATACAACTTTTGAATTGGAATCCATAAATCAATATCGTTTGTGCTGATGTATGCAGAAAAACGTTGCTTCCAATTTTGATAATCTTCCAACTTTAGCAGCTTAGGAACTTTCTGAATTGTTCCTATTTCATTATCAAAATTGAGCATAGCTTGCACCGTGCTTTGCATAGCCGCAAATGCTTAAAAATCAGACATTTTTCACCGAAAATAATACTTCAAAAACTTCGAACTAAAAAACGGAGGTCTTCCAAGCAGATTTTGGGGGTCAAAGCTGCATGGTACTGGCCATAGGACAGTACAAGTCCTAGATCTCGTCGAGACGAACGTTTTGGCTGGTATTGGGTTCCGTAACTCTTTACGGTTCTCAAGTTACGTCAGTTTTAGTGAAGGTCACTTTTCTGCCAGCGGACCAGACCAAATTTAGCGAACCAAATTTGCACTCAACGGACTAGTTCCGGATCAATCTAACTAGCGGACCAAATTTTTACCTGCGGACCACTTCCGGATCAAATTCACCAGCGGACCAGATGCGGACCAGATATCTTCAGCGGATCAAATTTGGTACGACGGACCAAATGGTATGGCGTAACTGCCAGCGGACCAGAAAGTAACCGCCACGGACCAAACTTTGAAGATTGCCTGGGCGGACCAGTTGCGGACCAAACGTTCTTCGAGCGGACCAGATGCGTTTCACGCGGGTTTTGATGGATTTTTCGCATTTTTGACGTTTTGAGCTAGAAAATGGATCAGTAAGGTGCGAAATCACTCCAGAAACACTCAGAAATCATTTTTATCACAGAAACACTCGGAATTGGAAGAATTTGATGAAAAATGAAGAAAACCCAAACTTTCTCTCTGTAAAAATCCGAAAATTGATCAAAAACACAGCAGTAGAGCAACCAAATGCTCTGATACCACTTGTAAAATCGAGATACGATCTTACTACTGCATGCTTTGATCAATGTAATGAACACGAGATGTAAATAAGAGAATTCTTATTAATCACTTGAAGATACAAAGAAGTTCTCTCTAGTTTCTTTCTCTAGAAAACACACACAGAAAGTGTAGAATGACTCAGAGTTCTCAGCTGGTTACCTGCACATTCTAACACAAACCTATTTATATTAAGTGACTAACTACTCATCGTACCACGTGGTACGCCGGATCATATGGTCCGCCGGACCATATGATACGCCCCCTATGATATAGTCACTACAACACATTTTAAGACATGCTCACATAGATACAATACACGAGACACATCATAGCATAGGTATATGCTCTAACATCTGAAAACCCAAACCTTTGTGTTTATAGCCAGGTGTCTTTGATGAACTTGAAGAAGAACTAGAAGCTTCTCTACCCTTAGCTTCTCTAGTGAATTTTGCTTTGATGTCTTTCAAGTTGTTATTTTCAACAAAACTTTTTCTTCTTCAGTTCCAGATGAAGTACTTGAAGCAACCTTATCAAAAACTTGTTCATTTTCTAGAAAAATGGACTTTGAGCTAAACTTTGAAGCTTCACCCAAAGACTTTTCCTTTTTCTTAGACTTTGACTTTTTCTTCTTGGATACAGTGGCAAACTTCAAATAATCATGTCATTCGTCTTTAGGATCAAGCGGAGCAGACGTAACCTCAGATAAATCCACCAGTTTAGGAACCATGTTAATATCATCCTTCTTAGAACTATCCTCACTCCGATCCTGCTTGTACAAGAAATTCAGCAATGTTGGTGAGAAATTGCAATTCTTCACTTGCCTTTGTAACTCCAAAATTTCCAACTTCAGTTCAGAGATTTTCTGTTGAGCATCAAACACTTCTTTTTTTGACTTGATAAACTTTGCATTGAGATCATCATATTCATACGTTTGCACCTTTCGGATCTCACATTCAGCAAACAATTCTTCAAGAACACTTTCTATTTTCTTCTTATAAATCTCAACATCTTTTGTCAAAACTTCATTTTTATCCCGATAAAGAATATTTTCATCTTGAAGAATAGAAATTTTGTTTTGTAATTTCTCAATTGTAACATCAGATTCAATCACAGGAGCATTGGCTTTTTCATACTTTTGTTGAAACGGATAACTCTTTTCAAGCAAATTTTCAAAATCTTGTGCTGCATCTAAAGCTTTAGCTTTTGCTCTTTCACATTCTTCTGCCAATTTACTCTTTCTTTTAAAACATCCTCATGAACATGGACCAATTCATAATATTTCTTCTGGAATTCTTTCAAATCTTTCTTGAGGACTAAATTTCTCCAGACAATAATTCAGAATCTTTCACAATAGTTGCATTCTTCTTTTCCAATCTTACACACTCAAGACACTTTAAACTCTCAACATTTTGACTTACAACCATCTTAACTGGAACTTCATCAATCAAAGATATTTGGGAACTTGAAACAGAAGCAGTTAAGACATCATCATCAACATGACGATCTATTAAAGCAATAGTAAATGGACCATGTTTCATTTTTGCTTCAGAATCTGTATTCCTGGCAAATTCATCTAGATGCCAAAACACCTCTGACAGTTTTCGTCAAAAGAAAACCTTAGGAGATTCATTTGGTGAATGAATAACCAAATGGGCATGTTGACCGGATTTCAATTTATGTTCAGTGGAACTTGGATATTCTCGTGCAAAATGTCCATAAACAGAACACTTATAACACTTAACCTTTAACTTGTCCAATCCAATTTTTCCACCCTGATTCAATCTTTTCTTGCCAGTTCTATTGAAAAATTTCTTCGTTCTTCGAACTAACATAGCATACTGACAGTTCAAATCCATTTATTCTTAATGATCATAATCTATCTGATCATAATCTTCATTTGTCAATTCGGCATAATTAACAGCACTAGTAATAACCCCGAAGTATGAAGATACCAATGCAGAAATTAAAGCATTATAATCATCTGTAATTTGAACTGACAAAGCACTCTGAGATGAAGAACTAGGAACATAAACATGACAACCAACAGAATAACTAGGAGTTTCAGATTAACCTGCAATGAATGTTGTAGGAGGTGCGGAACTAAGAATATTAGATTTCCCAACATTCATGGTAGAATCATTTTCACCATGATATTGTAGGAGGTGCGGAACTAAGAATATTAGATTTCCCAACATTCATGGTAGAATCATTTTCACCATGATAGACAACAAGATTTTGAACTTGTGCAGGAAGTGATTTATTCACCATTAACTCCATATCACTGGCTTGGATTCTTTGAATCAAATCATTAAACGATAATCCCGGATACTCTTTATCATGAGTGATCATCATCACATAATTATCCCACTTCTCTGGCAAAGCCTCCAAAATATTTTCTTTCAAATCTGCTTCCTATTTTGTAAGACTCACCAAGCGCATTTAACTCATTAAATGAGAGAACCTTGCAATCAGATTTGGGATCGATTTATTTTGATAAAGCTTGAAGCTGTCAAATCCTTTTTTCAAAACCTTTTGTCGACTTTTCTTATATTGTTCATTGCCTTCACATCGCTTTTCCAAATCATCCCACAAACTCTTTGATGTGTAGTTACCCAAAAATTGATGTAGAAACTCTTTAGGCAAAGCCATTGTCAAAGTACCATATGCTTTCTTTTCAGCTTGATATGCTTTCTTTTGTTCAGATGACATCTTTCTTTGAAGTACTGGTTCCCCGGTTTCATCTTTAGGATAAACATATTGATCAGTAAATGACAACCACATATCAATATCATTAGTATCAACGTATGCTTCAAATCTTTAAACCCAACTATGACAGTCTTCCAATTTTAACAAAATGGGAACCTTCTGACTTGAAAATCGGACATTTTGTAAATTCTGGTTACTGTTCACCAGAACCTGTTCCGAACCTTGTACGAACTATATCCAAATGTGGTCCGAACCTTGACCGAAATAGAAAAGAGCCGAACGTTTTCCGGACGTAAAGTTCGGAGCGGTTATTTCTGAGTTGTCCGAACCTCAAACTCAAGCACCCTTGACACCATTTTCGCGATTTTGAGAGAATTTGAACTAGATTTTTGCCATGAACTCAAATAACCAATAGAAATGCTTTAGAAGAAGATTTTCACAGAAAAGGATATTCGAGATGATCAAATGTTCTGCTAAAACTCAAAGTTTGACTCAAAAATCCGAAAAACAGAGATTTCCAATTAATAGATTGAACCAAATGCTCTAATACCACTTGAAAATGCGTGAGCGTATGACCGTCTACTCAATTGTATCGAAATTAATGTTAAATGAGGATGGCACAAGATGTAAATCCAAAGAATTTATATTAGACCACAGAGAAACACCACATAGTTCGAACCTCAGGTTCGGACCAGGTTCGCGTGTGTCCGAACTTGAAGTTCGCCCAAGGTTCAGCCACTAACAAACTTGCACATCTTGTCTTGCACTCGATACTTCACATGACGATTAGGAACTGTGTATCAACACACATAAGAAGGCCAAGCACATCCTGAGGAATTTCCACTACATCAGAGAAGTAGTCGAAAGAAATGAAATAAATATTTCTAAAGTAGACACAGATCAAAACTTAGCTAGTCCGTTTACAAAGCCCATGATCACGAGACTCATGATCATCACAGAGTAGCAATAGGGCTTAAATTAACTAAAGACATGTTTTTATTTAGTCTTTGGGTGTACAAACATATAAAAGTTATCTTTTCTATTCATATTCCATCAATGAATGCAATAATAAATTTCATACTTGTGTTCAATATTAATACATTTAACAATCCATGAAACATTTGGTAATTGTTCTAAAGGTTCGTAGTCGATTAGAGGCTTGGGAACGACTCTAAATTAAGACTATTCTGATTTTGAATCTTAAAATGGTTTACATTCAAGATCACAAAACTCATTGATGAATGACATTAGACGTAACTCGCATCAAGTAATGAAATCATGGAAGTCTTGCTTGCTTGATTAAATGGTATACTCTAATGTTTCCTTAGACCTGAGATGTATACTAGAATTCTCGTTTACTAAGGACTATTCTTTGATTGTAGCCTAACGTTGTCGCATAAATGCCAATCATAACGGCTACTTTTGGGAATGGATATAAAGTTCAGTGGGATTTGTATGCCTCAATACGGGATTCTATACTCTTGCTTTGGCAACAGCTAGACATTATGGCGCCCTCGTTAATCTCAAGTGATAAGTGTGAGGCCTCCCCCAAACTGACTGTGTGCTTGACTGGATCACCTCGAATTTATAGCAAGACTATAATTGATGATTTATACATGAGAGTCCATGTCTCATTTTTCATCAATGTCTTATACAGAAAGGAACATATGACAAAGATTACCATTAGTCCTCAATCACAAACATATATACCTTGGCTGACGACCTAAAGTGTCAACATTGGTTGGTGTAGCCACGCATAACTAGAGTGCCTCTGACTACGAATGTTAACTTTTCGCGATCAGTACAAGTGGGAGACTGTTGGATATTGAATGTCCTGACCCGACATTAACATAACCGACCCATTATTGACCCGTAAGAGTTACACTAGGGTTAACAAACAAAAGACTAATTATTAAATAATTAGCAAACGAACGAAATAATTAATTAATTAAATATTACTTATTTTAAGTAACAAAACACAAATGCTCGTAAAATGATTTACGATATAAAGACGAATTATATTCGTTCTCACCAGGTTGACAACTAAATATAATTGGGTTGCGAGTGTGGGCTTGGAATGGGTTTTTACTTGCTAAAAGCCCATAGGGTCTTAAAAGGGGATAAAGGTGTCTCATTTATGGAGGACACAACAAAATTAGATGAAAACCTAATCCCCAAACTCCCAACCATCACCGCCCCTCTTTCCGGTAGGATCATCATCGCCGCCCCTCCCTCACTGCTCGCCGGTTGACTCCGATAGATCCTGGCCTCGTTGCCACCGCTGCTCTCCTTAAAGTCGATGCCTCCGCTGTCAGATCACGTGCCGCCGCTGCCACCACCCCTGCTGCCGCCGTAGGTGCTACCACTGCCATGCCACCTACCGCTAACCACCGTCCGGTGGCCTTGGCGCTACCGGCGCAACCGAGAACGCCTCTAGCAACCTCGGCCGCCGCCTCCTCGAAATCAACCGGGTGGCCGGCACCACTATACGCTGCCACCGCTCCCCCTCTGCCGCCACCACGTTTTGCCGGTTATTTGATCTTTAGATCGATCCTGGCTACTCGTACCGCGGAGCCTTTGGTTTTGGACGTCGTGATACGCGACGTCGTTTCGTTATCACCACCGCGTTCTATTTACTTGTTGTCACCACCATTGATGCCGAAGCTGCAAACGTTATCATCCGTTGTCAAAGATGTAACTCACAGATTTGAGTCGGTTGTCTGGGTTCAACCTAACGCCAGTTCGTTGAATCCCGGTGTCTCGAACGATTACTCGGATCTTGCCAAGGTATATATAACTCGTTTAAATTTAATATACGTTTATTTATTTATTATGTGTTTACGTGTATTATGGTAATCTGATCCTGCCATTATTTTTATTTATTCGCGTTGTGAAACCCGTTTTTTGATGCGTAACTGTTTAAGATAATGAAGCCCGTTAATTATCCACTGTAAAACCCAACAATTGCGTCCCAGAATTCTAGGTGTGGTACTTCTTCTGGTCAGTGGTTAGTGTTTGATGATGGTGAGGTATCCTCCAAAACCAAGAACACCGTTAGCCTTGACACGAAGGGCCCCTAAGGGTGTTCGGGACCAAGCTCTAGAGTGAGAGTAAGAGGAGGGCTTTTGGAGTAATAAGTGCAAGTAAGTAATTAAGAGTGAGTGAGTGACTTTATATTAACATATGTGTAGTGTCTCTATTTATACTCGGGGACTCACAAAGCTTCAAATGCCCGAGAAGTTGTGTTATTCATTTATGATACGTTTCATGGTTGTGTTGTGCGTTACATGTTGTGGTATTATTGATGTGTGTGATGGCATGTATTCTTCTACGTGTAATAACCCCACTTACATATTATCTAAATTTTTCTATATGTTGACTTTGAAACTTAAAGCGAAAACATATCGCCTAAACATCAAACCGCCCGAAACACCCCACCCCCGTCTCTGATGAGTGCCCCCTAAAATCGAGGAAATGATCGCGCAACGCGTTGCTGAAACTGTAGCTGCTTCCAAAGCCCAACGTGCCAATGATGCACCACGCGGTAAGACTAAGTACCCCAATGTTAGGAAACACTAGACTACAATTTCATCAAAATTGTACTCAATGTTTTGGACTAACATTGCAGGTCCATGTAACTGTTCATACAAGGACTTTATGAACTGCAAACCCACTAACTTCAAGGGCACGGAAGATGCCGTGGGTTTGATCTGTTGGTTTGAAAAAGCAGAATCTGTATTCCGTATAAGCAATTGTCCCGAGGGATACATGGTCAAGTAGGCTACCTGCACATTCACTGATGATGAACTTGGTGGAAATAGCCGCTGATTCCATGAGAAAGACTTGGCATATGTGATGACATGGGATGAACTCAAGCAACTGCTGCGAGATGAGTTTTACCCTAGAAAGGGACTGGAGACACTGGAAGCTGAGTTCTAAGGATTGACCATGAATGGTTCTGAAATCGCTGGCTACACCAAGCGATTTCATGAACTCACCCACCTGTGTTCAACAATGGTCACTCCATAATACAAGAAGGTCAAGAGATACATTTGGGGTGTACCACCACATATTCAAGGGAATGTTCTTGCATCCAAACCAGCTAACTTTCAGGAGGAAATGTGTCTAGCTCATAGCCTAGTCTATCAAGCCACCCGTCAAGGGGTGGCCTTTGCAAAGAAAAATCCCGAAGCTAAGACTACAGATGTCGGTGCCGCTACCACATAAGGAAAGAAGCCAGATAACAAGAGGAAGCGTAGCTTTTGGAAGAATAGGAATGATAAGAACTCTGAAAAATCTATTGCCAAGGAACCAGAACATGTGAAGGTTTATGCTCCTACTGACGCATTTCAAGCTACCAAGAAGACTGGTTACACCGGTAATGCACTTCTGTGCAACAAATGCAACCTCTACTACACTCTCGATTGTGGTAATGTTTACTGTGGCCATTGCAAGGCCAAAGGACACATAGCACGTGATTATCCAAGTCGTACATGCTACAATGGCGGGACTACCAGACACTTCAAGAAGGACTGCCCGGAAGGCGAAGTATCAGAACGCTAATTAGGTAAGAGGAAGAGCCTTTGTGATAGATGGTGGAGAAGTCCGTCGCGAGCCCGACACTGTGACGGGTACCTTTCCAATTAATAATCACTATGCTTTAGTTTTATTCGATACTGGTGCCGATAGAAGTTTCGAGTCTACCTATTTTAGCAACTTATTTGAAATCACCCCTATTCCCTTAGATACTAATTTTACCGTAGAATTAGCAAATGGTGAACTAATAGAAACTGGAATAATCTACCAAGGTTGTTCACTCAAACTCTTCGAGCTTCACTTAACATCGACCTAATGCATGTCGAATTGGAGAGTTTTGATGTTGTCATTGGAATGGATTGGTTAGCAAAGAATTATACAGAGATTGACTGTCATAAGAAGATGGTTAGAGTTCCACTTGCAAACAATAACACTCTCAACATAGAAGGCGAAAGAGTGGAACTCAGCTAAATATCATATCTTGTATTAAGGCCCGAAAATTTCTTCGAAAAGGATATCACGCCATTTTAGCTCGTGTCACGGAAAATAAGCCTAGGGAGAAGCGCATTGAAGATGTTCCAACAGTTTATGAATTTCCAGAAGTCTTCCCTGAAGATTTTCCAGGCTTGCCACCGACTCGTCAAGTAGTGTTTTGTATCAGCTTAACACCTGGCGCCGCCCCCATTGCCAGATCTCCTTATGGCCTCGCACCATCTGAAATGCAAGATTATCTAGCCAACTACAAGAGTTACTACATAAAGGTTTTATCCGTCCAAGCCACTCCCCATGGGGGGGGGGGTGCTCCAGTCTTGTTTGTTAAGAAGAAAGATGGAACCTTTCGAATGTGTATCGACTACAGGGAATTGAAGAAGTTAACAGTGAAGAACCGCCACCCGCTCTCGAGGATCGACGATCTATTTGATCAGCTTCAAGGATTGATTTACTACTCAAAGATCGATCTAAGGTCAGGATACCATCAACTCCGAGTTAGAGACGAAGACATTTCAAAGACAGTGTTCAGAACACGCTATGTTCATACGAGTTCCTCGTTATCCATTTGGTTTGACTAACGCACAAGCAGTGTTCATGGACTTAAAGAACCGCGTATGCAAACCATACTTGGATAAATTTGTTATCGTGTTCATTGATGATATTTTAATGTACTCCCGTAGTAAGAAGGAACACGAGCAACACTGGAGACTTATCTTGGATTTACTAAAGAAGTAACAATTGTACGTGAAATTTTCCAAATGAGACTTATGGATTCACGAGGTACACTTTTTGTGTCAAGTGATCAACGACTGAGGTATTCATGTGGATCCCATAAAAATTGAAGCCATCAAGGACTGGAGCTCTCCCATGACTCCAACCGAGATTCGTCAATTCTTAGGTCTCGCTGGTTACTATCACCGATTCATTGAAAATTTCTTAAAGATAGCCCAGCCCCTAACCGTGTTGACACAGAAAGATATGAAATCCAGTTGGGATGCCAAGAACGAAGAAGCCTTCCAGTTGTCGATGCAGAAACATTGCAACGCCCCAATCCTATCCTTACCTGACAGAATCAAAGACTTCATAGTATACTGTGATGCTTCACATCAAGGTTTGGGTTGTGTACTGATGCAATGAGAGAAGGTTATCATGTATGCCTCTCGACAACTGAAGATTCATGAGAAGAATTATACAACTCACGACCTACAGCTGGGAGCCGTTATCTTTGCTCTTATTATCTGGAGACACTATCTCTACGGGACGCTGCAAGTACCTGGATGGATCTTACTACTACATGATTCGGTCAATCGATAAACAAACGCGGAAATAAAGACTTTCTTTATTGATTCACTAAGAGTTGGTTACACAGAGTTCTAGAGAGAGAAACACAAAGTTAAGATGATAAGAATGACAGAAGCTAATGAACTCTCTCTAACACGAACTATTTATACTAGTAACATACTGGCCTGTGTACCAACTGGCGGACCACTTGGTACGCCCATACCAATTGGTATGGCGGACCATTGGTATGACCACCAATGTATGTTGACTTCTTGGTACGACCACCAATATGCAGCATAGTAATATGCTCTAACAAACTCCCCCTTAACGTGTAGTGTATCTGTTCTAACTAAACTTCAGTCTTTAATCTTCAGCATCGCTGCATCCGATCTTCAACTTGAAATCTTTTCAGAAATAGAACTTGCATGGCAGGAACAAACTTGAACATTCTTTGAACTATAAGATCCACTTGTGAAAGATACTTCAGACTCCCCCTTTCACCATGCTCGAGTCTTGTCACACAGAACCTACAATTGTAGAAGACAGAAACGCGACTTTCTTTTTCTTTCAAAAATTAAGTTAATCTTCGCACAAAACTTCTCTTCAAGAATCCAAGATATAGTTTTGAAATTATAATTTTGTATCTTGTATGGATCGGTCGAAAAAAATAAGAAACAAATTCTTTTTGGCTTTTTGAAACTTTATTTCAAAGCACACCGAAAATCTTTTTGATTTTTCTAAGTTTATGCTAAAACAAACCTAAAATCTTTTTGAAGTTTTTCAAAATGAAACATAAATGTAATACTGAATCAGACATATTTTTTTTTTGTCTTTTGCGACAAAGATCACAACTTGGGATCATATTGAACATAAACATGCTGAATATGTGGTCCAACTTAAACTCAAGCAAAATCATACTCATAACATCTGGATATGTTATTGTATTGATTAGGTTTGCATTGACCAGTGTACCCCAAACTACCAGACATTCTCATATATGTATTTGCTTATCACACTTTGTGATTTCACTTATGATTTAACACATAGTGATTGTATTCGTGATTTAACACATAGTGATTGTATTCATGATATCGTCAACTGTGTTCCATGCAAAAAGAAATAAGAACGTTAAATCGTCTACCTTAAGGTCGATCTTTCGATACGCAGATAAGGCCTCGAATTTAACAAAATAAGAAAATAAAAATAAGTTGAAATTGTATAACCCAACAACAATCAAGTCCGTACTCCCGTACACGCAGAGAAAGTCCGATGAGTTATATGAAACACCAAAGCAAATAAAGTAGAACGTCAAACGAACACAATCAGGTCGATCTTTTGATACGCAGAGAAAGTCCGATCGTTTGAAGAAATAAAGAAAATCAAACAAGTTTAAATCTTTGCAAAATAAACACATGTATACATAGTGACTTCTCATTTATCTTTTTCACATATCTTTTCCTTGATATCTTGAAATACGCTTCATTATGTTGTCCACTTGGTCAAGCAT
Source organism: Deinandra increscens subsp. villosa (assembly GCA_039602395.1). Taxonomy (NCBI): domain Eukaryota; kingdom Viridiplantae; phylum Streptophyta; class Magnoliopsida; order Asterales; family Asteraceae; genus Deinandra; species Deinandra increscens. Next base: position 54,904,583 of record JBCNJP010000003.1, on the reverse strand, counting down.
TAGTATTTACTGTATATCACATCTGAATACTTTTTGATTTAATGTCGATCCTACCAAGCACATCGAGCAATGATCTTATGGATTTTTCATCTATTTTATCCATTTGCCAGACACGTAAGCCAATGTACCATCATTTCCCAATAATGTCGGATACAATTTCTCATGTTTCAATGTTTTTGTATTTTTTTTGTTTTCAATGTTTTTTGTATTTTTCCTTCCCCCCCCCCCCCCTTGATATGAAAACTCTATTTTTGGATTTTGATTTTTAACAAATCACAAAGACACTATCTTTGATTTTTTTTTTAATTTTCTCCCCCTAAACTACATACGAAATGTAAAAGAAAGAAAATTGACCAATCGCTATATACTGATACTCTCAGTTTTTAGCTTTCAGAAAAGCTTTCAGTTTTGTAAGATGAATTATTAAGTTTAAGTTGCGCAGGAAAATCCACTATTAGCAACTACTTGAAGCGTGAACTTCACAAACACCGACAATGTCTTCTTGAAGCACCTGCACACTGGATTTAAATGATTAGTATTCAAATGACCCGAAGCACACAGCTTCTGCTCGACTAGTGTCTTCAACGAAATCATTTGCAGCCTTGCTGACCACCTTAGGTTGCCACTGCATTTTTGCTTTTTCTGTTTTAGTTGAGTTATCATCCTGTGATGAACCAATAACACTTGAATAAAATATTAAAAATTGTTTCTTTTGAGATTTATTTTTAGAAGGTGTTGATCATTAAAAATTCTTTCTGATTCATCAATAAATGTGGCAGATTTGTTAGAACATGTTCTTTTGACAGTTTCAGGACAATCCTGTGCCATGTGTCCCTTTCGGCGACATTGATAGCACAAACGCTATGATCGTTTTGATTGTGGTTTTCCCTACAATGCATGATTCAACTCATCAGACTCAAAAGAATGAGAAACATCATTAAATACTTAAAATCTATCCGCATGTACCCAGTTGGAAGAAGGACTTCGAGGTGTAGAATTCCATCTAGACGATGAAAATTCTTTCGGAGAACTTTTAGATGAATTCTTTTTTCCCCCGAACCCTTTCTCTATGATAGAAATGAATACCTGGGTCGAATGATAGATTTGTTCTAAACTGGTGTCTTTCTTTTCTTTTGGAGCTTTCTTAGACACATTCTTCTCTTTCTTCTCAAATTCCCACTACCAAACCTGAACCTTTGTAACTTGGTAGCTTAGATAGATCAACTTGAGAACTCGAAGAACCAGCTTTAGCAGTTTGATTGAATGAAGCTTTAATATCCTTTAATTGTTAGCTTTGACAAACTTTGTAGCAACACTTTCTTCATTCAACTGCTTTTCATCTTTTTCAACCTGTTTTCCAGTAGAAATAACCCCCTCCTCTGAAATAAACCCACCAGAAACAAACTTACAATCAAATTTGTCAACCAAACCTTCCCCCTTCTCCACTTTCTTGTTAGCTTGAGACTTTTTCTTTTTGTCGGATGTTGCAGAAGCAAACTCAAAATAATCACCATTTGCATTAGAAGAATTAATATCTGCTAGAGGATCAGTTTGAATAACTGGATGTGGAATCTAATTAAACTCTTCTCCTCCAAAAACTTTCTTGAAATTATCATCTTTGTACACATAACTTGTGAAAGAATGTGAATTCTTCAAATTATTTAATTGATGATTAAAATCCAGAACTTGAACACTTAAATCTGATATCATTTTCTAAGCTTCACCCAAAGCCTTTTCTGAATCGATCAACTATTCTGAAGCTCTATTAGACAAGAAAATTTCTGTTCTCATTTTATCATGTGCATCATACACTTCTTGTATAATTTATCCACCCATCCTTTATAATTTTCCACATTTCTTGTCAACAATTTGTTTTCTTTTGTCAAACTTGTGACTTTATCTTGTAGTTTGGACTGTGCTATTTGATATTCATTGTTCAAAACAATCACTTCATCATTAGCTTTCTGAAGATCAGCATTAGATTTCTGAAGTAAATCCAACTTTTATTTTAATTTGTTAAACAAAGCATTAAAATCTTTAGTGACATCTTTTGCTTCGTTCTCCCATTTTTCAACATTTTGAACCAACTCTGCATTTTCATTTTGTAACTTCAAAATTTGTTCTTTATCTTCACCAACCATCTCATCCAACCTTTTCTGAAGCTCTACCAACTCTTCCATCAACACACTCTTTTCCTTTACTAACTTTTCATTTGCCTTGAAAATTTCATCAGAAATAACACACTTATGTTTGTAACTTTCGAATTCTTCTTCCTTTCAACAACCAACCCTTCTTTTTCTTGAGCCAATTCCCGAATCTTTTTATCCTTATGAGCACAAAATTCAAAAGTTGACTCATAACCACTAACTTCAGAATCAGAATCACTTGAATCAACTTGCACAGTGGCTATAAGAGCAGATTCATCGGGAAAATCTTTAGACTAATCATAACCTTCGTCAGTTTGAGATATCATAGCTTTAACCTCTTAATTGTGATCATGCTTATCTGAATAACTCGTTTCAGATGACGAATGATTGCATTCTCTAGTAAAATGTCCGAATTTGGAACATTTAAAACATTAAAGCTTTGACTTATCTAAACCAAGTTTTTCTCCTTGAATAATAGATTTCTTTCCATGTTTCTTCATAAAGCTTCTTCCTCTTTCAACTAGCATAGAAAACTGCCAATCCAAGTCTAATTTATGTAACTGAGCATCATCCATCTGAGTTAAATCGTCTGCAAACAAACCAGATTTACCGATTTGGCTAAAAATTGACCCAGAAGAAGATGATATGAAAGCAGAGAACAATGCAGCAAATCTTCTGCTGTTTGAATAGGAATAGAATTGTTTGTTGATTTATCAGGATTAGTGAAAATGCAACCTGAAGAATAACCAGAATTTTAGTCTTTCCAGCAAGAAGAGCTATTGGAGCTGGATTAAAGCTTGAACTAGAATTTAACTTTGCTTTAGCATTCACAGGAGCAGGATTTTCTCCAAAGTACAATTCAGGATTCTGAACCTAAGGATGTATTGACTTCTTTACAATCATCTCCACTTCACGAGCTTGTAATTTGCTTATCAATTGATTGAATGTCCAACTTGAGTAACCTGTATCATTACTCAACATCATAACATAATTTTCCCACTTATGAGGTAAGGCTTCCAAAAACTTCTCTTTCAATTCATCATCCTCCTTCTTAACTTACACAACTTCAAGTTAATTTATTAAATGTGAAAATCCTGCAATCAAGTCTGCTATTTTCTCATTCTCGCAATGCCCAAATTTATCAAATTCCTTCTTCAAAACTTTCTTTCAAGTGTTCTTATATTGGTCATTACCCTCGCATCTTTCTTTAATAGCATCCCATAATTGTTAAGAAGTCGGGAACTTCTTAAATTGATGCATTAAATCTTTAGGTAATGCCATTGTAAGAAAACTATAAGTCTTCTTCTCTCTTGCAAACTCCTTCTTAGGTAATGCCATTGTAAGAAAACTATAAGTCTTCTTCTCTCTTGCAAACTCCTTCTTTTCATCAGCCTCAAAATCATTTACCGTTTTTGGCAATGTATCAGCTATCATCGGATATACATATTGCTTTTCAGTTGGAATCCAACAATCAACATCTTGTGAAAAAAAATGTAGGACTCAAATCGTTTTTTCCAATTATGATAATCTTCCAATCATAGTAACTTGGGAACTTTCTGAGTTGTTCCAATTTCATTATCATAATTCATCATGATTTGCATCGAAGTTTGAACAGCTGAAAACGCTTGAAAATCGCTCATTTTGAATTGTGATGCAATGTGTCTCAGCGTACCGACAATTTGATCAGCGTACCGACAATTTGATCAGCGTACCAAAATGTCGATTACTGTACCAAAGATGTTCAATGGACCACCAACATACCAAACTCCCAATGTACCAAGAAACGAACCAGAAAAATTAGCGTACCAGACCAAGCAATGTACCACCTTCGTACGGCGTAACTGCCTACGCACCAGTGAATAACCGTCGTGTACCAACTTTAAAGGTTGCCTTTCGTACCAAGCTTCAGTGTACCAACAAATCTATGAAGATTGCCATGCGTACCAGTGAATCATCTGGCGTACCATTATCTTCATCGAATGTACCAACGGCGTACCAAGCTGAAATCGACTGATTTTTGTAATTTTTGACTTTTTGAGCTAAAAATTGCAACAATGATGTGTGAAAACACTCTAAGAAGCTTTAAAAATCATTTTTGACCTTAGAGTCACTTAGAATTAGGAAAATCTGATGAAAGACGACCAAAACCCAACTTTCTCTCACTAGGATTTCGAAAATGAACCAAATCACAGCGGTAGAGCAACCTGGATTGCTCTGATACAACTTGTAAGTACCTGGATGGATCTTACTACTGCAAGATTCGGTCAATCGATGAACAAACACGTAAATAAAGACTTGCTTTATTGATTCACTAAGAGTTGATTACACAGATTTCTAGAGAGAGAAACACACAGTTAAGATGATAAGAATGACAGAAGCTAATGAACTCTCTCTAACACGAATTATTTATACTAGCAACATACTGGCGGACCACTTGGTACGCCCGTACCAATTTGTTCGGCGGACCATTGGTACGGCCACCAATGTATGTTGACTTCTTGACTCACAAAATCGCTCTATTCTAGATACAATACACGAGACATAATACAGCATAGGAATAAGTTCTAACAGACGCAATGCACCATATTCACAGACTATAAGAGCCTTCAGCACATCTTTAATTAGAAGGAGTTGAATATGAGGCAACGTCGCTAGGTTGAATAGCTAAATGATTACGAGTGTGAGATTCGTTATCCCCCAGGAAAGGCGAACGTTGTAGCCGACGCCTTAAGCATAAAAAAACAGTGGGATGGAGTTTAATTACTTTTAATTTGATTTCCTCAATTAAATATGAAACGCCGAGTTGACTTTCTGATATAATCAATATGAACAAAAACAGATAGCAGTATCTCGAAGGAAAAAATAAAACTAACATTTTTCATGAAGAAACTTACCTCAGATAACTAGCAGAAGGTTGAGAAATCGTACGGTCAAAGTTCGGACTGTTGACTTTTGAAATCAAGAAAGAGAGACTTTGAGACGAAATTGAGGGTTTGGAATCGTCAAGACAGGATCCCAGAAGAGGTTTAGGGTTCTATTTATTAAGGAGAGTTCGTGTGGAGGTCTAATTTGAAGAGATAATGATAATTAAAGTTTGAATAAAATATTAAATGGATAATTCATCAATTTGATTCATAGTTTTAGATGATTCAGAAGTTTCATAGTTATTTATAAGTGATAAGAGATTATTATAGGAGGCTAATTTAAGTTAAAAGGATTAATTTCATATATATCCCTACAAATCTTATCAAATATCATATATATCCAAAGTAAACTTTAAATTTCATATATATCTTTTTTAAGTAATATTTTACTAAATACCAACTTTACCCTTTACAAATATGTTAACTTTTTATATATTCTATTTTATTTATTAGTCTCAAAACCTAATTGAAATCGATGACCGCAAATATTTCACCTTTAATTGCCTCTTTAATCTTTATCGTCACTCGATCTTTTTTTTTTTGTTTCGTTTCAAGAGATTCTTTATTATGATGAATCAATTAATTGTATTGAATCACTTAAAAACTGCTTTGGATTGTATCATGAATCAAATTTTTTTACTATCTGCTTCTTGTTTTTCTTAACGTGAAAACATTGATTCAACCAACAAAATTGTTGCTGCTTCTTGGGTTGTTAATGGACTGAATTAAATAATTGTTAGTATTTTGTATAGACCCATAACATAAATTGTTTCGATTCATAAATTGATAGAAGCTTCGATGGATGAACAGACCAGATGATTTATAATACCCTATTTCAATTGATGGTTTTTTACTTTTTGTTTATCTAAAAAAAAACACCCTTAATAAATTATAAACACCCTCAACAAATCAAACACCAACACCCCCAACATATTAAAATCAACACCCTCAACAAATCATAAACACCCACAACAAACAATTCAAAAAAACACCCACAAAAAATAATAAACACCCTCAACAAACGATTCATAAAAACACCCTCAACAAATAAAACACCCTCAACAAATCAATGATTAAATTAGACAAATGAGAGGGTTAAAAAAACACCCTCAACAAATCTTAAACACCTCCAACAAATTACTTTAATGAGGGGGTTTCTAATACTAGCATCAAAAAATCATTTATTGATGCTATTAGTCCAAAACACCCCCAATAAATTAAAAACCATAGCATCAATAAATCGTTTTTGTACTAGTGGATATGTACGTTATGATAATAAGGGTCAATCCTAAAGCTAATGACATAACCATGAAGTCCTAATTATACATATATCTAGGGGTGTTCAAAACCGGATACCCGGAATTTCGGATATCTGAATTTCGGGTATCCGAAAATTTCGGATATCAGTTTTAGTTGTCCAAGTCTAAAATTTCGGATATCCGAAATTTCGGACTGGACTCGGATAGTTAAAACGGATATCCGAAAATCCAGTTTTTTTAAAAAAAAACCACAATTTAACCAAAAAAAATAACAAAACGATAAAACAAATAAACATAGTCCAAGTCTTCAAATACAAATAAACATAAGTTCAACCTAAAAAACGACAAAACAAATAAACATAGTCCAAATATTCAATAATTCCTTATTTCTTTAATATAAAATTTATTTTAATTTATTTAAATTTTCGGATACCGGGTATCCGAAACTTCCGAAAATTTTGTAAATTCTTGTCCAAGTCCAAGTCCGAATTTTCGGATATCCGAGTTTCGGATATCCAAAATTCCGGATATTCGAAATTTTCGGATAATTCGGATACGGAATTTCGGATAATTCGGATACGGATTCGGACTCGGATATTTTTGAACACCCCTTGATATATCATCATGGAAGTCAATTTAGGTCAACATAATGGCTATTTCTATCATAAAGTACTTACATATCATCATACGCACAATTCATCAAGATCAACCCTAGATCTATCATCAAGATACATGCATGTCCTAGATCTAGTCATATTACATCATATAAATTCCTACTTGATGATGAAATCACTAGATCTAACATACATGGCATGGATATAGTCATACTCAATATAAAAATACCATCTTGATCATAGATTTCATAGATCTATCAATTAGTCACATGCATAACGTAAATCTAACCCTAATTCAACAAAAGATACAATTTTGATCATGAATTTCATAGATCTAGCAAGAATCAACATGCATGACATAGATCTAGCCCTAATTCATCATAAAAATCCAATCTTGATCATGAATCATCTAGATCTATAAAGAATTATCATGCATGACATAGATCTAGTCATATTACAACATAAAGATCCAAACTTGATGATGATATTCTTGGATCTAACCCTAAAAAGCATACATGGCATAGATCTAGTCATTTTATAACATAAAAATCTAAACTTGATGATCATATTCATAGATCTAACTCTAAAGAGCATGCATAACATAGATTTCGTCATTTTGAAACATAAAAATCAAATCTTGATGCTGCTAACCCTAGATCTACAACATAACAACATGCATATTATAGATATAACCTAGATTCATCATAAACAATCCAATATTTACATGGAAATCATTAGATCTAGCAATAATCATCATATAGGATTTAGATCTAACATGGATCCATCAAAAAGGTCAAATCTTGATCATGCAAAGTTACTAGAACAAGAAGGGTTACTTACAAGAAAATCGAAAGAATGAAGAAGGGGATGAAGAATGATGATCCAAGCCTTGATCTTCCAAATCCAAGCTCCCAAAATCAAGATGTGATGAATAAAGATGAAGAATAGGGGTTTTTGCCCGTTTTGGGTGTTTAGGGTGGAGAAATGAGGAGCATGGAGGCTAATGATGCTTAAATAGGAGAATTTTAGGGTTTTGCTGGAAATGATGAAGTAGGCGTATCGCCTTTTTCAATAGGTAGAAAGAGGCGTAACTTCTAGAGCTACTCCGAATCAATACTTTTCCGATTTTTCGATTCGCGTGCTCGATTCTTCGTTTTTTGATGTTTTCGAGTCCCATTTTCACCTAAATCTTTATCCCATAATGCTAACCACATATAATCCACTCAAAATGAATATAGATACGCCACGTAACTCATAGAAATGCAGACATAGGGTCACACAATGCGTTTTTGGTCGGTTTTGTCGTACGCAACAATTTTGGGTAATTAACCAACGTTTTGTAACTCGATTAAGTGTTTGATTGCTTGTATCATGATTTATGATTATTAGACTCATAATTACACTAAATTTGACATACGATGCTAAAGTAAGAAATTCTTGGTAAACGATAAATCGCGTAAAAACCGGAAATTGCTTTATTTTTAATTCAAGAGATCCAATTTGAATCCAATTTCAATCTAATTGATTTTAATTTAGTATTTTGTCTTGAAAACGATTATGAGTTAAAAACATAATTTAGGATATAAATATCCGAAAATTCTCTCCGTACTTAGTAATTTACAAATCGGTAAAACGCGAAATTTCAAAATGGGTCGGATTTCACAATCGGGAAAATGCAAATGTTTCATGAAAGACTCTCGATTAGAACAGCAGACGCGACGGTGCGTGTGACTGGGCGGTGTGTCTTAAGGCGGTGGCGGAGTTGGTCACGGCTATAGCTGGGTGCTCCAGTGGTGTTTGACGATGGTCAACGATGACATGATGGCGGCGGGGCAACGACGGTTAGCGGCCAGTAGTGGCCACTGGAGGTTGTCGGTCGGCGACAGTCTGAGAGGAATAGGGGCGTCGATCGGGATTAAGGATGGGCTAGGGTTTTTGTGTTCTTCATCCTCCAAAACCTTAAAAATTAAGGTTTATTTATAAACACTCTAGCGGGCCCCTTTAGACCAACCTCCTAAAGCCTAATATTATGGACTTTAGTTAAAACCGAGCCCACTAGATTTATTACTATTAATCTCTTAATTACTATAAATAAATAAATAATTATTATTTCGTATAATTGTCGATTAACTAATTAAGTGAACTTTAGCATGTTGACCCCAGTGTAACTCTTACGGGTCATAACCGGGTCAGTCACGTTAATTTGTCGGGTTCGTACATACTATATCCAAAAATTATGAAATGATCTATGATTATGAATAAATATATATGTATGTTTCCTACACGTGTACAATTAAAAAAAAATCCATGCATGATGTATGATACACATAATATAGTTCCTAAGAGCTTAGTTAATGACTAATATAAAATGTAGTAGGGTGATCCATGTTAGAAAATGGCAAGGTTATACGTATGTATGATCAGGGGCGAAATTAGGTAAGGCGCCAGGGGCTTTCTGTGCACCCCCTCAACCTCATACGCGAAGTGGAAATTATATGTATGGTTTTTCAAGTATTTTTGTATGTGATGAGGAGTAGTTAAATAAATCCTGGATAAAATAAGACCAATTAACATGTCTGTCCCAATGGTTTATCAAAATCTTGTTTAGTGTGTTCCTTTCTCTTCAATGACTCGGGTGCCGTATGCTTTGGAAGAAGCTTGTACAGTTTGGGAAAGGGTTTTGATTGATAAAAAAAGAAGAATCTTCTTCAACCAATATGTCCTTCAAGCCTTGTTTGTTACATTTTATATTTTTTAATTCAAATCTAGATTGACTAATAGCCCTGACAGCACCCAAGTCCAATAGACTAAAACATTAGTAAGTAATAGCCCAAACTTAAGTATCTAATAGTCCAATCCAAAAGTAATCTACAAATTAATTATCAATACATCAACATTTATGCTCTATTCGAAAAAAGATTGTTGATCATCCTCGATTCTTCTATGATATTTTTTATTGAAATTTTGAATCATCCTCATTTCTTTTATATTAATTAAATTCTAATAATTGTATTTCTTTTATTATTGTGTCGTATATGTCTTATATGATCAATCCGATCCGGACCAACTTTTTATGTATGTTTATATAAAACTGAAGAAATTAAAAATAGTTACTCTATAAAAAAATAAATTATGCACCCTTTAAAAAGTTTTCTAGCTAGCTCCGTCCCTGTGTATGATCAAGTATTCGTATTTACATGTTTATTACATGCAAAGTTGATGTATTAAAGAATATGCCATATGATGAGAAGTTAATATCATGAGATAATATAAGAAAGATAATATTAGATAGATCATTTATATATCTAAATCACATTATATAGGATTATTGTTAGTCATAATGTATGAAATGAATTGAAATATTAGGTAAATATGATCATCGTCACGATCTTATAGATGAGACTTTATAAATATATGAAATCTTACAGTTAAAATAGTAATAATAATTAAATAATAATCACTTATAGATCTTTAGTAGGTTAATTATATATTAATTACTAAATCAACGTAAGTATTAAATAAAAGAATGTATGGCTTAGAATGGTTTCTAATGTTTCTACAGTAAAAGGATGTGTACCTGTAATTCCTCACGAGTGAGGCAAATAGCAATAAAGAATTTCTAATTGTAACCATATAGACATAGGTCAATGGACTAGCCACGTAAATTCTTATGTTCATCTTTTTTACTTTTAAGCAATTACGATATTATCTGTGTTATTGAACCTGTAACATTAATTTAATCATGATTGACATGTCGTGTAACCCACTAGTGTTAATGTTTTAGTATTTAGCAGTATGTAAAAAAATATATCGTCTTTTAAGTGATCGGGAACTTCAAGTCTTGCTTAGGGAATCTTTATCTTTATAAGGATCAAAATGAGTGAAAATGTAACTTACATGGAAGTAACTTATAAAATGTAGATCATGATGATGTAATTAATAACCACCACCACCACTAGTTTACAATTACTAATGATAAGTACGTTATTTTTCATCTAACAGTTTACAAATTTACTCTTCTATCCCTCACTCGTTTATAGCTTTAACAAGTTCCTTTTGTGACACCTCAACTAATGTCACTAATCATACATTTTGTGGCAACGAATTGAAACTCATATCTAAACTTGCAATATTAGAGGACGGCGCATGATCTTCATCCACATTGATAAAATGGTTAATTAGTTTCAGTTCACATTATGAAATAAGCATTTATGGCATAGTTAAACACTAATAACGAATTAACCAGCCATTAATTACTTCATTATAATCACACTTTGGCCTCTCCACTTCCTATATATCATCTCCCCAAAAATAAGTAATATCCTCCAACTGTGTTCATACATTCTAGCATCTGTATAAGTCAAATTTCGCCATGGAAAGTCAACATTCTTTGGAAAAAGAGTGGTCAAACCATGAAATCATGCCCAAAGAAGATGAAGTTTTCTCATTTCAACACCAATTGCCTTCTCTTGATTTAAGGTAATCAAGACTTACCATTTTCTTGTTTTCATCAAATTCTTTATATATAAGAACTACTACTATACAATCTTGTTTTTATTTGATCATGAAGTCAACAATGAAGAAGATATGTTAATTTCATGTTCTTGGATGCAGCACTTATGATCATTTGATGAATGTGCAACAAGATTGTTTTGATGCTACTAATTACTTCATGGATACCATGCCAACCAATTATCCCATCTTTTCTTCCATGGACATGCTACCAGGTTATAAAGATTTTTAATTTGATCAATATATGATCATGCAATATTTGCTTGAAATTACTCATCGAAAGTTTTCGTGTTTTGTGATCTTAATTATCTGTGTTTGTAGATTCTACACCTTTTGAAGATGGTTACATGATTGGAAGATATGGTGATTTAGGGCTTCAAGATCAAGAACTGCTCATGATGGACCCATTAGGGTTTCCAAATCAAGAAACATACACAATGAACTCATTCAGGTTTCCATGTCAAGAAACTTGCATGATGAACTCATTAGGGTTTCCAAATCAAGAAACTTGCATGATGAACTCATTAGGGTTTTACCATCAAACCCAACCGGAAATCATGGCAACAAATAACGTTGTTAACGGTAAAGAAGAGATGAAAGTTGCAAGATCCGAGTGTCAAGAACCGCAAAAGGAGACTGATCATGATCAATTCAATGGCAATAGCGACGGTTGTGGTTTCAATTATCAGTCACGAATGACATTAAGCAGGGAGATGATATCACAATACTTTTACATGCCAATAACACAAGCCGCAAAAGAGCTTAATGTTGGATTGACACTGTTGAAAAAAAGGTGTCGTGAATTGGGAATTCGTCGTTGGCCGCATCGAAAACTTATGAGCCTTCAAACCCTAATCACCAATGTTCAGGTTTGTTAATTTTGATCATCTTCTCATTTTAATATTGATCAAAGAAAAAAAAATGCATTTTTATCATCTTTCTGAAAGAAAAAAATAAAAAGAAAAAAAATGCATTTTTATCATCTTTCTGAAAGAAAAAATGCATTTTTATCATCTTTCTGAACCTCCAATCTCAACTTTCTGAAAGAAAAAGAAAAAGAAAAATGCATTTTTATCATCTTCCCATTTTAATTTTGATCAAAGGGTATCATAAAGAATCATTCTTGGCAATTATCTTGTTCATAAAATGATAAAATTGGATTCTTGCATGACTTGAAACAACAGGAGTTAAAGAAATCATCTGGGAATGGAGCCGAAGAAGTGATAGAGTTATTGGAGAAAGAAAAGAAGAAAATGGAACAAGTTCCTGATTTACAACTCAAAGATGACACAAAAAGATTGAGACAATCATGCTTCAAAGCCAATTACAAGAAGAGGAAGACATTAAATGTTAATTTACAGTCATCTTCTTCGTATTCCACCACTTGTTTTGATCATGGAGGCTTTGGGGCTATGGAAGATGGTTATGGTGATTATGAAGATCAAGAAAAAATAAATTCCATATTGTTTACAGCTGATTGCTTTCCTTCTTCAAGCAACCCTCTTTGTTAACTCTTAAGAGTACTGTATATGCTTCCTGAGTCTTGAGTACTACAGTTTATGGTTGAAAATTGGGATCATATAATTTGTACCGTACAAGTTTTGTTTTTGAATGAGTTGTACGGTACAAGCTAGTATAATGAACTTTCTGTTAAATAGTTTACTTAAACATTCGTTTTCTTTATAGCCCTAACCGAGTGTATTAACTAGGCTGACCTAAACATCGACAATTTTGTGAAACCGAGTTTTTGTTTTATACTCGTGAAAAAATCTTAAGGAACGGAAAATTTTAAAAGAAAAATAAAAGAAAAAGTGAAAAGTTGGCACATGCGGGCCGCATGCTTCTCCTGTTTTCCCTTATGAGGGCCGCATGTGTTTCGGGTCGATGGGCCGGTTCGCGGGTCAGCAAAACAGGATCCGCGGGTGTTTCTGGTCCATGCGGGCCGCATGGACTCCCCTTGTGCACCTTAAGTGGGCCGCATGTCGCCCAGGTCTATAAAAACGGGTTTTCACCCATTTTCTGCTCATTCTTACACCTGCAACTTGGAGAACTCCTCTCCTCTCCGCCCCTTTACCCCTGAGACACCTAATTCCGGCCAGTAGGAGGGTCAAGCAACAAGATAAAAGCATAAACAAGTTCCACAAAGCTCGGGTAAGCTCCTTGTTCTTCCATTTCATCATTTCTAGCTTGGTTTCTTGTGAGTTCACTACTGATCAGTAGTCGTTGATGCTCCAGATGTTGATGCATGTCCGATCAAGAGTGATATAGAGCTTGCGGGAGTGCTCTTATGGTGAACTAAGGTTAGTATATGTTCGGTTTTGCGTTTGATCATGATTTTTGGACAAACCCACCTCTAAAACTGAGTTTGATGATGCATGCAAGAAAGGATATAGCATCTGGAGTTTGCTTAGAGGCTGGGATAGTGAAGACCCGCTTGGATTTGCCTTAGTACAAGCTTTATTGCATAAGGTACAACTAGTTAATGCATGCATGTTATTATCTCGGGTTTAGATTGCAAATCTGAGTTGTGGTCAGTGAAACCCGACAACCTCAGTGGCAAAAATGTCACAAGATGAGGATTTGGTCATTGGGGGTGGAGACCCATTGTTGTATTTTAGTGTTTAGACTCGGAAACCGAGAATTTTGGACTTTTTGAAATGGGTTAATGACACTTGGATGATCTCAGTGGCTCTTAGCCCTAAAACTGAGTTAGAATCAGTCCATAGGTGGAAACCAAAGTGTTGGATTGATTGGAATTGGTGAAACCCGCTTGTAATATGATTTTGGGTAAATTTGTGACAAAACCGGGACTTGTACCTTTGGATGGATAGGCCCTCAGTGCCTAAATTCTTGATATTTTGCTACTGGGAATGTTTGGAACAAAACCCCGTTGTCGAAACGAGCCAAAAATGAAAAATGGTAAAAATCCGCTAAAAGACAAAATAGTCGGTGCGGGCCGCATGTGGGTTTTTTAGGTGTACCAAGTGGCCCGCATCCCAGAAAGTCAACTGCAGTCAATGACCTGCCATGCGGGCCGCATGGCTGGTCTCTGGGGTTTTATGAGGCCCGCATGCTGCGTCAGGCAGTTTTGCTATTTTTGTTTGTTTTGTGTTTTGGGAAATATCGAGCGACCCGATTTGGTTATTTTTACGAGTATGGGCATAATGGTTTCCAGTAATGATATTTCACTTCCCGGTTGGGGCCCTATGATCTCGCCGGGTGTTTGTTGTCCGCTCGGTATGTTCCTGGGAGTGTTGTTAAACCTCCCGTTTGTTTATGGATTGTTGCTACCAATTGCTTGAGCATATATAATTGCGGATAGGTTCTGATATATTTATGTATATATCATTATAATAGACTTGCCACTGTGATACACTTGGACGTTTGGATTCTCGTGCCCTGTGACGTTTGCTTGATCCACCATTTGATATCTGTGAGTTGATAGCTTTTCCCCTACTTTAACTTTTTAACGTTTTGGGGTGTACATGAACCATGTCAAACTATTGCTTGTTTGTTTGTTACTGTGCTTAGGTATTTATTACCATGTTATAAATTTAAACTCGCATGTTACGAGACGTTCATGTTGATTAGTATGGTTAATTTGGGCCTTAGTGTTAGGCCACAAAGACATATATTGCACCAATACAGCTGTAGAGGTAGATCAAGGTGTCTCATACCCGTTTGTTGGATCCATTAGGGGTCGGGTGATGGCGTATATGCCTAGTCCACAAAGGGAGGCGTGCGGCCGTAGGATCGTACCCCCGGAGTGCTGGTTTAACCATAGGAATTTATAACAGGCACAGTATTGTTATTTGATTTGTGGAAACTTGGATTTGAGTCAAACGCGCTACGACTCACCAACAACTTTTGTTGTTGACGTATTTTTGGTTCATGTGCAGGTAAGTAAAGCTTTGGGTGGATGTCACGTTTGGATGTTAGGGACGAGTTGGGTTTTGTACCCGTTGGGGTTGATTTGGTTGATTTTGGGGTTTTGTTCCCCGTCATGACTATCCTCTGTTATTGTTGTCTTCTTTTTCCTTTGACCGTGTTGGTAGCCTTAGGTTCTGCCTGGGCGTAGACTGATGTGTATCACTTAAGACTTAACATATTTAAGTCCATTATGGTTTGTGTTTGATTTTGTATTGGACGGGTCGTCCGTTTGTGTGTGTGACCTTGTGATCTTGCATCTATCTGTTTGCTTCCGCGTGTTCTGATACGGGCGGCCGGTCCCACTCTCCTCTCCCCCGCGCCTGGCAGGGCGCGGTGGGGCGGGGTGTGACAGGTTGGTATCAGAGCCCAAGGTTCCAGCAGATTAGGTGACTCTTAGAGCCCCTAAGCTTGAACCTCTAAGAAAGAACTTTAAGGCTAAGCTCGGTGCTAAGTCTAGGACTTAGGTGGACGTCTGTGTGCTAGGGAGTAGTTGAGGTTTAGTGTAAGGTCGGTGGTAGTTTCAGCTTTGCAACCTGACATTCCTACCCACAGGTGCACTAAGACTCAGCGAACCCTAGTAGGCATACGAAAGCTGATAGTCTTCCCTTGTTTGGACCTAGGTGAAGGTTTGTGTGTTAGGAGGATCTCAAGGATTAGTGTAAGGTCGGTAGTAGTTACAGAACTGCAGACTGCCATTCCTACCCACAGGTACACTAAGACTTGCCGAATCCTAGCAGACCAACATAAGCCGAAAGTCCCTCCTTGTGTGTTTTTGCATTGGGTAATAGGACACATCGTCCTTAGTGTGAGTTAGGGTAACGGTACCCTAGGCATGCATGGGAGATTTGATATCTTGTATATTGTACTGACTTTTAACTTGATAGGTACCCTGAAGAAAGCATGGTTTTCGGTCGAAGCAAATCCTCATCTTCCCGATCCAGCGGAAAAGGCAAGAAGAAGGTGGAAGCAGGTCCCAGCCGACCGGTTATTCCATTGAGCCCCGATTCTTCGGGCTATGTCGTATCTCCTTCAGCGTTCATTCGGAACACGCCGCATCGGGAGGAGCAGCCACAGGAACTTCCGCGACCACCGCGGAAGCGCATTGGAGCTCGTATGTCTGTTCGCCCTCAGCCACAGATCCAACTGACTCAGGAGGAGATTGATGCCGGGTTTGCCGTAGCAGCAGCAGCCCCACTCGTGGATCTTGACGACGATGATGACGAGGAACCTGAGGAGCAGGCATATGAGGTTGAGCCGCCACAGCAGCAGGAGCCCCCGGATCAGCAGCAGTCCGGTAACCATCTGGTTATCGAACTTTCAGCAGGCCATTCTGTCAGCTACCATTCTCAGCACCATGAGCACCACGTCTATTCCTCTCCAGCTTATGCTCCCGCTAGCTATGATTCCGGTGTTAGCAACAGCCCGGACGAGTCCGAGCCCATGGTCGAGGTCCCTATTGTTACAGCAGCCACCACTGCAGCCGCCATTGCTCCTGGACACCCTGTTCCCCCACCATACCCACCGTTTGCCCACGATATGCGTGATCCCTATGTTGCTGCACGCATGGAGGCACAACAGCCAGGCCTTGTTTCTGATCGTTACTCCTTCCCAGCGCTGCAGAGATCGTACAGTGCTCATGTTCCCATGTATCCCCCACCAGTTGACCCATATTATGCTCATCCTCCACCACCCCCACCTTACATGATGCCATCCTATCCCTATTCCCCATATGTTCCCTATGTTGAGCCTCACCGTTCTTCATTTTCCGGTCCTGGTTTCCCATTTCCTTATTCTCCATATCGTGAGATCGCAGGACCTAGTTCCCCTGATGTTGCCGCTCTCGTGGAGCGGAACCGCGCACTTGCACAAGAGAACGCAGAGGCAAGGAAGAGAGAGAAGAGTATGGCAAAGATGTTATTGAAGGCATCCACTGCTATTGGGGAGGTAGCTAAGATGGGATTTGGCATTGGAAAGAAAAAGAGGCACTGAGGATCGATCGTTGTTGATGATTGTGGATGTTGTGATTCTTGTCATTCTACCGTGTGGTTGTGTTTCTGATGTATTTTGATTGTCAACTGTCTGTACTTGTTGTAGTTCTGTTGTACTTTCAGACTTGTATCTGTGTTGTTGTTATGGTACTTTTAGTGGTTGATGTATTGTGATCTGGATATTGTGGTCATAGTACTTACGCTAGGAACTTATGTAAGACTTGTTATGGTATTGTGGTTTAATAAATCCTAGTGTTGTTGTGATTTGTTGATTGTGGATTCGATTGCACTAGGGATTGTATAGCTTGTTGAGGCTAGGAGTAAGTGGTTGCCTAATGTGTAGGAATTGCTTAGAACTCCATTATCCTTTGTTTCCCTTGATAGTCATGACACTGCTTAGTTTCGTGAGCCCCCTGTTCCGGGTGTATCCGATAGGTATCCTCCGCGCATCCCCGATGACTTGGACCGAAGCTATGCTTCCCTTGGTCCACACTTGTTAGGGGCAAGACCGAAGCAAGCGTTTGTTCCCCCGTTTGAATAACTCCTAAGGATATATGTCCGTATCACAGTTGCGTTTGTGGGAGTCTATTTGAACCTTTGTGGGAATTCTAATTGCGTTCCATCCAAATTTCAGCCAATGATGAAGGCTACTACTAGCAGGACTACGAGAAGGACACATCATGCTACTGACGATCCCAAGAATGGTGGTGATATTCTAAAGAATACTGTTGAACAGAGCGATGATGAAGATGACAACAACTCCTTGCGTATTGTGAATGAAAACCCTCTAACCTCCGAGCAGAGGCGAGAAAAAGAGCAGGAAGAAAGGTTCCAGAAACTGATTGCTGACGGGATTGCAACTGCATTCCCAAACTTAGTTGCTCAGGAGAAAAGACTGGGTAAGAAACACGTCGAACCTGAAGGACAGAAATCCAGAACTGAAGAAAGAACCGAATCGAGCCATCATAGGAGATATAATTCTGAAAAACGGAAGACGGTGAGAGATGAATCCTCCGCAAGTTCCCGAAAGCCAAGGTCTGAGAAGCGTAAAAGGGTTAGGGAAGAGTCTTCTGCAAGCTCGAGGAGCGAGCCTAAGAGGCGTCGCAAGCATAGTTCAGATTCTGACAGCTCTGAGGAGCGCGAAGCAAAGAGAGAGCGAAAGGAGAAACGAAAAGCATACCAGAGGGGTTGCAGCTACAAGACATACATGGCAAGTAAACCAGGAATCTTTAGGGGTGACAAAAGTGCCACTGAGGCACTAAACTGGTTGGATGAGGTTGAAAGCGCGCTGGATATCAGCGAGTGTGCAGAGAGAGACAAAATCAAGTTTGCTTCTCAATCATTTAAAGGACCCGCTTTGAATTGGTGGAAAGCGGAGCTGAACAAAAGAGGTAAGACCAAAACTTACTTGATGGGTTGGAATAAGTTTCGTAGATTGGTGTTGGAAAAGTTTTTGCCAGAAAACGAATCTGAGAAGCTGGAGAATGAGTTTATTCACTTGGAAATGAAGGGGTCAGATTACATGTCATACATTAACAGGTTCAATGAGCTGTTGAACCTTGTTCCCCACATGGCAAAGGAGGAGGATACGCAAATTCGTCGATTTCTGTATGGTCTAAGCCCAGTAATCAGGGCAGATGTGAGAGCTTCTCGACCTCGCACTTTGAAATCTGCCATGAATTTGACTGGCACTCTATGTGATGAGTGGAACCGCCAATCTGGGAAAAGGGATGAATCGTCAGGGCACCATAAGAAGTTTGAGGGAAAGAGAAGGGACCGTGACCGAAATCGCAGGGGAGATAGAAAGAAAGGCAGGGATGAGAAAGGCAGAGACTACAGGGGAGAAAGGCCTACATGTTACAAGTGCAACACGGTTGGTCACTTTGCAAATCAGTGCACAAAGCCTGCTACCTGTTATAACTGCGGCGACAGAGGACACAAAATCGCTGACTGCCCAAAACCCAAGGATGCTGCCAAAGACAAAAACAGGGGCAGAGATGGCGGAGGTCTAAAAGGTAAACCTCGATTGTTTATCATGACTGCTGAAGAGGCTCGTAATAGTGATGATGTTATATCTGGTATGTTCTCTGTGAACAATGTGTTTGTTAGTATATTGTTTGACTCTGGAGCTAATAGGAGTTTCGTGACCACTTCGTGTTTACCCAAATTGAAATGTGCTTTACATGCCTTAGATAGACCCTATGTTGTAGAAACTGCTAGTGGGCAGGAGATTAGCATTCCTGAAATTGTTAGATGTTGCCAACTAAGAATAGATGATGCCTTATTTGATCTTGAATTGTTACCCATGGCTTTGAGTGAATTTGATATTGTACTTGGTATGGATTGGTTGACCCGCTATCGGGCCAAGATCCACTGTGATAAGAAGATTGTGGAAGTAGAGTCAGCAGAGGGCAAGGTGCACACTATCGTTGGAGACCGCCAAGCACGACCTTTGAAGTTAATTTCAATGCTCAAGGCGAACAAATGCATGAAGAAAGGATGCCATGCTTTCCTGGCTAACTTGGTAGAAGTCCCTCACGAGAAAAGGGTTGAAGATGTACCCGTTGTTTCGGAATTCGCCGATGTGTTTCCGGATGAGCTACCGGGATTGCCACCTGTGCGACAAGTGGAGTTTCAAATTGAATTGGCACCAGGGACGACACCGATAGCTAAAGCGCCTTATCGCCTTGCACCATCAGAGATGCAAGAACTTAAGAGTCAACTGCAAGACCTTCTGGATAAAGGATTTATCCGGCCTAGTTCGTCCCCGTGGGGAGCACCCGTGTTGTTTGTAAAGAAGAAGGATGGGTCTTTCCGCATGTGCATTGACTACCGTGAGCTCAACAAGGTAACGATCAAGAATAGATACCCACTCCCTCGCATAGATGATTTGTTTGATCAGCTCCAAGGAGCAAGTTACTTCTCAAAGATCGACTTAAGATCTGGATATCACCAAGTAAGGGTTAGAGAAGAAGATGTTCCAAGAACTGCATTTAGGACAAGATATGGGCACTATGAGTTCACCGTGATGCCGTTTGGATTGACAAACGCGCCTGCAGTCTTTATGGATTTAATGAACCGAGTGTGTAAACCCTACCTCGATAAGTTTGTAATAGTCTTCATAGATGACATATTGATTTATTCACGAACAAGGAAGGAGCATGAAGAACACCTTAGAAAGATTTTAGAGGTACTAAGATTTGAGAAACTTTATGCCAAATTTTCTAAGTGTGAATTCTGGCTTCGTGAAGTTCAATTTTTGGGTCATATTGTGAGTGATGCTGGAATTCAAGTGGACCCAGCTAAGGTTGAAGCGGTAATGAATTGGGAACAACCTAAGTCTCCGACAGAAATTAGAAGATTTTTGGGCTTAGCAGGTTACTATAGGCGATTCATACAGGATTTCTCTAAAATAGCAACACCGTTAACCGCGTTAACTCAGAAAAATGCAAAGTGGGATTGGAAGCAGAAACACACTGATGCGTTTGAACTTCTGAAGCGAAAGTTGAGCACCGCTCCTATTCTTTCCTTACCTGAAGGAACAAAAGATTTTGTTGTTTACTGTGATGCATCGATCAACGGGTTAGGATGTGTACTGATGCAGCGAAACAAAGTGATCGCCTATGCATCAAGGCAACTAAAGACGCATGAGAAGAATTACACTACGCATGATCTGGAACTCGGTGCGGTAGTGTTTGCCCTAAAGATTTGGAGGCACTATCTCTATGGAACGAAGTTTGTGGTTTTCTCTGATCATAAAAGTTTGCAGCATTTGTTCAATCAGAAGGAACTAAACATGCGTCAAAGGCGTTGGATGGAGGTGTTAAGTGATTATGATTGTGAGATAAAGTACCATCCTGGAAAAGCCAATGTGGTGGCTGACGCATTGAGTAGAAAGGAAAGAGCCAAGCCCCTGAGGGTTCGTGCGATGAGAATAGATGTGCGTGTCGATCTAATCGGTGAAATTTTGAAAGCTCAAAAGGAGCAAATAGGCGATCCGGAGGTGAATAGAAAGGAAGAAATGATGACCATCGTGGGTCGCCTTACTAAGGGACCAGATGGTATCCTTAGATTGGGAAATAGAATTTGGGTGCCAAAGGGAGGTGGTCTCCGTGAAATGATCCTTCGTGAAGCGCATAAGTCTAAGTATATGATGCACCCTGGTAATGATAAGATGTACCAGAATTTGAGACCCCACTATTGGTGGCCGGGGATGAAGAGAGCAATTGCCGAGTATGTGGGGAAATGCCATACGTGTTTGCAGGTAAAAGCTGAGCATCAGAAACCTGCTGGTTTACTTCAACCTCTAGAAATACCCGAATGGAAATGGGACATGGTGACTATGGATTTTGTAACTAAGCTTCCTAAAACTAGGAGTGGTAATGATGCTATTTGGGTAATCGTGGACCGATTGACAAAGTCAGCTCACTTTTTGCCGATTCAGGAAACTTACCCCACAGAACAATTGGCCAAGATTTATGTAAATGAAATAGTGTCAAGGCATGGAGTTCCATTATCAATTGTGTCTGATAGAGATGGCCGATTTACTTCCCATTTCTGGCAAGGTCTTCAGGAAGCGTTGGGGACTAAAGTGAAATTGAGTACGGCATATCATCCACAGACGGATGGGCAGAGTGAAAGAACCATCCAAACCTTAGAAGACATGCTGAGAGCATGTGTGATGGAATTTGGTGGCAGTTGGGACACCCACCTACCATTAATAGAGTTTTCATATAACAACAGTTATCACTCTAGTATAGAAATGGCGCCGTTTGAAGCTCTATATGGAAGGAAATGTAGAGTACCATTGTGTTGGTCTGAAGTTGGAGAAGGCCAACTTACAGGACCAGAGTTGGTTATGGCTACGAATGATAAGGTTCGAGAAATTCGAGAAAAGCTTAAAGCTGCACAGGATCGGCAGAAGTGTTATGCCGATCGTCGTCGTAGGCCATTGGAATTCAAGGAAGGAGATATGGTAATGCTTAAAATATCCCCTTGGAAAGGGATTATTCGGTTTGGAAAGAGAGGAAAGCTAAGTCCTCGTTACATTGGACCCTTCAAGATTATATCCAAAGTCGGCAAGGTGGCCTATCAATTGGATTTGCCTGAAGAACTCAGTGGAGTTCACGACGTGTTTCACGTGTCGAACCTGCGCAAATGTTTAGTTGATGAGGCTCTAGCAACTCCGTTGAAGGAAATTCACGTGGATGAAAAACTGAAATTTACAGAGAAGCCTGTAGAGATTGTGGAACGGATTGTGAAGAAGTTACGCCGAAAGAAGATTCCAATGGTAAAGGTTAAATGGGATGCTCGGCGTGGACCCGAGCATACTTGGGAATCAGAAGTGGACATGCGTAGGAAATACCCCCATCTCTTTCAGTCCTAGCGAATTCCGGGACGGAATTCTTTTAAGGGGGAAGGATTGTAACGCTCTGATAAAACGACGAGAACGAACGGAAAATTTTAAAAGAAAAATAAAAGAAAAAGTGAAAAGTTGGCACATGCGGGCCGCATGCTTCTCCTGTTTTCCCTTATGAGGGCCGCATGTGTTTCGGGTCGATGGGCCGGTTCGCGGGTCAGCAAAACAGGATCCGCGGGTGTTTCTGGTCCATGCGGGCCGCATGGACTCCCCTTGTGCACCTTAAGTGGGCCGCATGTCGCCCAGGTCTATAAAAACGGGTTTTCACCCATTTTCTGCTCATTCTTACACCTGCAACTTGGAGAACTCCTCTCCTCTCCGCCCCTTTACCCCTGAGACACCTAATTCCGGCCAGTAGGAGGGTCAAGCAACAAGATAAAAGCATAAACAAGTTCCACAAAGCTCGGGTAAGCTCCTTGTTCTTCCATTTCATCATTTCTAGCTTGGTTTCTTGTGAGTTCACTACTGATCAGTAGTCGTTGATGCTCCAGATGTTGATGCATGTCCGATCAAGAGTGATATAGAGCTTGCGGGAGTGCTCTTATGGTGAACTAAGGTTAGTATATGTTCGGTTTTGCGTTTGATCATGATTTTTGGACAAACCCACCTCTAAAACTGAGTTTGATGATGCATGCAAGAAAGGATATAGCATCTGGAGTTTGCTTAGAGGCTGGGATAGTGAAGACCCGCTTGGATTTGCCTTAGTACAAGCTTTATTGCATAAGGTACAACTAGTTAATGCATGCATGTTATTATCTCGGGTTTAGATTGCAAATCTGAGTTGTGGTCAGTGAAACCCGACAACCTCAGTGGCAAAAATGTCACAAGATGAGGATTTGGTCATTGGGGGTGGAGACCCATTGTTGTATTTTAGTGTTTAGACTCGGAAACCGAGAATTTTGGACTTTTTGAAATGGGTTAATGACACTTGGATGATCTCAGTGGCTCTTAGCCCTAAAACTGAGTTAGAATCAGTCCATAGGTGGAAACCAAAGTGTTGGATTGATTGGAATTGGTGAAACCCGCTTGTAATATGATTTTGGGTAAATTTGTGACAAAACCGGGACTTGTACCTTTGGATGGATAGGCCCTCAGTGCCTAAATTCTTGATATTTTGCTACTGGGAATGTTTGGAACAAAACCCCGTTGTCGAAACGAGCCAAAAATGAAAAATGGTAAAAATCCGCTAAAAGACAAAATAGTCGGTGCGGGCCGCATGTGGGTTTTTAGGTGTACCAAGTGGCCCGCATCCCATAAAGTCAACTGCAGTCAATGACCTGCCATGCGGGCCGCATGGCTGGTCTCTGGGGTTTTATGAGGCCCGCATGCTGCGTCAGGCAGTTTTGCTATTTTTGTTTGTTTTGTGTTTTGGGAAATATCGAGCGACCCGATTTGGTTATTTTTACGAGTATGGGCATAATGGTTTCCAGTAATGATATTTCACTTCCCGGTTGGGGCCCTATGATCTCGCCGGGTGTTTGTTGTCCGC
>JBCNJP010000003.1:54827162-54879801 GCA_039602395.1 Deinandra increscens subsp. villosa | reverse complement strand
TGTTTGTGTTTTGTTTATGAGAAGTGAAATATGTCCGGATTGGAGATGACTGACACATGTAAAGCGGAAGTGAAAAGCAAGCTACACGGTGATGTGTCGGTAGGCTCAACCTAATCTTATGACCACCAATATATGTGTTTAGTTTCCCATCTCAGTTTGCATGGTTTAAAAAACTGAGTCCCGACAAAAATGGGTTGAGAGTGGTAATTATACCTAGTATTCACTCTTTCACACGCCATGTTTATGCTGTTATGACTACACCACATAATAAAAAAAGGGAAATGAAAAAGAAATGAAAAAGAAAAAGAAAAAGAAAATGAAAAATAATCATTTAGTTTGGTCTTCTTTGCGTGCTTATGCGGCCGACCTGATCACCAACTGACGATTAACGAAATAAGTGGTAGTCATAACGGTGTTGCGTGGTTCCTCAAGTTGGGGGTTTGTGAATCCTCAATAAACTCTGAGGTTGGGTAGGTTTTGCTATGTACAATTGGTGTGGGGACGATTAAACATGCTGGTAATTAGTAATCTATTAAACATGATGCATTTGGTTGGGTTTAAACGGGTCTGAGTTTAAAACGGACAAACATACCGGCAATCGCCTGGACTAGTCGAGTAACTGAAGCTGAAAAGGGTTCCTCAGTCAGATTCATATGGTTTGATCCCTTGTAAACTCTCTCATGTTTAATATTGGTAAGTATTTGTTTATTTTTATCTTTCGTGTGTGAGTCTTTAAGTTCTTTTTGGTTGTGTTTACGTCTTGGCCAGGTTAATTTGACAAGTCAAAATGTGTTTTCATGGGTTTTGATGCATGACAGTATGCCCCCTGCAGATCTTGACAAATTTTTAGGGGAAGGAGAGGGGATGAGAGGGGATAATAAGTATTATCCGAAGGGAACTCGAGGATGATACTTATTGTCTAATGAAAAAACTTCCATAATACATAGTATCTGAAGGGAACTCGAAGATAATATGTATTATCTCAGGGGAAGTCCTTAGCAGAGGGGAAGTTATCAGCTGAGGGGAAGTTATCAGCTAAGGGGAAGTCTTTAGAGGTCTTGGGTTCAGGGGAAGTTTTATAGAAAACCCGTAATCTATATTAGGGTTTTTGGTTAAAATTATGTTAATTTGAATCAACTGAACAGATGATAATTACCTTCTAACCCAAAGACCAATCATCAAATGTCTGGTGGAGTATGTTTTTTCAAGTGTGTGTCAGACAGGTTGATGATAGAAAGATGCTGCTGATGCTGCTGCTCAAAGTTAAACAACCAGCTGGACAAGACTTCCATCTGAAAAGCAACTGTTCAGGGGAAGTTGTTGGTGTCTTTACAAGTTTCCAAAAGCTTCAAAAGTTTTTCAAAGAAGATGTTCACATGTTTAGGGGAAGCTGAAGATTTCAAGTCGATCTTTGATAAAGAAAATGATGCAGAGAGCAGTTAGAGATCATGAAGATCCAAGATCAACAATCAAGTTCTCCAAAGTTAGGGGTTTCAAGTTCATTTTTACCCTCTAATTTTTGGAGATTCAAGACAGTTACCGAGGATTCAGCAAGAACCAGTTCTTTCATGAAAAGCAAGTCAACGAGAGTCCTCCATTTCATTGCTTGTTCATTTCAAGAAGTTTAAGCTGATGCTGATCAAGAGGAAGTCCCAAGTGCCCGTCATGAAACCCATTGAAGATTTCTGCGGAAAGAATCTTCATCAACATCTTTGCCAGCCAGTCAAGAAGGAGAACTTCAAAGATTGAAGACATTTAATATCACAAGCCTAGGGGAAGATTGTTGAGGCTAGATTATGAGGCTTGTAATATTAAATAAGTTGGGCTGGGCTTAGAAGGTTTCATTAGAATCATAGGCTAGTTTGGTTGGTGTTTAGGCTAGTTCATGGTTGGGCTTTGGTTTACTATTGGGTTTATGATCCACAAGGGGCCCAATAGTAAACCCAATGGGGGGCTATATATACCCCACTAGACCTCCTCACTTAGGGTTGCTAGTTTACGATTTTGGGAGCAGCCAAGTGATTACGATCGTAAACCCGAGAGAGCTAGTTTACGATTACAAGATTTTGTACCCGACAAGTTCATCTTGTGTGAAAAGATCAAGTTTTTATTGTTTTAATCATCGTATTCTTGTGTTCTCTTCATCTCTATTCTTGAATCACTAATCTAAACGGTTTTCGCACGTCTAGATTTGATAATATCGTGAACGGTTGTTGATTCTGGACTAACAATTGTTGAGGCTAGATTATGAGGCTTGTAATATTAAATAAGTTGGGCTGGGCTTAGAAGGTTTCATTAGAATAATAGGCTAGTTTGGTTGTTGTTTAGGCTAGTTCATGGTTGGGCTTGGGTTTACTATTGGGTTTATGATCCACAAGGGGCCCAATAGTAAACCCAATGGGGGGCTATATATACCCCACTAGACCTCCTCACTTAGGGTTGCTAGTTTATGATTTTGGAAGCAGCCAAGTGATTACGATCGTAAACCCGAGAGAGCTAGTTTACGATTACAAGATTTTGTACCCGACAAGTTCATCTTGTGTGCAAAGCTCAAATTTTTATTGTTTTAATCATCGTAAAAAAAATTAATTAATGATGTTCACAAAAGTTGTGACATTAAAAATCAAAAAGCAAGGGGAAGAAATGTAAAGATGAAGAAAAAGTTGACCCCTCAAAAATAGTGTGCTTTTCAATTTTTAATTGTTTGTGTTTTGTTTATGAGAAGTGAAATATGTCCGGATTGGAGATGACTGACACATGTAAAGCGGAAGTGAAAAGCAAGCTACACGGTGATGTGTCGGTAGGCTCAACCTAATCTTATGACCACCAATATATGTGTTTAGTTTCCCATCTCAGTTTGCATGGTTTAAAAAACTGAGTCCCGACAAAAATGGGTTGAGAGTGGTAATTATACCTAGTATTCACTCTTTCACACGCCATGTTTATGCTGTTATGACTACACCACATAATAAAAAAAGGGAAATGAAAAAGAAATGAAAAAGAAAAAGAAAAAGAAAATGAAAAATAATCATTTAGTTTGGTCTTCTTTGCGTGCTTATGCGGCCGACCTGATCACCAACTGACGATTAACGAAATAAGTGGTAGTCATAACGGTGTTGCGTGGTTCCTCAAGTTGGGGGTTTGTGAATCCTCAATAAACTCTGAGGTTGGGTAGGTTTTGCTATGTACAATTGGTGTGGGGACGATTAAACATGCTGGTAATTAGTAATCTATTAAACATGATGCATTTGGTTGGGTTTAAACGGGTCTGAGTTTAAAACGGACAAACATACCGGCAATCGCCTGGACTAGTCGAGTAACTGAAGCTGAAAAGGGTTCCTCAGTCAGATTCATATGGTTTGATCCCTTGTAAACTCTCTCATGTTTAATATTGGTAAGTATTTGTTTATTTTTATCTTTCGTGTGTGAGTCTTTAAGTTCTTTTTGGTTGTGTTTACGTCTTGGCCAGGTTAATTTGACAAGTCAAAATGTGTTTTCATGGGTTTTGATGCATGACAGTATGCCCCCTGCAGATCTTGACAAATTTTTAGGGGAAGGAGAGGGGATGAGAGGGGATAATAAGTATTATCCGAAGGGAACTCGAGGATGATACTTATTGTCTAATGAAAAAACTTCCATAATACATAGTATCTGAAGGGAACTCGAAGATAATATGTATTATCTCAGGGGAAGTCCTTAGCAGAGGGGAAGTTATCAGCTGAGGGGAAGTTATCAGCTAAGGGGAAGTCTTTAGAGGTCTTGGGTTCAGGGGAAGTTTTATTGAAAACCCGTAATCTATATTAGGGTTTTTGGTTAAAATTATGTTAATTTGAATCAACTGAACAGATGATAATTACCTTCTAACCCAAAGACCAATCATCAAATGTCTGGTGGAGTATGTTTTTTCAAGTGTGTGTCAGACAGGTTGATGATAGAAAGATGCTGCTGATGCTGCTGCTCAAAGTTAAACAACCAGCTGGACAAGACTTCCATCTGAAAAGCAACTGTTCAGGGGAAGTTGTTGGTGTCTTTACAAGTTTCCAAAAGCTTCAAAAGTTTTTCAAAGAAGATGTTCACATGTTTAGGGGAAGCTGAAGATTTCAAGTCGATCTTTGATAAAGAAAATGATGCAGAGAGCAGTTAGAGATCATGAAGATCCAAGATCAACAATCAAGTTCTCCAAAGTTAGGGGTTTCAAGTTCATTTTTACCCTCTAATTTTTGGAGATTCAAGACAGTTACCGAGGATTCAGCAAGAACCAGTTCTTTCATGAAAAGCAAGTCAACGAGAGTCCTCCATTTCATTGCTTGTTCATTTCAAGAAGTTCAAGCTGATGCTGATCAAGAGGAAGTCCCAAGTGCCCGTCATGAAACCCATTGAAGATTTCTGCGGAAAGAATCTTCATCAACATCTTTGCCAGCCAGTCAAGAAGGAGAACTTCAAAGATTGAAGACATTTAATATCACAAGCCTAGGGGAAGATTGTTGAGGCTAGATTATGAGGCTTGTAATATTAAATAAGTTGGGCTGGGCTTAGAAGGTTTCATTAGAATCATAGGCTAGTTTGGTTGTTGTTTAGGCTAGTTCATGGTTGGGCTTGGGTTTACTATTGGGTTTATGATCCACAAGGGGCCCAATAGTAAACCCAATGGGGGGCTATATATACCCCACTAGACCTCCTCACTTAGGGTTGCTAGTTTACGATTTTGGGAGCAGCCAAGTGATTACGATCGTAAACCCGAGAGAGCTAGTTTACGATTACAAGATTTTGTACCCGACAAGTTCATCTTGTGTGCAAAGATCAAATTTTTATTGTTTTAATCATCGTAAAAAAAATTAATTAATGATGTTCACAAAAGTTGTGACATTAAAAATCAAAAAGCAAGGGGAAGAAATGTAAAGATGAAGAAAAAGTTGACCCCTCAAAAATAGTGTGCTTTTCAATTTTTAATTGTTTGTGTTTTGTTTATGAGAAGTGAAATATGTCCGGATTGGAGATGACTGACACATGTAAAGCGGAAGTGAAAAGCAAGCTACACGGTGATGTGTCGGTAGGCTCAACCTAATCTTATGACCACCAATATATGTGTTTAGTTTCCCATCTCAGTTTGCATGGTTTAAAAAACTGAGTCCCGACAAAAATGGGTTGAGAGTGGTAATTATACCTAGTATTCACTCTTTCACACGCCATGTTTATGCTGTTATGACTACACCACATAATAAAAAAAAGGGAAATGAAAAAGAAATGAAAAAGAAAAAGAAAAAGAAAATGAAAAATAATCATTTAGTTTGGTCTTCTTTGCGTGCTTATGCGGCCGACCTGATCACCAACTGACGATTAACGAAATAAGTGGTAGTCATAACGGTGTTGCGTGGTTCCTCAAGTTGGGGGTTTGTGAATCCTCAATAAACTCTGAGGTTGGGTAGGTTTTGCTATGTACAATTGGTGTGGGGACGATTAAACATGCTGGTAATTAGTAATCTATTAAACATGATGCATTTGGTTGGGTTTAAACGGGTCTGAGTTTAAAACGGACAAACATACCGGCAATCGCCTGGACTAGTCGAGTAACTGAAGCTGAAAAGGGTTCCTCAGTCAGATTCATATGGTTTGATCCCTTGTAAACTCTCTCATGTTTAATATTGGTAAGTATTTGTTTATTTTTATCTTTCGTGTGTGAGTCTTTAAGTTCTTTTTGGTTGTGTTTACGTCTTGGCCAGGTTAATTTGACAAGTCAAAATGTGTTTTCATGGGTTTTGATGCATGACAGTATGCCCCCTGCAGATCTTGACAAATTTTTAGGGGAAGGAGAGGGGATGAGAGGGGATAATAAGTATTATCCGAAGGGAACTCGAGGATGATACTTATTGTCTAATGAAAAGACTTCCATAATACATAGTATCTGAAGGGAACTCGAAGATAATATGTATTATCTCAGGGGAAGTCCTTAGCAGAGGGGAAGTTATCAGCTGAGGGGAAGTTATCAGCTAAGGGGAAGTCTTTAGAGGTCTTGGGTTCAGGGGAAGTTTTATAGAAAACCCGTAATCTATATTAGGGTTTTTGGTTAAAATTATGTTAATTTGAATCAACTGAACAGATGATAATTACCTTCTAACCCAAAGACCAATCATCAAATGTCTGGTGGAGTATGTTTTTTCAAATGTGTGTCAGACAGGTTGATGATAGAAAGATGCTGCTGATGCTGCTGCTCAAAGTTAAAGAACCAGCCGGACAAGACTTCCATCTGAAAAGCAACTGTTCAGGGGAAGTTGTTGGTGTCTTTACAAGTTTCCAAAAGCTTCAAAAGTTTTTCAAAGAAGATGTTCACATGTTTAGGGGAAGCTGAAGATTTCAAGTCGATCTTTGATAAAGAAAATGATGCAGAGAGCAGTTAGAGATCATGAAGATCCAAGATCAACAATCAAGTTCTCCAAAGTTAGGGGTTTCAAGTTCATTTTTACCCTCTAATTTTTGGAGATTCAAGACAGTTACCGAGGATTCAGCAAGAACCAGTTCTTTCATGAAAAGCAAGTCAATGAGAGTCCTCCATTTCATTGCTTGTTCATTTCAAGAAGTTTAAGCTGATGCTGATCAAGAGGAAGTCCCAAGTGCCCGTCATGAAACCCATTGAAGATTTCTGCGGAAAGAATCTTCATCAACATCTTTGCCAGCCAGTCAAGAAGGAGAACTTCAAAGATTGAAGACATTTAATATCACAAGCCTAGGGGAAGATTGTTGAGGCTAGATTATGAGGCTTGTAATATTAAATAAGTTGGGCTGGGCTTAGAAGGTTTCATTAGAATCATAGGCTAGTTTGGTTGTTGTTTAGGCTAGTTCATGGTTGGGCTTGGGTTTACTATTGGGTTTATGATCCACAAGGGGCCCAATAGTAAACCCAATGGGGGGCTATATATACCCCACTAGACCTCCTCACTTAGGGTTGCTAGTTTACGATTTTGGGAGCAGCCAAGTGATTACGATCGTAAACCCGAGAGAGCTAGTTTACGATTACAAGATTTTGTACCCGACAAGTTCATCTTGTGTGAAAAGATCAAGTTTTTATTGTTTTAATCATCGTATTCTTGTGTTCTCTTCATCTCTATTCTTGAATCACTAATCTAAACGGTTTCCGCACGTCTAGATTAGATAATATCGTGAACGGTTATTGATTCTGGACCAACATGCCTGGAAGCTCTCCTTGGAAAGACTGGAGAAGACTGAGAAGCTGGCCAGCAAGGAGAAGGCTCCCGATCTCAAGGCTGCTGGAGGTGATCTGGTTTTGCATGACGAGGATAAGCTGGAGGAGAAGGTCGAGGAAAAGGTGGACGAAGAAGATGCTGGCGGGAAGCCAGAGGTTCCCGAGAAGGCAATGGGTGATGAGGATATGTCAACGGTCTGAGCCCACTTTTTTAGTCTGCATGTGATTGTGAATGATGTTGGCGTCCCAAAACAATTTATTTTCTTTTGTCGTTCCCTAAAACAATGTTGAACAAGTAATAACAAACAATGGTTGGGAATCCTGGTGGAGGGATCTTGCGGTTTGCAAGACGAAGCCAGGATTTCTAACTAACTTTTGACCTACGAGCTTCCCGAGTGGAGGGATCCTTAGGTTTTCAGGACCAAGCTTCGGGAAGCTCAAATCCAGCTTTAGTATGTTAATAATATAACCGCATTTTGTTTATTTCAAACGTACTTCGTATTTTATTTGTGCCTTTTAGAAATTTGTCATAAATAGTTAATCATAAAAAATCATATAAGTCGGTTACTAACTCCGAAGCGAAATTAGAAACCTTTGTATGGCCAAGGTCAAATAAGTTAAACGAAATAATAATAATAACATCCTGACCTTTTAGATTTACCTTGGGCGACATCCTTTACATAATTGAGAATCCTATCTGGAATCCTCGCAGGAATCCTAATAAGTACCCTTATAGGTCTTAGAGTACTCTGCCGAGGGATACTGACAAGAATCCTGTTCTAGTCGAGTTTTATAACTTTCTGAGTGTCTTTCTTCAGGATTCTAATAGGAATCCTGATCAGATAAATTAAAGGAATCTTCTCCACATCCTGCTTCAGGATCCTTACAAGAATCCTGACCGAATAGGTTGGTAGAGTCCTTTTGGCATCCTGCCTTTAGAAACCTATAAAGCAAAATGTAAAAGGATCCTGGCTGATAACCAAGGACACTCTCTACACAGAATTAATAATATACTGGGGTTACACCCGGATTCTTGGGACTAAGCCAATACTAGGGACAAGCCCATGTAATTTTGGGGACAAGCCCATATAATTCTTGGGACAAGCCCATATAATTCTGGGGACAAGCCCGATAAACTTGGGACTAGGCCAACGTAAGTGACATGTAAATGCCAAAACATTAGTTAACACGTTAGTGTTAAAAACCTTGAGAATCCCCCCCCCCCAGCAGCCTCCAATGACAAGATTATTAGCCACCCCTGGAGTGGACTGGTCCGGCCACCTTGAGCATACTGGTGGACAACGTGCGCTCCTGGCGAGGGTCGTGCGCTACTGGCGATTACCCAATCATAGGAGTGGAGTCAGCCTCACAAACCTTTGAAGGTATGCGGGATACCTTAAGCATAGAAGAGATGATCAGCCTCTAATTAGGGATATAACCAAAATACTCTAGGATTCTCAAAATCTACAAAACACTCAATACTTGGTGAGGGGTGGGTGTTAGCATAGCTAACACCACTCCGATGCTTAAGTCAGCAA
The DNA here is from genome assembly GCA_039602395.1 of Deinandra increscens subsp. villosa. NCBI lineage: Eukaryota > Viridiplantae > Streptophyta > Magnoliopsida > Asterales > Asteraceae > Deinandra > Deinandra increscens. Next base: position 54,871,065 of record JBCNJP010000003.1, on the reverse strand, counting down.
TGTGTCATAAGAATAATAAGAATAAATTGAAATAGGATTAGTATACGTACCTTGCAATATTTAGGTAGTGAGGATCCTTGGGATTCTGCCTGAGATACTCGATGAGACTCTCACATAAAATACGCTTTAAGGTGGACGGCATTCCAAGCTCTTGGTAGAGGTTCTCCTTCCATATTTACCAAACGGTATGCCCCCTTTCCTTCTTCAGAATCTATAAGGTAAGGGCCCTCCCACTTGGGTGCTAACTTCCCAATAGCAGGATTGGTAGTATTCTGAAAAGCCTTCCTCAAGACCAAGTCACCTACTTGGAATCTTCTTAGACTGGTATTCTTGTTATAGGATTTTGCAATCCGCTGTTGATAAGATGCCATCCGGATTCTGGCCATATCTCTGAGCTCCTCAACCGTTTCGAGATCCTGAAGGAGATTCTAGTTATTGGTTTCAGGATCCTAGCAGTTTACTCTGGCTGTAGGAAGTACCATCTCTATAGGGATCACAACTTCTGCCCCAAACACTAGTGAGAATGGCGTTTGGCCAGTAGCATTCTTAGGCGTGGTTCTATCTACCCAAAGGACAAATGGCAGTTCCTCAGCCCATTTCCCTTTCTTGAAGCCCAGCTTCTTCTTGAGGTTGTTGATTATGATCTTATTGCTGGATTCCGTATGTCCATTAGCCTAAGGGTGGAAAGGTGTTGAAGTGATCATCTTGATGCCCCAGCTTTCACAAAAGTTTGTAGTTCTCTTGCCGCTAAACTGGGAGCCATTGTCGCATATGATTTTTGTCGGAATCCCAAATCTGGTGAGGATGTTCATTTTGATGAAGGATATCACTTCTTTCTCCCTCACTTGAACATAGGCTTCCGTTTCAATCCATTTGGAGAAGTAATCCGTCATGGCAAGCATAAACACCTTTCCTCCGAGAGCCTTTGGCAGCTTACCCACAATATCCATGCCCCACTTCATGAACGGCCATGGGGATACTATGGGATGTAGATGCTCAGCGGGTTGGTGGAGGATATTGCCATGACTTTGACAAGCACCGCATTTCTGTGAGAAGCTCGTGGCGTCATTCTTCATGATTGGCCAATAACATCCGAATCTTAGAACTTTAGAGAACAGTGCCCTACCCCCGGTATGGTTCCCATAATCTCCACTATGGATGTCTTCGAGCACCTCAAGAGCTTCTAACTTCTCTAGGCACCTTAGGTAGACACCTGCAAGAGATCTTCTATATATGATATTATTAATAATAATATAGGGTACTACCTGTGTGCGAAAAGCTCTAGGGTTTTCGCCTATGGGAATCTCCCCATCTTTGAGATACTTCCTGATCGGGTAAGTCCAGGATTCCTGAGCATCTTCAGGATTCTCAACATCTCCACCTGCATTATTGTCAACAGCCTGAGCTTCCTGTTGAGCTATCGCTGGCGTCAGGATGTGAGTTATTGGAATCTTGACATCCTCAGGGATCCTGAGCGATGAATCCAAGTTTGCCAAGGCACCGGCTTCTACATTATTTTCTCTTGGTACCTGCGAAATGTTAAATTTTTCGAAAAATAGAGATAATTTTTTAACAATTTTAAGATACTTGATCAGATTCTCCCCTCTTACTGCATAAGAGCCATTAAATTGGTTAGTCAATAAGACAGAATCAACAAACTCTTGTACGGACAGGATTCCCATATCCCTGGCCAGCTGTAATACAACAATTAAAGCTTCATATTCAGCTTCATTGTTGGTAGCCTGGAATTCATAGGATATGGATAGAGGTATTATGTCCCCCTGTGGTGATTTTAGCAGGATTCCCAGCCTTGTTCCTCTGACATTTGAGGATCCGTCAGTATAGAGGATCCAGTCTTCCTTGAGCTTCTCAAGCTGCTGGACTTCCTTCTCAACTTCTGGTTCAATGTCACTGCTGAAATCCGCCACAAAGTCAGCTAATGCTTGGGACTTGATCGTTGTTCTTGGTTCATATTTGATGTCATAGGCACTCAGCTTGACTGCCCACTTAGCCATCCTTCCTGACATTTCCGGCTTCCTGAGAACTGCCTTGATAGGATAGTTAGACATCACAATTATAGTACGGGTTTCAAAATAGTGTCTGAGTTTAGTGGAAACCATTATAAGAGATAAAATTAACTTCTCGATATAGGAGTACCTGGATTATGCATCTAGCAGAGTTTTACTTACACAATAGACCCGATGTTGCTGTCCTTGGTAATCTTTGACTAAGACAGCACTTACTGAGCTTCCCATCTTCAGCTTTCATCAGAAGTGGAGCTTCTGACAGGTACTCTTTCAGGCTCTTCAAGGCTTCTTCATGTCTTTCAGCCCATTCAAAATTCTTGTTCTTCCTCAGAATCTCATAGAAATTCGTGCTCTTCTCTGAAGATCTTGAAATAGATCTGTTGAGCACTGCAATCCTTCCTGTTAGTTTTTGAACTTCCTTTATATTCGAAGGAGACTTGAGGTTGAGAATTGCTTTAATCTGCTCAGGTCTTGCTTCGATCCCTCTCTCGGTTACCATGTAACCTAAGAACTTCCCAGCTCGCACCCCAAAGTGGCACTTGGAGGGGTTGAGCTTCATGTTGTAATAGTCAAGGATGTCAAGGCAGTTTGGAGATCCCTGACATGGTCTTGAACTCTCTTGGACTTCACCACCATATCATCAATGTAGACTTCCATTGTGTCCCCCAGTTGCTCTTTGAACATCATGTTGACAAGTCTCTGATAGGTGGCACCTGCATTTCGTAAACCAAAAGGCATAGCAGTATAGCAATATATACCTTTCGGAGTTATAAAGGTTGTATGCTCCTGATCACAGGGTTCCATCTAGATTTATTGGAATCCCGAAGAAGCGTCCATGAAAGTGAGCATCTCATGACCTGCTGTGGCATCCACCATTGCATCGATGTGGGAAAGTGGGAAAGGATCCTTGGGACAGGCCTTGTTTAAGTCCGTGTAGTCTACACAGACTCTCCACTTCCCGTTCTTCTTCTGGACCACCACTATGTTCGCTAGCCACCTGGGATATTTGACTTCCCTGATCATTTTTGTCTTGAGAAGCTTGTCAACTTCCTCTTGGATGATTGCATTATTTTCTGGAGCGAACTTCCTCCTTTTTTGTTGTATTGGCATGAAAGAAGGATCTAAACCAAGTTTATGAATAATAACATGTTTAGGGATACCTGTCATATCCTCGTGTTTCCATGCAAAAGTTGAAGCTCTGGCTTTGAGAAGCTCAACTAGATTCTTTTTAACTTCTTGTGGGACGCTGGTGCCGATGAACACCTTGACGTCAAGATTCTCAGGATTCAGCTGGACTTCTTTAACATCGAGCTCCCTGTCCTCCTGTTCCTCGGCTACTCTTTTCTGTAATTGCTATCCCTTTGTCAATTTTGTTGTATTCTTCATAGAGGTTGAGAAGCAGTTCTTGGCTTCCTGCTGGCACACCACTTTGATTTGTCCTTCCAGGATGCCTGCTTGGTATCCTTCTTGGGCCACCTTGCCTTTTCACCTAGGTCCTGCATAGCACACATCAAACCACCAATGTCAACTGAAAAACAGTATTCAGATATCTTGGGATACTCCTCGTAAACTTCATCTTGGTCTACAACATTGATCATTGGATTTTCTGATTTGGAATATGGTCGGGATCTGTACTGCTTCCCAAGGGATTCCGAATTTTTACTACTAGAATCATACTTGGGGATGTTCAGTCTATGATGGATCTTCTTATCATCCTCCAAACGGATAAACCTCAAGGATCTGCTTCGAACTTCGTCAAGGATCCTGCAAGGAGTCATAACAAGATCATCATAAAATCGGGAATCCTTACGGAGTCCCATTTTGAAAGCTTCGACTGCCGCTGCCATATCCAGGTTGGGAATATCGAGGGATTCTCGTCTGTATCTGGCAATATAGTCTCTAAGTGGTTCTTCTGGCTTCTGAACTACCCTGTACAAATCACTTGTGACCTTCTCAAAGGTCCTGCTACAAGAGAACTGATTATTAAACAGGTTAACTAAGAGAGAAAACGAAGTAATAGTGTTAGGAGGGATGCTCAGTAGCCATTTCATAGCTGGTCCTGTAAGAGTCGAACCAAAGCCTTTGCATAGGCAAGCTTCCTTGATATCCATGGGGATAGGATTGATTTCCATGCGCTCCCTGTAATGTGCTACATGCTCCTCAGGATTCGTCGTCCCGTCATAGAGTTTCATGCTAGGCGTCTAGAAGCGCTTGGGAATCTCAACTGCTGAGATTAGCCAAGTGAACCTCGAGATCCTATGGCTCTCAAGGGGAACCTCAGGGATAGGTTTAATTATCCCTGGAAAGCTTGATATAATTTCTTTCAACTTCTGGAGCTCCATAAGTGATACTTGGATGAATACCTGCATCATAAGGAGCACCCTGGTTAGAAACGTCAGGAATTGAATTTGACACATTACCTGGGCCAGGATTCTAGACTGGGATCCTGGGAGTGTATCCATAGCTCGTCGGGATGCTCGGCTCCGTAGTGGCTGATGTTTGCATGGGGATGAAGTCACCATCATGCACATCTGAGGAGCTGGTCTTGAAGATTCCTGCAGAAACATAAATATTATAATGTTGATATCCTTGGGAGTTCTGGCCTGGATTCCCAACAGAGAAAGGATATCCTTGAGATGATCTAGCTAAGGATCCCAGCGACAGCGGAACCTAAGGATCCCTGGAGCGTGGCTGCGAGGATTCTGGTGGGGTGGCTCCTGAGAATCGAACATTACTCCCAGCATATCCAGTGGCCTGGGAAGTCATTGCAGGGGCCGTAGTAAAGCCTGGTGCTGATTTGTAATCGTAGCGAGCCGGATCTGAGGATCCTGAAGCGTTGAAGTCTCGGTTTCTGGGAAATAGAGGACTCTGTTCCTCCACAGGTTTCTTAGACTTCTTAAGCTCTTCAGTCTCCTTCATCACCGTTTGATTGGTTTTCTCTTGCTGATCCATTTGACCTTTCACCTGCCTGATCAAAGTAAACAAATCATTGTTAGTAATAACAGGATCAACAGTTTGAACCCGGGATCCTGTGTAGACAGGATAGTTAGTTTTTCTCGGCTGCTTGTCCACTTTCTTCTGACGATCATTATTTTTCTTCTGGCTTCCTGGAGCGGAAGGAACAGGAGGAATGGAAGACGACGTGGAGGCCGAAACAGATTTTTGTTGGTTTGACATCTTTGGGATTGGAGATCAAATGGAGTGGATGAAATATGAAATTTCCTTAGAATGAAGCACACTTGCCCCACGGTGGGCGCCAAACTGTTTTGGTCAAAAATTCACAAAGGAATCTTGTATTCCAAACTTAGATTGTTAGGTAGTGTGCTTAACGATCCAATGAGCAAATGATCCAAGTTAGGATGGTGACACGATGATATAGCGAGGAAAACTCCAGAATCCTTCTAGTTGCCTCTGGGTATCCTGGATAAAAACCTCGGGATCCGGCCGAATAGCCTGCCTCCTAGTCAATTTTATTGATAAAACGAAAGATTACAAAGGGTTGGAGGTTTGATCGATCAAGACTATGTGATACAATGCTTTACAGTCTTAACTGAGCTAGAGAGTGCGTTGTGTGTTTCTATTGATCGAATCCTCGATTTAATATATAACAAACAAGCTAACTAACTGTCCGGGATTCCCGGGATCTCTTCTTCCCACTTTTTTGACCGTTGAAGCAGGATCGACCCACTGATCCACGTATTAGTCAGCTTAGTCTGAGTCTTTAGGAGTTACTTGAGAGTCCGTTACCACCTGAAAACAATTAAAGACGAGGCAAAATAGAGGTTAGACATATACCGTAAATTCAGGATACCTGAACTGAGAGGATTCCCAAACTGTTTTCGGATTTCTGAACTGCTTGAGGTTCTTGATGAGCATCCTGAAAATCAACCCCTAACAAATTTGTTTTTAAAACATTCATGTTGTTTAAACCTCGTTGACTGCTGCAAATCTCGTTCAAAATCTATAAAAATCGCAAAATTTGATCAAAAAATGTTCCAGTTCATTTTCAGTTCGGATCTAGAATAGTCTGATCGTAAAATAACCGCTTCGAAGTGCGAGTTCGGACCAGTTCGCGTCAGTTCGCTCAACCGAAGTGTTAGTTCAGTTCAGTTTCACTTCGCTTCTTAGTTCGGATCACTTCGTACCAGTTTGTGTTCACTTCGTGAATTTTTGGTCGTTTCACTAAAATTAACGTAACTTGAGTTTCGTTAAGAGTTACGGGAGCTAATACCAGCCAAAACGGCAGTCTCGGAGAGATCTACATTTTTACTTGCCTTACGTTCGGTACCCTCCATTTCGATACCCAAAATTCATTTTTAAGACCTCCGTTTTTACGTCTGAAGTTTTTATATCAAATTTCACAATTCTCAAAATGCATGAAATTGATGCATTTATTGCGAATCATCTTCAGAATGTGCCGAAGTTGATAAATCTTAGAGATTACCATAGTTGGGTAACAAATTTCAAAGCATATGTTGCTGATTTGGATAAAACATTATGGTTACCGACTACGGATGAATATAAGTATCCAACTTATGGTCATGGAGATTTTAAGGAGAAACAAGTTTTTTCTATTGAAGAAACGAAATTGTACGATCGAAATTCTTCTGATAGCTTTGCCTACAACTCTGGTAGGTCAAGTCAAGCATTATCACAGAGCAAAACAGATATGGGATAGTGCAAAGAGACAATGTGAAGAATATATGGCTAATACTTCTCTGAAGAAAAAAACAGTTGATCAAAGTTTGAAGTTTCAAGGTAAAATTAAGGAATTAGAGAAGAAAGAAGTGAAGTTATGTGTGAAAAATAGTATTTTGAGAAATAAGTTGGAGGAATAGAAATATAAAATTTGTAATGGTCTAGAAGCAGAAATTCAAAAAGATGCTTCTTCTTCATGTACAACGTGTTCTGAATTTGTCAAATTCAATGAAGATTGGTTGAAAAAGAAAGTGGAGTTAGTTGATGCTTGTAATAAAGCAAAGGCTAAACAAATAATGTTGAAGAAATCTTTGATGCTTTATTTGAGAAATGTGATCCTCTTCAAGAAAAATATAAAAATATCAATAAAATTGTTGTCGAAGCTGCTAATAAAATCATTCGACTTCAGGGGAACTTATAAGGTTGCGTGATGAAAACAGTGAAGTTTAAAGGAAAAAATAACATTTTGAATCAAGATGTTATTATAAAAACAGGTAAAAAAGGTTACTACTGAGGTTCCGGAAGAGTTTGACTTGAGACAACGTCATAAAAATGAATATAACAGATTGTCCTAGCATCTAACATGATGCTAATAATATGGCCTAAAGGTTCTTGGTATCTTATTTAACATGATTACTTGATTCCCTTGTAGAGTAATCTGTCCGGTGGATACCTACTAGTTTCCTGCCAAATTGGTAGTTCAACATGTATCAACAACAAAGAAGTTGTTGGTGAGTCGTACCCTGACCTGTTATTCAAATTTTTCACAGTGCTATTAGCCCCAACATTTTTCTACATGAATTGACTAGAATACAACCAATAAAATATATACAGATTATGGGGTACAACACATGCACCAAATGATTCTAGCAATTTAATAATTCACCTAATAGGCATTTTGGCAACCAATAAAGCACACAAATGTTGCACCTCAATATATAATTGTGGCCATAGAATGTTACATAACAAGGTAGGGTTGAATACGGAACTCACTTGTTTAATTTGGCAAGCTTATCTTTGAAAGTGTGTTTGTAGTAATAAGGTTACTAGCAAATCAACCTAAACAAATATTCACAACACTACTGGCTATGACATTATCTTGTCAATGTATGTTACTGATGTTTACCTTTCTGATTTTCTGGTATCTCTGATTTTATATATATCATTTAGATTTTTAATATATATACACTAAATTTAGTATTTTGTTTATGGGACAAATCTTGACTACCCAAACTCAACATATTCTCAAGAATCGTGTAAGTTTTAAACGTAGGGATGTTTATACAAAAACAATCTCCTAACTCATAATCCTTAATAATAGACCCATAGGTCTAAACCGGGATTAAGAACGGATTTATATAAAAATTATATATTTTGTCCAAACCGAGTGTCAGGTATTAATCTGCTAATTTTCAGAGTCTGAAAACTAACAATTTCATTTTTATACATATTTATGTCCCAAACCCTACATCTCCATAAATAGCATCATGTGCTATAAAGACTTGTACACGAGTTTTTCAGATATGTACATTATTACAAAATCTATATATATATATATATATATCATTTTTAAATAATCCGCCGGCCTTTGTGACATCAATGCATTCTTTCAAAACGGGTTTTTATTGTGTACAAGGTTATCACAATAATTATGAGATATCAAGACACGGTATACCTTCCGGTCGATACGCGACTCGAACCCGGATAACCGTGTCCGAATCTGATGTGCAAATAGTCTTTTCCGCTTAGAATTTCGCCACGAATAATAATTCACGTTCGGTTTCCAGATTTGACTTCATTTAACCATATAAAAATGTTGACCAAATTTACCCACTTTGACTTGAGTTGACCAAAAGTCAAAATTAATAGATAATCATCTCAAACTTAAGAAGTCGGTATCTATAACAACTTTAGGCTCAATTTTCAGTCATCATCATCATCCATATCCATTCGCCGGGGGCCGGTGGCCATGGCCGCCACCAGTAAACCTGGTTCTTGGTTCGAGAGCCACCTAAAACAACATTAATATCTTAATTTCAAACATGCAGTGAAAGAATTGGAACAATAACACAAAACCCAACATCATCACTTACTGATCGATGCTCGTAGACGGAATCGCGATGAGTAGAGGGTCACCGGACCTGTTCCAGTGGTCACCGCCACCATCCCATTGTAGCCGTCGCTCGTGAAGTGTGAATCGCGACTATCGGGTTTCTGTTTTTCTTAATCGGGAAAAGCTGCAACATCAAGATCGTGGTCGGGTGTAAAGGAATGAAGGAAGAAGGAAGGAGGTCGGCTGAAAGCTGTGACCTCCGCCGTTGCATTTCACCGGAATCGCGACCCAGGAAGGTCGCCGCTGCGGCCCAAAGCAGGCATAGCAGCCCGCCGCCGCTGTTGTTCGCATCAAAGAGAAAGAGGGGCCATCGTCGGTCAATGCTGGACTTCGCCAAAAAGAAGGTTGTAAGTACCTGGAAGGACCTTACTACTGCATGATTTGATCACAATGATGTAAAACGATGTAAATAAAGCTATGCTTTATTGATTCACTAAGAGATTGTTACACAGAGTTCTTAGAAAGAGAAACACACAGTTAAGAAGATAGCAAATGAAAGAACTAACTGAGCTCTCTCTAACACGAGCTATTTATACTTATCACTAAGTGCAGCGTATCAGGCAGCATACCATTGGTACGTGACTCCGTACCAACTGGTACGGACCTTGGTACATGCATCTTAAGACTCACTCAAATAGCTTTGATCTAGATACAATACACGAGACACATGGTAGCATAGGAATATGCTCTAACAAACTACCCCTTAACGTGTAGTGTATCTAGCTATCTATCTATCCATCTAAACTTCAATCTTCAATCATCAGCATTGTTGTGTCTGATCTTCAACTTGAAATCTTCTCAGAAATAGAGTTTGCATGGCGGGATCATCTTTGAGCAATCTTTGAACTTCAAGATCCACTTGTGAAAGATATTTCATACTCCCCCTTTCACCATGCTTGAGTCTTGTCACACAGATAACCTGCAATTTCAGAAGACAGAAAAGCGGCTTTCCTTTTCTTTTATGAAAAATTAATTTAATCTTGGCGCAAAACTTCTCTTCGCGAATCCAAGATATAGTTGTGAAAATATTTTTCGTATCGTGTATCAATCGGTTGAAAACAAATAAGAAACAAAATCTTTTTGGCTTTTTGAAATTTTACATCAAAACACACCGAAAATCTTTTTGGCTTTTTGAAATTTTACATCAAAACACACCGAAAATCTTTTTGATTTTTCTAAGTTTATGCTAAAACACACCTAAAATCTTTTTGGACTTTTCAAATATGAAACATAAATGCACTACTGAATCACACACTATTTTTGTCTTTTGCGATAAAGAACACAACTTGGGATCGTATTGAAAAACCGTAAGACGGATCTTACTAGAGGTTAGCTTGATCGTAAAGTGAGAACGAGATGTAAATAATAGTTTGTATTATTGAAATCAACAAAGAGTCAATTAGAAACTCTCTAATCAGCTCAAACAGAGAAACACTCTCAACAACACATAGTTAAGATCTGGTCTCTCTTAGTATTCTATCACCATTAAAACATTCAAAGCACAAGTTCCTTTTTATACACGTCTAGGCCGAACCTCCGCCGAACTCCAAGTTCGCCCAGTCCGAAGCTCAAGTTCGGACTTAGTTCGGCGAGCATCTTGAACTTGTCTTGAAACTTCACATCATCTCGTTCAGATACTTCACATGACGCACAGATTAGGTATCAACAAACTCCCCCTCGTCATGTGCAATATCTGTTCAGCAGTTTAAACATATTCTTCGAACAAACTCCCCCTCAACTTGATGGTAGCTTGATTTTTGAATACTTGACGATGCACAATTTCTTTCATCCTTATCAACAGCTTCAGAAGACTTAAAGTTGTGATTAACTCTTTCCTTTGAGTACCTGGCCAACATAAATAATCTTGGCGCATAACTTCTCTTCGAGAATCTAAGATATATTTTTGAAAATGTTTTTCGTATCTTGTGTCAATTAATCGAAAACAAATAAGAAGTAAAATCTTTTTGGATTTTAACTTCACATCAAAAATCTTTTTGATATTTTCTGAAATGAAATGTAAATGCAATACAGAAATAAACACTATTTTTGTCTTTTATGAGAAACATCACGACGCAATATCATATCAGACATAACGCATCTAGCACATTTCAATTTCGGTCTTAATCAGCATGCAAGCCAATATAATCGCAAATACAACATTTATGTTTGTTTCAGCATGCACCAATCATTTTTATCGTTTTCAGATATGCTTAAGGTAATATTATCATGCACTGATAACTCGGCCTCCACTCTATCAGAAATACTGGCAAATCATCATTTTATCATATAGAAGAAAATTTTCTTAGAGAATTAACCATCCTTGATTAGTCATGCAAAAATAAAGCAGAACCTCAAATACCTAGCAATCAGGTCGGTCTTGTGGACACGCAGAGAAAGCCCAAGTATTTGAGAAAATAAGAGAGCAAAACAAGTTGAAGTTGTATAATTCAACAACGATCAGGTCGATACTTCCGTATACGTAGAGAAAGTCCGATGAATTAAACGAAAACACCAAAGAAAATAAAGCAGAATGTCAAACAAACAACGATCAGTTCGATCTTTCGATACGCAGAGAAAGTCCGATCGTTTGACAAAATAAAGAAAATCAAACAAGTTTAAATCTTTCAAAATAAAAGCATGCATTCATCAGGATATCTCTTTATTCTATTTTTGTCAGAATCATTACACAGCAATCATCAAGAAGCAAATAACCAAAGATCATTAGGAAAGCTTTATGTTTATATCTTACTTGCAGATATCAAATTCGTCATGCACATTCACAGATTATGCAAGTTCCTACAACCTTTAGACTTAATCTATCCATGGCAGATAAACGAATATGCTGATGTACTATCATTTCTCGCTTTTGTCAGATCAAATTCTCAATATTTCATTTTTTCTATATTTTCCAAATTTCTCCCCCATAAAATTCAAACAACCACTATTTTTCGAATTTCCAAAATTTCTCCCCCTAAGAATATGAACGAAAGAAAATGAAAAACAAAAATGAAAATGATCGATCAACATTTGAAACATTTTTAAAAAATGAAATTTTTGAAAATCAACTTTTCAAAGATAAAAACGATGTATTTGAACTTCAAACCATAAGTATCTCACTGTGAGTAATCTCGCGATTACTAACAGGTCTTCTTGAAATACCTGCAAACACTGGAAAATAGTAAGTTCTTAAGACCCCGACCCTCACCCACATTTGTGGTAGGTAGTCCAGTATCTTCAACAAAATCTGTGTTGGCCGTGGAGAAAACTTTCGGTCTCCATTCCTGTTTTGGATTTATGATTTCTAGTGAACCATTGTCAACTGATGAGTGACAATCAGAACTACTACCTAACTTTTCCGAAGTAATCTTCTTTTTCTAGAAAAAGTTAGTGTTGGGTATTGTTTCACTAAAAATAATGCCATCAAGATCATCATACATCGTATGTTTGGCATTTGATGATGAATTGTTAGTTGTCGTAGGACAATTATTTGCATAATGACCCTTCTTACGACAAACATAACAAAGTCTTTTACCAGTTGGATTGATTGAAATTGGTTTTCCAAACTGATCAGTCAGACATTCATCATAAACTTTGGAAACCACAGGTTTAGGTTTCTTTCGTTTATGGAATTTTGGAAAACATTTTGGAGAATCATAAAAAACAGAATCATCTCCATAACCAAAGAATTTATCTTTATAATAAAACATGTTCGATATAGCAGAATGAAATGAATCTAAATTTTTACCGCCTTGTGGTGTAGTATCAGATATACAAGAAGACTCTTTAGAAGAAAAAATTTCATCGGGTGAAGATATCTTCTTCTTCCAACATTGTGGCGTCTTATCTGAAAACACCTTATGCTTTTTTATCTTCTTGGCTTTGACTTCCTTCTTGTTGAAATCCCTAATTGGCATTTCTTTTTCTTTAAATCCCAAACCACCATTTTTCTGCTTGAAATTATCTTGAACCGTATTTGGTTATCTCATGACCTTGTTTGGCAAGCTTTGTAAATTCAGACTTGATACCTTTCAAAACATTTTTCCCGGAAACCAAAGAATCATCTATCATGATCTCAGAAAAATTTGGTACTTTCACGTTTCCTAGATTTCCATTAAACACCTGCTCTTTTTCAAGAAATGTAGATTTTGAATCAAACTTCAACCCTGTGCAATAATCAACCACCTTTTTATTCTTCTTAGATTTTAACTTGGTTTTCTTTCCCGGACTGATATCAGCAAATTTTAAATAATCATGTTGTTCAATATCAGATGGTATAGCTGGAATAGACATTTCAATATCCACAGGAGCAAGAACTTGATGAAGACTTGCATATTTACCATTCTCCTGACTCTTCTCCAACTTATACAAATAATTCAGGAAAGTCGGTGAATTGTTGCAATTTTTCAATTTCCTTTGCAAATCAAAAATCTCAATCTTTTGTTCAGCTATTTTCGTATTAGCTTCCATCAACTCTTTCTGTGAAGCAATGTACAATCTGTTGAAATCAATTTTATGACATTCTCTCAAATGACACTCTTCCAGAACTTCTGCAATAACTTTCTCAACCTGTTTCTTATAAAAGACAATATCTTGTTTCAAAATGTTAGTTTGACTTTGAATCTCACCATTTATATCATGCAACTTTGTGAGTTCCTCCTGAAGGTGAATTATTCTATCAGCAGCTTCGACATAAATTTTATGAATGTTTTCATATTTTTGTTGAAGAGGATAACATTTTGCAAATAACGCATCAAAGTCTTCAATGACTTCCTTTTCATTAGCTTTTGCTTTATTTCATTCTTCAATCAACATATTCTTTTCTTTCAACCATTCTTCCTTAATACGAGCAAATTCCAAACAATTCGCACATGATGCAGACAAATCTTTTTGAATTTCAGCAGCTAAACCATCACAAACTTTATTTTTCCATTTCTCCACTTCTTTTGTCAGAAAAATATTCTCTTTAGTCAACTTTCCCACCTTATTCTCTAACTCTTCAATTTTACCTTTAAACTTCAAATCTTGATCAATTATTTTCTGAGAAATTTTAGACATATGTTCCGCACACTGTGCCTTTATAAAATCTCATATTAGTTTTGCTTTTCGACACTTCCTAATTTGACTTTTAAGAGTTATAGCCAAAGCTAACAGAAGAAGTGCAACAGCCTTTTCATTTTAATCATACGATTTCCTTTCTTCACTTGCAAAATTAGGCATCTCCTTAAAATCACCCCCATAATAAGTTGGATATTGAAATTCATTCGTAACCGGTATCCACAAATTTTTATCCAAATCAACAATATAAGCTCTAAAATTTGTTGCCCAACCGTAATAATCTTCAAGAGTTATCAACTTTGGTCACATTCTGACGATGACCCTTAATAAACACCTCAATTTCATACATTTTGGAAATTATGAAATTCGATATCAAAACTTCAAACTTGAAAATGAAGGTCTTCCAAGCGTATTTTGGATACTAAAATGGAGGGTACTATGCTTCAGGCTAGTAAAAGCGTAGATCTTTCCGAGACGGTCGTTTTGGCTGGTATTGGGTTCCGTAACTCTTAACGGTTCTCAAGTTACGTCAGTTTTCGTGAAACAACCCAAAAATCTACCCCTACCCGAACTTGATCCGAACAGTGGACGAATTTTGTTCGAACTCCTTCCGAACTTAAACACAGTCAACAGCGTCTGAACCCTATCTGAACGTGATCCGAACTTCCACCAAACTCTACCCGAACTCTCTCCGAACTTCTCACGAACTTAAGGTTCGGAGAAGTTATTTGGACGAACCTGAGGTTCGGACGACGATTATTTGGCAGACACACGAACACGACCGAAATGAAGTTTTTGGTCAAAAATCGCGATTGTATGCATATTTGAGCGATATTTTCAGTAGTCAACGTGATTTTAGCAACAGGAAGGTTTCAAGAATGAATTGCACTCGAAAAGCTCAACGATTGAATCGTTTATTATAGAAAAATACTCGGTTTATCAAGAAAAACGAACACGATCAAAGCAAATACAATAGAGCAACCTGGATTTGCTCTGATACCGATTGAAAAACCGTAAGACGGATCTTACTAGAGGTTTGCTTGATCGTAAAGTGAGAACGAGATGTAAATAATAGTTTGTTTTATTGAAATCAACAAAGACTCAATTACAAACTCTCTAATCAGATCAAACAGAGAAACACTCTCAAGAACACGTAGTTAAGATATGGTCTCTCTTAGTATTCTCTCATTGTTACAACATTATAAGCACAAGTTCCTATTTATACACGTATGGGTCGAAGCTCCACCGAACTCCAAGTTCACCTGGTCCGAACCTCGTGGTTCGGACTTAGTTCGGCGAGCAGCTTGAACTTGTCTTGAATTTCACATCGTCTCGTTTAGATACTTCATATGACGCACAGATTAGGTATCAACACATATTGAACATAACATGCTGAACTACACTTCAATTTCAATTACTTCAGCACATAAGTCATGTCGATGGTGTTGGGTTTCACAGTGGTGTTCGGGTTACACGTTTAGCAATTGTTTTTACTAAACAAGTATATATATATTTATATATAACCAGATAAATATATATTAACAGATTAACGCAGCGGAAACATTAATTTTTATTAAAACGCAAAAACCGTAAAACCGTTACAGGATCAAATCACCATGAACACCCAAACACAAAAATAATTACAACAAAAAAATAAATATCTAAATAATTTAGATATACCTTAGCCGGATCCGAACAACCGTTCGACACACCGGGATTTAACATGTCATCGCTAGGGTTGAACGAAATCGTGGAGTCAAACTTCATCGTCAAGTCTTCTACCGAGTTAACTGGGTGAGTTTCTTCGTCACCAAGAAACTGGGTGACCGGTGGATCTTGATCCATGAATTCCGATAAAGGCGGAATCGTCCCGAAGCACAAACCGGAACCGGGGTTAGAAACCCCGTACTCGACGGACACAATCGGCGACGAGGCGGTGGCCGGCTACGGTGGTGCTCCGATCGCCGAAGGCAGGGCGGCGACGGAATCTGGTGATAGCTTCACCGGATAGAGTGGACAAGGCCACGAGCGGGACGGGATCGTCGAGGTGGCACCAACGGCGGAGGGTGACAGAGACGGCGGCGGTGCGCCGCCGTGAGTGGCGGCGATAGTGGTGGTGGTTCCGGCAAAGGTGGCGGCTGCGGTGGGTTTGGCAGTGACACGACGACGGGGCGGTGGCATCATGGTGGTGGTCATGATCGGTGGCGGACGGCGGCAGGCGGCGGCGTTCGGCGGTTGCTAGCTGCGGCGGCTAGCGATGATCAACGATCGACCCGAGGGGAGGGGGCCGAGATCGCCGAGGGAGAAAGAGAGATTTAGGGTGTTTTGATTTGGGACTGGATTAACCCTAAACCATCAAGATCAGTTATATTTATAACTGATCCTAAACCTATTTGAATCCAATCCAAATTGGTTTAATCTCAATTATCTATTAAATAAACTATTTTTTATTTAAAACCTCTCGTTTATCCACCAATTAATCAATTATCTAATTTATTTAAATTTATAATTTAAATAAATACAATTAATTAATTAATTAACCATTTATTTAATTAACTAAACAATTTTAGTAATTAAATAATTATCCACCAATTACTAAACTTAGTAATTAAGTTTCGTTCATATACCGATTAATAAATTAATTCGGATTTCCTGGCACGTTGAATGCTAAAGTAACTCTTACGGGTCAATGACCGGGTCGGTCACGTTAATTTGTCAGATCTGGACATTAATATCCAACAAACTCCCACTTGGACTGATCCAGACAATTTTAACGTGTACAGTCAGAGGCACTCTAGCTATGCATGACTGTCCAACCAGTCATAACGCTTTAAGTCATCAGCCAAGGTATGTAGACCGGATAGAATACTTAGGACTTAAGGTATGTGTAAAGTCGTTTGATCCTTTCTGTATAAGACATCTGATGAAGTATGAGACATGGCTCTCATACTATGTTCAATCATTTTCTCGTTCTAGACTCAGTGATCTAATAAAAAAACACAGTAAGTTTGGGTGAGGCCTCACACTCATCACTTGAATCAACGAGGGCGCCATGATGTCTAGCTATTGTGTAATGAATTACACAATAGTACAGAATCCCATATTGCTCATATACAACTCCCACTGAACTTCAGATCTATAAAAATAGCTTTTATGACTGGCATTAACGTGACAGCAGTTGACTACAATCAAAGAATAGACCTTGGTAAACGAGAGTTCTAGTACACATCTCAGGTCGAAGGACACAATTGAGTATACCTGTAATCAAAGAAATCTCTTTATCCATGGAATTTCATTTGATGTGAGTTACGTCTAGCGTTATTTTATTCTCTAATAAGGCCTTTAAGGTTTGAATGTCAACTCTTTTGAGATTCAAAAGTTAAAGTAGTCTTAATTCAAGTATCGTTCCCACGATATTTGATCGACTACGGACTATTTAGAACAATTCTTGGATAATTAAACGTATTAAAAACGAACACAATTATATAATTCTTAAATTGCATTCTCTAATGGAATAAGAATAATAAATAGATAACTGTTAAATGTTCATACATCCAAATACTAAATCAAAACATGTTAACCGATTTAATTCCTATAGCTTCTCTATGAATATCATGAGCAGCTTGAGCCATGGGCTTAGTAAATGGATCGGATAAGTTTTGATCTGTGTCTACTTTGCTTATGCGGATATCTCCTCGTTCCAGTACTTCTCGAATGTAGTGGAATTTTCTCAGAATGTGCTTGGCTCTGTGATATGCTCTTGGTTCCTTGGCTTGAGCAATGGCTCATGTGTTATCATAGAGCATCTCGACCGGTTGCTTTATTGAAGGAACCACGTCAAGATCAGTAATGAACTTCTTCATCCAAGCAGCCTCCTTTGTAGCTTCTGAGGCGGCTATATATTCAGATTCGGTTGTGGAATCAGCCACAACACTCAGCTTCGAGCTCTTCCATGAAATGGCGCCTCCATTCAGAGTGAATACGAATCCGGACTATGATCGAGAATCATCTCGATCAGTCTGAAAACTCACGTCAGTGTCACATCTTACAGTGAGCTCCTCATCCGTTTGTCCGTATACCAAGAACACACTACTAGATACAGGGCCTTCCTTGACACGCGAACAATGACACATGGTCCATTCTTGACGCGCAAAAAAGCGTGTCATAAAAAACCTGTCAAGAATTAAAAAATCCTTAGGATAGATGACGCGCATTTTTGCGTGTCATAAATATCTGTCATAATTATAAAAAAAAACACGGAGGACACTTTATTTTGCGCGTCAAGAAAACCGTCGCTTTTTAATTTTTCCCGCCCAAAAAGGCCGCCTAGTATTTAGCCCTAATTTTTCACGGAGGACCTCCCCAAAACACCCGCTCTCTCTCAAACACCCACCGACGCGTCTCCAACCCGTCTCCAACCTCGACGCCGGTCGCCTCTCCACCGATGCAACGATTTTGAGCCCTAATTCTCTCAACGAAGGTAATCTCCTGGGCGACCCTCGTTCGTACACTGTTTCTTTGATTTTTTTTTTCACTCGAATTGTAAATTTTTGCCCTAATTCAGTGATTCTAAGTTTCATCTGTTTTCTGCTTGCTTCATACTTTGTTTACAATTGATGTTTGTTGTTATAGTTATTGCACATCAACTGAAGTAAGAACAGAGCACTGAATGTAACTTAAATTTTTGCCCTAATTTACGATTTCTCTGTCAATGTTTTCAGAATTGTGATTATATGTTTGCTTGAACATCTGATTAAGTGAAATACTTAGTTTCTAGGTCTATACTCTCCTGCATAGCTTGTAGTACACCATTAACATTGGAGTTTTTGTGTGAATTAAAAAAAAATTAATTAAGGGCAGAGCATAGATGAATAGGCTTGTGTAACTGTGAAATTGCATGAATATAGAGAAGAGAGTTTAATTAGTAGGAACATGTTTCTTTTCATTTGAAATGTCATTAGTTTAGGCATTTGCATAAGATTTGTTTATAAATCCTAATATGACCCTTACATAAACTGAAATTGTCTAGACATAATGGTTACACTGAAAATGTCTAGACACTATATCTTGCGTAGTACTAAAGAGTTTTGCGTAGTATTAAAGAGTTAAAGTGACCCTTCTATAAAGTCTTAAGTCTATCTATAGAATTCTAATATGTACTGCAGGTTGGTACAGTTGGTACAGTAGTAACCGACTCTTTATACCTGTAGTAGAGAGCTTAGTGGTAGTCGAAACTATTCATATATACAGGAGTTATTGCTTAATGGTAATATTCCTCTTTTCCTAAGTTTAAGTATTTTGTCACAGAGACATATACCAACCTTTTCAATTTCTTATGTTCTATTTTATGTAGTTCGGTTGCAGCACTTTTTGACCTTGATGACCTGTAAACTCACACCATGAACATGTCACAACAGAGATGGACATTAAAGGGCCTATCTTATTGAGTTTAAAATAAGAGAACTCACCCTTTTATTATGTTTCTATTGAGACTGCTCTCTAGGTAAATCACTATCCATAGCATCTAAGTGATGGAACTGTGTGAAAACAACCATAGATCATTAAACTTTATACTTTGAAGCCCCACTGACCTATATTGTACTCATGATTGTAAAATCAAATTACAAACATAATCCAGGATTACCAGATATCACAACCTGTAAAAAACAAAGGTGATGATGATATTAAACAGTTAACCAAATACCTTTCATCAACCTTAAGAAGAACACATTAGCAATATGGTTATTTGCTATTTCAAAAATGTTGTTTAGGATTTTAAGTCTACATGTATTTGTATAACTTAGCATGCTTTGATAGTTTATACATATATGTTTTAGCATGCTTTGATTGTTCTTCATCTCAGTTGAATGCTAAGTTTGTGGCCAATTTAACAACATTAGTCAATTTTTATTGCCTTGTATGTACATGTTCAAATCGAAAAGCAACAGGAATGACATCCAAATCAAACTGAAATCCTTAATTCGGAAATAGTAGAACTACATAAAAATAGCCAAACAACTGAACCTGTAGCAAAATCTGCTGCTGTACGTATATATGTTCCTGCTGCTGTTCTGTATGTTCCTGCTGTATATATAACTGCTGCTGTATATATAACTGCTGTTGTATGTTCCTGCTGTATATATAACTGTTGCAGTGTAGTAGTTGTTTTTCTCCCTGTTCTTGTCTCTAATTCCTGATTTTCTGCATTTACTAATTTTTATAATTGTATTAGAGTATCATATGTTATAATGTTAATGGTTTGCATGCTATAGTGATTTTCTTAATTCATAATTCATAACCTTTCTGGTGTTCTATTGTTTGTGTAGTGTCCACTCCAGCCAGGAACCATAGAGTGTGGCTATTATGTGTTGAAATTCATGAAGGAGGTAGTTCGGCAAGGGCTTGTAGTCCTTGAACAAAACAAAGTAAGTTTTCTCATATTCTAATTAATTAAATTTATTTTTGATGATATTATTTTCTCGTATTTTATCTTTGGTATGCTGATTGCTGAATTATGATCGCCCACCATCTTTGGGTTTGCTATTACCCTCTGTGCTTTCTTAAGCGAAAGCATCTCTTTTTTCTGCATTAGACTGACCAGGGTAGTTAACAGTTGTTGGAGGTACACACATTAGGAGCAACAGCTGAAATGGTTTTAGGGATCGTAAATTTGTTCAACACAATTAGCCTTAGGTTGTTCCAGATTTGTGCAACTTGTTATTTTGTATACATTATACAGTGACCTCTTAACGTTTTAGTATTGATTTTCACCTTCAAGATATGATTTTTTTTGCATAGTGTAATTTGTCACCTTCTTTGATTACGAACTCCATAAACGGATTCCATGATGCATCATGGCCAAGTGGTTGTTCCATGTTTTCTTAACGGGCTGAAGTATGTCAATGATTCTTATTCATCAAATATGCTAACATAACATTTGATCTTTTATTTCCCCAAGATTCAAAGGAAGGCCAATAGTTACTTTAGTTCGTACCGTACAAAGCCTAATTGATATAGTTTCTTTTAATAGAATCCTTGACATGGAATTTCTCACATGATTTTAGCACCAACACATTCAATCTGTAATAAGAATATATTGCTTGAATCATTGAGGTTGGAAAGTTCTGGTTGTAAAGAATGGAATTAAAAATCTTTAAGGGGTGTGACACAAAGTTAAGTGATTGAGTTTTCATAGCAAGGTCTCAAGTTTGAATCTAGCTTCTACTTGTTTTTTGCCTTTAACCCCCTTGAAGGCCACATATTCAGCATTAACTGCTTTTACGTGAACCCGTTGGCTAGTAGGGTATTGGCAGGGTCCTATGTATTTTACGGTAACGGGTTCTCATGTATTTATATGATATTTTAAAAGTTTGTAGGGATCGATATATATGAGATTAATCCTTTATCGTCTTTTATACAGATTGGTGGAGATAGTAATGCTTATACAGATGCTGATTTTCATGAGATTCGTGAAGAATGGTTGACCTACGCTTGCCACTTCATTTACACGGACGAGAAGTAGTAGTAGTGATCCAATATATATGCATGTAAACTTTGAACACTTTACTTTTGTCGTTGTGGGTCAATTGCATGTATGAACATGAAATCGAATTATTTTCAATTGCTATATGTATGAAATGCATTGTTTTGGTACACCAGCAATTTCTGTATTTTGGTTTGCGAAATATGATTTAATAGGGAAATCAGTAAATTTAGAAAAAAATATTTAAAAAAAACAGTTAAAAGGATGACACGCAAGAATGAGTGTCATAAAAGGCATGACACGCAAATTTGAGTGTCATAAACAGACGACACAAAAAAAATATTATAAATAAAAATATATTAATCACAGACGACACCCTTTCTTGACGCGCAAAATGGGTGTCAAGAATGGAGTGTCAAGGATAGCGTGTCATTGTTCGCGCGTCAAGAGCTTCTTGACACGCATTTTGCGTGTCAAGAAGCTTCTTGACCCCCGCATCCTTGACGCGCATTTGCGTGTCAAGAAGGCACCTTCTTGACACGCAATGCACGTCAAGAATGCCAGTTTTTGTAGTAGTGACACATCCTTAGTTTTTCTAAGGTATTTTAATATGTTCTTTACAGTAGTCCAGTGAGCAATTCTTGGAGTCTGTTGGTAACGACTGGTCAAGCTCAATGCATATGAGACATCAGGTCTTGTGCAGAGCATAGCATACATGATTCATCCAATGGCCGAAGCATATGGAATCCTTTCAATTTGTTTCTTTTCAAGGTCCGTGATAGGAGCTTGTGATTTGTTCAACACTGTTCCTTTAGTCATAGGAACATTTCCTTTCTTGGAATTTTCCATGTTGAACCGAGCTATTATCTTATCTATGTATGTACTTTGACTTAGTCCAAGAAGGGGCTTAGATCTATCCCTATGAATCTTTATTCCCAGTATGTAAGCGGCTTCTCTTAAATCCTTCATAATGAAACAAGTAGACAGCCATTTCTTAACTTCATTAAGCATGGGTATATCGTTTCCTATGATCAGTATATCATCCACATACAATATGAGAAATGATATAGTGCTCCCACTTGCCAATATGTAAACACAGGGCTTATCTTCATTTTTAGCAAAACCAAACTCTTTGATTTTCTTATCAAAACGGAGATTCCAGCTCCGAGACGCCTGTTTAAGTCCATAAATGGACTTATTCAGTTTGCAAACTCTATTAGGATATTTGGGATCTACAAAACCTTCAGGCTGTACCATATAGACATCCTCATCGAGGAGTCTATTTAGGAAAGTGGTTTTGACGTCCATTTGCCATATCTCGTAGTCATAATACGCGGCTATGGCAAGTAATATCCTGATCGATTTGATCATAGCAACGGGCGAAAAGGTTTCTTCATAGTCAATCCCTTGGGTTTTAGTAAAACCTTTCGCAACAAGCCGTGCTTTATAGGTTTGCATAATTCCATGCATGTCGGTCTTCTTCTTGAAGATCCATTTGCTGCCTACGGCCTGAGAACCAGGAGGCAGCTCAATCAAGTCCCATACTTGATTATCATGCATGGATTGCATCTCAGCATTCAAGGCTTCTAGCCATTTTTCAGATTCAGAATCTGAAATAGCAGCTTTGTAGTTAGGAGGTTCATCAGATGTACATCTATTAATAATACTTCAGGTCCATTTAGATATCCAAGATATCTCTCTGGTTCCCATCGTACTCTACTACTCCTGCGAATGCTTGTGTCTATGTCTGATGGTCCAACAATTTCTTGTTGATCAGACGCAGTGACTTCCTCAGGAATTCGTGTTTCTTGAACTTCTTCAAGATCCACTTGGTTATTATTTGTTCCTCGTTTCAGAAATTCTTCTTTAAGGAACTTACCTTTCTTTTTTATGGAAATATAATTTGCATCTGGATGGTAAAAAATAATTACCAGAGTTACCCTAGTAACCAAAGCAAGTTACCTTTTCGCCTCGGGGATCGAGATTATTGTCAGAATCATTTGTGACATAAGCTTCACAACCCCATATCGTGAGGTAGGATAATTTAGGCTTAGAGCCATGCCATATAACATATGGTGTTTTATCCAGTTTCTTAGTCAGTGCCAGATTAATTAAGCGAGTGGCGGTCAAAAGGGCATACCCCCATAAGGAGTGTGGCAAGTTAGTCCTACACATCATCGATCGAACCATGTTTAGCAAGGTTCGATTTCTCCTTCACTCACACCATTTAATTGTGGAGTTCCAAGAGGAGTGGGCTATGAAATAATCCCACAGGCCTTTAGATGATCGAGGAATTTGGTGCTTAGTTATTCACCGCCTCTATTTGATCGAAGTATTTTAATCGTTCGATTTAACTGAATTTGTACTTCGTTTTGAAACACTTTGAACTTTTCAAATGTTTCATGTTTATGCTTCATTAGATAAGTATAAGCAAATCTGCTATAATTATCTATGAAGGTTACGAAGTATCTTTCTTGATTTCTCGTGGTGGTCCTTAGTGGTCCACATACATCAGTATGTATTAGTCCCAAAGGTCCACTGGCCCGTTCTCCAACATTTGTGAACGGTGACTTGGTTAATTTTCCACATAAGCATGATTCGCATTCATTGAAGGAGTCTGAATTTGTGGATTCAAGTATCCCTGCATTTTGTAGCTTCTTGATGCGTGCCTTGCTTATATAACCAAGTCTATAATGCCATAACGAGGAATCAATACTATCAGTATTGTTTCTTTTAGAAACTTGATAGATTTGGTCATTTGTTTGAACACTTATTTCATATATACCATGTCTAGGTTTAGCTTCGAAATAAAACATATCATTAAAATAAGCATGAACAGTCAAACCATCAAACTTATATTTAAATCCTTGTTCAAACAATGAAGAAACATAAACAATGTTCCTGTACAATCCAGATGCATATAAACAGTTAACTAATTTAACTACATGGCCATAATGACATGTTAGAGAGTAAATCCCAGTCCCAAGAACCGGGACCTTCTTTACATCGCCTACAATAAGCTCCATGTCGCCTTGTTTCAGTTTCTTCCACTTCTCAGGTTCCTGCAAAACATTAACAATGTGGTGACCACATCTAGTATCAAATACCCATGTATTGGAGGAAACAGTGAAAAGTTCAATAACATTTATTGACATACCTGATGAGGAACTCTTTTGAGAGCTTCTAGTCATCTTCACCTTTGCAAGATGAACGGGACAGTTGCATTTCCAGTGTCCCACTTCATTGCATTCAAAGCAGATGCGTTCCATTAAAGGTGGCACTTTTGATTTGTCTGCTTTCTTACCTTTGATCATTTGAGCTTTAGTCTTGGATTTCTTCTTGACACCTCCATCTAAGACCCTAAGCACATCGGATGTGGTTCTGATGTTAGCACATGGTACAAGTGCTATGAGCTGGTCCAGTGTTTCCACTGAACAGTTAATCGCATGAATACGATAACATTTGGGAAGTTTACTAAGGACAATGTCCAACGCCATAGACTCAGGTATGGGTAGCTCTTGCTCAATCAGATGGTCACGATGGGCCGTCATCAATACGACATGTTCATAAATAGGCGATACTTTAGCATTCACAAACTTTTGAAAAATGGAGTATCGTTCCTCTCTTTGTGGAAACTCAAATAAATCTTTGAGCTTCCGAATAATGTCGTAGGCACTCATGTCATGTAAGTTTTCCCGGAAATCCGGTGACATGCTGGACAGGATAAGCTCAGTTACCTCATGAGAATCATTGGTATGCTTATCCAATTCTGCCTTCGTATGCTCATTGTGTAGGAATGATGGCATATTTGGTATAGGCATGTCCAGGACATAGAGTTTGCCAAACACCTTCAGAACATTTCTTATGGTGGCTTGCCATGCGATGAAGTTGGTCTCGGTCAAAGTGTCCAGTTTTATCATTGACTTTAACAGGTTTGAGTTTTCAATAGCGTTCTGAAAAATAAGCAGAGTATTTTTAATTAGCATTTTCGATGTTTGGAATTCTTAAAAAAATGTGGTAAGTATTTTTATATTTAAGAATTATGAGAATTCAGTCAGTTAATTACTAAAGGCGGCTGTAGCATGCAATCAATAGTAACTAAGTAAAAGAACTGACATTGAATGTCAATTGTGAATATCCGGTCACAACTCTCTTTTATGGGACCGCAATAACATCGAATGTTTTTATGCGATACATTTAGTCTCATCTATGCCCACTTCTATTAACAAGGATCCACGTTACGGTGCTGTAGCTCCAATAACGTGACCACCTGTAAAGTAGAGGAATAGTTATCAGAGGTGGCCTCAAGTACAATTACGGTGTTGTAGCTGCAATAATTAGTACCTTAGAATACACCCTACGCGCCATGTACGGTGTTGTAGCTCTAATACTGACGTTTCGGTAAATGTATTCCAAGTCGGGTTTAACCTGGGACGGCATTAACTATTAATTATTAATTACCGGATAGGGATATTAAACAAATTTTAATATATTTATTTTTATCCTTTGATCGAGAACGAAAAACCCTATCATCACTCGGGACACCTTATTAAATAACCTATTATTTAAATTTTCCTAGGCGTTCGCGAATGAATAATATGTGTGTTATCGGCCATTAGGTCACTTAATCTTGCTAGAGCCTCATTAGCAAGATTAGTTAGGGTTAGGAGGTATACTATTATATTAAATATAAAACAACCACACGGTAGGCGACTCTTGCGTCTTGTGTCTTGTTATAGCTCCCACTGACCTCCAGAACTCCTCTTGGTTTCTCGTTGGATCTTTAGTCTTTGGTTTACAAAAATGCAAAGTTTCCAAAATTGGAAAGTTACTAAAAATAGAAACCCTAATTTCTAATTTACAACTTTGAAACCTAAATTGGGTCAATCAAACCAAAACTGCTAAATTACAATAATGGGCCAAACAATTGGGCCAAACAATTGGGCCAAACCATAAACAATCACAACAACCACAAAATTTAATAAAATGAAATACGAGGGTCGGGCCGAAACATACATATGATATACATATATATTTTCGAAAAATATATATATATATATATCCATATATATATAAATTCGAGATTTATATATTATGGATATTTTGCAATTATCAAATAATTCAAAATAAAATAAAATTAAATTCGCAATCTGGAATTAAATTGAAATCGCGAATTACCGGTTAAATAAAAGACCGCTTTTTGATTTGCGTGCGGTGATCAGGGCTCTGATACTAGTGTTGGGTTTTACAGTGGTGTTCGGGTTACCCGTTTAGCAATTTTTTTTACTAAACAAATATATATTTATATATAACCAGATAAATATATATTAACAGATTAACGCAGCGGAAACATTAGTTTTTATTAAAACGCGAAAACCGTAAATCTGTTATAGGATTAAATCACCATGAACACGCAAACACGAAAATAATTACAACGACAAAAATAAATATCTAAATAATTTAGATATACCTTAGCCGGATCCGAACAACCGTTCGAGACACCAGAATTCAACATGTCGTCGCTAGGGTTGAACGAAACCGTGGAGTCAAACTTCATCGTCAAGTCTTTTACCGAGTTGACCGGGTGAGTTTTTTCATCACAAAGAAACTGTGTTACCGGTGGATCTTGATCCATGAATTCTGATAAAGGCGGAATCTTCCCGAAGCACAAACCGGAACCGTGGTTAGAATCCTCATACTCGACGGACACAAATCGGCGGCGACGGAATCTGGTGACAGCTTCACCGGATAGAGTGGACAAGGCCACGAGCGGGATGGGATCATCGGGGCGGCAGCAGCGGTAGAGGGTGGAATAGACGGCAGCAGTGCGACACCGTGAGTGGCGACGGTAGCGGCAGTGGTTCCGGCAGAGGTGGCAGCTGTGGTGGGTTTGGCGGTGGCACGACGATGGGGCGGTGGCACCATGGTGGTGGTCGTGATCGGTGGCAGGCGGCGGCATTCGGTGGTTGCTAGCGGCGGCGGCTAGCGGAGATCGGCGCTCGACCCGATGGGAGGGGAGGCCGAGATCGAAGAGGGAGAGAGAGAGATTTAGGGTGTCTTGATTTGGGATTGGATTAACCCTAAACCCTCAGGATCAGGTATATTTATAACTGATCCTAAACCTATTTGAATCCAATCCAAATTGGTTTAATCTCAATTATCTCTTAAATAAACTATTTTATTTAAAACCTTTCATTTATCCACCAATTAATCAATTATCTAATTTATTTAAATTCATAATTTAAATAAATACAATTACTTAATTATTTAACCATTTATTTAATTAACTAAACAATTTTAGTAATTAAATAATTATCCACCAATTACTAAACTTAGTAATTAAGTTTCGCTCATATACCGATTAATAAATTAATTCGGATTTCCTGTCACGTTGACCCCTAGTGTAACTCTTACGGGTCAATGACCGGGTCGGTTACGTTAATTTGTCGGATCTGGACATTAATATCCAACAGATTGCTGGTATAATTTGTCCATTTTAAACTCAGGCACAATCATACTCATAACATCTAGATATGTTATTGTATTGATTAGATTGCTTTGACCAGTGTACCCCACACTATCATACATACTCATATATGTATTAGCTTATCACATTTTGTGATTTCACTTGTGATTTAATCACATAATGATTGAATTCATGATATAGTCTGTCACACCCCCAAATTAGCCACTAACGGAGTTTACACCGTTAAGGGGCGCGACCAGACCAGGACCACAACCATTAGTTACAAATACTAAATGAATCAGAGTTAATCATAAAATTAGTCTCAAATTACGCAGCGGAACAAAATATTATCTTAGCACTAACCACGTGCTTTACAAATCATTGTATTAAATTCCCAATTAGTTTAATTAAAATAAAAGTCTTCATGTGCCATGCCAACCCGCTCCGGATACTCTTCAGCGATCTGCAAAAGTTTAAACCACGCAAGTGTCAACCTAACGGTGGTGAGTTCACAGTGGGCTTGTCACGCAGTGGCCCGGTCTCATAATCATAAACGTATCAACATATACTTTGAGTGATATTTATTTGTGAAAAGCAATGCTTAGTGAAATCCAATTCATAGTTTCATGGTTTAGTAAAAGTATTGTCCGTAACCTACGTTATCGGGTATGTACTAGTCTTGTATAGTTAAAGTGCTCAACCGATATCGCAGGTAGCTAATCCGTTGTTCCATGCACTAAGGAAGTTTGTACCAAAGCTGACCATAAATTATTGTAGTGGCCGTGCCATCTAGTACTGCGGACCTACGTCATCGCGGATTTGCCTCCCCCGTGTCCTCTCGGGATCACGGTCAGATAGGCTGATATTGTACCTCTGTGCACTCCCCGTGCCACGGGGCGGAGTTTGTCAAACTCCAGTAGATCTACCCAACATCCCCTCGCTTTACAATTAATGGTACAATTTAGTTGAGGACTTTTAAGTTTCAAGACATCCTTAGAAATCATGTGATATCATGTGGTTTAGACTTTAACCTACACTAGCCATATTAAAAAGATTTACTGGATTCTCATGAATCTCAAAAGTGTTTTCAGTTTTGTTTCAGAAATAGTTGTTTAAGTAATTCACAAGTGCTTCCCATAAAGCACTTCAAGTTCATCAAGTGGGTGCCGAGCACTCCAAGTTTTCAAGTTTATCAGGGTGGTGCCAAGCACTCTCGAATTTGTCAGCATTGTTTTTATTTAGTTATTCGGTGTGACCCAAACGGGTTCACGGTAATCGGGTTAGTGACACTCACCTTGGGTTGCACTGCTACACTTGCTAAGTAATCCAAGTTTGCTTAACGAAGACCTATGAACACGTTTAGGTCTTAAGTATAAGTTTTGTGTCTAATCTTTACTTAACGTCACTATGGCCCATAACATAGCACGTTGGAACTATGACTCGACATACAGACACGCGACACCGATGGTTGATCATAAACAAGGGTTCACATATACATCAGAAGTCAAAGCATGTATCATCATGGCATAACATTCAAGCAAATTGTACAAGTTTGGGTTCTGGTCTCAGTTTCGCTAGCAATTTCGCTAGTCAGTTTCGCTATGTGCACGGGCAGCACTTTCGCTAGGCAATACCCGATGACACAGTTTCTCTAGGCTAGTTTCGCTCGAAACTGTTGGCACAGTTTCGCTAGCCTAGTTTCGCCCGAAACTGGTTTGAACTTTCATTCAGGGAATTTCGCTCGGTAGATTCGCTCGAGCTGGTCTGGTTGGTTTACCCGGCGACACTGCAGTTTCGCTGCATAGTGTCGCTGGTTGAAGATATGCATAGTTTCGCTACATAGTTTCGCCCAGAGAACAGTACAGTTTCGCTAGTCGCGAAAAACACCTAAATCAGCCTAAAAATCAATCTAACAGCTTCCATATTACATGCAATTCATTATCTAGCATTCATAACCATTTACCAACATAAATTAGTAAGCTTTAACACCTTAAACATGCATTTTCATCATCAAATCACCAAAATGCATTTAAAACCCTAAAGTGACCTAAATGGCATAAATCTCTATCATGGTTGGATTTCAGACGTAAAGTTGCAAACTTTATTATAGATCTAGCATTCCTAAGCATTCCCACAGAAGATCTAACAATATCATGAAGGTTTAAGCATGCTTTAGGAAGAAACACATAGAAAACACATAGAAATGGCATAAAGGAAGGTTTAGGGACTCACGATTCGATCAAGGAATCGAATGGGTGTTGTCTTGAGGCTGAGATCTTGGTTTTCTTGGTAGTTTTCGGCTGACCAGGTTTCCAGAGATGAATGTGTGTGTTTTTGTGTAAATGAGGCAAATAGGAGAACTAGGGTTTATTAAGATTATTTATATCAGAGGCTAGTTTCGCTGGTAGTTTCGCTGGCCAGGCGAAACTATCTCTGGTCACGTTTTAACTGATTAACTTAGCTGGCTACCGGGCGACACTACAGTTTCGCCCGGTAGTTTCGCTAGCTACACAACTTAGGCAATTTTCACATAATCAAGGAATTACAATTTGTCATGCTATTCATAATATTAAATCATGCGTTCAAATCACATTGCACAAAATGACATTAATAAATGAACACATAGCACATATGGGTGGGTTCGGTGATCAACCAAAGGTCGTGGACGTATTCGGCCTAGTTAAGCATTAGTTACTAAGTTAACACTTATAATGTAACTAACGGAACTGTCTAACGGAAGTTAACCTTGAATTTCTCGGATGTCACATCATCCCCTTGTAATTGGAATTTTCGTCCCGAAAATTATTCTAGCGTCGTAGCGTTCGCAGCATCAGCTGTCGTCGTTGCTGGGGAAAGAAAGCAAAAGTTTTAGGGTTATCACATCCTCCTCCCGTTAAGGAATTTTGGTCCCTAAAATTTAAATTATACCTTGCGTTTCCGTGGACGTTTGCTCGAACAGGTGAGGATACTTTTTCTTCATCTGATCCTCTCGTTCCCAAGTATATTCAGGTCCACGCTTTGAGTTCCATCGCACCTTGACGATCAGAATCTTGCTACGTTTGAGGGCTTTCTCCTCGCGTCCCATGATTTCTACCGGTTGCTCGATAAATCTCAGATGTTCATCAATTTCCAATTCCTCCAAAGGAATTATTTCGGTGTCTTCAGCAAGACATTTCTTTAGGTTAGAAACGTGAAACACGTTGTGAACTCCATCGAGTTCAGCAGGGAGTTGTAAACGGTAGGCCACCGGGCCTACTTCCCCGATGATTTCAAAAGGACCGATGTAGCGAGGATTCAACTTTCCACGCTTTCCGAAGCGTATCACACCTTTCCAGGGAGATACTTTTAATAACACTTTGTCGCCTACCTCGAACTTCAAAGGTTTACGGCGTTTGTCGGCATAGGTCTTTTGTCTGTCATGTGCTGCGGCTATCCGCTTTCTGATTTGTATAATTCGTTCTGTGGTATCATGAATAATTTCCGGCCCAGTGAGTCCTTTCTCACCCATTTCAGCCCAACACACGGGCGATCTACACTTTCTGCCATAAAGTGCTTGAAAAGGTGCAGCACCGATACTTGAATGATAACTGTTGTTGTAGGAGAACTCCACCAACGGAAGGTGGGCCTCCCAGTCTTTTCCGAAATCGAGAACACAAGCTCGGAGCATATCTTCCAAAGTTTGAATAGTTCGTTCCGTCTGACCGTCGGTCTGCGGGTGATAAGCTGTACTCATGTCTAGTCTGGTTCCCAGCGATTCTTGCATAGATTGCCATAGTCGGGAAGTAAATCGAGGATCTCGATCAGAGATAATAGTCTTAGGCACTCCATGACGTGCCACAATTCGGTCGATGTACAGCTTTGTCAACTTATCCATATTATCAGTTTCTTTCATTGGAATGAAGTGTGCAGATTTGGTTAATCGATCAATGATAACCCAAATCGCATCCGGTCGATTCGATCGATGAGGTAATCCCGTTACAAATTCCATTGAGATATCCTCCCATTTCCATTCTGG
The DNA here is from genome assembly GCA_039602395.1 of Deinandra increscens subsp. villosa. NCBI lineage: Eukaryota > Viridiplantae > Streptophyta > Magnoliopsida > Asterales > Asteraceae > Deinandra > Deinandra increscens. Next base: position 54,839,208 of record JBCNJP010000003.1, on the reverse strand, counting down.
GATCTTTGGTTGTTACAGTAGCCCAAAAGGCTTTTGGTACTCAATCTTAACCCTTGAGCATGTTAAACATTTAGCCACATATCGAGCAATGTCGGCTTTCATATTCGGCCACCAATACAAATTCTTCAAATCTTGGTACATCTTATCCGCTCCAGGGTGCACCGAATATCTTGATTTGTGAGCCTCGTCCATCACGAGCTCACGGAGATTTCCAAGTAGAGGAACCCAAATTCTGTCATTGTAATACCTGAGTCCGTCGGACTTAACTTCAGAATTTCCATCCACCCCTCGCAGTGCTTCAGTTGCGAAGTTTTCTTCCTTCAAAGCTTCTTGTTGGGCATCGCGGATCCGGTCCGGCAATCCCGTGTGGATGGTAAGTTGCAGCGCTCGTACCCGTCGAGGCTTTTCGTACTCCTTTCGACTTAGTGCATCAGCCTTGAAGAAGCTGCTACTCCAACCATTTCTCAAGCTAATCCTGATGTTTCTACCGATCAAGCTCCAAATGTTCAGATCCATTTAGCTTCTTTCCATCCTTCCTTCCTTCCCATTTTTCCTGATGAAAATGTGACTACGGTAACTCAGGAACCTTCTGTCTCTGAACAACCTGGTCCCCCAGCCACAGACAAAGGAAAAAGGATTCTTACACAAGAAGAAGTCGAAGCCGAAGAGTTAAGAAAGGAAGCTGAAAGAGACCGATCACGTAGAGCTCTTATTGCAGAAACACTAGATGAAGAAAATAGATTGGTCAGAGAAAGAGAGCAAGCTTTAAAGAGGTATGAATCAGATCATCCTCCAGCTGTTGTTTATGGAAAGGGTTCAAATTCGTTACCTGAAAAATCTGCACCATCCAAGGACGATGAGCCAACCATCCGCATCGTCACTAATCTTGAAGGAACATACGTTGATGTGGATGATGTGTCAGAAACTGCTCAGATGGTGAGGTCTCTTATGAAAGACAGAATTCCTCTGGAATATCTTCTTAGACTTACCGATCTTGAGCTAACTAAGTTGTATACTGACGAAGAGAGATTGAATTCTAATCTCCCTCGTGTTGATGAAGCTGAGAACACTCCTGAATTACTGGTTGATCCTCTGTCAGATCCATTTGCAGATTCTGACAAAACATTTGACTTTGCACCGATCCGAGATCGGCTTTCTGACCTTGTGCTTGATATGGGTAAATCATTTATTCCTGATGATCCTGCTGAAGATCTACCTGATCCAGACTCCGTTGAATACATCATTGCTACCACTAACAGAATGTCTTTTGAAGACCTCCGAAACTATCCCAGATTTAAAATTATTGAGAGAAAGTCTTGGATTCGCAAGAGGACCAAAGGCCTCCGAGAGTTCGTGACTGAGTATAGGAAGACTGAGAGGTTAGCAAAGTTGGAGCAGATCAGACTGAAGGAACAGGAGAGAGCTGAAGCAATTAACCGGAACAAAAATCCTCCAATCTATGATGACTGGGTGAGAATGGCTCCGAATTCTAAGGCGATGTTGAGATTCACAGCCAAGAACTTGAGGAAGATGCCAGCCAACCCCAATGTTAATCATGGAATGAAGATTCTGGGTTGGAAATATGATGAAGCTTTCGATGCTTTTATTGTGAAGAGACGGAATGGTTACATTCAATTCTTTGCTGACTTCAAAGCTCTTACAAGCCTCTTCTCATGGGAATTGAAGCAGCTCAAATACCTGGACTTGGTGAATCATACGAAACACAGTAAAGGTATTAGAGATGAACATCTGATCAAATCAGCCTATGATGACAAAAGGTTCAATCTGAATCCTGAAGAAGAAAGAAGAGCTCAGATAGCCGAAGAAAAGAAGCGACTCCGTGCACCACATAAAGGAATCTTCAAGAACATCGGTGACAAAATCAATGTCAAATGGATCCCAGGGAATCAGAAGAAATTCCCAATAATCAGCTGGTATTACAACGGGATGACACATGAGTTGGTGATCGAAAGGGAAGGTGCTGAGTCTATCAGATTATTTGTTGCCATTGAGTTAAGAATGATGTCAAGATCTTACATCAAACTCATCTATTACCAGAAGATGCGGACCATCCCTACTCAGCTTAGACTATACGAATGCTACGATGCTAATTACTTCTTGATGTTTCTGAACTGGTGGTGCAATCAGCTTGCTGGTATTGGTAGGTTCAAGCTTGACGAAGAGATGTTGAAGACTGCAAACTGCTGGTTGATGGAAGAAAATGGTTCAAGTGTGGTTCTTAACAAGGCAAAGAGGTTAGTCGAGCTAAACAACTATAATGACCTGAAGAAACTGGTATGGCAAGACCTCTGGAGGCTGTATGATCTGGGAATTCATGTCCTTTCAGACAGTCACAAAGAAGCTGCTAGAGAAAACTGGAGGTTCCTGCTCAAGTTAGTCGGTCAAGATGGTTAAAGCTCGAGAAGTTTGCATTGCCAACATGGGTGGAAATTGTTAGAGCTTATTTATGTTGGCAACACAAACTATTTCTCTCTTTGATGTTTATTTGTAATTTTACTTTGGTTTGCACTTAACTTTGATTATGTACTTTGTTATCTTTGATTATGGTTATGTATGATGTTTTTGACTAAGTGTTAGCGTACTTGTATTTCTCTTTAGCGAACTTCTTGTATATTGAACTTAGCGGACTTGATTAACTCTTAGCGAACTTGTCATTGTACTTAGCGTACTTGTTTGTTAACTTTCCTAGCGAACTTGTTTTTGCTCCTAGCGAACTTGATTTGTTCCTAGCGAACTTAAACTGTTCCTAGCGTACTTAAGTTGTGCTTAGCGTACTTGGCGTACTTGTTAGCGGACTTGTTTGTACCTAGCGAACTTCTTAGCGAACTTGTTAATGCTTAGCGAACTTCTTAGCGAACTTCACAAGTTCTAGCGAACTTGTTTAATTCTTAGCGTACTTCTTTATATGCTTAGCGTACTTGTTATTCTGTTAGAATATTTTGCTGAATTCTAGGCAATGATTGGTTTGTGTCAAACATTCTATTTGTCCCAGGCTCTCTTGTAGTATAAATACCAAAGTGAAAACCCTAATACGTGTTCCTCCTGGTCATTTCTACAAGAGAGCCTTTGTGTGTGTGTTCTTGGTGTATTTAGTGCGTGTTTTTGAGTTTCAGAAATCTATGGGGTGAAATCAACCAAGATTGATCATCACACATGTTTTCTGCTCCTGTGTGATTGTGCTCAAATAAGGTCCTAACATAATGTCAACTGTGTTCCATGCAAAAAGAAATAAGAACATTAAATCGTCTACCTTAAGGTCGATCTTTCGATACGCAGATAAGGCCTTGGATTTAACAAAATAAGAAAATAAAACAAGTTGAAATTGTATAACCCAACAACAATCAGGTCGGTACTCCCGTACACGCAGAGAAAGTCCGAAGAGTTATACGAAACACCAAAGAAAATAAAGCAGAACGTCAAACGAACAACAATCAGGTCGATCTTTCGATACGCAGAGAAAGTCCGATCGTTTGACAAAATAATGAAAATCAAACAAGTTTAAATCTTTGCAAAAAGAACACATGTATACACAGTGACTTCTCATTTTGATTTTCACACTTATTCTTCTTTTTGTGTCATGAAATATGCATCAAGATGTTATCCACATGGTCAAGCATTAGTATTTAGTGTATATCACATCTGAATACTTTCTGATTTGCCGAGCCTACCAAGCATATCAAACAATGATCTTATGGCTCTTTCATCTACTCTATTCATGAGTCAGATACGTAAGCCAATGTACCATCATTTCACAATGATCAATTTCCCACAATTTTATATATTTGGCATGTATTCACCTTCCTTCATTATATATTTGGCATGTATTCACTTTCTCCCCAAAACATGCATTTTCTCAATTACTCCCCTTACTTACAATTCTCCCCCTTAAATTGAAAACTCTATGTTTGGATTTTCATTTTACACAAAAACAAGACTCTATTTTTGGGTGTTTGAGAAAAACTTGTAAGCAAAAAAAAATTGATTAATCAACACAGATATTTTTCAGTTTTAGAAATTAGAAGTTGCATATTAGAAAGATGTATCATGAAATTTAAATTAAGCAGAATACTCCTCCATCAACAACTTTGCAATTGTCGATAGGTCTTCTAGAAGTACCTACACACTGGTTAAACTAATTAGTCCAAAAATGACCCGAAGCGGATCGCTTCTGGTCGACCAGTGTCCTTGTTCTGTTTAGAAACCATCTTAGGTTTCCATTGCTGTTGTTTTGGTAATTCAGTTTTTGATGAAACAATCACAGGTGACAATGATGATGAACCTACATTTTGAGCTTTTGAAAACATTGGAACAAAACGGTTTTGTTTATTATAAAATGTAGACTCAACTTCATCAAAAACTCTGCCTTGTTCATCAAAGAACTTTGTGGTGGCAGGTTTACCAAAAACTGATTTCTTTTGAAATCTTTGTGATGAAACAGCAAGTGAGGGACAATCTTTTGCCATATGCCCTAGGCGACGACAAATATAACAAATACTTGTCGTTTTATCCCATCGGTGATGTACCTGCGAAGAACACACATGAATATCTCTAACATGATCAGAATGAGAATCATATACCTGATGCCTGTGATCATGTACCCATTTAGATGTAGGGCTTAGAGATTGAGAACTTTCAGAAGAAATGGTAGCTTTCACAAAAACCTCAGCAATCTTCTGAGCATCAACACAATGAAGTGGAAATTATTTGTCAGAAAATAATTGATCCGAACCCTTGAGTTTGTAAAATCGCTCGGGTTGAATTTTATCAGCTTGAAAAACTTCCTTCTTCACTTGTTTCAGCTTCATTTTCTTCAAATCATGAGATGAAGATGCTGGAACCTTCTCAACTTTGTTTTGCATCTTGTGAAAACCCAAACCTTCACGCTTTCTAGAAATCTTCTCCTCAGATGAACAATGTCCATTCTTTGCTAATCGAGAAAATTCAGCTTTTACTTCTGTTACATTCTTTTGATCATAAAAGATCTTTTCATCAAACTCAGGTTGAGTCTGGATCTTGTTACTAGAAGTAGCCAACTTCTCATTATCAGCAGAAGATGAACCATATACAAACTTCGGTGCAGGAGAGACTTCGGATTTCTTTTCCTTCTTTTTCTTATGCCTCTTGTTTTTCTTCTTTTCAACAACCTCTTCCACGTCAGCAGTAGATGATGAAACTTTTGAATAATCAAATTCATCAACTTGTTCCTTCACTTCTTTGAATGCTTCTTTGATATGAGCAGGGGGTGATGCAGTTTTATCAAACATTTTCTCAAAATTAGCATCATTTTCTAAGAAACTTGTGAAAACTTGAGAATTTGAGACATTGTTGAGTAAACAATTAGCATCGAGAACTTGAATTTTAAGATCAGAAATTTGCTGTTGAGCTTCTGCGAATTCCTTTTCTTTTGCAATCAATCGCTTCGCAACTTTGTGAGTTTCAAACTTTTGCATGCGAAGATTGTCAAGTCCTTCATGTAGCTCTTTCTTCAATTTATTCTCATTTCGCTTCTGAATTTCCAGATTTGCAGCTTGAACCTTGTTAACACTAACCAATTCTCGCTTCTCATCCAATAACTTTTCCTTATCCACTTGATAAGCTTCAATGTTAGCATTCAAATCTTCAATAGTCTTTGTGAGCAGATCAAGCTTAATTTTGGATTTTTCAAACAAATTCTAAAAATCAGTAGCAGTATCCGCTGCTTCATCCTTCCATTTCTTCAATTCATGCATCAACTCACCCTTTTCTTCACAAATCTTAGCTTTTGAAATTTCAACATTCTTCTTATCTTGCTTCAAAACTTCCAAAACCTCATTCAATGTTTGGATTTCCATGGTCAAATACTCATTCTTTAATGTCAACTCCTTGTCATGATCTTTAGAAATCTTCAACTCTGAATTACTCACATCAAATGCCTCAGATAGTTGTTGAACTTTATTCATTAATAAAGCATTTTCTTTCATCAGACTCTCCAAGTTTTCAGCAGATTCATACGAACTTGGAATTGAACTAGTATCGGAACTAGTATCTGAATTTGAATCATCTGACTGAACATGAGTGACAATCAAGGCTGATGAGTCATAACCAAATTGTTGACCCCAATCATAAACACCATGATGTTGTGCTGTCAAAGCTGTAGACTTGCTAGTGTTACTAGTAGATGGTTGAGTAAAACCAGGCTTTGGTGATAGAGGAATACCAGACTTATTAGCATGAGCTTGTTGACAATCTTTAGCAAAATGTCCAAGCTGTGAACACTTATAACACTTTAATTTTGACTTGTCAAAACCCAGTTTATCACCAGAAAGATTCCTTCCATGTTTCTTAAAGAATCTTTTAGATCTTTGACATAACATAGCATATTGCCAAGATATATCCAATTCAGTTAGTTGATCATCATCAAGAGCATCAAGATCCTCGCTGGTTAACTTTGCATCAGCAACATTCTTGAGAATTAAACCAAAAGTTGATGAAATCAATGCAGAAATCATTTTAGCACAATCATCTGTTGATTCAGCTGAAAAAGCATTCTGACTTGAAAATTTTGGAATTGTGAAATTGCAACCCCTTGAAGAATTATTATCAGAATTTCCTGAAACTCCAGCTATAAAAGCAACACTTGGTGCTTTATTCTGATTTGGATTCAGATTTGGCTTAGACTTTGCACTCATGCTTGCACTATTCTCACCATGATACAATTCAGGATTTTGCAAAGTAGCAGTTGACTTCTTTGAGTTTAACATTTCCATTTCTCGAGCATGAAGTTTTCCAGTAAGCTCGTGAAATGTCATTGTAGAATAATCCTTGTCATGTGTGAGTAGCAAAACATAATTTTCCCATTTCTCTGGCAAGGCTTCCAAAATCTTTTCTTTCAAATCAACATCAGTTTTCTCAATCCCAGCCACCTTTAATTCACTAATCAAGTGTGACAATCTTGAAACAAGAGCAGTAATATTTTCATTGTCATAATTCTGAAAATTATCAAATTCTTTGTTTAGAACTTTCTTCCGACTCTTCTTGTAGTCATCATTACCTTCACACCTTGCTGATAAAGCATCCCACAATTGCTTAGATTTCTTGCAAGTGCTAAATTGATGAAGCAACTCAGTAGGTAATGCCATTGTAAGATAACCATAAGCTTTTTGTTCAAGCTCGTATGATTTTCTTTCAGCAAGATCAAAAGTATGAACTTCTTTAAAATCTCCCGCATCAGTTGGGTGTTGATAAAGTTTCTTGAGAGGAATCCACAAATCGATATCATTCGTGCTTATGTAAGCTGAAAATCGTTTCTTCCAATTCTGGTAATCTTCAAGCTTCAACAATTTAGGAACTTTCTGACTTGTTCCAATTTCGTTACCAAAATTCATCATGGTTTGCATCACACTTTGCATTGCAGCAAACGCTTGAAATTCCGACATTGTTAAAAATTTGAATCTGGTGACCGAACCTGCTCCGATCCTATCACTAACCTCCGAACTCTATCCGAACCTAAATCCAAAGTCCGAACTATGTCCGAACCTGCTCTGAATCAGAAACAACAGGCCGAACTCCTAAACAACTCCGATCTATCTCCGAACCACCTCTGAACTTCAAACTTTGACCGAACTCTCACCGAAGACACACCGAAAGATGTCCGAACTTCAAGTTCGGAGCAGTTACTCCGAACCTGATCTGGAAACTCCAAACTTCGACATAATTTTACAAAAACGTTCGATTTTTGATGGATTTTGACGAAAAACGTACCAGTCAGACCAGAAAAATGATGAGAAACGATTTAAGAGCAATTTTGACACAAAACGCATATCAGAAATGATTGAAAATACGAAAAGAAGCACGAGAAAATTTCAAAAACGCTAAAAAATCCGAGAATAGCAACCACAGATCAGTAGAGTGAACCAGAAAGCTCTGATACCACTTGAAAATGCGTGAGCATCGGATCGTCTACTCGATCTAGCTAATCGGACATCAAAACGTAATTAACCGATTGTTTTATTGATCAATGAAGAATAACTACAATCAGTAAACACTCAGAAATAGACTCAGAGAATACACACTCAGAAACACACACTTAACAGAACTTGCACACTCAGAACTCTATCAAATACAAAGACCATACATCTATATATACCCGCTGGTCCGAGCTTCGGCCGAACCTCAGGTTCGGCCAGTCCGAACTTCAGGTTCGGACCTAGTTCGGCCAGACCTAGTTTGACATGATCTTGATCTTGTTTGATACTTCACACGACGCACATATCAGGTATCAACATTAATTAGGACCATTTTTTCTTGTATTACTTCCTATACCAAAACATATAATTGATAATTATGTTATGGAAATTGATCATAATATATATAGCAATTTTGAAATACTTACCACCATGATAGATATGGACTGAGGAGTGCCATTTTATTGCAAGTAGTATGGGTCATCAAGCCCTACAATTCAATTCATTTCCAGATGAACATTAGATATCCAGATGAACTTAAAACATCCGGATGAACATCACATTAAGTTCTGGATCAACTTCAAAGTCAGTTGAACTTTGTTTGAGGTACCAAATAACATTTAAAATGGGACTACATGAAATTACCAAACAGATTACTGTGAAACTATAGAACGGAATGAAACTTGACTGGAAAATATTTACCTTTTTCTTTTCAACCGCTTCAGACGATGTTGATCGACCACCGATTTCATGCCCTACGTACAGTTCAATTAATTACTTTATGTAAGTGTGCAATGAAACCAATAATGAGTTTGACAAATACTAACCGTTGTGTGTATGTCATCATGATTAGTGTTGTGGCTAGATCCAACAAAAATCTCCTTAGAATTTACCTAGAACAATGTTTTTGAATTGGTAAAAAGTTAGAGCAGAATAATGACGCGGATCTATCATGAAAGTATTTATTCTGTTTTTTAATCTAACATAAGTTGTTCCAGTTTTATTCATACAGATTATGTATATATTCTATATTTTTCATATTAACATACATTTTCAATGAATCATAGCAGGGCCCCATTTAACTCATAACTTTGTTCTTACATGAAGTATATATTCTTATGTACCAGGAACTTGCATCTATTTGTGTTCTTCAGGAACAAGAGTTCATCCGGATTGTGTTCTTCATGAACAAGAGTGTATGTTATTATAAGGTACTTGAGAATAGTATGATTAACTTGTGATGTAAAGAATTCACCGTTGTAGATGCCGGAGCATTAAGTTGGTGTGGTAACGGTGGTCCAAGTGCAGATAGATGATCTATAAGTAGATCAAGTTTTTTCTCCGATTCTTCAATCTTCAAGAAGAGGGCCTTAACTTTTTCATTTGTTGCATCCCAAAGAAGTCTCTCATCTTTAAGTTCAAACTCAAGTTTTTCCAATTCACCATTAGTGTTGTTGGATCGATCCTTGAATTTTGTTCAATTAACAGAATGTAGTTAGATGCTTTTTAACAAAGTACATAAATAGGACACTATTAATCCCAACTATTAGGTGTTGGACAAAAATAATCCTACCTATTTTTTTGGACATTATTACTCTTATCAATTGACCCTGTTTTTACTAATATACTTTCCGTCTATTTTTCTAACTCACCGTTAATGAAGCTTACGTGGACGACTACGTGGCTGCTGATGTGGCTCTTTTCTCATCACTTACCTTTTTAAACCCTAATAGATCCCCAATTCGATTTTCCCCAAATCAGTTGTCCCCGAATTCGATTTTCTCCCCCGAATCATGCCCTCGTCCTCATCGTCTTCAACTTCAACATCCTCGAGGAGGCCGAAAATTCTAAATCTGAATGTTAGATTGGATCGAAAACTGTATTGCCACCATGAACTCTTGGCTGTTTCACGGGTTTCTGGGGAGAACACCACGAGACCTGGAAAAGAGTTCTTTGGCTGTTACTTATGTCCGGTATGTAGTTCCAACAACTGTTTTATGTTAAATTCATCCGATTCGTTAACTTCATTTCTGTTTTGTAGAGGAATGGATGCAATTTTTTTGTGTGGAAGGATGATATTGAGACTGTATTCGGAGACGAAGTCAAATGCACAATGCTAGAAGAAAAAAACAGTGCTTTGCAACTTGTTATTGCTGACCTTCAAGATGTAAACAGGGATTTGGATATTGAGCTCAAAAATTTAAAGTTAGAACTTAGGAAAAGCAGTTGTAAGAAGGTTGTAGTATTTGCTATGTTTGTACTTTGTTTAGTGTATCTTGTGATTTGAATCCTATGTATTGAATCTATTTAGGAATGAAATGGAATCATCCGGTGACGAGGCAAGAAACAAGCTACGTAGTCGTCCACGTAAGCTTCATTAACGGTGGGTTAGAAAAATAGACGGAAAGTATATTAGTAAAAACAGGGTCAATTGATAAGAGTAATAATGTCCAAAAAAATAGGTAGGATTATTTTTGTCCAACACCTAATAGTTGGGATTAATAGTGTCCATTATTCGTTGATTCATTTTCTCTTAATTAGTTGTTAATTATTAATATATCACATAAAGACCCTATTGATTAATTATTTGATATGTTATACACAAATTTAACGACATCTAAAGGAAAGAGTGGAACACATCATGTCTTCAGTGAATATAAACCAACAGTTCACCATTTCTAGCAAAGTAGCAGATGTATGACATCAACATTCTTCTATTCTTCTACAGGGGATTTAAACTACACTTTCTTTATTTTGTACCCCTCTAACATGAACATACAAAAAATGTTGGAAACATTCCTATATATGTCCTCTAGGATCATTTCCTAGCTAGTAATGACAAGAGTAACATAAATTACTTTTTACTTATTAATATTTCACATAAAGACCCTATTGACTAATTATTTGATATGTTATACACCAATTAAAGACATCTAAAGGGAAGAGCGGAACACATCATGTCTTCAGTGGATATAAACAAACAGTTCACCATTTCTAGCAGTGTACATAAAGAAAAATGAGGTTCACCAGTAACATGAATCTACAAACATGTGCATATGCTTGACCTCAACATTCCTAGCATAAAAATAACTAATTTAGCATAAAATGAATGGGTTGAAATGAATGGAGAGGATTTCTGCAAAATATACCCCTTCCGAAATAATTATGTATGAAACGAAATTTTATCGATCTGTAACTGTAACTGTACACAAATACAGGGATCCCAAGTTAAACGTGTATCAATAATAAACAAAAGAAAAAAATTTATGAAAACAGATTGTAATTAATGAAACGGAATAACTTGACAATTACCGTTTTCTGGACTGATTGGTCTCCCAAATCACATCCCACTTCTGAAGAATCGCTAGCGCTGTCTGTTGAAACTATTCGTTGTTGAAGCTCCATGGAAGATGTGAATGATATGGATGAGAAAGAAGACATGGTTATTCGCTGGAGGCGTTTAACTAGCTAGAAATTTTCTGATAAAGTGAGAGGGAAAAGTATATATATGATGAATCGATAATAAGTAAGTTTAGTTCGAAATTTTGGGTGTAGTTTAAACTAATGGTGGGAAATTCAATTTTTTTGGTGAAAATTTTTAATTAAAAGGGGGGAATTGTTCAAACTGATAATAAAACCCAAAATTAATATAAACAATATGTATATTAAACATAATTAAACCTAAAATTAAACGTAAACATAATTAATTAATTAATTAAATGTCTCCACGTGGCTCTTCCGGCGCGTTCTTCTTGAAGATGAACTTCATCATCCAGTTCGTAAAAGTCTTCAAGTCTTCCGGCGGGTTTGCAGGTTCCTCCATGAGGTGTTGAAATTGTACGAGTACATCAATTACGGTTGACATAACTGTGATTCTTTAAGCAGATCTGGATGACGATCGGAGTTAAAAGCCCTAATTAACAAAATTATGTTTTAATATTAATTTTATTATTTTCAGTTAGATATAATAAACAAGATTTTAATTAACATGTGCCTTGTGGCCGTGATAACGCAACTACAAAAAACGGATACATTACTAAAACACAACTCAAAAATGAAAATGATAAATTACTATGTGTTGG
>JBCNJP010000003.1:54782039-54826662 GCA_039602395.1 Deinandra increscens subsp. villosa | reverse complement strand
AAAGATGGGAAAGGGTTTTAATATCCTCCAGAACCGCTCTTTTGATTATGAATCAAGTCGTTCCTAGCATTCCAAAGGCACCAACAAGAGATGGAGATGGCAATACCAATTGTTATTTGGGTCCCCCACCCTCACCCCCTCCTTAGTCTTCAGTCGCCTATACGTCTCCTCATAGACTATGTTCTTTTCTTTAGACATTGAATTCTCCGCCTTTGATCTCTTTATATTCCTTTTTCAGGCTTGTTTTTACACTATTCTATCAATAAGGCTATCAGTAGTGTATAGATTACTGCTAGCCTTGGACCTCAAATTGAAAATCGCACACCAAAATTTCACCATTGCATGTTCTAAACAGTTTGCGTTGTTATTGTGCTTCTTAGGGTATTCAAATCTCACATGTGCGTTGTTATTATGCTTTAATGTTTCCCAAGTTCTCCCCTTCATCCTTGGATGACCAAAAAAAATGACATAAAAAATCAGCCTGAGTTTTCCAGCATGTTGTAGCTATGTTCTTAATCATGGAGTTCATACATTTCAAGGGATGTTTGGACATGTTACTATCTGAATAAATAAAATCAAATAATTGGTTGTAATAACATGTATGTTTGCACTAAAGTAGTGTTTGGATGTTCATATGTGAACAACGAGCAGCAGTAGTCACTTTTTCTGTTGTTTTCTTGCTTGTAAAATAGAAGTATTTCTGAAATATTATATTTGCTTCTAATTTACAATTTACAGTTTTATGGGTAGTCAAAATTGTACTTTTATGTTCTTGTTCAATTGAATTTACATCTTTCTATGTTCATTTTCTAAGAATTTAACTTGAAACACTAACTTCCATTGCTATAAAAAATGTTTTAAGCACGGGTAATTATGGCACTTTCCAGACTGAACCTGTCCTAATCCAAACCCGTTATGACCCAAACCAAAATTACCCACTTTTTAGATCGACTCATCCTGACCCAACACCCACCCGACCCGACTGCTTTATCAAGTATAAGCCTAATGAAAAGGTAATATGTTACCGGATCTAAGGATCTGAAGGCTTAGTACATATTATTGTTTTTAAGTAACAAGAATGGAGGAGTTGTCTCATGGGAATAATTTGATAGTAAAGTGATGGCATGTTAATAAAAAAGTTATCTTGAAAGTTCATTTTTGACAATTTAACCATTAAAAAAAGAATGGAGGAGTGACTTCATATTCAAATCTGCTTGTTAAATAATTGTACCAATGCCCAAACTAAGAACGGCTTGGCTTGGTTTTATGGGTTGATTTAGTTATAAATATTTATATAACTAGTCAATATTCTTTTCATAAGATATTTATATTGTTGTCAAGATGTTATTTTATTTGATATTGCATCTTATGTTGACTTTCTGGAATCAAACATACCATTTTCTGGATCCAAATTTCCTCAATGTGAATTAGAAAGAAAAAAAAGTATGGTGTTATCTATGATCTTTGTTCAATAAAAATTTTCACATTATGTTTCAATAAAGATAGACAAATACTAATAATAATATAATAGAAAATTAAATAAATAAATAAGTTAATAATAATAATTATAATAGGGCACATGAAAAAGAAGTTTTCAGAAGGTCAAAAGGGATTTGCAGATGCCACCAAAAGCAAGTGAAGGAGAGTGGCATGCTATTATTGCTTGGTTTATGGATCTGATTCACATGTATTTCAAATAATAATTGTCTGTCTGGAAACCCAACCCAGGTTGTTTTACGGGATGGTGGGGGGTGGGGAATGCCATGCCTAGCTAGGCCAGGGAACACTCCATGAGGGTCAATCAATAACTCAGACCCAAACATATGTTCATCTTATCATCATTTAAACATAATGATCATATAAAGGGTATAGTTGTAATTTTACACACACTCTTTCTGTGTGTATATATCATCAAACTAAAGTCTGTCCAAAACAGTCCATACCCAAGTTATGGCAGTCAAGTAATCTCATCTTATGTGAAATGTCATACCAAAACCCTTATCATCTGTACATGCAAGTCTTCAACATCACATATTTCCTTACAACTGCATTTCTAATACCTAAATTACCCTTTGATGAAAGTAGCTTGACTAAATAACTTTAAACATGAAAATCTTCCTGAGAAAGGTAAATGTTGCAGTTTTTATGAGTGAACTGTTGTTTCAGAACAAAGGCAATTGTTTCCTGACAAAGGTAGTGCATGTTTGTTAGGTACAAGCATGGGAGAGGGTAGAATGGTCTTTTCATAAACACTCATAAACTCATACATGTTTTGATGCATCACTAAGCAAATAAGAACCAAATCTGAATCTTGTAATTGAACCCATCTAATTTACATAATAATCAGATCATGAGTACTGTTGACTCCAATACAGATCATAAAACTTATTAATTTAAAGAAAGAAAAAAAACAAATGAACTAATTAAAAGCCAGCTAAACTGCCGATTGCTCATGCGTATATCCAATTTAAAAAGACTAATCTAGTAGCACAATTAGAATACGTACTAGAACTACTGCTTACTATCCACGTGGTACCAAATCCTCTATTATTCAGCTAGCTACTGTAATTTTCCTGCCATTAGAAGCCGAACCTGTAATCTTTTGAGATAAACTGCAAAATTCCAATTAAAAAAGGGTGGTTAGATTTCCTTAAAATTAAAATGCTTCTCATTATGAAGGATTTATTAACGGAAATTATATTTATTTATTCTTACATTGAAGATTTAGAATGGGGCAGAATGTAATCACTTGCAGATGGGTTGAGTTGCTCCTGTATAAATACTAAACCATTTTCGTTTGTTTGAGCTGTCTGAGGAGAACGCTGTGAAGTAACCCCCGAACTTCTATACGATGTTCCTACAAAATATAATCTAATAATTCAAAAACGGAAACACACATGGTCAAAGATTATTGCTTTTGTTTATACACGTACCAAGTAACTAACACTGGGAATGGTTCAATCTTAGAATAAATCAAATGCAAACAATTAAACTGTAAGTTAACAATTATTACCTTGGAGAACAATCATCAGGACAAAGATCACAGTAAAGAGCATGGCGAATAAGCTACCACTCATTGATGAAGAAGATGATGATGATGAAGCCTTCAAAGCTTTCTTCTGTTTGAGTGCCTTCATTCGTGTGATTCTCGCCCTTTTTATCATGGCAAGTTCAGCAATCTCTTTAATGAACTTCTGATCAGCAGCATCCAGTGAAAAGCCTCTGGGAGGTCGAGGCGGTTTTGGTGGTTTTTTTGCACTTGAAGCCTTTTTCCGCTTCTCTTTCCCCATTTTCTTCCCTTCGGCTTTCTCTCCCTCCATTTGTGAGTCAATCACCACCTTCAAAATGTTCTCTGCACATCCATTTTTTACTGTTGCTGGATCAATGATACTCAATTTCACCACACTATCATCAACATACATAAACTGATCACATAATTTTCTGAATTCTTTCTGCTCGAGGCTTCCATTCTCGAGATCAGTGACGAATTCTTCGTCTATAGGACGAGGATGATCCATTTGAACTTCAAATTCTGAACAATTATTTTAAAGACTTGTGATGCAGTAGGCCATTCTAAGGCAAATAATCTGTTACTAACTCAAATCTACTTTGCTAATCTCTGTTGTTACACTCTCAATGATGAAAGAAACCTGCAGACAACATAGATCAAGCAAATTAGATTACTGCTTCTAATCAATTGAAGCTGAAAAGCACATTTAGACCTAAAATGCCAGATTAATTACAGAAATCAAACCAGTATCCATCAAAGCATTAAAAAAGGGGCAGCTGTTAACTTAAAAGTCAAAAATGAGACCAAATTGCTAGCTGTTAAGCACGAAACAAAGCAAAGAATGTCAAACAAGCCGGTGATAAACGCAAAGTGAAGAATAATCAAACAAAAGCTTATAGAGAATTAAGAACAAACTGAGGACTAAAATAGCGACGGGCGGATAAATTGAGACACAATCATACGAAATCTGTTAACAGTAAATCATGTTTGAATGATAGTGACAATAATGATGGGAGGGATAATTAAAGAAAATATTAGTGAAAAGTACCTTGAGTAATCGAAACTGAAGCCCTAGATCCAAATTTAGAGTGAAATCAAAGGATCTCTCTCTTCAATTATACGCAGAAAATCAATCGGAGAGAGACGGTACGTGAATTTGAAGGGTGGAGACATTATATATATACACATGGCACACGGAGGCTATTTGGGGACAGCCGGGAAAACGCCCAATATTTTATTTGTTTTATTTTAATCCCACTTTTTCAAAAGATTATATAGTTGGCTTAAGATTAGAAAATTAGTAGTTAGTGGTTAATCACACATCACTGACCAATGATACATATGAGACTTATCGTCTTATACCGTTCGTATCGGCATAAGCTAATGGTAATGGTATAGCGGCAACCTTATCATCGTTGCACATCTCGTCACACAACGGTAACCAATGATACATACGAGACTTATCGTCTTATATCGTCCATATCGGATTAGGCTAACGGTAATGGTATAGCGGCAGCCTTACCATCGTTGCACATCTCGTCACACCAGGGTAGGGTGTTCCCGCAACATTCATGTCATCAGCACTACCGCACTTAATTCCATTTATCTTGATATTGCCGCTTTCTGTGGTGGCCAACCTCTGCATCAGCACACCTTGAACCTGTCAAGGTGGCCCACCGTTGTAACACCTGTATCCGACCCATTTATAAAACCTGACCCGAATTTAAACTTGTAACGCAAATCGGAGTTTTGATTTAACGATTACCGAAAGAATTCATTTAAATTAAACATTTAAATTATGTTCGGGATATTCCATAATCATTTTGAAAGCAAAATAATAAATTTACAAGGTTAAGCGATTTGATTAAAATAAAAATAAAGCGATTTTTGGTTTCTATGCAATTTCGGTATTCAATTTATCGTTTATCGGGAATCTGGGGGACTTTATCTCAAAAATTTATACTTTGAAACATTCTAAAATCATTTTATAATATTAAAAACCAATTGGTTAAATTTTAAATCAATTTTGTTAATTAAAACGCAAATAAATGAATTTACCGTTTTTTTTTGTGCAAATCCGTTAATAATCGGGAGTCACGTAAAACTCAAAAATTATATTTTAATGTTCCTTAATGTTTTATAAGGCTATTATAGGTTGCTCGTAAAATATTAGACACTAACGAGTTAAAAAGAAAATAAATATATATTAAAGACACAATTTTATACCTCGTAATGCATATCCTAAGACTTAGAAAACCATGAAAAATTATTTTAAATAATTTTTGGACATAAAGTGATAAGGTTATAAAAGCCTAGGGGTTAAAATTGCTAAAAAAAACCAAAGTTTAGGGGTTAAATTGTAAATAAAAACCTTAGGGACCATTTCTGCCAAACCACCAAAGTGGCTCCCGGGTCGCCGAGCCCTGGGCTCACCCGGCACGTACCGCCGCCCAAATCAGTCGTGACCTAATCTTTTTTTTTGACTTATTCTTCACGTTTTGACTAAATTAACTAGCTTAGGTGTCGATTTCGGCCATATAGTCACCCCTCGACGTGTAGTAACCCCAGGCGACCTCAATCACTATAAAAGGAGGATCAAACACTCCATAACAACTCGCAATTCCTCACTTTTCTTCCTTAAAAACCCTTATACGAACCAACAACTTCGTGGGCTCAATTCTCTCAAACGGTGAAAGCTTTGGATCCGAGTTTCTGCAGTCAAGCTTCTCAAGGTATGATCTAAAATAACCTCTTTCAGTTTTGGCTAATTCGATCTCTAAGTATGCTTTCTAAAACTATGCTAAAATTAGGGTTCTTGAGCTTGTTTTGTGAAAATTGAGTAATCGGGTTGGAATTAGGGTCTGAATTTTTGTAGGTAATCCTAAAATAATGTGTTTTAAGAAAGCCCTAAGTTAATTTCAAGTTTTGGAAAGGTTTGGTATTTTATTTAAAAGAAGGTCAAAATTAGGGTTTTCACGTCGTTGTTCTGCCCAAATTGAGTAAAATGTATTGAATTAAGATTTACTATTTTGAGGAATATTATAATATATCATAATGAATAAAACCCTAACTTTTTACAATTTTATAACATGTTTTGATATTTATTTAATAAATACGTTGAAATTAGGGTTTTCATGACGTTGCTTCCAAAATTGAACAAACGGGTTAAGTCTAGGGCTAATCTTTTTACAATATATTAGAAAATAATATTTTAAGTAAAAGCCCTAATTTTATTCCATTTAATAAAAGATATTGCTATTTATTTGATAAATATTTCAAAATTAAGGTTTTGAATATGATTATTAAATATCAAACAAACCAGAAGGTATTGAAACTTAATATTTTGGTTTTAGAACAGGTCTATATATATAATAAGTACATATAAGTCTAAAAGTGTTTAATAAATAAAAATACTAAACAAATACTAAAACCCTAATTTACCAATAAAGGCAAAATGGTCTTTTGATCAAACAGAACCCAAACCCCTTAAATTCCTCATAACTATAGTCATCATGCGTTCCTATATTCATTTAGCATATTCATCTCATTAGGATAATCTTCAGATTGTTATCTCTCGCGATTGGTTCTATCTCTCGTTCCTGATCTACTTATCAGGTGAG
Source organism: Deinandra increscens subsp. villosa (assembly GCA_039602395.1). Taxonomy (NCBI): domain Eukaryota; kingdom Viridiplantae; phylum Streptophyta; class Magnoliopsida; order Asterales; family Asteraceae; genus Deinandra; species Deinandra increscens. Next base: position 54,820,032 of record JBCNJP010000003.1, on the reverse strand, counting down.
TATCCACTAAACCCCCTTCTTTTAATATTATGGGATGTGATGCGATATCAACTCTTGTTATCATTAGAAGGGTGATTCCTTCAAATGATGATTTGAGTAGTGAGTATTCACAAACATCCTCTTTTAAACGTTTTGGGGTGTAACATGTATCTTTATTCAAAATTGTTTCTCTAAAACACAAACGCAATTATATGCTGATTGGATACGTTCTATGTATGTTAAATATGTGTGGATTATTGTGATTGGTTGTACTCTTTCTCTATCTCAAACACGAAGCGTACTCATTAACACACCGAGCCAGGGTTACAGTAATAGATCTATTGGTTTGACAGCCCATCTGAGCTGCCTGGTAATTAGCCTCAGGTGATTGGAAGCCTAGTTGTCTAGGGTTTGATGCCTCACTTATTGGTTCTAACTCATTACTTGTTTGACTAAATATATGAAAATATCTGGTTATACATATATCGCTGTTATTGAAATTATATATATTATTCAAACATGTGTTTACTCACCAACTACTTTTGTAGTTGACACTTTATCTTATACATGTTGTAGGAATCCATACTTGAGCTATTATGTGATCACGCTAGGATTGCTGGACCTAAATTAAAGGCTTTAAATCAGTTAATATATATTTTGTATGTTTAACTTAATTGTACAATATCTTTAGTTGATTAATGAAAAAGGGCATGTTTAAGTATTACAACTTAATCTAGTTGTCATGTGCATCTGGACAATCATTGCGCCCCGACACATTCCGCCGTCGGGTTGGGGTGTGACAAATTGGTATCAGAGTCTTGGCTATAGGGATTTAGGTTATTAAAACTGGATAACCTAGACTATATGCCTTAGGTGTCCTGCATGATTAACTCATGTCTGCATGCCTATTATTATATTATGTCTTTAGATGCTGCTTAAACTTGCCTCTCTTAGATCTCACTGTTGCCTTAACACTTAACACACATATACACTAATCTCTTCTGGCTTCCTAGCCTCTATCCTTAGTAATGGCGCCTTACGTGCCATTTTAGGATTCTGAAATTTCCGATTTTGAAAATTCCATCGGAGTTAGATTCCTAGCAATAGACATGTAGTAACTGGAAGGGGGAAAGCACCGATAGCTGGAGGTGTATCTAGGCAGGCATTGCGTATAAAACCTGATCAGCCGTGTGGACCGTGATGCCTACCTAGAAGTCTTTGGTGAGAGTCTTGGAACCTATTAGGCCAAAGCATGTCAATTACTACTACGGATCCCAATTAATTCTGATTAGTCATGGGTTGTAGTTTCTCAATCGAGAAACAAAGGCCATTCCATTATGTTTTACTAAATCAACATGATTTCTTCTCCATCCCGTATTTGAAATCTTGTGATTTCTAAATTCAAATGTTTTATAAAATATTCGTCATCATGATCCCAAATTGATTATCCTACCCCTTATCTCCTAAACATTTTCCATCAGCATGAATCCTGATGATCGGCTCGACAAATTACTCAAGAAGTGGCAGCTTTCATCCAACATTTTCCGACAAGCCCTCGACGATAAATTTGTCAACAATGATGCTACTGAGCTACCCCAAGGATTAGAAGTCATCAAACGTCCCGTGGCCAAGACCAAGAAAAGGAAAAAGAAGGCTAAACATCTTGATGAAACGACCGCACCTGCAAAAGCTGCTATACTCACTACTCAAAAGACTCCCGATACTCGGCCAGCCAAGAAACCTTATGCCGGAGCCCATCCTCGGTGCAACACTTGCAGTTACCATCACTCTATCCATGTTCCTTGTTGGCGCTGTCTCAATTGCAGCAAATTTGTTCATCTCATAAAAGTTTGTCGTCAACCTCAGCTCCCGATAGGTCAACCTATGACACCTGCTCCTACTCATATTGCTTCTGCCATCCCGATGCACTGTTGTTATCATTATGGAAACCCTAATCACTTTCGTAACATGTGTCCTCCTCCAGCCACTATCATAACTCCTCTCCACAACAACTGTCAACCTCCAAGCAACTGTTGGAACTTTCAACGTGGATGATGTCTGAAGGAAGTAATGATGATGCTTGAAGATCGTTTGGACTTTGTTAATACTTGAATAAATCGGTTTCCTTGTAATAAAAGTTTGTAATCCTTCCAATCGATGTTCATCTTGTATATATATCAGAATATGAGTTTTACTCCTTACTTCTTGTCCTCCTTCTTATTCAATCATTTATTATATTCATATTACCCTTAAACCTCTCATTATGATTAATCAGCGGACAAGAAACCTCTTACCCTCAATTTCCGTTATCCTTAATTGCAACTCAATCCCTGACAAACATATTTGCGCCTCTCAAACATCATCATTGAATTGAGTGTCTCAAACATCACGTGGAATTTGTTCCTCGTTCATATAATCCAGACTTGACTATCCATTATCTAGTAAATTAGAGACACGCGTCCTTCATCAAAACCCATAAGTACCTACACGTGACAATTCTGGTATTACTCATGTTGTGAAGATCACCATATCAGAATTCATTCGCCTTAGTTCCCCACTTCGTGGAACAACAATTCATTAAAGATGATACATCTCAAATGTACATCACCAGTCCGATGGACTCACCATCAGATACCGAAACTCTTATATTAGCAACATCCTCGAGAAAATTCACGAAATCGCCTATCTCCTCAAGATCAATTCGCATTATTAGCATTATCTCTATACAGAATAAATTCCTGAACTTTCTCAAAACCATGATTCAATCTGGTCTTGATTCCCCTATTGATCTTAATAAAGGAAAAATTATGATATCCAAATTGTATTATCATTCGAATGGTGATTCATTAAAAAAATAATTTACTATTTGATATCAAGTGGTCAATTCGTATTATCATTTGAATGGTGATTCATTTAAATGGTAATTTCGTGTTGTATCACTATCTTTTGAAAACGCGAGAACATAGGATCGTCTACTCAATCTAGCTATTCGGACATCGAAACGTAATTAACCGATTGTTATATTGATCACAAACGAACAATTACAATCAGTATAACACTTAGAAACAGACACCGAGAAACACTCTCAGAAACACACACTTAAGAAAATCTCACACGCTCAGAACCCCCAATACAAAGAACAAACCCACTATTTATAGCTGCTGGCCGAACCATGTCCGAACTCCACTGTCGACCAGTCCGAACTCCTGGTTCGGACCAGGTTCGGCCAGTAAGCATTTGGCTTGAACTTGTCCTTTACTAGATACTTCACATGACGCACAACTCAGGTATCAACAACCCCCCCCCCCTCGTCGTGTGTAGTATCTCTTCAACACCATCAAATCTATATCTTCAATCAAACTCCCCCTCAAGTGTAGAATCCATTCGTCCAATGAAATAAATCTTCGAACAAAACCTCCTCAACTCGATTGTAACTCGATCTTGAATACTTGACGAGGTTCAGTGTATCTCTGGTCTTTTATCAACAGCTTCAGAAGACTTGAAATTGTGATACATTGCACTTTAGCAACCTGCTCAAACAAATTAAATAATCTTAGCGCAAAACGTCTCTTCGAGACTCCAAGATATGATTTTGAAATTTGAACTCATATCACGTGTTGATCATATCGAAAATAAAGCGGAAATAAAATCTTTTAGGCTTTTAGAATGTTTATATCAAAACAAACCTAAAATCTTTTTGAGTTTTCCAAATTTATGCTAAAACACACCAAAAATCTTTTTGTGCTTTTCTTAATATGAGATGAAATTGCAATACAGAATCAAACACTATTTTTGGTATGAGAAAGATCACTATATGAGATCATATTGGACATAACGCACTGAACTACACTTTAATTTCAACTAATTAAAGCACATAAGACATGCTGATTTTCGGTATAAGTTTTCCATTTTAAACTCAGGCAGAATCATACTCATAACATCTAGATATGATAAGGTATTGATTAGATTTGCTTTGACCAGTGTACCCAGACATAATCAAACATTTTCTGTTTTTCTTTTTCCTTTTGTGTGATAGCACTTGTAATTTTTCACAATGCATAATGTTTTTCATGATATTGTCAACTGTGTTCCATGCAAAAAGAAATAAGAACGTTAAATCGTCTGCCTTAAGGTCGATCTTTCGATACGCAGATAAGGCCTCGGATTTAACAAAATAAAGAAAATAAAACAAGTTGAAATTGTATAACCCAACAACAATCAGGTCGGTACTCCCGTACACGCAGAGAAAGTCCGATGAGTTATACGAAACACCAAAGAAAATAAAGCAGAACGTCAAACAAACAATGATCTGGTCGGCCTTGTGTGCACGCAGAGAAAGTCCGAACGTTTGACAAAAATAAAGAAAATCAACCAAGTTTAAATCTTTGCAAAATGAACACATGTATACAAAGTGACTTCTCATTTTGAATTTCACATTTATTTTTCTTTTTGCGTCATGAAATATGCATCAAGATGTTATCCACATGGTCAAGCAATAGTATTTAGTGTATATCACATCTGAATACTTTCTGATTTGTCGAGCCTACCAAACATATCAAACAATGATCTTATGGCTCTTTCATCTACTCTATCCATGAGTCAGATACGTAAGCCAATGTAGCATCATTTCCCAATGATCAATTTCTCACAATTTTATATATTGTGCTTGTATTCACCTTCCTTCTTTATATATATGGCATGTATTCACCTTCTTTCCATAACATGCTTTTTCTCAATTACTCCCCCTTACTTACAATTCTCCCTCTTAAAATGAAAACTCTATTTTTGGATTTTCATTTTACACAAAAAACAGGACTCTATTTTTGGGTTTTTTAGGAAAAAAGTGACGCAAAGAAAAGTGATCAATCAAAACGGATAGTTTGCAATTTTAGATTTCAGAAAATTTGCAGGTTAGAAAAACATATATCAGGAAATATAAGTTAAGCAGACTACTCCTCCACTAACAACTTTTCAATCGTTGATAGGTCTTCTAGAAGTACCTGCACACTGGTCAAACAGATTAATTCATAAATGACCCAAAGCGGATTGCTTCTGGTCGACCAATGTCCTGAATTTGCTTCGAAACCACCTTAGGTTTCCATTGTTGTTGTTTTGGTAATTCAGCTTTTGATGAAGCAGTCACAAGTGACTGTGATGATGAACCTACATTTTGAGACTTTTGAAAGATTGGAACAAACCGTTTTTGTTTGAGAAAGAATGTAGGCTCAACTGCATCAAAGACTCTGCCTTGTTCATTAAAGAACATTGATTTGGCAGGTTTACCAAAAACTGGTTTCTTGTGAAACCGTTGAGATGAATCAGCAGGCAGTGGACAATTCTTTGCCATATGCCCCGTTCGGCGACAAATGTAACATATTCGTTTTGTTTTGTCCCATCTTTGAGGTACCTGCGAAGAACAAACATGAATATCTCGAGCATGATCATAATTAGAATCATATACCTGATGCCCGTGATCATGTACCCATTTGGATGTTCGGCTTCAAGATTGAGAACCATCAGAAGAAACTTTATCTTTGACAAATACTTTAGAAATCTTCCGAGCATTGACACAATGAAGAGGAAACGCTGTGTCTGAGATAACCTGGTCAGAACCTTTAAGCTTGTAGAAACGCTCCAGTTGAACCTTCTGAACTTTAAAGACATCCTTCTTCACTTGTTTCATTTTTAATTTTCATAAATCTGGAGAAGATGATACTGGAACCTCCTCATCTTTCACATTCATCGCCTTAAAACCCAGACCAACATGCTTTCCTGAAATCTTTTCCTCAGAAGTTGAATTCTGGTGTTTATCCTTTGCCAATCTTGAAAATTCAGCTTTGACTTCATTTAGATTCCTTTGCTTATAAAAGATCATCTCATCAAAATCAGGTTGAGAACGAATCTTGTCATTTGAAGTAGCAGATTTCTCATTGTCAGCAGAAGAAGAACCAGATACAAATTGTGGAGCTGGAGGAATCTCAGATTTCTTTCCCTTTGTCTTCTTATTCTTCTTGTTTCTCTTTTTCTTATCAACCTGTTCTTCTTCTTGAACTGATGTTGAAAACTTCGAATAATCACAATCGTCCACCTATTCCTTCACTTCTTTGAATGCTTCTTTGATTTGAGCAGGAGGCGAAGCTGTTTTGTCAAACATCTTTTCAAAATTCTCATCATTAGCCAGAAAACTTGTGAACACTTGAGAATTAGAAACATTTTTCAATAAGCGATTGGCATCAGCAACTTGAATCTTCAGATTAGAAATTTGTTGTTGTGCTTCGGCTAACTCCTTCTCAGTAGCAATCAACCTTTTGGCAACTTTGTGTGTTTCAAATTTTTGCATACGAAGATTTTCCATGCCTTCAAACAATTCTTTCTTAAGTTTATCTTCATTTCGCTTTCGGATTTCCAAATTTGCTGTTTGAACTTTAGTCACACTTACTAACTCCCGCTTTTCATCCAAATACCTTTCCATAACAGTTTGATAACATGTAATCTTAGCAGCAGACTCTTCAACATCCTTTGTAAGCAAATCAAGCTTGATTTTAGATTTTTCAAATAAATTCTGAAAATCATTAGCAGTATCCTCTGCTTCATCCTTTCATTTCATAACTTCTTTCACCAACTCATCCCTTTCTTCACTAATCTTAGTTTTTGCAGCTTCAACATCCCTTTTATCTTGTTTTGAAATCTCTAAAGCTTCATTCAACAATTTAACCTCGGTAATCAGACAGTCATTCATTAAAACCAATCCCTTTTCATGTTCTTTAGAACTCTTCAAGTCTGAAGTAATCAAATTACATTCCTCAGAAAGCTTTTGAAGTTTACTCAACAACGATGCATTTTCTTTCAATAAACTCTCCAAATTTTCAGCAGATTCATAAGAACTTGGTGTTGAACTTGTATCTGAATTAGTATCTGAACAATAATCTTCTTGTTGATCATGAGTAACTATTAAAGTTGATGGATCATATCCAAATTGTTTACCCTAATCATAAACAACATCATGTTTAATAGTTAAAGCTGTTGTCTTGCTTGTATTACTAGAAGATGGTTGAGAAAAACCAGGCTTGCTTGATTGAGAAACACCAGACTTGTTAACATGTGCATATTGACATTCCCGAGCAAAATGCCCAAGCTTTGAACATTTGTAACATTTTAACTGTGACTTATCAAATCCCAATTTCTCATTAAAATCAAAAATATTTCTTCCATGTTTCTTGAAAACCCTTTTTGAGTTTTGACTTAGCATAGCAAATTGCCAAGACAAATCCAATTCCTCCAATTGATCGTCATCAAGTGCATCCAAATCATCTCGAATCATTTTTGCATCACAAACATTCTTGATAATTAAGCCAAACAATGATGAGATCAAAGCCGCAATCATTTTGGCATAATCATATGTTGATTCAGCAGAAAAAGCATTCTGGCTTGATGAATTTGGAATTGTAAGACTACAACCCCGTGATGAATTGTTATCTGAATTTCCAGACCCTCCAACCATGAAAGCAACACTTAGTACAGAACTTGCATTTGGCTTTGCTTTAGCATTCATACTTGCAGTATTCTCACCATGATACAACTCTGGATTTTATAGAGTAGCAGTTGACTTCTTTGAGTTTACCATTTTCATTTCCCGAGCATGAAGTTTTCCAGTAAGCTCGTGAAATGTCAATGTTGAGTATTCTTTATCATGAGTGAGTAGCAAAACATAGTTTTCCCATTTTTCAGGTAATGCTTCCATAATTTTCTCTTTCAAATCAGCATCAGTTTTCTCAATCCCAACAACCTTTAATTCACTTATCAAGTGTGAAAACCTTGAAACAAGAGCAGTAATGTTTTCATTGTCATAATATTGAAAATTATCAAATTCTTTATTCAACACTATCTTCCGACTCTTCTTGTAATCATCGTTTCCTTCACATCTTGCTGATAAAGCATCCCACAATTGCTTAGACTTCTTACAAATACTAAATTGATGTACCAACTCAGTGGGTAATGCCATTGTAAGATAACCGAAAGCTTTTTGTTCAAGCTCGTATGATATCCTTTCAGCAATATCAAAGGTGTGAACTTCCTTGAAATCTCCCGCATCAGTCGGATGTTGATAAAGCTTCTTGATTGGAATCCACAAATCGATATCATTCGTACTTATATAAGCCAAAAATCGTTGCTTCCTATTCTGATAATCTTCTAACTTCAACAATTTGGGAACTTTCTGACTTGTTCCAATTTCGTTACCAAAGTTCAACATGGTTTGCATTGCACTTTGCATCGCAGCAAACACTTGATATTCCGACATCGTTGAAAATTTTTGAATTCTGGTGGCCGAACTCTATCCGAACCTCAATACTAAGTCCGAACCTCCTCCGAACTCGTTCCGAACCTCAATCAATAGTCCGAACTGTTCCGAACTCTGCCCGAACACTAACTCCCTCCGAAACTCTCCGAAATTCTCCGAACCTCGACCGAACCTTAGACAAAACATCGAACTTGGACCGAACTCTCACTGAACTCGATCCAAACTCGAACTTCGGAGCTCCGAACTTGAACTTCGGAGCGGTTACTCCGAACCCGATCTGAACAGTCTGAACCTCGACATCATTTTTCTAAAACGCTCGATCTTTTATGAGATTTGCAGTAGTAGGACAAAAAAACTGATAAGAAACAATTTAGGAACAAATTTGACACATAAACCTTGATATAATTGATTGAAAACTTGTAAACAAGCTCGAGAAAACACCAAAAACGTTCAAAAATCCGAAAATAGCAACCACAGATCAGTAGAGTGAACCAGAAATCTCTGATACCACTTGAAAACGCGAGAGCATAGGATCGTCTACTTAATCTAGCTATTCGGACATCGAAACGTAATTAAGTGGTTGTTATATTGATCACAAACGAACAATTACAATTAGTAAAACACTTAGAAACAAACACAGAGAAACACTCTCAGAAACACACACTTAAGAAAATGTCACACGCTTAGAACCCCCAATATAATGAACAAACCAACTATTTATAGCTGCTGGCCGAACCATGTCCGAACTCCAGATTCGGCCAGTCCGAACTCCTGGTTCGGACCAGGTTCGGCCAGTAAGCATTTAGCTTTAACTTGTCTTTTACTTGATACTTTAAACGACGCACAACTCAGGTATCAACATCTTTTCCTCAAATGGATTAATCAAGTATCTCTGTTAAAAACGCTTCTCACACATTATCACCGCCTTAAATGGCAATGAGTGAATTTGCTTTAGATCATAAAGTATCTCTGATTTCTCTGGCCAGACCAAGACTTGTACGTACTACACCTAAACAATTGTGGGTGATGCTAGCTTAGCATACATTTGGTTTTGGTCATAGACGTTAATCTTGGGTTTTAGCCAATTTCTAATCCAGATTATTAACAAGACCTCGCGTCCCGTAGGTGAATTGAATGTGGGTCGCTACCCATTTAGCTCCCCAGTACTCGACCTGTTCTCTCGTTAAGAAATCTGTGATTCCATTTTATCATGTGAAATGATATTCTTGACTTAATGTCAAAATATCGGTTTCAACAATTTATAAGTAAATCATGTTACCCCCACCACTCTCCTCATATTCCACCGGTCTCATCCCTGAAGTAGGGGAGACGGTGATAAATCAAATCTATAAATCTGATTGTTACGGATAATCATGTAATCACGATCCATCATTCAATCTCTATCATATCATTGCGATCTTAAGTTCATTCATTCATTATTATGGAAATGGTGGTTCTCCATAGGTTACTAGCGCATTTTTTAGTATTACAGATGTGGTAGGTTAGCTGTGGTACACCCTATATATAAGCATCGAAGGTACTTTAAAAATGAATTAGGAATCTAACATAGAACTGACCATTGGTTGTTGTTTGTATCAAATTCCCTATCACCGTTGATATACTCTTTCCTCTTTTCTTAAAAATAGATCTTCTAATTTCGGGATGAAATTTCTTAAAGTGGGGGAGACTGTAACACCTGTGTCCGACCCATTTACAAAACCCGACCCGAATTTAAACTTGTAACGCAAATCGGAGTTTTGATTTAACGATTACCAGAAGAATTCATCTAAATTAAACATTTAAATTATGTTCGGGATATTCCATAATCATTTTGAAAGCAAAACAATAAATTTACAAGGTTAAGCGATTTGATTAAAACAAAAATAAAGCGATTTTTGGTTTCTACGCAATTTTGGTATTCAATTTATCGTTTACCGGGAATCTCGAGGACTTTATCTCAAAATATATACTTTGAAACATTCTAAAATCATTTATAACATTAAAACCTAATTGGTTAAATTTTAAATCAATTTTGTTAATTAAAACGCAAATAAATGAATTTACCGTTTTTTTGTGTGTGCAAATCCGTTAATAACCGGGACTCACGTAAAACTCAAAAATTATATTTTAATGTCCCTTAATGATTTATAAGGCTATTATAGGTTGCTCGTAAAATATTAGAGGCTAACGAGTTAAAACGATAACGAACGGTTAAAAAGAAAATAAATATATATTAAATACACATTTTTATAACTCGTAATGCATATCCCGAGACTTAGAAAACCATGAGAAATTATTTTAAATAATTTTTGGACATAAAATGATAAGGTTATAAAAGCCTAGGGGTTAAAATTGCTAAAAAACCAAAGTTCAGGGTTTAAATTGTAAATAAAAACCCTCAAGGACCATTTCTGCCAAACCACCAAAGTGGCTCACGGGTCGCCGTGCCCTGGGCCCACCCGGCACATACCGCCGCCCAAATCAGTCGCAACCAGATCTTTTTTTTTACTTGTTCTTCACGTTTTGACTAAATTGACTAGCTTAGGTGTCGATTTCGGCCATAATAGTCACCCTCAACGTGTAGTAACCCTAGGCGACCTCAATCACTATAAAAGGAGGATCAAACACTCCATAACAACTCGCAATTCCTCACTTTTCTTCCTTAAAAACCCTTATACGAACCAGCAACTTCGTGGGCTCAATTCTCTCAAACGGTGAAAGCTCTGGATCCGAGTTTCTGCAGTCAAGCTTCTCAAGGTATGATCTAAAATAACCTCTTTCAGTTTTGGCTAATTCGATCTCTAAGTATGCTTTCTAAAACTATGCTAAAATTAGGGTTCTAGAGCTTGTTTTGTGAAAATTGAGTAATCGGGTGGGAATTAGGGTCTGAATTTTTGTAGGTAATCCTAAAATAATGTGTTTTAAGAAAGCCCTAAGTTAATTTCAAGTTTTGGAAAGGTTTGGTATTTTATTTAAAAGAAGGTCAAAATTAGGGTTTTCACGTCGTTGTTCTGCCCAAATTGAGTAAAATGTATTGAATTAAGATTTACTATTTTGAGGAATATTATAATATATCATAATGAATAAAACCCTAAGTTTTTACAATTTTATAACATGTTTTGATATTTATTTAATAAATACGTTGAAATTAGGGTTTTCATGACGTTGCTTCCAAAATTGAACAAACGGGTTAAGTCTAGGGCTAATCTTTTACAATATATTAAAAAATAATATTTTAAGTAAAAGCCCTAGTTTTATTCCATTTAATAAAAGATATTGCTATTTATTTGATAAATATTTCAAAATTAGGGTTTTGAATATGATTATTAAATATCAAACAAACCAGAAGGTATTGAAACTTAATTTTTTGTTTTAGAACATGTCTATATATATAATAAGCATATATGAGTCCAAAAGTGTTAAATAAATAACAATACTAAACAAAATACTAAAACCCTAATTTACCAATAAAGGCAAAATGGTCTTTTGATCAAACAGAACCAAAACCCCTTAAATTCCTCATAACTATAGTCATCATGCGTTCCTAAATTCATTTAGCATATTCATCTCATTAGGATAATCTTCAGATTGTTATCTCTCGCGATTGGTTCTATCTCTCGTTCCTGATCTACTTATCAGGTGAGTATCCACTAAACCCCCTCTTTTAATATTATGGGATGTGATGCGATATCAACTCTTGTTATCATTAGAAGGGTGATTCCTTCAAATGATGATTTGAGTAGTGAGTATTCACAAACCTCCTCTTTTAAACGTTTTGGGGTGTAACATGTATCTTTATTCAAAATCGTTTCTCTAAAACACAAACGCGATTATATGCTGATTGGATACGTTCTATGTATGTTAAATATGTGTGGATTATTGTGATTGGTTGTACTCTTTCTCTATCTCAAACACGAAGCGTACTCTTTAACACACCGATCCGGGGTTACAGTAATAGATCTATTGATTTGATAGCCCATCCGAGATGCCTGGTAATTAGCCTTAGGTGATTGGAAGCCTAGTTGTCTAGGGTTTGATGCCTCACTTATTGGCTCTAACTCATTACTTGTTTGACTAAATATATGAAAATATTTGGTTATACATATATCGCTGTTATTGAAATTATATATATTATTCAAACATGTGTTTACTCACCAACTACTTTTGTAGTTGACACTTTATCTTATACTTGTTGCAGGAATCCATACTTGAGCTATCATGTGATCACACTAGGATTGCTAGACCTAAATTAAAGACTTTAAATCAGTTAATATAAATTTTTGTATGTTTAACTTTATTGTACAATATCTTTAGTTGATTAATGAAAAAGGGCATGTTTAAGTATTACAACTTAATTTAGTTGTCATGTGCATCTGGACAATCATTGCGCCCTGACATATTCCGCCGTCGGTTGGGGTGTGACAACCGTGTCACCACCCCTGCGTTGTGCTACTAAGGCATTACAAACAACCTTAATGGTGTTAGTTTTTGTTTGATAACATGCTCGGATACGATTTATTTAAGGCAATACGGATCGTATATATATTTTTTAATTTTCTTTCATAAGGTAATCAATTTATTTAATTATTACTTAGATCAAGTTGAGAGAAATTGTTCCCCTTAATCTAGTTGAAAGTTCTACTTCTATGATGTTCTAAAAAATACCAAATCATTACACGTGTGTAATCTTGTTAATAACTTTGTAACATAAACTTGGGAACTAGTAATATTAACAACATCGAATCTTAATTCTGTCACTTGTGTGATGAAAAATATTACAAATTTATACGTATTTTCTTAAAATGTGCTAACATGAAAAATCTCACATTGAATAACTTCACGAATGAGATATAAGGGTTTTAGTAACGTTCATCCTTGACCGTAAATGTTAACTAAAGGTTTTCACTTTTGTCATGTAGCAAGAATAATTCAACACATTTCGATATTTGTAATTTTCTCTATGATGATTTCAAGATTGATGTATGTTGTTTTTTCTTGTTGCTTGGCTAGTTTCTTGATCCATTTAAGTGAAATGAACCTTTAGTGATGTTGATATACGCTAAATCATATATATTTATTAACTCAAATATCCTCGCAAATCGGGATAAAACGTAGCTACTAACAAAAAAACAAAGAAATTTTGTTTTCTTTTTAGTTTTTCAGGTTTTCTAGAGCCGAAGTACAAAAAGGAGCATTATCTACCAGAAAAAGCGAAGAAAATGCAAGAGTTTGGAAAGCACCGCTCTAGCACGGCCCGTGCCGTGCCCAACCCGGATTGGCTTCTGATCAGCACCCCATGTCCCTGACTTAGCACACCCCATGCCACTGACCTCTCTGACACAACACGCTCCATCCTCCGGCTATAATGCCCTGTGCCACTGACATCAGAAGAGACAAAATTCAGCTCGTCTGACACAGCACGGCCCGTTCCTGATGGAACACGGCCCGTGCCATTCTTCAGGATTTGCCTATAAAAGCTTGCTCTTCCTCACTCCTCAACTCGCTCAATTCTTTCCTCTCCCCCTCACTTGTGGATTAGTTACCGAGCCACTTGGTTCCTTTATATCTTCAAGTATGTAAGAGTCTGTAAGAAATTCAACCAGTTTAGTAAATGAAAGTATTTTGTCTATGAAATCTTCTTTTACTGACTGGCAAATCTTTAAGCCATAATTGGCCAAATTCTTACACTTGATTGGAATTAACAAACTTTTAACAAGTCTTCAAGTTGGTTTTATTGCAATGGTCCAAGGTGTGTCTAATGACTTTATTAAAATCCTTTTTATTGAAAGTGTATTACTGATTTTCTGAACCAAGCGTGCTTCACTTATCACAGACCATTTGGGGAGTCGAAATCCCAAAGGCCGGACCTGTGACACCCGATCGGGGGATGATGCATGATCCAAAAGGTGACTTGCATCCCATGCTACATGATACGTTCGAGGTCCTTACGTCTATATAAACAAACTCGGTTGACCACGCATGTGCGGGCTGAAAGTATTTGGTTGGGAACGAGGGTTGGTAATATTTTGTCACTTCACGGGACCGAAAGATACTTGTTCGTGAACTTGGCTCTGGTCAGACGTACATTACGCGAGAGCGGTGTATGAAACTGTTCTTAGCCCCTTAAAAAGTTCGTTTTTATAATAAAATAATCCGGCACGCAGGGTTGTTCCCCTGCTGGTTCATGACAGCGTGTCGAGTACGGTAAGTTTGCCGGGTTCAGGGACCTCGTAACTAAATGGCATTATACCACATCATTTTTCCACTGGCAGCACCTTCCCTCGGCATTCGTACTACTCGCAGACGATTAGCAGTTGGATAGTGAGATAGCGAAAGAGGGCCGAAAGGTGGCTAACCTTCTGCTAGTGAACAATCTTGAGCCAAAGTAATAAAACCACAACTTGATTATAAGTTACTAGTGTCGTTATTTCAATCAATATTGACTCCACCATACTTAGGATCAAATATCCATTTTATATATATATATATATATATATATATATATATATATATATATATATATATAGGGTAGGGTTCTATGGAAACCATTCATTTTTTAAAAACCTGAGAAACCACTTTCTAATCATTGATTTAAAATTAATGGTTGAGATCAAATAAGGACAAGATGGTAAATTTGGGGGGTTTAATGAAGGGCATAATAGACAAATATCATTTTTATTAATAAATATTTTAATTAATTTCTCTTTCCAATCTCCTATTTCCTAAAATATATATATTTCTCTCCCTCCTCTAATTTCAAATTTCAGACCAATTTTAAAAAAGAAAAACCAACCAAAAATAATAAAAGAAAAAAAATTGTTAATCATATCACCAGTTCATCACCAAAGTAACGATAGTTACACAGTTGTAACAATAACTAATCAACGTATACAAACTTTGTTACAACTGTGTAATATATATTCATGTACTAGTAATTTCATGTATATTTTGCAAGAAAAAAATGAAGATTACATATGTGTAATCAAATTAAACATTCTAATGTTTAATTGATAAGTATGTTACAGTCATGTAACTAAACTGAAGTTATGAAACAAAAATATATGAAACAGAAAAAAAAAGTTACTATATTGTAACAGTATTGTAGGTATCAGCATATTATCAGTTATGGAACAATAAAAAAAATGTTACAGTATTGTAACATTGTAACTATTATAATATTATCAGTTATGAAACAGAAAATTATGTTGCAGTATTGTAACTGTACTCAAGTTACGCGAAATAATTGTGATGAATGGAGGTGAAAAGAAAAGAATGTGGATGAATGGACATAAAAAGAAATTAGATTAGGGTTAGCGATTTCAAGAAAATTCCTGGAAGTAAATTATATAATCCCTACAAATTTTGAAATTAGTTAATTGGTATTAAATTTCAAAATACTTTACTAAATTAGAATTGTTAAAAATACGTTAATACCCTTTCATTAAAAAGAAAAATACAAAATTAAACGAAATGCTGTGATTGGTGTAAAGGGGTTTTCCAGGTTTTCCAATAATAAAGGTTTTCCAATGATCATTTTCATATATATATATATATATATATATATATATATATATTAGTAGTAAAAACTATTTTCTCTAAAAATAGACTTTGGTTAAACGTAAACAAAGATTGAGTATTGGGAGCTCTCATTTTCCATTGTGTCTTGATCGACCCCGATTCAACTTACCACTACTATACTGCCCATGATGGGTATACTTGCCCGTGTAATGTGGTGAAATGGTAGTTTTCAAGTAAATGAGGTATTATAAATTTAAAAGCTTTAGCTGGTACGCAGGTACGATAAATTGCCATATTTTTAGAACACCTCAGCACATTCCAAGCTTTTTGGCGCCGTTGCTGGGGACACAAACGAGGATTCCAAGAAAAATCCGAGTTAACGGCTTAACAAAAAAAAATTCCTAGTATATTAGTATTAGTATTAATATTATATAAAAAAACAACCTTTCATTTTTGGTCTCTTACCTACACTGCACCCGCAGAAGGTTTTGTCTGGCGAACAAACCCTCATCTCAGGTACGGGAAGGATCCACGGGATGGAACAGGAAGCCAGAAGGAAAGATGACAAATCAACGGCCAGGGACATTATTTTTACAACTCGCGTAGAAATAATAACCCGCGGCCCAGGTAAGTGTTTCGATCTATTTCACACTTGTTTTGAAAATCTGAAAAACGTTTTCTCAAATTTATCAGAATTCCCGCCTGATGAAATTTAATAGGATTTCTCTTCAAAATAAGTTTTTAAAATTTACCAAAACAAAAATAAACCAGGTCTAACTTACGACCTGTAAATAAACAAAGCTATTTTAGTTTAGAAAAATAAATAGTTTTTGAAAGAAAAACTGAAGTTCGGAATCACTTGCACGTTCACCAAAAAAAATTACTCGCCCGGCACGTCTCAAATGTCATAATAAAAATGGTTTAATAAAAGGCAAGCACGCCCCGTGCCCCGATGGACACGCCCCGTGCTGCTTGCGACGGAAACCGAACAAATGGGGTTTTCTCCCGATTTGCGACATCATTTGACACGGGTCGTGCTTGGAATTCTCTCTGGGCGAAATTTCTCCACTAAACCACGAATCTTCCTCTCCACTTTATCATCATGTAAGTGTTCCAACTCATCTAGTTTTCTTCAAAAATCTTTGGTTTAGTTAAGGTTTTTATCAAAATAGGGCTAGATTCGAATTTGTCAAACCTGACCCGAATTAGATAAAAAATATGTGTAGGATGTTGTTAAATAAGTGTCGATTAATCATCCTAGTTATCAATCTAAGTAAAAAAATCACGGATTGAAATCAATTTTTAAATTTTTCCTCAAGAACCCTAAGTTAAAAAAAGCTTAGATTCATATGGTAAAAATGATGTTATGAAAAAGTGGTGAGTAGGGATGTTAAAATCGGGACTTTGCGAACATGTTGGTGCAAAATTTTTAACCTTTTCACGAAAATTTGATTTTTCCAGTGGAATTGAGAAGAAAACGAAGAACAACACGGGCTGTGTCTAGTCAAGCACGCCCCGTGCTGCTCTTCGTATGAACGACACGGGTTGTGCCCAGGTAGGCATGCCTCGTGCTGCTCCTTGTACATGAACCCTCAAACTAATGAACAAAACGGGCTGTGTTAGGGTGAACATGCCCCATGCCATTCATAAATTTGAAATCAACTGTTGAGGAACAACATGCCACGTGTCTAACCCAACACGCCCCGTGTTGTTCGTCGTAAAATCACTATTTATTCCATTCTGACACAACACGGGCCGTGTTCAGTCAGGCATGCCCCGTGCTAACCCGTCTGACCACCTAAAAACTGTATTTCATTCGTCTGATTGGACTACATTCAACTCCAGATCTGAGAAAAAGTGCCACGGTCGCCTTCGCCGACTCATCCTCTGGGATGATAAGATCGCCCGTATCCCCCACGCCGACACGTTGGAGCATCTGAATAAAAAGGCTCCAAAGGTACAACAACTTAGTTTTACTCCCCGATGAAGAGTCTGTTTAGACTGTTTTCGCCGGTTGGAGTACGGGACTGCACTATTGAGTTCCTAGCCTCTTTCACCTTCGAGGATAGGGTGACCGATGTGAACGCTGAAGCCGGAGTAAGATTCAGGCTGGGACGGCGATGGTATAAATGGACTATGGCACAGTTCATGTTTGACATCGGGGTTCATCTCGAGGAGGAACTGCCGAACTTAGAGGATGCTTGACATTGCATGCCACATTAAGAGCACCGATCGGACCCAGCTCATGGGGTTTCCTGTCAAGCCTTCTGGGAGACCATAGGCTATGGATCCCGTGGGTACAATCCGAGCCGCACCAAGAGCACAAAGTTGAAGGATCCTCTGCACCGCTATATCCACCGCTGTTTTGCTCAGTCTGTGTTCGCCCGAGGAAACTCGAACGACGTGATTAGCTTGAAGGATCTGGTCCACGGGGGAGGTTTTTAACCTCCCTCATTCATTGTGCAACACCATCCATCACACCGCCAACGCTGATGACAGGAGCCCGCTACTCTATGGAGGCCTGATCTTCAGTATCTACAACGCCTATGGCATTCCTATCCCTCGGGACCTCGAGCGCTCTCCGTCCACTCGATTTGCAGATATGGATTTCACTCAGAGGCTCCTCGATATCACACCCCGGCCCCCTTTCATGATGATGGATAGCTGACTCCGGGTGTGGGACCCTCTGTCCATCGAGCCCATGGAGGAGCACCACCGGCAGTAGCAGCAGGGACAACCAGAGCACCATCCTAACCCCCAGAACCCTGGCTTCCCCACCATGATGGAACTCTACCACTCTCTACAGCAGACCCACACTACCGTCTTGGCCATCGACGATCGCACGCAGACAATGCAGATGGAGATTTGGGGGATCCATGACGAGATCACTACTCTTCAGGAGAGGTTCCGTTGCCGCTATGGTCAGCTCGGGGAGGGAACATCTGGCAGACACGGTGGAGGAAGCAGCAGTGCGACTCAGGATGACGAATTTGAGTGACGGCAGGTATGGTCTGATTATAGTAGCACAATGATATGATACATTTGACTTGGTGATTGATACATTTTTATGTTACATTTGTTTTTTTAGTATGTATGTGGATGATTAAATCGTCGTTTATATTACATTTTGCTTTAACTTTGTTGTGGCTTGAGTAGTTTAGTAACAGGTACATGGCAAGCTCTAGAGCTAACTAGACCGGGAGGTCAAAACAGTATGGCGTGGTAATCAGTCCACGGGTAAACGTCCTGTTTTCAGAGGAAACTCTGCCCAATTTTTCCTAACCCTTGACTTTTCTTTTACATTATCCTTAATTTGAATATAATTTCACACATTAAGGACAATGTGCAAGTTGAGTGTGGGGATGGGAATGGTTAGGGTAAAACTCCGGGATCTTAAACTTTTGCTATGTCCAGACTCAAGCCTTACATAAAACTTCCTTGGAAAACCGGCTTCTGT
Source organism: Deinandra increscens subsp. villosa (assembly GCA_039602395.1). Taxonomy (NCBI): domain Eukaryota; kingdom Viridiplantae; phylum Streptophyta; class Magnoliopsida; order Asterales; family Asteraceae; genus Deinandra; species Deinandra increscens. Next base: position 54,800,779 of record JBCNJP010000003.1, on the reverse strand, counting down.
ACTGCCCAAATTTTTCAAAAATTTATTGTTTCTTCCAAGAAATATGCCCAAAAAGTTCTCCTCCTCCCATTTATCAAAATTTTATCCATTAATTTATAAATACCCAAAGACTTGAAATAAAATCCTTATTGACAAGAGAAAATCAAATTTATTTAATTACGAACTTACATTTTCCCTTTTCCCTTGACAGTGAGAATTTAAGCCTTTATAGCATGATCACCTATAAAAACATGCTCTTTTCTTGTCTTTGAGAGAAACTAGGTAAATGCGATAGAGGTAGAACTTGACACGATAATACGTTCCAAGATGGATAAAATCAGAAGCCACAACATCAAAGGATTGAGGCACCTAGGATTTCTCTTCTCATCTTATTCTCTATCCAAAAATACCCCTAGTAAGCCCCTTTGAGCCTAAACCTTTTCGTTTCTTCAACCCCAACATACTTGTAGAATAAACCCCTTCTGCAATGTACCACATAAACCCTAAACTTTTTCTTTTACACCCATTTATTTTAGTAAATACATGGTATTTCGAAAAAAGCTTTCAAAAGTAAAAAGATTTCACTATCTTCTCAAAAACCAACAACAAGGCATGAAGTGTAGACGAACCTTAGTGTTAGAGCATATTACTATGCTAAAATGTGTCTCGTGTATTGTATCTAGATTAGAACGAGTCTGTGAGTTGTAGTGGCAATATCAATGGTGTCGTACCAACTGGTACGCCGTACCAATTGGTACGCCCATACCAAATGGTCCACCAATTGGTACGTAGACTAGATTGTCACTAACTATAAATAGTTCGTGTTAGAATGATAGCTTAACACTTCTGTCATTTCTACACCTTTACTGTGTGTTAGAGCATATTACTGTGCTACAATGTGTCTCGTGTATTGTATCTAGATTAGATCGAGTCTGTGAGTTGTAGTGGCAATATCAATGGTGCCGTACCAACTGGTATGCCGTACCAATTGGCACGCCCATACCAAATGGTCCACCTGTTGGTATGCAGGCCGGATTGTCACTAACTATAAAGAGTTCGTGTTAGAATGATAGCTTAACACTTTTGTCATTTCTACACCTTTACTGTGTGTTAGAGCATATTACTATGCTACAATGTGTCTTGTGTATTGTATCTAGATTAGAGCGAGTCTGTGAGTTGTAGTGGCAATATTAATGGTGCTGTACCAACTGGTACACTATACCAATTGGTACGCCCGTACCAAATGATCCACCAGTTGGTACGCAGGCCAGATTATCACTAACTATAAATAGTTCGTGTTAGAATGATAGCTTAACACTTCTGTCATTTCTACACCTTTACTGTGTGTGTTCTAGAGAGAGAAACCAGAGCTTACTTTTTGTAATCTTCAAGTGATTTATAAGAACAAAGCTTATTTACTTCTTGTGTTCACTAAATTGATCAAAGCATGCAGTAGTAAGATTGTATCTCGGTTTTACAAGTGGTATCAGAGCATTTGGTTGTTCTACTGCTGTGTTTTTGATTAATTTTCAGATTTTTAGAGAGAGAAAGTTTGGGTTTCTTATGTTTTTCATCAAAATTTCTCAATTCTGAGTGTGTCTGGTGCTAAAAATGATTTCTGAACGTTCCTAGAGTGTTTCGCACTGCACTGTATCAAATTCCAGTCGAAATTGTCAAAATTCACGAACATCCGTCAAATTCAGCTTCATACGTTGTTGGTACGCCAGATGAACTGATGGTACGCTTTTGGTACGCTACTGGTATGCAAGGCAATATTCATCAGTTTCTGGTACGCTTGAATTTGGTACGCTAGGCAATCTTCAAGTCTGGTACGTGACGGTTACTCACTGGTACGCTGGCAGTTACGCCGTACCATATTGGTCCGCTTCTAGTACGTTAGTAAATCTGGTACGTTGGTTATTCTGGTCCAAGATTTGGTCCGCTCATTGGTTTGGTCCGGAGATGGTACGTTGAGAAGTTTGGTCCGCTGGCAGAAAAGTAGTCGTTACTAGAACTGACGTAACTTGAGAACTGTTAAGAGTTACGGAACCCAACACCAGCCAAAACGACCGTCGCAATGAGATCTAGGCTTTTAGTGGCCTAATGGCAGTACCCTCAGTTTTGACACCCAAAATCCAATTGGAAGACCTTCATTTTTGAGTTACAAGTTTTTGAAGTATCATATTTCGGTAAAGATGTCAGATTTTCAAGCATTTGCGGCTATGCAGAGCACGGTACAAGCTATGCTCAATTTTGATAATGAAATAGGAACAAGTCAGAAAGTTCCTAAGCTGTTAAAGTTGGAAGATTATCAAAATTGGAAGCAACGATTTTCTGCATACATCAGCACAAATGATATTGATTTATGGATTCCGATTCGAAAGTTGTATGTACGTCCAACTGAAAACGGAGAGTATAAGGAACTTCAAGATTTTGATGGTGATGAAAGAAAAAGTTATGAGCGTGAACAAAAAGTTTACGGTTATCTTACCATGGCTTTACCTACCGAGTTGTTGCATCAATTCAGCATATGCAAGAAAGCTAAACAGTTATGGGATGCTCTATCTGCTCGATGTGAAGGAAATGACCAATATAACAAGAGTAGACGAAAAGTGTTGAACAAGGTATTTGAAAAATAGTATGAAAAAGAAAATATTTCAGCTCATGTTTCAAGGTTTCCACATCTGATTAGTGAGATGAAAGTGGTTAAAATTGAAAAGACTGGGGAGGAATTAAAAGAAAAATTGATGGAAGCATTACCAGAAAAGTGGGAAAATTATGTGTTGTTGCTTACTCATGACAAAGAAGACTCTGCATTATCATTTCATGATTTAACTAGAAAGCTTCAGGCTAGAGAAATGGAAATGATGACATCAAATAAATCAACTGCTCAACTGCAGAATCCGCAAATGTATCATGGTCAAAATTCTGCAAGTATCAATGCAAAGTCTAAATCATCTAGTTTTGGTTCATCAAATCCACCTCAAACAGCGTTTGTTGCTGGTCATGGATCAGAAAATTCTGAAATTTCATCAAGAGGGTGTAAGTTCATTGTTCCAAATAATTCGAGTCAGATTTCGTTTTCTACAAAAACACCTGATGAACATTTGGCATTGATTTCGGCTTTATTATCTTCATATTATGGATTGCTGAATGGTGGTTTGACAACATCTAATCTGATTGAAGAAGATTTTGATCAGATTGATCCGGATAATCTGGAACAAATGGATATTAATTTGCAACTTGCAATGCTAGCTCAACGAGTCAAAAGATTCAAGAAGAAGACCGGATTTCAAAGTTTAAATCCGGATGGCAAGGTTGGCATAGATAAATCGAAGGCAAAATGCTTCAGATGTTCTAATTTTGGACATTTTGCTCGTGAATGTTCAAAATCAACTGCTTCTTCATCAAAGTCTCCAACAGATTTAGTTTCTCAAGTTGATAAAGAATATAACCGGGGGCGAAGTTTTGATGATTCACATACAATTTCTTTAACATCTATTACTTCGAAAGATAGTTATGATTGGGCTGCCGACTGCGATGATGAGTCTGCATAGACTGCCCCATCGGCAATGATTGCTCAAATTGTTCATAGTGATGATGAAGAAGAAGTAACCGATTCTGAATCTGAAATAAGTGGTTCTGGAAATAGTGGCTATGAATCGGTTTGTGAGTTTTGTTCTCAGAAAGACAAGAAGATTCAAGGCTTAATAAAGGATAATGACTTGTTGTTTGATGAAAATAAAAGAAAGATAGAAGAATTGGCAAAAGAACAACAAAAGTTGGAAGATCGTCTTCAAGAATTGTCTTTTCAGAAAGAAAAATTCTCAGATTTTCAGGCAAAGGTTGTTGAAAAAGAATTGAAGTTTCAAAGCGTTGAAAAGGATCTTGAACAAAAGTACATAACATTGTCTGAAGAAAATGCTAAATTAGTCAAAGAAGTGAAGAAATGGAAAGATGAAGCTGAGGATACTGCAAAAGATTTTCAAAATCTTTTTGACAAATCCAAGTCCAGACTTGATATACTTACTAACACTTCTGTCGAACAAGCTGCTAAAATTGAGTCTTATCAAATTGATATGGAAAAGCTACTAGACGATAAGAGGGAGTTAGTAAGAGTGAAGAAATTGCAAAATGCAAACTTGGATATTTAGAAAAGGAATGAAGATAAATTGAAGAAAGAATTAGTTGATGGATTAGATGAGTTGAGGTTGCAAAAGTATGAAACTCATAAATTGGCGAAGAAGTGAATTGCAATGGAAAAAGAGTTGGCTGAAGCTCAACAAAGAATTTCTGATTTAAAGATTGAAGTCATTGATTCAAAACGTCTTTTGGACAATGTTACTAATTCTCAATCTTTTACAAGTTTTATGGCCACAGATGAAAATTTTGAGAAGATGTTTAACAAAACAGTTTCACCACCAGCAAGTCTCAAAGAAGGTGTTAATTATCTAAAGGAAAAGGTAGAAACTGGTGATTATTCTGAATTTGTGGATAAGAAATCTGATGGAGTAAAGGTTGTGAAGTCACAGAAAGAACAGAACGATGAAAAGGTTGTGTCTGGTTCTTTATCTGATAGCAAAGAGAAATCTGCAAGTTCAACAACTGACATTGCTGAAACAATTGTTGATGCTCCAAAAGATATCAATAAGATCAAAGCAGAGTTTTCTCGTATTGCAAAGAACAGGCATCAATCATCTGGTTCAGAAGAGAAGGTTTCGGGAAAACATTCGGTTCTAGGTTTTTCAGAAGAATGATCCTGATATTGGTACTTCTAAGATTAAAAAACAACCGCAGTTGAAGAAAATTTTAATTTGAAGTAGGTTCGGAAAGATGTTTTAAAGGCTGAAAAAGTTCTACCAGAGAGGCTTTACAAACTCAAAGGTTCAGAACAAATATTTTCTGATAAAGAATTTCCGTTACATTGTGTGGATGCTCAGAAAGTTGCTGAAGTGTTTGTCAAGTATATTGATCTGAAGAGCAAGAAGCCACACATTCCTAAATATTCTTCTGGAGGTTCAAATTCTGCTCCAACGAGCCCAACATCCAAATGGGTTCATGATCATCGATTTCAGGTATATGATTCTTTTTATGATCATTTTGGAGAAAATGTATTTTGTGAAGCTTTGCAGGTTCCAAAGAGGAAAAATGTAAACAATCGCTTGTGTTATAGTTGCCGCCAAAAAGGGCATATGGCACAAGATTATCCGGTTTCTGCTGCTTCTACATCGAAAAGAGGAAAGGTTCCAATTGTTGGTAAATCTGCCAAACAAAGATTCATTGATGAATATGGCAGAGTATTTGATGAACATCAACCTACATTTTTCAAAACTCAAGGAAGATTTATTCCTCGTTTTCAAAATATTCCATATGTAGGTTGTTCGTCACAATCCACTGTGACTGGTTCATCAAATGCAAATTTACCAAAACAACAAAATTGACAACCTAAAGTGGTTTCAAAAGGAATCCAAGACACTAGTCGACCAGAAGCGATTCGCTTCAGGTCATTTATGAACTGATGTGTTTGACCAGTGTGCAGGTACTTCTAGAAGACCTATCGGTGATTGAAAAGTTGCTGATGGATGAGTATTTTTTTGATTTAAAATAAATTACACGTGACATCAAATTTCAAAAACTAAAATTTTTCTGAAATCTAAATCGGAAAGGTATCTATGTCGAAAGGTCAATTTTCTTTCTTTAATGCTTTTTGTTTGTATTTTAAGGGGAGAAAATTGAAAATACCAAAAATAGTGTCTTTGTGTTTTTGTTAAAATGAAAATAAAAAAATAGAGTTTTCATTTTAAGGGGGAGAAAAAGAGAAAAATACAAAAATATGGAAAAATAGAAAAATACAAAAACATAAAAAAAATGAGAAATTGTATCCAACATGATTGGGAAATGATGGTACATTGGCTTACGTGCCTAAACCATGGATAAAATAGATGAAAAAGTCATAAGATCAAAATGAGAAATTATATCCAACATGATTGGGAAATGATGGTACATTGGCTTACGTGTTTGACTCATGGATAAAATAGATGAAAAAGTAATAAGATCATTGTTCGATGTGCTTGGTAGGCTCGGCATTAAATCAGAAAGTATTCAAATGTGATATTCATTAAATACTAATGCTTGACCAAGTGGACAACATCTTGATGCATGTCTGATGATATATCAAGAAAAGATATGTGAAAAAGAAAATGAGAAGTCACTGTGTATACATGTGTTCATTTTGCAAAGATTTGAACTTTTTTGATTTTCTTTATTTTATCAAACGATCGGACTTTCTCTGCGTGTCCACAAGACCGACCTGATTGTTGTTCGTTGGATGTTCTGCTTTATTTTCTTTGGTGTTTTGTATAACTCATCGGACTTTCTCTGCGTATACGGAAGTATCGACCTGATTGTTGTTGAGTTATACAAGTTCAACTTGTTTTATTTTCTTATTTTGTTAAATCCGAGGACTTATCTGCGTATCGAAAGATCGACCTTAAGGTAGACGATTTAACGTTCTTATTTCGTTTTGAATGGAACACAGTTGACGATATCATGAATAAAATCAATATGTGATTAAATCACAAATGAAATCACAAAGTGTGATACGCAAATACATATCTGAGAATGTCTGATAGTGTGGGGTACACTAGTCAAAGCAATCTAATTAATACATTAACATATCCAGATGTTATGAGTATGATTGTGCCTGAGTTTAAGATGGACAAATTATACCTGTAATCGACATGACTTATGTGCTGAAGTAATTGAAATTGAAGTGTAGTTCAACATGTTATGTTTATTATGATCTCAATTTGTGATCTTTCTCGCAAAAGACAAAAATAGTGTCTGATCCTGTATTGCATTTATGTTTCTGTAGAAACGAGATACGATCTTACTACTGCGTGTATCAATCAATCATAGTAACAACGGATGTAAATAAGAGAATTCTTATTGATCACTTGAAGATACAATGAAGTTCTCTCTAGTTTCTCTCTCTAGAAACACACACAGAAAGGTGTAGAATGACAGAAGTGTTTCAACTGGTTACCATGCACATTCTAACACACCCTATTTATAGTAAGTGACTAAATGCCCACCGTATCAAACTGATACGCCGGACCACATGATCCGCCGGATCATGTGATACGCCCATAACCAAATAGTCACTACAACTATCACTTAGACACGCTCGCATAGATACAATACACGAGACACTCATAGCATAGGAATATGCTCTAACAAACTCCCCCTTAACGTGTAGTGTATCTATTTTCTAACTAAACTTCAGTCTTCAATCTTCAACATGGCTACATCCGATCTTTGACTTGAAATCTTGTCAGAAATAGAGCTTGCATGGCTGGATCACTCTTGGATCATCTTTGCACTTCAGGATCCACTTGAGAAAGATACTTCATACTCCCCCTCTCACCATGCTTGAGTCTTGACATAACCTGCAATTTCAGAAGACAGAAACGCGGTTTCCTTTTCTTTTTGAAAATTAATTTATTCTTGGCGCAAAACTTCTCTTCGAGAATCCAAGATAGAGATTTGAAAATTTTGATTTCGTATCACATGTCGATCGGTTGAAAACAAATAAGAAACAAAATCTTTTTGGCTTTTCGTAACTTTACATCAAAACACACCAAAAATCTTTTTGAACTTTTCAGATATGAACCATAAATGCAATACTGAATCAGACACTATTTTTGTCTTTTGCGAGAAAGATCACAACTTGGGATCATATTGGTCATAACATGCTGAACTACATTTCAATTTCAATTACTTTAGCACATAAGTCATGTTGATTACTGGTATAATTTGTCCATCTTAAACTCAGGCACAATCATACTCATAACATCTGGATATATTATTGAATTGATTAAATTTGCTTTGACCAGTGTACCCCACACTATCAGACATACTCAGATATGTTTTTCGCTTTTATATCACACTTTGTGATTTCATTTGTGATTTAATCACATAATGATTGTATTCATGATTTAGTCAACTGTGTTCCATGCAAAAAGAAATAAGAACGTTAAATCGTCTACCTTAAGGTCGATCTTTCGATACGCAGATAAGGCCTCGGATTTAACAAAATAAGAAAATAAAACAAGTTGAAGTTGTATAACCCAACAACAATCAGGTCGGTACTCCCGTACACGCAGAGAAAGTCCGATGAGTTATACGAAACACCAAAGAAAATAAAGCAGAACGTCAAACGAACAACAATCAGGTCGATCTTTCGATACGCAAAGAAAGTCCGATCGTTTGACAAAATAAAGAAAATCAAACAAGTTTAAATCTTTACAAAATGAACACATGTATACACAGTGACTTCTCATTTTCTTTTTCACATATCTTTTCCCTGATATCATGAGACATGCATCAAGATGTTGTCCACTTGGTCAAGCATTAGTATTTAATGTGTTTATCACATCTGAATACTTTCTGATTTAATGCCGAGCCTACCAAGTACATCAAACAATGATCTTATGGCTTTTTCATCTATTTTATCCATGAGTCAGACACGTAAGCCAATGTACCATCATTTCCCAATCATGTTGGATACAATTTCTCATTTTTCAATGTTTTTGAATTTTTCTATTTTTTTCAATGTTTTTGTATTTTCTGTTTTTCTCCCCCTTAAAATGAAAACTCTATTTTTGGATTTTCATTTTAACACAAACAAAAACACAAAGACGCTATTTTTGATTTTCAATTTTCTCCCTCGAAACTACATACGAAATGTAAAAGAAAGAAAATTGACCTTTCGACATGGATACCTGTCAAGTTTAGCTTTCAGAAAAATTTCAGTTTTGAAATTTGATAGCACATGTAATTTAAGTTAAATCAGCAGAATACTTCTCCATCAGCAACTTTTCAATCACCAATAGGTCTTCTAGAAGTACCTGCACACTGGTCAAACACATCAGTTTATAAATGACCCGAAGCGAATTGCTTCCGGTCGACCAGTATCTTGATATCCTTTTGAAACCACTTTAGGTTTCCAGTGTTGTTGTTTTGGTAAATCAGTATCTGATGAACCGGTCACAGTCGATTGTGAAGAACAACCTACATATGAAACATTTTGAAAACGAGGAATAAATCTTCCTTGAGTTTTGAAAAATGTAGGTTGTGGGTATTCATCAAATACTCTGCCATTTTCATCAATGAATCGTTGTTTGGCAGCTTTACCAACAAATGGAACCTTTCCTTTCCTTGAACTAGAAACAGCAGAAACTGGACAAACTTGTGCCAGATGCCCTTTTTGTCGGCAATTGTAACACAAGCGATTGTGTGCATTTCTTCGTTTTGGAACCTGCATAGCTTCACAAACATATTCATCTCCAAAATGATCATAAAAATTATCATATACCTGAAATCGATGATCATGAACCCATTTGGATGTCGGACTCTTTGGAGTAGAATTGGATCCTCCAGAAGAATATTTAGCACCTTGTTGCTTCTTGGTCTTTGAATCAACATTCGTCACAAAAACTTCAGCAACTTTCCGAGCATCTACACAATGTAGCGGGAATTCTTTATCAGAAAATATTTGTTCCGAACCCTTGAGTTTGTAGAACCTCTCGGATTGAACTTTGTCAGCTTTAAAAACTTCTTTCTTTACTTGCTTCAGATTAACTTTCTTCAAATTCTGTTGCTGTTGAACCTTTGAAACATACACATCAACCTGTTTCTTTTGAAATCCCAAACCTGTATATTTTCCAGAAACTTTCTCTGCTGAATCAGATGATTTATGCCCGTTCTTCGCAAGACGAGAAAATTCAGTTTTAACTTTCTTGATATCTTTTGGAGCATTGATAATTGTTTCATCAATGTCAGCTTTTGAAGACGAAGACCCAGACACAACCTTTTGAGCTTCAGAAGCTTCAATACTTTTGCCTTTTTCCTTTTGCTTTTCTTCAGCAGATTTGGAACCAACAAACTCAGAATAATCACCAATCTCACCCTTGTCTTTCAAATCATGAACGCCTTCCTTGAGACTTCCTGGTGGCGAGACTGTCTTGTTAAACATCTTCTCAAAATTTTCATCTTTAGCCAGAAAAGTTGTAAAAGATTGTGAGTTAGTAACATTGTTCAAAAGACGTTTTGAATCAATGACTTCAATCTTTAATTCAGAAATTCTTTGATTAGCTTCAGCCAACTCCTTTTCTGATGCAATTAGCTTCTTTGTCACTTTATTAGTTTCATACTTTTGCAATCTCAACTCATCTAGAGTGGCCAACAATTCCTTCTCGAGTTTATCTTCGTTTCTTTTCTGAATATCCAAATTTGCATTTTGCAACTTGTTTACTCTTGCCAGTTCTCGCTTCTCATCTAACAACTTCTCCATATCAAGCTGATATGCTTCAATTTTAGCAACCGAATCATCAGAAGCCTTGGTAAGTAAATCAAGTTTAATCTTGGACTTTTCAAACAAATTATTAAAATCATTGGCAGCATCCTCAGCCTCTGCCTTCCATTTCGCAACTTCCTTGACTAAGTCAGCCTTTTCTTCAGACAATTTTGTAAATTTCTTTTCAAATTCCTGCTCAACACCTTGAATCTGCAACTCTTTTTCAATTAACGTTGTCTGAAAAACTGAAAACTTTTCTTTATCAGCAACCCAATCTTCTTTTTCCTTAACTAAACCTTGAATCATTTTATCTTTTTGAGAACAAAACTCACAGACCGATTCATAACCACTATTTCCATAACTACTAACATCTGAATCAGAATCTGTTATCTCTTCTTCGTCATCACTGTGAACAATTTGAGCAACAAAACACGACTCATCAGGAAAATCAGCCTCCCAATCATAACCTTCATTCGATGTTTGTTCTTTTGATGCAGAAGAAATAGCAGTCAAAGCAATTTGAGGTGAAGCAGTTTTATCAGCTGTCTGAACCACCTTTTCTTTTGCGGGACACTCACGAGCAAAATGACCATATTTAGAACATTTGAAACATTTGATCTGTGACTTATTCAAACCAAGTTTGTCTCCTTGAAAAATAGATGTCGTTCCATGTTTCTTAATAAACCTTCTACCTCTTTCAGTTAGCATAGCAAACTGCCACTCCAAATCTAATTTATTCAACTGATCTTCATCCATATGATCTAAATCCTCTCTATATAGACAAGAGTTACCAATTTGACTAAATATGTCGCCAGAAGAAGATGATATGAATCCAGATAACAATGCAACTAAATCTTCAGCTGACTTCCCATTAATCGAACTAGCAGATGATCTATCAGGAGTAGTGAAACTGCACCTCCTTGATGAACTTTCATACTTTCCTGAACCATGATCAGCAACAAATGCTGTTTGAGGTGGATTTGATGTATCATAACTAGATGATTTAGACTTTGCATTGATACTTGCAGAATTTTGTCCATGATATAACTCAGGATTTTGTAATTGAGCAGTAGACTTGTTTGAATTCATCATTTCCATTTCTCGAGCATGAAGCTTTCCAGTCAAATCATGAAATGATAATGTGGAATAGTCTTTGTCATGAGTAAGCAACAACACATAATTTTCCCATTTCTCTGGTAATGCTTCCATCAATTTCTCTTTCAATTCTTCCTCGGTCTTTTCAATCTTGACTACTTTCATCTCACTAATTAGATGTGAAAATCTTGAAACAAGAGCAGAAATATTTTCTTTGTCGTATTGTTGGAAATTTTCAAATTCTTTGTTCAACACTTTTCTTCGACTCTTCTTATACTGATCATTGCCTTCACATCGAGCAGATAAAGCATCCCATAACTGTTTAGCCTTCTTGCAAGTACTGAATTGATGTAACAACTCAGTAGGTAAAGCCATGGTAAGATAACCATAAACTTTTTGTTCAAGTTCATAACTTCTTCGTTCATCCTTATCAAAATCTTGAATCTCTTTATATTCCCCATTGTCAGTTGGACGTACATACAGCGTTCGAATCGGTATCCACAAATCAATATCATTTGTGCTGATGTATGCAGAGAAACGTTGCTTCCAATTTTGATAATCTTCCAATTTTAACAACTTGGGAACTTTCTGACTTGTTCCTATTTCATTATCAAAGTTAATCATAGCTTGCATCGTGGTTTGCATAGCCGCAAATGCATGAAAATCAGACATTTTTCACCGTAAAATGATACTTCAAAAACTTCGAACTCAAAAACGGAGGTCTTCCAAGCGGATTTTGGGGGTCAAAACTGCTCGGTACTAGCCATAGGCTAGTACAAGTCCTAGATCTTGGAAAGACGAACGTTTTGGCTGGTATTGGGTTCCGTAACTCCAAACGGTTTGCAAGTTATGTCAGTTTTCGTGAAAGTCACTATTCTGCCAGCGTATCAAAACAACTCGACGGATCAGTTCCGGACCAAAACAATCAGGCGGATCAAATTTGTACTAGCGGATCAGATTCCGGATCAGATGTACTAGCGGACCAGAATTATACTAGCGGATCAGATGCGGACCAGATATCTTCAGCGGATCAGATTTTGATACGGCGGACCAAATTTTGGTACGGCGGACCATAATTTTCAGCGGATCACACTGATACGCTGTAACTGCTGCGGATCAGACTGATGAAGATTGCCTAGCGGATCAAACGGCGGATCAAAAAACTCATCCGGCGGATCAGCTGACTTCGAGACTGATTTCACTGATTTTCGCGAATTTTGATGTTTGGAGCTGGAATTTGGTTCAGTATAGTGCGAAAACACTCCAGAAACACTCAGAAATCATTTTCCATCATTGAAACACTCAGAATTGAAAGAATTTGATGAAAACGTGAAGAAACCCAAACTTTCTCTCTCTAAAAATCCGAAAAATTGATAAAAAACACAGCAATAGAGCAACCAAATGCTCTGATACCACTTGTAGAAACGAGATACGATCTTACTACTGCGTGTATCAATCAATCATAGTAACAACGAATGTAAATAAGAGAATTCTTATTGATCACTTGAAGATACAATGAAGTTCTCTCTAGTTTCTCTCTCTAGAAACACACACAGAAAGGTGTAGAATGACAGAAGTGTTTCAACTGGTTACCATGCACATTCTAACACACCCTATTTATAGTAAGTGACTAAATGCCCAGCGTATCAAACTGATACGCCGGACCACATGATCCGCCGGATCATGTGATACGCCCATAACCAAATAGTCACTACAACTATCACTTAGACACGCTCACATAGATACAATACACGAGACACTCATAGCATAGGAATATGCTCTAACAGTTTCATATCTGAAAATTCCAAAAAGATTTTAGGTGTGTTTTGATATAAATTTTCAAAAAGCCAAAAAGATTTTGTTTCTTATTTGTTTTCGACCGATCGACATGTGATACGAAATCAAATTTCAAATCTATATCTTGGATTTTCAAGGAGAAGTTTTGCACCAAGATTAAATTACTTTTCAAAAGAAAAAGGAAACCGCGTTTTTGTCTTCGGAAATTGCAGGTTATGTGTGTTAAGACTCAAGCATGGTGAAAGGGAGAATTTGAAGTATCTTTCACAAGTGGATCTTGAAGATTAAAGATGATTCAAGAGTGATCCAACCATGCAAGCTCGATTTCTAACAAGATTTCAAGTAAAAAATCGGATGCGGGAATGTTGAAGATTGAAGACTGAAGTTTAGTTAGAGAAGAGATACACTACACGTTAAGGGGGAGTTTGTTAGAGCATATTACTATGCTACAATGTGTCTCGTGTATTGTATCGAGATTAGAGCGAGTCTGTGAGTTGTAGTGGCAATATCAATGGTGCCGTACCAACTGGTACGCCGTACCAATTGGTACGCCCGTACCAAATGGTCCACCAATTAGTACGCAGGCCAGATTGTCACTAACTATAAATAGTTCGTGTTAGAATGATAGCTTAACACTTCTGTCATTTCTACACCTTTACTGTGTGTTCTAGAGAGAGAAACCAGAGCTTGCTTCTTGTAATCTTCAAGTGATTAATAAGAACAAAGCTTATTTACTTCTCCTGTTCACTAAATTGATCAAAGCATGCAATAGTAAGATTGTATCTCGGTTTTACACTTAGACTTTATACCCGTTTTCTATGAAAAAAAAGGGATCAAAATAAAGGGAAAAACCCCTTAGAAGCAGAAAAGATACTTGCCTCTAGAAGATTCATTCAGAAAATAGTGAAAACCCAAACTTTTTGAAAAGCAATAAAGGAACCGTTTAGTACGTTTTTTACCCCTTTTAAATAAAACCATCCTGCCCTTACCCCAAGCCTACCCTTTGAAAGCCCTCATGATGATCCAGTGACTTCTGATGAGATCGGTGGCGGTTCGATCGCATGTCAAGCATATGCTCTCTGTTTCATTGCTACCTTGGTATGAGTGTCCATCCCAAAAAAATCTCCAACCAAGAGTGACGAGTGACCACTTGTGAGGCATGTAAGTAAGAAATTAAATGAATTTATGAGTAGGCTTGTCAATAATAAAATTATTTCAACCAACAAGGTTAGAATTAAATTAATGGAACAAAACAAGAAAAATGGAGGAGGTAAAGCTTTTTAAAGCATAGGTCTTGGCGAAACACTAAAATGAGGATTTGGGATGTGTCAAAGCCCCTTCTTATGAAGTTTTGCTCGTGGACAAGCAAACGTTTGAGTGTGCGGATATTTGATATACGCTAAATCATATATATTTATGAACTTAAATATCCTCGCAAATCATGATAAAACCTAGCCACTAACAACAAAACAAAGCAATTTTGTTTTCTTTTTAGTTTTTCAGGTTTTCTAGAGCCGAAGTACAAAAAGGAACATTATCTAGCAGAAAAGGCAAAGAAAATGCAAGAGTTTGGAAAGCATCGCTCTAGCACGGCCTGTGCCTCATCAAGCACGCCCCGTGCCTAACCCAGATTGGCTTCTGATCAGCACCCCATGCCCCTGACTTAGCACACCCCATGCCACCAACCTCTCTGACACAGAACGCCCCGTGCTCCGGCTAACACGCACTGTGCCACTGACATCAGAAGAGACAAAATTCTGCTCGTCTGACACAGCATGGCCCGTGCCTGATGGAGCACGCCCCGTGCCGTTCTCTAGGATTTTCCTATAAAAGCTTGCTCTCCTTCACTTTTCAACTCGCTCAATTCTTTCCTCTCCATCTCACTTGTAGATTAGTTACCGAGCCACTTGGTTCCTTTGTATCTTCAAGTATGTAATAGTCTGTAAGAAATTCAACCAGTTTAGTAAATAAAAGTATTTTGTCTATGAAATCTTCTTTTATTGACTGGCAAATCTTTAAGCCATAATTGGCCAAATTCGTACACTTGATTGGAATTAACAAACTTTTAACAAGTCTTCAAGTTGTTTTTATTGCAATGGTCCAAGGTGTGTCTAATTACTTTATAAAAATCTTTTTATTGAAAGTGTATTACTGATTTTTTGAACCAAGCGTGCTTCACGTATCATAGACCATTTGGGGAATCGAAATCCCAAAGGCCGGACCTGTGACACCTGATCGGGGGACGATGCATGATCCAAAAGGTGACTTGCGCCCCATGCTACATGATACGTTCGAGGTCCTTATGCCTATATAAACAAACTCGGTTGACCACGCATGTGCGGGCTGAAAGTATTTGGTTGGGAACGAGGGTTGGTAATATTTTGTCACTTAACGGGACCGAAAGATACTTGTTCGTGAACTTGGCTCTGGTCAGACGTACATTACGCGAGAGCGGTGTATGGAACTGTTCTTAGCCCCTTAAAAAGATCGTTTTTATAATAAAATAATCCGGCACACATGGTTGTTTCCCTGCTGGTTCATGACAACGTTTTGAGTACGGTAAGTTTTCCAGGTTCAGGGACCCCGTAACTAAATGGCATTATACCACTTCATTTGTCCACTGGCAGCACCTTCCCTCGGCAATAGTACTCCTCGCAGACGATTAGCAGTTGGATAGTGAGATAGCCAAAGAGGGCCGAAAGGTGGCTAACCTTCTACCAGTGAAGAATCTTGAGCTAAAGTAATAAAACCACAACTTGATTATAAGTTACTAGTGTCGTTATTCCAATCAATACTGACTCCACCATACTTAGGATCAAAGATCCATTTTATTTACACACACACACACACACACACACACACATATATATATATATATATATATATATATATATATATTAGTAGTAATAACTATTTTTCCTAAAAAATAGACTTTGGTTAAACGTAAACAAAGATTGAGTATTGGGAGCTCTCATTTTCTATAGTGTCCTGATCGACCCCGATTTAACTTAACACTACTATACTGCCCACGATGGGTATACTTTCCCGAGTAAGGTGGTGAAATGGTAGTTGTCAAGTAATTAGGTATTATAAATTTAAAAGCTTTAGCTGCTACGCAGGTACGATAAATTTCCATATTTTAAGAACACCTCAGCACACACCAGATGTCTAAATCTTAATAATGATTTATTAATTGGTTGTGTTAGTGACTTTAGTTATGACCTTTCTATATTGATAGTGAGCTTTAAGAACGTTTGAAACAAGTCACCAACTTTGTGTTTGTTGAGTTAAACATTCACGTGTCTGTGTCTATATAGATTAAACATGGTAGTAGACCTTAGTAGGTTGCTATAAGTTGTGTTTTGTGACATCAGTTGTATAGAAGCTCTTCTTTTTATGGAGGGTGAAAGTCAAACTACAATGATGTGGTTTTCTCCCATTATCACTATCCTAATGAGATAATATCAAAAGGTCAAGAGCCTATAGTAACGGTAACGGTAGTGGTGTTCCCGCAGCTTCCATGTCATCGGCAACACCGCACTTTACTCCATTTATTTTGATATTGCCTCTTTCCCAGGTGGCCAACCTCCGCATCTGCACACCTTGAACCTGCCAAGATGGCCCACCGTGTCACCACCCCTGCGTTGTGCTACTAAAGCATTACAAACAACCTTAATGGTGTTAGTGTAAGGACCGATTTTCACATCAAGAATCCTGATATTGAGCAAGAACGAGGTTCGGATTCGAAAACCCGAGAGACGATGATAATGGAGAAGAATCTAGGAAATCATAACAAGAGAAAGATGATAATCAAGTCGAATGATTTCATTGAACCGAATGATTACAAGAACAAGAAATCATGACAACAATCTCTCTCTAGGAATCCATGACTCACTCTCTCTCTACAAGAAAATCATCATCTCCATTTCGAAGACTCCTTTACTTGTAATGGGCACCCTCACTATATATAGTGAGGGTGACTAACAAGTGAAAAGCATAATAAATGAACAAAATACAAATAAACTCAAAATAACATAAAATATTAATTAAATCAAAGTTGATTTAATTAATCGAAGCTTGACACGCTCGAACCGATCTTCCGTTGAGTTTTACGTTGATCGTTGACTCGAACGGTTGACTTTTCCAGAAAACGTCTTCGATCCGATTTTGCAAGCCTCGAGCATCACAACCTGCGTCTTTGAATCATTTCACGATGGATTATTCAGACGGATGCTTCGGTAAACAGATTTGATGGCGTCAGTCATATAGATTTTTGTTCCAACATATTCCCCCTTGACTCATGCTTTCAAATCTGTTAACTGCTGAAGAACCACTCTGCCGTACATCTTCAATGAGAAACTGATCAACCGAAGAAAATCTGTCGTAGAGATTCCCTCTCTGAATAAACTTATTCTGTTTTCGTTTCTCTAGTTGAGATCCAAGTGCTGCAGTTCACTCGGTTCACACGGTCGGGTACAATACTAAGAATGCTGAATATCGGAGTCAAAACTGCAACAAACCGAATCTGATAAACCAGTCAAACACTGAACATGCTCCAACTTCTGATAATCGACCCGATATCCAAATCCATAATAATTCCTCCTATTTCTCTAAATCTCTCCAAAAACATCAAGTCGGAAGCGTAAAATCAGATGCGGAGAGTTGAACCGTCACGATCGGTTGCCTAGAGAAACCGGATAAACAATCTTGAAATCGGACAATCTTGCAAAAAATCGGAAGTCAGATGCTGACAGTTGTGAATGATCCATGTGACTGAGGTTGGATGCGAAAATTAAAGATAAGTGTCAAATTTGTAAGAATCTGAGATCCCGAGCGTAAAATAATCATAACCGGAGTCTTTGTAATTTTGGGCGAAGAAAAATAAGCTCGGAAAAATTTTCCGTGAAGAATTTTGAGTTAAACGGTGCAATCTGGAATAAATCTGAGCAAAACCGTCAATTTTCTTCAGGAAACGGCTTCTCGAGAAATTTAACGGATAAATTCCAATAATTAACTGAGAGTCCAGTTAATCCGGTTAGTTGACATCTGCACTGCATCAGCTAAAAATAAAACCGTGAGACATAACGAGAAAGCTGCATAATTAACCGGCTATAGAAGCTAACCCGTTAGTGGTCGATAGCTAACGTACGCGTGACGTTAATAAACGAGAACCCCAATAAAGTAAATGGAATAAATCTTTGACTAACGCAAATTTTTTTTGAAATTCCGTCGCGGCGTTATCTCGTTCGTCTCGTAAAAGACTAATATAAAAATCCCATGTTATAACGAAAAATCTGAAAATTAAATTAGTCTTAAAAAAAATTCTCAAGAAGCACAATCCTTGTGAAAAGGAATGGACTGATCATGTTTGAGCTTTAAATTGATCCAACGGGCAGAAATATTGAAAATCCACGGTCTTGATCGAGATCCGGTGCTTTGGCTGTCCACCAATCAGAATTGTAGCAGAAAACTCATCCAGCGGCTAAGATTAAATCAATCTGACGATCCAAAG
>JBCNJP010000003.1:54764844-54781539 GCA_039602395.1 Deinandra increscens subsp. villosa | reverse complement strand
TAGAGAATAGATACACTACACGTTAAGGGGGAGTTTGTTAGAGCATATTACTATGCTACAATGTGTCTCGTGTATTGTATCGAGATTAGAGCGAGTCTGTGAGTTGTAGTGGCAATATCAATGGTGCCGTACCAACTGGTATGCCGTACCAATTGGTACGCCCGTACCAAATGGTCGACCAATTAGTACGCAGGCCAGATTGTCACTAACTATAAATAGTTCGTGTTAGAATGATAGCTTAACACTTCTGTCATTTCTACACCTTTACTGTGTGTTCTAGAGAGAGAAACCAGAGCTTGCTTCTTGTAATCTTCAAGTGATTAATAAGAACAAAGCTTATTTACTTCTCCTGTTCACTAAATTGATCAAAGCATGCAATAGTAAGATTGTATCTCGGTTTTACACTTAGACTTTATACCCGTTTTCTTTGAAAAAAAAGGGATCAAAATAAAGGGAAAAACCCCTTAGAAGCAGAAAAGATACTTGCCTCTAGAAGATTCATTCAGAAAATAGCGAAAACCCAAACTTTTTGAAAAGCAATAAAGGAACCGTTTAGTACGTTTTTTTACCCCTTTTAAATAAACCATCATGCCCTTACCCCAAGCCTACCCTTTGAAAGCCCTCATGATGATCCAGTGACTTCTGATGAGATCGGTGGCGGTTCGATCGCATGTCAAGCATATGCTCTCTGTTTCATTGCTACCTTGGTATGAGTGTCCATCCCAAAAAAATCTCCAACCAAGAGTGATGAGTGACCACTTGTGAGGCATGTAAGTAAGAAATTAAATGAATTTATGAGTAGGCTTGTCAATAATAAAATTATTTCAACCAACAAGGTTAGAATTAAATTAATGGAACAAAACAAGAAAAATGGAGGAGGTAAAGCTTTTTAAAGCATAGGTCTTGGCGAAACACTAAAATGAGGATTTGGGATGTGGCAACCCTAAAACTTTTGCTTTCTTTCCCCAGCAACGACAAGTAACCACGACAGCTGAGACTGCGAACGCTACAACACAAGAATAATTTTCGGGACGAAAATTCCATTTACAAGGGGATGATGTGACATCCGGGAATTTCAAGGTTTACTTCCGTTAGACAATCTCCGTTAGTTACGTTAATAGTGTTAACTTAGTAACTAATGCTTAACTAGGCCGAATACGTCCACGACCTTTGGTTGATCACCGAACCCGTCCATATGTGCTATGTATTTATTTATATGTTGTTATTATGAGAAACGTGATTTAAATGCATGATTTTTATTAAAAAGAATGACTATTTAATTATTTGATAAATTATGTGACAAATTGCCTAATTATGTGATTATATGTTTAACCGGGTAACTAAGTGTATGCATACATGATTAATGATTGGGCTAGTCATTAGACTAATCATGGGCTAATGATGGCTAATCATTGGGGGCCCAAATCCCAATGAAAGCCCATGATGGCCATTAGTATTTAAATGAAGTTTTAAACCCTAATTACCCATTTGCATACATCACACAAGAAACACACACACACTCTCTCCCTCTTGCGATTCTGGACCAGCCTTAGAGACCATCAAGATCAGCCATCTTTTCTGTAGAAGAAGATCATCCATCGATCCTAGATCAAACCGTGAGTCCCATGACCATGTTTCTTGCTTTTCTATGTGTTTTGTTCATAAAGCATGCCTAGATCTCCATGTAATCGTTAGATTTTCTGTAAGAATGCTTAGGAATACTAGATCTATCATAAAGACTACAACTTTACCTGTGAAACTGATCCATAATAGAGATTCATGCTAGATTAGGTTATTTTGTGTAAAATGTGTTCTTGAAGATTTGATGATGAAAATACATGTTTATGATGTTAAAAATGCTCCTGTGATGTTCCTAAATGATTATGTATGCTTGAAAATGAATTACATGAAGTATGGAGGCTGTTAGAAAGATTTTTAGTCAAATTTACGGGTTTTTTAGCGACCAGCGACACTGTGCATTCATTAGGAGAAACTATCCAGCGAAACTATGCATATCTCCTTCCAGCGACACTGTGCAGCGAAACTGTAGTGTCTCTCGTGAACGAAACTGACCTTGTCCCTGAACGAAAGTTCAACCAGTTCCTGGCGAAACTAGCTAGCGAAACTAGCAGTTTCTCTAGCAGTTTCTCTAGCAGTTTCTCTAGCAGTTTCTCTAGCAGTTTTTCTAGCAGTTTCTCTAGCAGTTTCTCTAGCAGTTTCTCCAGCAGTTTCGCCAGACTAAACCCAAACTTGTGCAACTTATTTGAATTCTATGCTATGACTTACATGATTATACTATGATGAAACATGCTATGATTTCTGTAATATGTGAACCCTTATTTATGATCAACCATCGGTGTCGTGTGTCGTTATGTCGTGTCGTAGTTCCAACGTGCTATGTTATGGGCCATAGTGACGATAAGTTAATGATTAGACACAAAACTAATACTTAAGACCTAAACGTATTCATAGGTCTTCGTTAAGCAATAATTGGATTAATTAGCAAGTGTAGCTGAGCAACCTAAGGTGAGTGTCACTAACCCATTTACCGTGAACCCGTTTGGGTCACGCTGAATAACTTAATGAAAAACAATGCTGACAACCTTATGAGAGCTATGCACCTCTCTGATGAACTTGAACTCGGGAGTGCTTGGCACCCACTTGATGAACTTGAACTCGGGAGTGCTTGGCACCCACTTGATGAACTTGAAGTGTTTTATGGGAAGCACTTGTGAAATACTAAAACAACTATTTCTAAAACAAAACTGAAAATATCTCCGGAATTCATGAGAACCCAAAGGAAAACCGTTTTAATATGACTAGTGTAGGTTAAAGTCTAAACCAAATGATATCACATGAATTCTAAGGATGCCTTAAAAACTTAAAAGTCCTCAACTAAATTGTACCATTAATTGTAAAGCGAGGGGATGTTGGGTAGATCTACTGGAGTTTGACAAACTCCGCCCCGTGGCACGGGGAGTGCACGGAGGTACAATATCAGCCTATCTGACCGTGATCCCGAGAGGACACGGGGGAGGCAAAACCGCGATGACATAGGTCCGCAAAACAGAATGGCACGGCCACTACAATATTGGTTAGCTTTGGTACAAACTTCCTTAGTGCATGGAAACCGGATTAGCTACCCGCGATATCGGTTGACCGCTTTAACTTTTACTTAACTAGTGCATATTCGGTAATTCAACACTTGGCAATGTTTGCAAAACTAATACTTATTACATGATGATGAATACGATTATGAGACCGGGCCAATGCATGTCATGCCCACCGTGAACTCACCAACCGTTAGGTTGACACTTGTGTGGTTTTCACTTTTGCAGATCGCTGAGGAGTATCCACTGGGTGTTGGCATGGCACAAGAAGACATTTACTTTTATTAACTAAATTAGGAATTTGAAACAATGATTTGTCAAGCACGTGGTTGGTGCCAAGATACTAATGTTTTATTCCGCTGCGTACCTTAAACTGTTTTCATTATAAATGTTTGGACTTTACTCTGATTCGTTTAGTATTTGTAACTAATGGTTGTGGTCCTGGTTTGTTCGCACCCCTTAACGATATAAACCCCGTTAGTGGTTATTTGGGGGGTGTGACATGGGATGTGTCAAAGCCCCTTCTTATGAAGTTTTGCTCGTGGACAAGCAAACGTTTGAGTGTGCGGATATTTGATATACGTAGGGCTGCTCAAAGTCGGGTTCCCGACCCGAGATCATCATTTCCCGTCCCGACCCGATTCCCGAGAATACAGAATCCATTGACCGAATCCCGACCAACTAACCTTAAATCGGGTATCGGTCCCGGGCTGCTCGGGCTCACCGGGATTACTGGATTTCCCGAGACCGACAGGTTGGGCCTGAATCTAAAATATCATAATAAACTTTCTTAAGTTGTTTTAGCTTCCTTGTGTTGTGGGTCATCTGCTAGAGAATTAACTTCTTGATTATATTTATACCATGTTTCTAAATGTGATAAATGAGAATGCAAAACATTTTCCCACAATTCAGGAACCAATGTGGTTCGAGCTGCAAATGGAGAATCACAAAACATTTGCAAAAGATGTTTGGCTGCTATCCGTTCTTTTTTCTGCATTTGATATAATATAGTTAAATGCAAGTGGCCACAAGCTTACGAAATGGAATTGGGAAACCCAGATGTAAATCCATCTTTTACATCTTTGCATTTAGGCTGGACTGTAAATTACAGAAGAAGAGGACGATTGTAGGGGAGAAAAAACGTTGCGAGTAGGGGAGAGGAGAAGGCCAGAAAAAAGTCGACCGTAGGAAGAAAATAAGACGTCGACTACTGTATCTTGTATTTGTAGGGCTAATGTTGGTTTTTTTTGGCTCAAGAAAATCAAATGTATTTTGGGCTTTTTTCTGATTTGAGCCAAAGTCGGTTTTTTGGGTTTCCCGATCCCGACGGGTAATACCCGACCCGAGACCGAATCCCGAAAACATTATAAACTAGAGACCGACACTAGAAGTCGGGCATATACACTCGGTTTGGTACATACAGAAATTCGGGTCGGGACTCGGGAAAAGTCGGGTTTCCCGACTATATGCTCACCCCTAGATATACGCTAAATCATATATATTTATTAACTTAAATATCCTCGCAAATCAGGATAAAACCTAGCCACTAACAACAAAACAAAGCAATTTTGTTTTCTTTTTAGTTTTTCAGGTTTTCTAGAGCCGAAGTACAAAAAGGAACATTATCTAGCAGAAAAGGCAAAGAAAATGCAAGAGTTTGGAAAGCATCGCTCTAGCACGGCCTGTGCCTCATCAAGCACGCCCCGTGCCTAACCCAGATTGGCTTCTGATCAGCACCCCATGCCCCTGACTTAGCACACCCCATGCCACCAACCTCTCTGACACAGAACGCCCCGTGCTCCGGCTAACACGCACTGTGCCACTAACATCAGAAGAGACAAAATTCTGCTCGTCTGACACAGCATGGCCCGTGCCTGATGGAGCACGCCCCGTGCCGTTCTCCAGGATTTTCCTATAAAAGCTTGCTCTACTTCACTTTTCAATTCGCTCAATTCTTTCTTCTCCATCTCACTTGTAGATTAGTTACCGAGCCACTTGGTTCCTTTGTATCTTCAAGTATGTAATAGTCTGTAAGAAATTCAACCAGTTTAGTAAATAAAAGTATTTTGTCTATGAAATCTTCTTTTATTGACTGGCAAATCTTTAAGCCATAATTGGCCAAATTCGTACACTTGATTGGAATTAACAAACTTTTAACAAGTCTTCAAGTTGTTTTTATTGCAATGGTCCAAGGTGTGTCTAATAACTTTATAAAAATCTTTTTATTGAAAGTGTATTACTGATTTTTTGAACCAAGCGTGCTTCACGTATCATAGACCATTTGGGGAATCGAAATCCCAAAGGCCGGACCTGTGACACCTGATCGGGGGACGATGCATGATCCAAAAGGTGACTTGCGCCCCATGCTACATGATACGTTCGAGGTCCTTATGCCTATATAAACAAACTCGGTTGACCACGCATGTGCGGGCTGAAAGTATTTGGTTGGGAACGAGGGTTGGTAATATTTTGTCACTTAACGGGACCGAAAGATACTTGTTCGTGAACTTGGCTCTGGTCAGACGTACATTACGCGAGAGCGGTGTATGGAACTGTTCTTAGCCCCTTAAAAAGATCGTTTTTATAATAAAATAATCCGGCACACATGGTTGTTTCCCTGCTGGTTCATGACAACGTTTTGAGTACGGTAAGTTTTCCAGGTTCAGGGACCCCGTAACTAAATGGCATTATACCACTTCATTTGTCCACTGGCAGCACCTTCCCTCGGCAATAGTACTCCTCGCAGACGATTAGCAGTTGGATAGTGAGATAGCCAAAGAGGGCCGAAAGGTGGCTAACCTTCTACTAGTGAAGAATCTTGAGCTAAAGTAATAAAACCACAACTTGATTATAAGTTACTAGTGTCGTTATTCCAATCAATACTGACTCCACCATACTTAGGATCAAAGATCCATTTTATTTACACACACACACACACACACATATATATATATATATATATATATATATATATATATATATATATATATTAGTAGTAATAACTATTTTTCCTAAAAAATAGACTTTGGTTAAACGTAAACAAAGATTGAGTATTGGGAGCTCTCATTTTCTATAGTGTCCTGATCGACCCCGATTTAACTTAACACTACTATACTGCCCACGATGGGTATACTTTCCCGAGTAAGGTGGTGAAATGGTAGTTGTCAAGTAATTAGGTATTATAAATTTAAAAGCTTTAGCTGCTACGCAGGTACGATAAATTTCCATATTTTAAGAACACCTCAGCACACACCAGATGTCTAAATCTTAATAATGATTTATTATTTGGTTGTGTTAGTGACTTTAGTTATGACCTTTCTATATTGAAAGTGAGCTTTAAGAACGTTTGAAACAAGTCACCAACTTTGTGTTTGTTGAGTTAAACATTCACGTGTCTGTGTCTATATAGATTAAACATGGTAGTAGACCTTAGTAGGTTGCTATAAGTTGTGTTTTGTGACATCAGTTGTATAGAAGCTCTTCTTTTTATGGAGGGTGAAAGTCAAACTACAATGATGTGGTTTTCTCCCATTATCACTATCCTAATGAGATAATTTTAAAAGGTCAAGAGCCTATAGTAACGGTAACGGTAGTGGTGTTCCCGCAGCTTCCATGTCATCGGCAACACCACACTTTACTCCATTTATTTTGATATTGCCTCTTTCCCAGGTGGCCAACCTCCGCATCTGCACACCTTGAACCTGCCAAGATGGCCCACCGTGTCACCACCCCTGCGTTGTGCTACTAAAGCATTACAAACAACCTTAATGGTGTTAGTGTAAGGACCGATTTTCACATCAAGAATCCTGATATTGAGCAAGAACGAGGTTCGGATTCGAAAACCCGAGAGACGATGATAATGGAGAAGAATCTAGGAAATCATAACAAGAGAAAGATGATAATCAAGTCGAATGATTTCATTGAACCGAATGATTACAAGAACAAGAAATCATGACAACAATCTCTCTCTAGGAATCCATGACTCACTCTCTCTCTACAAGAAAATCATCATCTCCATTTCGAAGACTCCTTTACTTGTAATGGGCACCCTCACTATATATAGTGAGGGTGACTAACAAGTGAAAAACATAATAAATGAACAAAATACAAATAAACTCAAAATAACATAAAATATTAATTAAATCAAAGTTGATTTAATTAATCGAAGCTTGACACGCTCGAACCGATCTTCCGTTGAGTTTTACGTTGATCGTTGACTCGAACGGTTGACTTTTCCAGAAAACGTCTTCGATCCGATTTTGCAAGCCTCGAGCATCACAACCTGCGTCTCTGAATCATTTCACGATGGATTATTCAGTCGAATGCTTCGGTAAACAGATTTGATGGAGTCAGTCATATAGATTTTTGTTCCAACATATTCCCCCTTGACTCATGCTTTCAAATCTGTTAACTGCTGAAGAACCACTCTGCCGTACATCTTCAATGAGAAACTGATCAACCGAAGAAAATCTGTCGTAGAGATTCCCTCTCTGAATAAACTTATGCTGTTCTCGTTTCTCTAGTTGAGATCCAAGTGCTGTAGTTCACTCGGTTCACACGGTCGGGTACAATACTAAGAATGCTGAATCTCGGAGTCAAAACTGCAACAAACCGAATCTGATAAACCAGTCAAACACTGAACATGCTCCAACTTCTGATAATCGACCCGATATCCAAATCCATAATAATTCCTCCTATTTCTCTAAATCTCTCCAAAAACATCAAGTCGGAAGCGTAAAATCAGATGCGGAGAGTTGAACCGTCACGATCGGTTGCCTAGAGAAACCGGATAAACAATCTTGAAATCGGACAATCTTGCGAAAAATCGGAAGTCAGATGCTGACAGTTGTGAATGATCCATGTGACTGAGGTTGGATGCGAAAATTAAAGATAAGTGTCAAATTTGTAAGAATCTGAGATCCCGAGCGTAAAATAATCATAACCGGAGTCTTTGTAATTTTGGGCGAAGAAAAATGAGCTCGGAAAAATTTTCCGTGAAGAATTTTGAGTTAAACGGTGCAATCTAGAATAAATCTGAGCAAAACCGTCAATTTTCTTCAGGAAACGGCTTCTCGAGAAATTTAACGGATAAATTCCAATAATTAACTGAGATTCCAGTTAATCCGGTTAGTTGACATCTGCACTGCATCAGCTAAAAATAAAACCATGAGACATAACGAGAAAGCTGCATAATTAACCGGCTATAGAAGCTAACCCGTTAGTGGTCGATAGCTAACGTACGCGTGACGTTAATAAACGAGAACCCCAATAAAGTAAATGGAATAAATCTTTGACTAACGCAATTTTTTTTTGAAATTCCGTCGCGGCGTTATCTCGTTCGTCTCGTAAAAGACTAATAGAAAAATCCCATGTTTTAACGAAAAATATGAAAATTAAATTAGTCTTAAAAAAAATTCTCAAGAAGCACAATCCTTGTGAAAAGGAATGGACTGATCATGTTTGAGCTTTAAATTGATCCAACGGGCAAAAATATTGAAAATCCACGGTCTTGATCGAGATCCGGTGCTTTGGCTGTCCACCAATCAGAATTGTAGCAGAAAACTCATCCAGCGGCTAAGATTAAATCAATCTGACGATCCAAAGCCAAAGATCCCAGAATGGAAATGGGAGGATATCTCCATGGATTTTGTAACGGGATTACCTCATCGATCGAATCGACCGGATGCGATTTGGGTTATCATCGATCGTTTAACCAAGTTTGCACATTTTATCCCGATGAAGGAAAGTGATAACATGGATAAGTTAACAAAGCTGTACGTAGATCGAATTGTGGCACGTCATGGAGTGCCTAAGACTATTATCTCCGACCGGGATCCTCGATTTACTTCCCGACTGTGGTAATCTATGCAAGAAGCACTGGGAACCAGACTGGATATGAGTACAGCTTATCACCCGCAGACCGATGGTCAGACGGAACGAACTATTCAGACTTTGGAAGACATGCTCCGAGCTTGCGTTCTCGACTTCGGTAAGGACTGGGAGGCTCATCTTCCGTTGGTGGAGTTCTCCTACAACAACAGTTATCATACAAGCATCGGTGCAGCACCTTTTGAAGCTCTTTATGGCGAAAAATGTAGATCGCCCGTGTGTTGGGCCGAAACGGGTGAGAAGGGACTCACCGGACCGGAAATCATCCATGATACAACTGAACGGATCATTCAAATCAGAAAGCGGATAGCCGCAGCACGTGATAGGCAAAAGAGCTATGCCGACAAACACCGCAAACCTTTGAAGTTTGAGGTAGGCGACAAGGTACTATTGAAGGTATCTCCCTGGAAAGGTGTGATACGCTTCGGAAAGCGTGGAAAGTTGAATCCTCGCTATATTGGTCCATTTGAAATCATTGGGGAAGTAGGCCCGGTGGCCTACCGTTTACGACTCCCTGCCGAACTCGATGGAGTTCACAACGTGTTTCACGTCTCGAATCTGAAGAA
Source organism: Deinandra increscens subsp. villosa (assembly GCA_039602395.1). Classification (NCBI taxonomy): domain Eukaryota; kingdom Viridiplantae; phylum Streptophyta; class Magnoliopsida; order Asterales; family Asteraceae; genus Deinandra; species Deinandra increscens. The sequence continues at coordinate 54,771,974 of JBCNJP010000003.1, read as the reverse complement.
ATGTCTGGCTGAAGACATCGAAATAATTCCTTTGGAAGAATTGGAAATTGATGAACATCTGAGATTTATTGAGCAACCAGTAGAAATCATGGGACGCGAGGAAAAAGCCCTCAAACGTAGCAAGATTCCGATCGTCAAGGTCCGATGGAACTCAAAGCGTGGACCTGAATATACATGAAGACGAGAGGATCAGATGAAGAAAAAGTATCCTCACTTGTTCGAGCAAACGTCCACAGAAACTCAAGGTATAATTTAATTTTGGGGACCAAAATTCCTGTAACAGGAGGAGGATGTGGCAACCCTAAAACTTTTGCTTTCTTTCCCCAGCAACGACAAGTAACCACGACAGCTGAGACTGCGAACGCTACAACACAAGAATAATTTTCGGGACGAAAATTCCATTTACAAGGGGATGATGTGACATCCGGGAATTTCAAGGTTTACTTCCGTTAGACAATCTCCGTTAGTTACGTTAATAGTGTTAACTTAGTAACTAATGCTTAACTAGGCCGAATACGTCCACGACCTTTGGTTGATCACCGAACCCGTCCATATGTGCTATGTATTTATTTATATGTTGTTATTATGAGAAACGTGATTTAAATGCATGATTTTTATTAAAAAGAATGACTATTTAATTATTTGATAAATTATGTGACAAATTGCCTAATTATGTGATTATATGTTTAACCGGGTAACTAAGTGTATGCATACATGATTAATGATTGGGCTAGTCATTAGACTAATCATGGGCTAATGATGGCTAATCATTGGGGGCCCAAATCCCAATGAAAGCCCATGATGGCCATTAGTATTTAAATGAAGCTTTAAACCCTAATTACCCATTTGCATACATCACACAAGAAACACACACACACTCTCTCCCTTTTGCGATTCTGGACCAGCCTTAGAGACCATCAAGATCAGCCATCTTTTCTGTAGAAGAAGATCATCCATCGATCCTAGATCAAACCGTGAGTCCCATGACCATGTTTCTTGCTTTTCTATGTGTTTTGTTCATAAAGCATGCCTAGATCTCCATGTAATCGTTAGATTTTCTGTAAGAATGCTTAGGAATACTAGATCTATCATAAAGACTACAACTTTACCTGTGAAACTGATCCATAATAGAGATTCATGCTAGATTAGGTTATTTTGTGTAAAATGTGTTCTTGAAGATTTGATGATGAAAATACATGTTTATGATGTTAAAAATGCTCCTGTGATGTTCCTAAATGATTATGTATGCTTGAAAATGAATTACATGAAGTATGGAGGCTGTTAGAAAGATTTTTAGTCAAATTTACGGGTTTTTTAGCGACTAGCGACACTGTGCATTCATTAGGAGAAACTATCCAGCGAAACTATGCATATCTCCTTCCAGCGACACTGTGCAGCGAAACTATAGTGTCTCTCGTGAACGAAACTGACCTTGTCCCTGAACGAAAGTTCAACCAGTTCCTGGCGAAACTAGCTAGCGAAACTAGCAGTTTCTCTAGCAGTTTCTCTAGCAGTTTCTCTAGCAGTTTCTCTAGCAGTTTCTCTAGCAGTTTCTCCAGCAGTTTCGCCAGACTAAACCCAAACTTGTGCAACTTATTTGAATGCTATGCTATGACTTACATGATTATACTATGATGAAACATGCTATGATTTCTGTAATATGTGAACCCTTATTTATGATCAACCATCGGTGTCGTGTGTCGTTATGTCGTGTCGTAGTTCCAACGTGCTATGTTATGGGCCATAGTGACGATAAGTTAATGATTAGACACAAAACTAATACTTAAGACCTAAACGTATTCATAGGTCTTCGTTAAGAAATAATTGGATTAATTAGCAAGTGTAGCTGAGCAACCTAAGGTGAGTGTCACTAACCCATTTACCGTGAACCCGTTTGGGTCACGCTGAATAACTTAATGAAAAACAATGCTGACAACCTTATGAGAGCTATGCACCTCTCTGATGAACTTGAACTCGGGAGTGCTTGGCACCCACTTGATGAACTTGAACTCGGGAGTGCTTGGCACCCACTTGATGAACTTGAAGTGTTTTATGGGAAGCACTTGTGAAATACTAAAACAACTATTTCTAAAACAAAACTGAAAATATCTTCGGAATTCATGAGAACCCAAAGGAAAATCGTTTTAATATGACTAGTGTAGGTTAAAGTCTAAACCAAATGATATCACATGAATTCTAAGGATGCCTTAAAAACTTAAAAGTCCTCAACTAAATTGTACCATTGATTGTAAAGCGAGGGGATGTTGGGTAGATCTACTGGAGTTTGACAAACTCCGCCCCGTGGCACGGGGAGTGCACGGAGGTACAATATCAGCCTATCTGACCGTGATCCCGAGAGGACACGGGGGAGGCAAAACCGCGATGACATAGGTCCGCAAAACAGAATGGCACGGCCACTACAATATTGGTTAGCTTTGGTACAAACTTCCTTAGTGCATGGAAACCGGATTAGCTACCCGCGATATCGGTTGACCGCTTTAACTTTTACTTAACTAGTGCATATTCGGTAATTCAACACTTGGCAATGTTTGCAAAACTAATACTTATTACATGATGATGAATACGATTATGAGACCGGGCCAATGCATGTCATGCCCACCGTGAACTCACCAACCGTTAGGTTGACACTTGTGTGGTTTTCACTTTTGCAGATCGCTGAGGAGTATCCACTGGGTGTTGGCATGGCACAAGAAGACATTTACTTTTATTAACTAAATTAGGAATTTGAAACAATGATTTGTCAAGCACGTGGTTAGTGCCAAGATACTGATGTTTTATTCCGCTGCGTACCTTAAACTGTTTTCATTATAAATGTTTGGACTTTACTCTGATTCGTTTAGTATTTGTAACTAATGGTTGTGGTCCTGGTTTGTTCGCACCCCTTAACGATATAAACCCCGTTAGTGGTTATTTGGGGGTGTGACATGGGATGTGTCAAAGCCCCTTCTTATGAAGTTTTGCTCGTGGACAAGCAAACGTTTGACTGTGCGGATATTTGATATACGCTAAATCATATATATTTATTAACTTAAATATCCTCGCAAATCAGGATAAAACCTAGCCACTAACAACAAAACAAAGCAATTTTGTTTTCTTTTTAGTTTTTCAGGTTTTCTAGAGCCGAAGTACAAAAAGGAACATTATCTAGCAGAAAAGGCAAAGAAAATGCAAGAGTTTGGAAAGCATCGCTCTAGCACGGCCTGTGCCTCATCAAGCACGCCCCGTGCCTAACCCAGATTGGCTTCTGATCAGCACCCCATGCCCCTGACTTAGCACACCCCATGCCACCAACCTCTCTGACACAGAACGCCCCGTGCTCCGGCTAACACGCACTGTGCCACTAACATCAGAAGAGACAAAATTCTGCTCGTCTGACACAGCATGGCCCGTGCCTGATGGAGCACGCCCCGTGCCGTTCTCCAGGATTTTCCTATAAAAGCTTGCTCTACTTCACTTTTCAACTCGCTCAATTCTTTCCTCTCCATCTCACTTGTAGATTAGTTACCGAGCCACTTGGTTCCTTTGTATCTTCAAGTATGTAATAGTCTGTAAGAAATTCAACCAGTTTAGTAAATAAAAGTATTTTGTCTATGAAATCTTCTTTTATTGACTGGCAAATCTTTAAGCCATAATTGGCCAAATTCGTACACTTGATTGGAATTAACAAACTTTTAACAAGTCTTCAAGTTGTTTTTATTGCAATGGTCCAAGGTGTGTCTAATAACTTTATAAAAATCTTTTTATTGAAAGTGTATTACTGATTTTTTGAACCAAGCGTGCTTCACGTATCATAGACCATTTGGGGAATCGAAATCCCAAAGGCCGGACCTGTGACACCTGATCGGGGGACGATGCATGATCCAAAAGGTGACTTGCGCCCCATGCTACATGATACGTTCGAGGTCCTTATGCCTATATAAACAAACTCGGTTGACCACGCATGTGCGGGCTGAAAGTATTTGGTTGGGAACGAGGGTTGGTAATATTTTGTCACTTAACGGGACCGAAAGATACTTGTTCGTGAACTTGGCTCTGGTCAGACGTACATTACGCGAGAGCGGTGTATGGAACTGTTCTTAGCCCCTTAAAAAGATCGTTTTTATAATAAAATAATCCGGCACACATGGTTGTTTCCCTGCTGGTTCATGACAACGTTTTGAGTACGGTAAGTTTTCCAGGTTCAGGGACCCCGTAACTAAATGGCATTATACCACTTCATTTGTCCACTGGCAGCACCTTCCCTCGGCAATAGTACTCCTCGCAGACGATTAGCAGTTGGATAGTGAGATAGCCAAAGAGGGCCGAAAGGTGGCTAACCTTCTACCAGTGAAGAATCTTGAGCTAAAGTAATAAAACCACAACTTGATTATAAGTTACTAGTGTCGTTATTCCAATCAATACTGACTCCACCATACTTAGGATCAAAGATCCATTTTATTTACACACACACACACACACACACATATATATATATATATATATATATATATATATATATTAGTAGTAATAACTATTTTTCCTAAAAAATAGACTTTGGTTAAACGTAAACAAAGATTGAGTATTGGGAGCTCTCATTTTCTATAGTGTCCTGATCGACCCCGATTTAACTTAACACTACTATACTGCCCACGATGGGTATACTTTCCCGAGTAAGGTGGTGAAATGGTAGTTGTCAAGTAATTAGGTATTATAAATTTAAAAGCTTTAGCTGCTACGCAGGTACGATAAATTTCCATATTTTAAGAACACCTCAGCACACACCAGATGTCTAAATCTTAATAATGATTTATTATTTGGTTGTGTTAGTGACTTTAGTTATGACCTTTCTATATTGAAAGTGAGCTTTAAGAACGTTTGAAACAAGTCACCAACTTTGTGTTTGTTGAGTTAAACATTCACGTGTCTGTGTCTATATAGATTAAACATGGTAGTAGACCTTAGTAGGTTGCTATAAGTTGTGTTTTGTGACATCAGTTGTATAGAAGCTCTTCTTTTTATGGAGGGTGAAAGTCAAACTACAATGATGTGGTTTTCTCCCATTATCACTATCCTAATGAGATAATATCAAAAGGTAAAGAGCCTATAGTAACGGTAACGGTAGTGGTGTTCCCGCAGCTTCCATGTCATCGGCAACACCGCACTTTACTCCATTTATTTTGATATTGCCTCTTTCCCAGGTGGCCAACCTCTGCATCTGCACACCTTGAACCTGCCAAGATGGCCCACCGTGTCACCACCCCTGCGTTGTGCTACTAAAGCATTACAAACAACCTTAATGGTGTTAGTGTAAGGACCGATTTTCACATCAAGAATCCTGATATTGAGCAAGAACGAGGTTCGGATTCGAAAACCCGAGAGACGATGATAATGGAGAAGAATCTAGGAAATCATAACAAGAGAAAGATGATAATCAAGTCGAATGATTTCATTGAACCGAATGATTACAAGAACAAGAAATCATGACAACAATCTCTCTCTAGGAATCCATGACTCACTCTCTCTCTACAAGAAAATCATCATCTCCATTTCGAAGACTCCTTTACTTGTAATGGGCACCCTCACTATATATAGTGAGGGTGACTAACAAGTGAAAAACATAATAAATGAACAAAATACAAATAAACTCAAAATAACATAAAATATTAATTAAATCAAAGTTGATTTAATTAATCGAAGCTTGACACGCTCGAACCGATCTTCCGTTGAGTTTTACGTTGATCGTTGACTCGAACGGTTGACTTTTCCAGAAAACGTCTTCGATCCGATTTTGCAAGCCTCGAGCATCACAACCTGCGTCTCTGAATCATTTCACGATGGATTATTCAGTCGAATGCTTCGGTAAACAGATTTGATGGCGTCAGTCATATAGATTTTTGTTCCAACATATTCCCCCTTGACTCATGCTTTCAAATCTGTTAACTGCTGAAGAACCACTCTGCCGTACATCTTCAATGAGAAACTGATCAACCGAAGAAAATCTGTCGTAGAGATTCCCTCTCTGAATAAACTTATTCTGTTCTCGTTTCTCTAGTTGAGATCCAAGTGCTGCAGTTCACTCGGTTCACACGGTCGGGTACAATACTAAGAATGCTGAATATCGGAGTCAAAACTGCAACAAACCGAATCTGATAAACCAGTCAAACACTGAACATGCTCCAACTTCTGATAATCGACCCGATATCCAAATCCATAATAATTCCTCCTATTTCTCTAAATCTCTCCAAAAACATCAAGTCGGAAGCGTAAAATCAGATGCGGAGAGTTGAACCGTCACGATCGGTTGCCTAGAGAAACCGGATAAACAATCTTGAAATCGGACAATCTTGCGAAAAATCGGAAGTCAGATGCTGACAGTTGTGAATGATCCATGTGACTGAGGTTGGATGCGAAAATTAAAGATAAGTGTCAAATTTGTATGAATCTGAGATCCCGAGCGTAAAATAATCATAACCGGAGTCTTTGTAATTTTGGGAGAAGAAAAATGAGCTCGGAAAAATTTTCCGTGAAGAATTTTGAGTTAAACGGTGCAATCTGGAATAAATCTGAGCAAAACCGTCAATTTTCTTCAGGAAACGGCTTCTCGAGAAATTTAACGGATAAATTCCAATAATTAACTGAGATTCCAGTTAATCCGGTTAGTTGACATCTGCACTGCATCAGCTAAAAATAAAACCGTGAGACATAACGAGAAAGCTGCATAATTAACCGGCTATAGAAGCTAACCCGTTAGTGGTCGATAGCTAACGTACGCGTGACGTTAATAAACGAGAACCCCAATAAAGTAAATGGAATAAATCTTTGACTAACGCAATTTTTTTTTGAAATTCCGTCGCGGCGTTATCTCGTTCGTCTCGTAAAAGACTAATAGAAAAATCCCATGTTTTAACGAAAAATATGAAAATTAAATTAGTCTTAAAAAAAATTCTCAAGAAGCACAATCCTTGTGAAAAGGAATGGACTGATCATGTTTGAGCTTTAAATTGATCCAACGGGCAGAAATATTGAAAATCCACGGTCTTGATCGAGATCCGGTGCTTTGGCTGTCCACCAATCAGAATTGTAGCAGAAAACTCATCCAGCGGCTAAGATTAAATCAATCTGACGATCCA